>OX493330.1:15434536-16051411 GCA_950371115.1 Anania fuscalis
GTCACTTTTGATAGCATTCTTTCGGTTTCCAACTTTTCATGGGGATTAAACACTTTACTTCGAGATCAAGACTACTAAGGGTAGTCCCTTAAGTATTTTGGATACACTTTTTCTTGAAGTATTTGAGATACGGTTTTTTTCTTCTATAACGTTTCTAGGGTTCTAAAAGTCAAGAAAAGAAACTGTACCCTTATAGGATGACAGTACCTACTGTCCGTTTCACCATCTGTAAAAGACCCTCATCTCACTGTACTAATAAGTTGTATCAAGTTCAAATTAATAACGAATACTTAGTAAGGTCTATGATTCCATTATAGGTGTACCTACTTACTTAATGTCCTAGGTCCTCTAGATGGGGCAGAGGGCGTCCACAGTAATCCTCCATCGCGTTCGGTCTTGAGCTTCGCGTTTGATTTCACTCCAAGTCTTGCCGATCTTTTTCGCCTCATCTGCTACAGTGCGACGCCAAGTCTGCTTGGGGCGACCACGTTTGCGTTTTCCTTGGGGATTCCAATCCAGAGCCTGTTTGGGAATATGATCGGGATCCCTCCGGAGAGTGTGGCCAATCCAATTCCACTTGCGGCGCTTGATCTGCTGGTCGATCGGGGTTTCGTGGCAGCGTTCCAACAGGTGTTCGTTGGGTTCATTATAGGTGTAAAAAAGTGTCAATTCTAAGATTTTTTTACCCCTTCAATTTTGTGTCACATATTTAATGCCTACAAAGTCGTTATAAAAGTATTTTTATAATAGTCTAAAAATAGATAATTTGTGGACTGAGCCCATTACATTTTTGTATGATTTAATTAAATGAACAGTTGTAAGCCATTTTGCTATGGGAGATAAAAAAAGTAGGTCCTAATAGACATATGTGTCCAACTCGCTGTTATTATAATGCAACCCCCGAAGTTAAACAACAAATTATAATAGGTTAAACAAAAAACAAAGCGACCCTAAATAGTTAGCACTCAGCCACATCTTTTTAGTTTAAATTAGATACATTTACCAAGCTTATCTTCTGAAATCACATATAAAATCAACCAGACAACGTTGACAGTTGACACCCTATAAATACTCTAATTGAATCTCCTAATTAACTGATGCCGTCAAAATATTCTAATTAAAATATTTGTCACATGAAACAATTAGAGAAAAAATAAAACGTCGCCCTCCATAATTCTTTTTTATCGCACCCAGTGTGTGTTTAACCCGTTCACTGACAAAAGGTATTTAAATGAAGCTGTCGAGGAAATTATATTTACTGCGCCCGCGCACAGGATTCCTGTCAACCATTAAACACTCTTCACGTGGCAATGTTACGCTTTTAGAAAGATGTTGTGCTTATGTTTTATGATGTTTATTTTAAAAAGTCTTTTCTGTTGATAGAATAATAGAATTTTGTAATATACACCATTTTTTATAAATTAGGTTACCGTTTCTGGGTAATCAAAAAGGAAAATGATTGAGTAACATTAAGGAAAAACCTATCAAGAAAAATCGTTTCATTTTTGTTACCTGGCATATCCAGAGTCTTACTATTATAGCAGTTTATGTTTAACTTATACTAATTAATACAATAACCCTGTATCGAATCTAAGTCGTACTCCATAAGGATGAAAATCGAAGTCAAAGCATAAACATTTAAGTTTGTACTTGCTGTTGTACCAGGGTCGCTATTTCTGCCTCCGTCAGTCACCGCTCGAAGACAAATATAACAATGTGCGGCGGCGCGTTTGACCAAAAAATCCTAATGACGAGCAAATCTGTCAGTGCACGTGTTGAGCACGATTTATTTCGGACGTCTAATTGTTTTGTGCCATTATTTATTTCTGTCTGATTTGTGAATTGTTTGCCGCAATTAGTCGGCTCGTTCGAATTGTGATTGTAAGTACAGCAGGCAGACTCCTAATTATTTATACTTACATATAAAATAGGTAGTTTGCAATGACATGTTTAGGTTTCATCTTCATTCTTTTTTTTGTTTACCATTTATGGGTATGATGGCGTCCTATAACACCCTTTCAATTGATCAGTAGCACAATTCGAAATTTAAGTATAACCAAAGAAACATGTATGACAATCGGTGTTAATTGTGTGTTCTATAACATTATTACAAAAATAATCTTTAGGGAACAACGTTAGTTGAATAATTTGAAAACTATTCTATAAGTTGCCTGCCTGGCTACTAGAATATTCCATTATACTATATTTTTATGGAATGCATATGTATGTTGATGCCAATGATGCTTTTGTTACACTGTGGAATAGAAATAATTACTATTCTGTATACTACGCAATGGCGTTTGTATAAGTACTCTCCATCTGATGGAAAATGGTTTTGTTTTTACTTTACTCTTTAATTTTCAATATTCATGTCTACGTGCAGATGTAAAACAACTATGATATCTAGAATATGGTAATTATTCGGTCGAGTACCCTAGTGTGGTTTATTAAAAGGCCCTGCTCATCGCAAAAACGTTACTTCAGCTATGGCGTTTCCTGTCGTCACCGCAAATGACCTTTTAGTACAGCTATCTGCTGGTTCCCGATGTTAATTTCACCGTTATATGCCGATAATTATTAGATACACCAATGTTTTGCAATAACAGACGATAATTTTAGCTATTTGTGGTAAATTGTTGCGTTGTTGTTAGTGTGGTATTTAATTATATTTTTTTTGTAAAATCGAGATCACGACGTCGTTAAAAACTTCTCTCATGATGAATAAAAAGTATAAATGTAGTGTGTATGTACTTCTACTCCTTTTTATCTGTTTCAAATTAAAAGAATATGTAAAGGAAAAAATATATAATTGTTTCGACTCTACATTCCGCCTACATCTTGGTATTAAATTTATTGTACAACATTAAGGTAAATATTGACATACTGTACAAATAAATTGATCAGTAAACGTCTCATTGCATCATGTATCTTAGTTTATAATGAAGGTGGTGTTTATTTTATTTTTTCATAACGAGTCTGCTAAATGTGAGAACTCGTTAATATGAAGTATGGCCACCCATCAGTAAATATTATTAAGCGGTAAGGCAGATGTCAATGATTAACTACATACAAGTTAAAACTAGACTGTTTGAAACAAACACTTGCTTTAAAGAAATGGTAGATTATTATGAATATGCTTCTAAATTTGACAAAAGATATTTAGTTATAAAAAGATTTGAGCAATAATACGAAGTGTAAGGCTTATAAGACCAAAAACCAGCAATGCATTATGCGAGTGAATCACCATTAATGTTTTCCGCTTAATTCGATGTGAATAGTTCTCGGTAGTGATCGCTGCATCGTTTATGAATACAAGATATTGATGTAATTATTTCAATCGACGATCTTGTACAATACAGGCCCCACCTGTAATCAAAGCAAAACAAACGTTTAATTAAAGTCATTGATTAATTAATCTGCGTCTACCGATAGACATGCACTTGTTCACGTGATTACGATCATTTTACAAACACCATATAAAAGGATCGCTCGATCAGTCATCGTGTTAAGCAAACAGGATTTGCTGCAGTTTCACGTACAATCAGCGTCCTTGATTGGGATCTAAGGACCAGTCCTTTATTGTTGCCGCCTAATACGACCGCTGCCGTTTTAAGGAAACTAATACAATGACGGGCATAGGCTCGTAAGTGTAGCTGCGAGTCATTAATGTCATCAGAATCATTCTAATCGGCTCCTGGAATATGTTAGTGGATTGGGATTTTGTGTTTTATGGGTTGTGGTGGAAGGTTGTTTTTCTGTTGGGTTTGAAAGTTGATGATGGGTAAAGGTTTTGCAACTCATTGCATTAGCCGGGCTTGTTAGTGTTGAGAGCGATGCGCAGGCGGCGCCGTAATGAAGGCGAGGTGCAAGTCACGGGGGCCGCGCCGTCAGCGCCGTCATCGCGCGCCCTGTCAATATGTGATGGACCAACAACGGAGAAGGTTATTTTCAAAGACGAACCACTAATTAATAGTCCTCAATGAAAAAAGTTACAAGAAGCGGCTCTTTGTTCTATTGTCAACTTGATATTAATATTTCATCGGTGGCAGCTATTGGAGGATGATACAACAAAGTTTTTTTGCGCGTTTGCGAGCAGTTCGAATCTTAAGATTCTAAAATTAATAATCTGAGATCAATGTATTCTTAATCTATTAAACCTTTTATTAGAGCACTTTGGTCTTTTATATTACTAAAAAAAACACATTTTCCACAAATCCCACAAGCCGTGTAAGTTCCGCGTTGACACTCAAATGCACAACGCCACGCATGTCACGGACCACAGGCCGCGAGAAACAATTAATTTAACACATAACTAGGCTGACAATGAGATAGGCCCGTGACCCCGGGCGCCCCGCGGTGGCCAGGCCCCTGCTGCGCCCAGCGCCCCGCGACGACGCCATTCATACACCACATCTCGGTTATCGGATCTCCATAACAACGGACTGTTTAGGTCACCTTTCATCTCGTAGTGACTGTCACTTTTGGATCGATACCACTTGGGTCATAGTGGAATACAAATTGAATTAGAGCAACGATAAAACGATAGCTAATATCCTAAGTTGTTCCATTACATTCATCTTATTTAGTGAGTCATACAATACAACTCATATCAAAACGATTGAAATACATAATTCTAATTTCTAACGTTATTAAAATTATGACGCCAATTTTTATGAAGCACTGTAAAAAAAAACTAACAGTAGGCCAAAACAAATGACGCTTCATTTATTATAGCAACTTTATTCAATGGAAAGATACACAAAACATTTTGCGGCTTAGTGCATCGGATTAACTATTATTTGTATCAATTACCCCACATGACAAATGGAATGTTGCGCACACGCGACCATAGTCTATTCGCAGGAGGTTGCAATAAATCGCAACGCATTATCTAAGCCAAATGCGCTCACATTATGAGAGCATGGATATGCAACTTTACTGCGCGTCCGGTTTTTAAGTGTAAACTTTCCGTTTGCAATTTGTCTGTTTGGGGACATTCTACTTGGCTTCGCTGAGGATGCAGTTGCATTTTCTGACATTGTTATGTTATATTAGGTTTCATAGTTTTCCGTTATGAAGTTGAAATTTTTTCCTAGTTTATTGAAATAGATAGATAAATGACGAAAGTATACAAGTAAACCCTTTTTTAGGGTTCCGTACCCAAAGGGTAAAACGGGACCCTATTACTAAGGCTCCGCTGTCCGTCTGTCACCAGGCTATCTCATGAACCGTGTTAGTTAGACAGTTGAAATTTTCACAGATGATGTATTTCGGTTGCCGCTATAACAACAAATACTAAAAACCAGAATAAAATAAATATTTAGGGGGGCTCCCATACAAAAGGCAGGCAGGCCAGGCAAAAGACCAAAGTAACGGACATAGTCCAAAAATGTAGCACGCTTAAGTTGCAGTGGGCTGGCCACATCTGTCGCAGTACCGATGAAAGGTGGAGCAAACGGGTTCTCGAGTGGAGACCACGCCTTGGCAAACGTAGTGTAGGACGCCAGCCAGCCCGATGGACCGACGACCTTAGGAAGATGGCTGGCAGTGGTTGGATGAAACAAGCGGGAGATCGTGCACTCTGGCGTTCTTTGGGGGAGGTTTACGTCCAGCAGTAACTGCAATATTCTGAATAGAATAGAATAGAATAGGGGCTCCCATACAACAAACGTGATTTTTTCGGCGTTTTTATAGATAATGGCACGGAACCCTTCGTGCGCGAGTCCGACTCGCACTTGGCCGGTTTTTTGTTTTGTTGATATTTTTTTGTGTCGTACATCTAATCATCAACAACTGTTTGTTTATTTTAAGGAATGTTGATATGTACCGAGATAGTCTTAATTCATACACGTAAAAACTGTTTGTTTATTTCAAAGTAAATCAAAATATTTATTTTGCCATAACAAAGTCAGCCACTCTTCATGTAATCGACTGACATTAGATCGTTTGTGCCCCATCGCGTACGAAAGCGGTTTTGTGGGGTGTTGAGTGGCTATTAGATGCAGTCACTCATGCTATGAATCCCGATGATGGACTCTTATTTCTCATATCACCATCAAGGAGGTAGACCTAAAAACTTTGTACACACAGGTACAGTAGACACTACCATACATAACATTCATAAAAGAGTTATGGCCTTACTACAAAAAGATAGACTAGTGTTAAACACTTGTCTAAAGATTAGCCAACCAATTTGAAATGTTTGTTAGTAATATGTCCCGAATGTCTGATGTGTCAACATTTCAAATTGTTTGGATAATCTTTAGACAAGTATTTAACACTAGTAGAGTTTAAAACTATCAAAGATACTAAAAAGGCTACTGAATCTAGTCATTTTCTCTAACCAAAATGACAAAGTTCAAACTACCATGGATTTTATGGATGTGGGTTGGCAGTCCTAACCATAGTTTTTTAAAGTTCAGAAAACGACATTTTTGAAAAACAAACAAATTACTCATGATATAAAACATATAATACAAAATATTAAAACATCCAAATAATATAAATTTAGTATTTTATTGATTTATAATGGTACATCAACAGAATACAAATCACAACTTACACTTAAAATACATAAACTTATTGATTAGTGACCTTTTTCGACTTAGGTAAGGAGTAATGAAAAGAAAAATTACAAAATGTTTAAAGCACTCGCCCGGCATGCGATGGGACGTGGGTCCGAGTCCCACCTGAGGTCGATGATTTTTTTCAAGTGTTATTTATCTTTAACAAAATGTTGCTTTACTAGGCTCTATCTCTTGATACTGCATTTACTAACAATGATGCATTGTAAAAGCTCAATAACAGGATACAATACAGAATAAACTTTCAAAGTTGAACATAAAATCTGTGAAACACAATGTGTATTAGCTTCCTCTTACTCCCGGCTACTTACCGGAGGGTAGCGCACCATTAGCCCCCTCGAGGGCCATATTTCACGTCCTCTCTTACAGAGTGGGTCCATGAATAAACCCCGTACGGTAGCTGAGGGTTTAAACTAAATATCGTCACGATTGTCACACACATAGTTACTGGTTTGAGGATTTGATATATTATAATGGTACAGTCAGCTGCTTATCATTTTTAAATCCTATTTTTTGCTTTCCCGCAATATTGCTAATAATATTGCTATATCCTTCTACAAAAACCGGCCAAGTGCGAGTCGGACTCGCGCACGAAGGGTTCCGTACCATTTTCTATAAAAACGGCAAAAAAATCACGTTTGTTGTAAGGGAGCCCCCTTAAAGCCTTATTGTATTCTGTTTTTTAGTATTTGTTGTTATAGCGGCAACAGAAATACATCAAATGTGATTTTTTTTAAATATATCTCTCTAGCTATCACGGTTCGTAAGATACAGCCTGGTGACAGTCGGACAGACAGACGGACCGACAGACAGACGGACAGCAGAGCCTTAGTTATAGGGTCCCGTTTTACCCTTTGGGTACGGAACCCTAAAAATTACTGTGTGCAAAATTAATGAACTAATAAAAATAAAAGGATTTGGGTTAAATGAACAATTACCTACAATTGTCGACTATTATAATTTAATTTTAATTTAATCATTTCTTCAAAAATGAACGTCAAGATGATTTATAATATTGGACAAGCAAATAAAAACGAATAATTAAAAAGTTAATATTCTCTCTTTAAATTACGACCTAATTGTAATAAATTGAACTTTAATCACACCATGTAGGTATTTAAAGATTATCATAATTATGTGGGTGTTGACACCACTTCTATATACATTAAAACCATAATGTCATTATTTAATGATAATAACAGGTCCTGAATATTGCGATGACATAATCTTTGTGATATCATTTTATGACCTCACAGTGAAACTATAATTGTTGATTTAAAATAAGAGAACACGTTTACCCTTGCTATCTTAAATGTCAAAATTAAAGATTTCTATTGACTTTAAAATAAAATAAAATCGATTACAAATCCTAGAAATTACATGTAAGCTATTTATAAAACGGCCAAATATCGGCTAGTTGGTTGAGTACCTACTTCAAAATGGATATCATTTCTGCGTCTTAATGTATCTAAGGTATTTAAACCATTTACGTATTTACTCATTAACAAAAAAAGGGTAAAATGTATTCTATGATTTAAAAATTTAAGCGACAGCAATGTTCCCTCTCACAACTTAAAAAAAAGAAACAAAAAAGGAAAAAAACACTTTTAAAGCAACTATAATATCCATATTTCATAGGTAAAACACTTTTAACACGTTCACTGACACAAAGATGATTTTAATTTTTAGGATATGACACATAAAGTTTTCATACAAACTCATATCTCGCCTGTGGGCGGATTGTCATATAAAATGGGTCTAGATATCTGTGATATGACAATCCGCCTATAGGCGGTACCGCCTTTAGCCGAACTGTCTCATCAAATGGATCAAGATACCTGCGATATGATCTGCGGTGTAAAAACGAGATCAAATATTTCTTGCACTAACGTATATTCGTTGATATTAATACGCGGACCGATTGTCGACTTATCAAAATTTTAGTTTGGTATATTAGTAGTGTCCTCCCAACACTCACTTTCTGAAGCTGGTGTTCTTGGTATTGGATGCTCAGCTGTACTATGGCGTGGCCTACAGCGCCGTTCGCCGTGCAGCGCTCCTCTGATACCGGTCGTGACAGAGAATACCTGGTAGGATCAGTAGGAGGGCTACCGCGCTTCTCTGTGGCGTGTCGTATACGTGAAGACCTGGCGGCATCACTAGAAGGCCTAAGGCGCTCCTCTGAGTGGCAGCGAAGATGTAGCACTTTAGCAGGACTTTTCAGTATTTCTTTGTCTTTACTATCGTTTTCCTCCGTAGTACTGCTGTCATTTTCACTTTCTGAAGGAATGTGCCTAGTTTTTTTTTGGCATAGGGAATATTTCAAGGCTATCATAGCTATCACTGCTCACATTCTCGCCGTCTACGTCGCTGTATGGGTGGCCCTCTTCCAGGGCTGATGTACTGAAGTAAATGAAATGAAACCTCCACGAAAAACAATAAAATTTGTTTTATACACATTTATTTGCCCGTTTTACATACCAAAATTAATGATGAATACATCACCAGACATGCAGAAACAATAAAAACTAAAAATATAATACGAAATCTACCTTCTACACCTTCCGGTAATGTTAACTACGTGCACTGGTTCATCAAACAACAAAAAACAACAAAACCGCACTCCACTGTGACACTGCGCAAGTTGCGCAACTGACTGTATGGGTAGGTTACGGCCTCAGGCGTGTCGTCTTACTACGAAGTCTTTCTGTGTGTGTGTGAGGGATGCGGGGGGCTCTTCCGAATATTTGCTCTAGACTAGTTTCCTACGACACTAAATAAATGTGAGTAAGTGCAATACGACACAAGATCACGTGACTCCATAGTAATCTATACAAATTTAAGCGCCTTCGGCCGGTTTGTCGGTTTTAACATGCTACAGTTCACCGCCTGTAGGCGTGGCGCCGTATCGTACGCGAAAAAAAAACCGGCTCTCGACGGCGCTTCAGTGAATGTGTTAAATGAATCCAACTGTATTAGACCTCTTGAGTGGCGAATGCGCCTACGTGAACCCTTCCATACATAGCTATATGTTTGATGACGCGCCGTGGATAACGATCAGCGTCCAAAGATGTTATAAACTGAACGGTGGCATTTGTCAGCTGTGGACGTTGTGGTCAGTGCGGTTGCATTCAGCGCCTAGACACGAACAAACTCATTCATAACTCGAACACGAACCACAAGTATGGAAACGTTTAGCGCAATTTGCGTACCTTTGCGTACGACTTGTTTGAGACGGCTATAGACGTTATTATTATACCAGTTAAGTACCACTTAGAATCAATAGATGCGGTTTTAATTTTCCCTTTTTAGTATGTAGATTTCTATTTCATCAGCCGATCCATTTTTATGGTCTACATTTATTTATGTTTGACTTTAATAATTATTTATTTCAATTTATTGAAAACGCATGCAATCGGTCTGAATCGTCTCACACTGATTGTCTTGGTTTTGACGGAATTAAATTATAATACGTATCAGACTACGAAATCTTACCGCTGGGCTGGGAGTTTCTGCTAGCACCCGCCAACCCGAGCTATATAGATAAAAATAAGTTCAAAAGAAGAATTAATACAGCCGGTAAACAACCTTGGTATTGCAGTCAAATTAAATATTTGCCACTTGACCAATTGAATCAACCATGTAAAAATTGTTTAATAATAATACCATAATTGCATGGTAATTAAGTATTTATCCAACTCAGCGTCACAAACTATATAGTAGTAGATTTATCAAGATTATAAGCGAATGTCTCTATCTTGCTGAAATCAATTTTGATGAAATGTTTCAATCTTAAAACCTACACTTAAGATTTAAACACACTCAAACGGGGATTAACGCGATCGAGTAGTATGTAAGTATCGCCGGTAAAAATTGTTGTGAAAATAATATTATGGTGAGGGTTAGGTAAAGAGCCTGCCTCTAATACGGAGTGAAGACATGGCTGTTTCAGTCAGCTTGTGACCACGACCGGTGTAACTTGTTCGAAACGTCAGGCAAAATTGGTAACATTTTGTGCCTAACTATCGCGTTAATTCCCGTTTTAGTGTGTTTAAATTAGGCAGCGCGAAAGATAAAAGTAATAACTACACTTAAGATGTCTCATTCTCTATCTTGTAAAGGAAAACACAGCTTTCCTTGTGTCCAACTTGCAAAATCAGTATGCCATAGGCAAATTTCTGTAGGTACCGTTTGCAATCAGGCTTATAGAATACCTGTACCTAATATGCGTTGCTAGGAGCCGAACGATCTCTCAATCAGCCATCGTACCGGACGTGTAGAAACGTTTACGACAATTGGCCTAGTGTGTCTACAATTGCACGTTTAGACGTCGCTGTCACTCAGTTGCTTGACAAGACTAATAGCAATGTTTTTATACCTTCAATGATTTCATTGATTTCATGAATTTCCTTTTCAAATTTACTTCACTTTTAACTTTGTCTTTCTTACAAAGTTGTGGTAATCACTTTGATGTTAGGTGTAAGAACCACAGGAAAAGGCTTATCATAACATATACCAGATGTGATTGTTTTAACTAGCTACTAGGAGGATAAACCATTATAAATGTAAAGGGAATTTACTATTGCGTCTTCCCCGTTAATTGTGTCTTCTTAAGTTTCTGATTTGTTCATCAGACAAGTTGACAATAGCTTTAGTAAACATCAGCTCCACGCTTCTATACGATGAACACAGAATCATGTAGGTATGAAAACTTCTATAAAACACGATAATGTACCTAACAGAAAGGTGCAGTAGAACTTTACAGAGCGTCTCTGTCGCTCAAATACCAAAATTTTCTTTTTTCTCGGACCAAAGTGCAAATCTAGTTGTGATGTATCAATAGAGCTTTTTTATTACTTTTTCAAATTTCAGTATGTAATCTAATTAAATTATTGGATTCCTTACTTAACAACTACACAAGCATATTAAATATTTAAACAAGAAAGAAGCGCTTTCACCCAAAGATCACAGATCATGTGTTTCACGCGTGATTTGAGTTAAGGCGTGAGATTCGCGCGTTTTTAAGCTTACAAATGAGGTATTGTCGCCGCACCGAATCTCATAAAAGCATGTGAACGGAACATGGATCACTTTTATCTTACTTTTTCGATCTGAGATAGGATTAGGTAATTCCTTTCTTAAAATTATTCCGGAAAAACTTTTTGTTAGGATCCAAAAAGTTCTTGTACCACATTTTCTCGTACCAGATAGATATCACTTTGCTTAGCTTTATAAACTTCGAATAGTCGATAGCATGTGACATTATGGGGAAAGACTATGTTCAGCATAAAACTTCCAAAGGCTGACAATGATAATCTTACCAATAAAAATGCCTTGGTTGCACATAATGTTCTGTACTGATAGACCAATGTTTATTATGTAGCAAAGACTTAATGACTACTTATGGATAGACGCGGGAAAGGACAACAACATGTACGTTAATGCAAATTTGTTGATTTTCGGATAGCAAATAAATTTTACATGTAATATTTTTGTGATGTATTAACACTATATAGGTGGATAGTAATTAGGTTAAATCTGATTATTCTAGTGCTCACAGTGTGCATTCGTTTCACGATAAAAAAATTTTTTGCAAACATTTGGTGTCCAGTAGTATATTTCGAAAGCATATTTGGAAAGAATTACTCCGAGCCAACTTTATCTCCGGTGGTTAGAGTAAAGTCCTATAACTAGCTCTATAGTTGTAAAGAGAGTTAATAAATAGACAATACAAAATTCGCTTCATAGACTAGCTAGTGGTTTGGTGGTCGCGTGGCGCGGACCGCCCGCTGCGGCCGGCCCGGCTCATGCTAATTCAATTGTGTCGGATGATGCCGAGGCCGACGATAGCGTCCGCATTATCATAATAATGCGCGAGTCACCGCGACGCTCAACTGTCGACGCTGTAACCGATACCGATACCAGTCTTTTTCTATGCCACTCACAGTACAGTCGGATGGATTTTTGTATCTAAGCTCATTTTGAGGTTTTTGAAGTGTTGCAGAGTTTAATGTTCTGATCAATTGTATCAGACTTACAATTCATGATTGCATGCAGCTAAACTGAAACTCAATTAGAATAAAAATATAAAATTTAAAGCAATTTATATTCTGTATTACATTTCACAACGCAATTCGTAAAGTACTGTAGGACATAACTCGATCCAAGAAACAATAAGCACCATAATTTAACTCTCACCTTACGTTGAAACGCCCCGAGAGCGTGTCGAACCGCGTTGTCATGACAACTCAATGGCAATAAAACGGAGTGTAATCGAAACAATAATAGGCAAAATCAAGGAAAGAAACACAAGAGCCCAGTAATCGATTCGACGAAGTGTTGAAAAGTGGCGAAAGCCGTTCTCAGGGTACGCGCCGCCCGCGGCCGCTAACCGTACTCGCAGCTCTTACCGGCGATTACATTCATCTAGCGGAATGCAAATTGAATTATGGGACTTTTTGTGGCCGTTCAATTGTTTGATCCATCGCTTTGTTCTTCCGCCGCCCATAACTACGTGACGATTGAACACTCGACGCCCGTAATCGACCGCTATCTCCGCGATTGTTACACACCACCTCGGTTATCGCGACGCCAAATTATAGTGTTTCGCTTCATAATCTAATTGTTGCTATTGTTACCGGCAACAACTCATTCTCCAATGTTTCGTTTACTATATCAGAATCTACGCACTCCGCACCGGCGTAATTAGCTAAGGAAAGACCAATCATCACAGTTATGAATAAGAAATGTTGTAGAAATGATAGTCTGCAGTAGGTATAATTGGAAAGAAATACTTGAGTGTATAATAATTGTTCGTTTTTATGAGTCGACTGCGCTATGCCGTTGTAGAGTCTTTGTGGTTTAGGCCCTCGGGGCCTATGTGCGCCGGTTATTTTCTCAGCAATTAATATTCCTACGCCTTCAATTAGTTAAATGTAAAAAATGTGAAACAGAAGTCGGAGAAAATTACAAAGCCGCATCCATTGAAACATTTCCACGCCATTATTATGCTGACTGTACAAGATTAAATGTCAACTAATTGCGTTCGATACGTGTAGTGACATGTGTCGTTGTGGTTTTCGTTAGACACGCCTTTTTCTGCTTAAAAAAATATTGTCGCTATCGGTTTTGTCGTAGTTCATAACATGGACATTACCTCGTAGTGTTCTGACAAAGAGTGAAATAGCGTGGCGTGGGCGAATAGAAAACGGGTCGCCTACAGAATTCTCAATTTTCGTATCAAATCGACAGGCGGGCGAGTTGATGGCATGAAACGAGCGAGCCGCCACGCCCGCGGCAATGTGTTTCAACCATTTTATTTGTTTGTTACTATCGTATAAATGGAGCTAATTATTATAATTTCAGTGGAAATTACTGGCATTAAGTTGCTACCAAAAATACGTGAGTTTAACGACGTTTTCTTGGAAGTGTCGGCGGAGAGACGCGAAGCCGTCGGCGGTGGACTGCGCACGCAACGGGCAACTTCGCGCGTGGCCTTGAACCGATCTCTAAGATATATATACTTACAAACTTACTATTCTTGTGTAGTACCTTACATGTTACATAGGTAGGTCCCATCTGTCTCGACTTTAAATATAAACTATACCCTTTGCACAAAGAATATTGGTTTGACCCCGCCGATTTCACTAAAATTCTTACAATCTCTATCAGTAGCTGCAGCTTATGTAGATTTCATATTAAATTTCAAAACTTGAAAGCTCCATGGTTAATTATACTTTGGTTTTATTTATCATATTGGATATCGGATACATTGTTGTTTTCAAAAACACTTCTTACAAAGATGTCTGTTACAAAGAGACAGAACAAAGGCCCAGAGAAGGGGGTCCCTTGTTTCGATTCGGTCGATCGTTTTTTCCGTACGGGAACTGGTTTAACAAATTGGTGCTCCTATTATCTGACGGCGGTGAAGGTCGACCGTCACTCCAACATTTTGGAGCAAATTCCGACACGCAAAATATTGACCGACAATTTCGTATGAAAACAATCCGTCGATACGGCGAGAAGTGGTTTGTAGTATTGTTAAAAAAATAAAAACCGTTAAAAAATTTACTGGTCTAATTTCTCAAAAGTGGTTTTCTATTTTACGTTGTAAGGTTATGAAATGCATTTAATAACGAAATTCCAGTTCGATTAACTATTGAGGTTAGATACCTCTGTACCTGCTTTGTTACTTTACTTTGCTAATTTGAGTCTCCCAAACAGTCAAATTTAGGACTCACAACTGTTGTGTGGCATTGGCAACCATTCAGAGCTTACAACATGGTAATTTATTGTTCATAACAAAGTGGGTCTGAAATTCTCGTTCGAACGAAGACAAAAGCGCACGCAGTTTTCGCGTACTGCAGTTATTCGATAACATAAAATACACTACAAACCTTCAAATTATAGCAAAGTTTAACTTTTTTTAAATGAAACCTTTATTGTAAAATCGGGGCTAGACACAATATAACCAGCCGATGTGTGTCCGACCGCGCCCCGGGCCGCTGTCGGACGAGCGCCGCGGCACATTACCACACAATTTCAGCGGTTATCAAATTTGAGCTCGCATTACCCGGCCTTAGAACACGCTCATTAGAACTCGTATTGCCGTGTTTCGATTTGCATACGTTATTTTCAACAATTCATTGTGTGTTCTTGCTCTACATGTTGTTTATGCATTTATCCAGACAATGTAAAGTTTTGTTTCGTTTTATTGTTTTTTCGAGTTTCTTGGATCTGTCAAAGAGGTAAGATTCTGTAAGTATAAAATGCTTTTTTATTTTAAGATAACATATGCTGGGTAATAACAGCCATCACCTATCATCGTTTGTTTATTTACTTATTTCAATATCATTATTAATTGATATAAGCGCCACAAAAAGTCAGTTAAAAGTTTCTAAGGCCACAGTGTTCTTAATTCAATTTTACACCGTAGATAATTATCTGATCCACTAATCACCTTATGTTTAGTTTTCTAGAAACCTGTATTAACTTGAAATGCTAATTCATATTCATAAAGTAGTATTAGAAAGTAGAAAGCAATCTAACTTGTATATTATAATATTTATTAACTTACTTACCTATATGTCAACAAAATTACGCATTTGATTTCTTAGCAGTTTTATAGTTTCTAGAAGGAATATTACACGGCAAGTCTATCTTGGACATTTTTTTCACTAAGCTTAAATGATTCGAAAAAGAGAATTCTATTTGACATAAAGTCAAAAGTAAAATTAACCCTCCTGCCATTTAATTTTTTATTGCAAATAAAAACAATGTAAGGTAGGTACTCTACATGCGGCAACGATTATGGAATTGTAACTTGTATGCTGCTAAACACCATCGCAAAAGATAATGGGTGGCCTCTTAAATGGTGTTAATATTTAAAAAAATACAAAAGTGACCACACTTCCTAATATGAATAAGGTCATATTTCTAAAGTTGCCGTCTGCCAATAGACCATAACAGTTTTAAATCCAACAAAAAGCGACCCCAACACCCGCATATGTCGGTCGAATTAAACGCACATGCGCGACATAGCCGTCGATCGCGACGACCTCGTTGAGGGTTACATGATACGAATTTGGAGTTGGACTAAATTTATCATTCTTGGTTGAAAATGAAACTCTAATGGCTCATCTAGAGTAGATTGCATTCAGTGCCGGTTTGTCTTAAGTACGAATTGAAATGGAATTTGCTAAGCTAAAATTTGTCAGTGAAAATAAACTCCCCTGAAAGCAAAAACGTGTTATGCCTAGCCTACTTTGAAGAATCTCTATCTACCTATCCTTCTCTGCTGATGTTTGTCTAAGTTTCTTACACATATTCTCTTATCAAGCTACGAATAGTTCCGCTCGATATAAAGTCCCTCGGGTCGCAAAGGTAATTTCCATTTAAATAAATAATTTGTTTCGGCTCAATTTGAGGAGCTACCATGTGGCCGTGGCCGTGGCGCCTAATGGCCGCCGCTAACTAGCGCGGTTTCACGCCTCACCCGTGCGTTGGTGTGGGGTAGTCGTCAGTCTTCACACAATTTGGGGGATAACGTCATTGTTGAAATAAAAGCAAATCAAATGCATTAAAATGCGAATAAGACCTCTTCTTTTTTTCTCCACTCTTCGATCGACAGGGACGGACTGGGCTTTATTTGATTCAAAATAAAATCAATAGCGCGTTCAAGTCATAAAAGCTTAACAGTACCTAAGTAAATAGTGTTATTTAACGGCAAATTCAAAAAACAATATTGACAAAATAATGTTTTTGGACCGTTTGTAAGGCCTCTTGAAAACTATTTTTTTTTACTACTAAACGGAAAACACGAATTCCTATACCACATTTTAAAATATGCAGGATGTTCATATTTGGGCCTCGTTTTATGGACAACCGCAGCTAACTAGCGCGGTTTCACGCCTTGCCTAGTGCTCAATCGAACGAGGGGTAGCCATCCATCAGTCACTAATTTTGGGTCCATTTTGTTTTGAAGGCAAAATATAATCATAATGTGACTTAGATATGTTATTTTTATTGAAAATTTTTATAAATGTGATTTGCTTTATACTTGCTATATGCATAGAAATTTACATTGGCATAGGTTTAAGTACACGTTGATTCCGCCTGCCGATTATGAAAGTAATTGGGCCCATGTTATGTAATTGCATGCTTAAAATGTAACACCTAACATAATAAAAAGATTAAGGTTATACAATTATTCACCATGTACTCATTGAAGAATATATTAAATGTCATTTACCGTAATGCAATCGCACCATTCAAATTAAATTCTACATCGAGTCTAATGAATCCATCTGTACTCCTTTAAGTGCTTTAATCACACGTTATTACTTACAACCGACCTAATAACCTTCGGAACTTCCTAATGACATAATTAATTAATAGTATTTGCATGCAATCGTCAGTAGACGTTTCAGTCGACTGCCGTCGTTCGCGTGCGGCTAGATGTTTCTTAATGTGGAAATAATGTCTCCGGGTCATTATCTTTTACTTAATCCATGTATTATTATTTTTACGACACCGGACTTCGAAACTCCGAAGAATCAACCCACCACGTTGACTTTTTATTGATCAAATAGGCGAACTTTGATAAGTATGTGTATTTAATAGCATGTCGAGTAGCAAAACATCATAACACTGTTTGAACGGCTTTGTATGATTTTAGTAGATATCAATCCACATTTTGTCTATTATTAAGTTTTCATCAAATAAAAAATGATTTAAATTCAACTAAAAACTTATGTTGTTAGTTTCAACTGTGTTTAATTCATCTTACAATAAACACATACCTATGGGACATGTTCCTTATATGAATAAAAGTAATGTTGTTTTTACAGTTATCTAGTATTTTTTGTCAATGCTAAGTGGCGGAAATAGACAAACCAAGTAGTTATAAGTAGTTCTGTTAATACGGAACGGAATAATGAGGTAAATTCGTCATTATTCCGGCAGTTATCGGTCGCTCCCTCGATGGTGTCAAGTGATAGACAAAACCCTTTGGCTCAACTAATTACACCTAGCGACGAATTATTTTGAAATTCGAGTTACATCCTCGTTTTAAGTATCATAATTGGGTCGGGACAAACACCCTTAACGATTTTAGAATATTACCAAGTTGGCCGCGTTTTCTCTGTTAAGTGAAGTCTCATTAAGTGATAACTGTACAGACAACTTTAGTAGATAACTTTAAATCAACTGTTTTTGTTTATTCAAAACTAAATATACTTAAGTATCATATAAACCGGCCAAGTGCGAGTCGGAGTCGCGCACGAAGGGTTCCGCACCATTATTTATAAAAACGAGAAAAAAATTACGTTTGTTATATGGGAGCCCCCTTTAATATTTAGTTTATTCTGATTTTTAGTATTTGTTATTATAGCGGCAACAGAAATACTTACATCATTCATCTGTGAAAATTTCAACTGTCTAGCTACCACGGTTCATGAGATACAGCCTGGTGACAGACGGACAGACGGACAGACGGACAGACGGACAGACGGACAGACGGACAGACGGACAGACGGACAGACGGACAGACGGACAGACGGACAGACGGACAGACGGACAGACGGACAGACGGACAGACGGACAGACGGACAGACGGACAGACGGACAGACAGACAGACATACAGACGGTCAGCGGAGCCTTAGTACCTAATAGGGTCCCATTTTACCCTTTGGGTACGGAACCGTAAAAAATGACTGAGTCACAGCAATGTATAAAAATATATTTCATAATTTAATTCGTACCTAGGTACTGATATTATAAACAAAAAAAAAGTGTAATGTTTTTATTTTATTTAGATTAAAAGTTCTCAGAGATCATAATTAATTACCATCAGTTTTTTAATTTAACTTTTTGGGATAAACCTTTTGCTATGGTGTCACATCGACTCACAATTGATTTTGTGGACACTCATAGTTAGGCATACTATTCGCCTAATCTTAACAAATAAACAATTTATCCTTATAATTTATGTCTCTGTGGTCAATAATGTCTCTAAGATTAAGTAAAAGTATGAAATAAATAACAAATATACAGTTGTAGTCAGATAATTAGAAACATAGATTCACTTAGGGGTGAAATTTTCAAATATTGATATCTTTTTTTTCATTAAAATTCCATTCAATGTTTCTGCCTCGCCCAATGGTTGACTGGTAGAGAATGGCTTAAGGCATTAATTCCGCCAATTGTATATTTATTTTGTGCAATAAAATATAGTAGGTATAGTAATAAAATTAAAATTTGAAGTAGCATTAATTTACCTTTTAGCAGTACCCCTAATGAAAGTTAACAATAGTTAATGATCCAGTTTAATTTCTTTTAGAGAAGAAGAGCAATTCTGTTTTAAGCGATCACGGTAACTCTGCCTGTCTGAGCATCAAATGTCAAAACCAACAATATGACATAAATTGTAAGCGTGCATTATTTAGCATTAGAATAGCACTTAGGGGTGCTACGTCTGGGACGCAGGACATTTTCAATGGAATTATTTCAAAATGTCGTAATACAATCATTAGTGCGATCTACGACATTAGTACTTAATTAATATTAAGCAATCAAAGCCGATATCGATCCGTCCTAAGTGACTTCTATTGACCACTCATTTGGCATTTTAACTATCATTAAATTGGAATTATTTATTAACAAAGGAGTAACTAGGCCATTAGCTCAGCAAATCGAGACACAGTATATATACATGTTTGTGACGCGGTCTCATTCGGCCTCTCGGCATCTAATAAGTTAGGTCTATAATGTCGTAGTTTTAAAAACATCCTAAAGAAAACAGCATCAAAACCTATTCCATTTGATTTAAACCTCTTGTCTGATGTAACCAACTTTAAAAGGCAGGCAACAATACGCTACAAATTCCAATCCTGCGTAGTTTGCATTAGAATGGAGCAGGGGCGCCGCGACGGCGTACAGTTTCACCCGGAATTAAGTCGATAATGTCGTAATTGCACAATTAGCCATCGGCAATTTGCTCTCGGCTTATCGGCCGGAATGAATTACGAGCGGAATGTGACGCTTAAACGTACGATGGGATCACCTGACCTAGGTATGTTATCGATAACTTTTTATTTTATTATTTACTTTTGTTTATATCTCAAAACGGTGCCTATTTCAGAATCTATGGCCTCCCTAATGTCTTGCAGATTGGCTAGTCGGAAGCAACCAGTATCCAGATTCGTCCTGTAACATTTATCATAGCTATTTAGTCTATCCACCTTGTCGTTGCAAGCACAGCTTAGGACGCCTTTATTTTTTTGTTTATTTTATCATAAGAGTATTAACTAACATAGTTAAAATAATCATTCACAAATATGATGACAGCACCAACAGAATTTAAAGCGTCAAATATGGGATTGCTATGATGTTATCAATATCTGATGAACAATTACTTTGTATTATTATCATGTAGTTCCCTATGTACGTATTTAGGTATCTACTAATAATAAAGTTGCAATTTATTGTTTTGTCATCCATTTAAATCTATATCTATAGCTGATTGGCATTGCTTGACATTTGCATACATCTAAACTGATATAATGTCGTAACGACAACAAATCGAATATTCATAAGTTGCTAATCTTCGACAACTGCCCGTTGCACTAAAAATGTAAATACATAGACATATTAATCACTCGTTTAAGTGCCATATTAATATTTATAATAGTAATTTGTGTAACAAAATTAGTTCATGATGTATTACTAGGTTTTTTACGCAACGTTTAATGCTTGTCTTTTTACATAGATGACTAAATATTTATTTTACACGACTTTTTGGTGCAAGAAAACTTAAACACAATTATTATTAAAGCAAATAAGTGTACCATATTTTTTTAAATACTTATTTCTCTTTGAAACTTTACTACAACAAGAAGTTTTAAATGTATACATGAACTAAATGACAGTAAATGTTATTGATATATACACTAACAAAATCATTTCAGTTATTTTAGTCCTAAATGATAAAATAGAAAAAATGGTCTGTCTGGAGTCTCGAGGTCGAGTTTACCCAAGAAAATTCCAAAGTTATTACAGATATTATCGTCTACTTTAAATATTGATACCGTGAGACGATGATTAGTTTTATCATTTTCAATAACGCGTTGTCCAAAAATATTAGCTCATAAGTATAGTTATGAATTTTATGAAATACAATTTGGTCGGTAACGACTTCACGATCATCTTAATAACACGTCGAGGGCTAAGCGTTTCGCTTGAATATTCATTTTGGTTCATCATAATTTTGGTAGATAATTTAAAATTATCCAATCTGCGCCACGCCGGCTCTTACTCTCTACCATCTACCACCATACTTACACTAATAGGTGTTATTACACTCCTATATCAATACGAATAAGGTCTATAATTGCCTATGCCCCAGCATCCTCAAAAGTTGGCAACTGGTACCACCTCCAATTATCGCGATTTATTGCTTCTCACGTTAGATTAATTATTTTACTCTACTATTTTCACGCCGTCATTTATCGTGTCCGTTATCAAATGGTTTCAGTTCAAATAAATAATTACTATCCGTTCTTGATTAATCTTTAAATTAATTTACACACGTCACTTGCTCGGCGGTAACTTGAAATGGAATCAGTGAGTTTTATGACCATGAATGTATGAAAATTTTTATAAAGGATCTATTTACAATAGTTGTTTTAAGAATATGTGTCTAATATACCTTGTTAAGTTCTGGTTTTTTCTAATAGAATATATTTGACCTTTCCAAAATATGTCCGTGAGATCTGAACCTAAAATGTACTTATAAGGAAATTAGATCAAGGATTACATAGTTATGATAATGGGAAATAATTCCTGTAATGATGAAATTTAAAAGTATCTTTGCTCTTATGAGACAACATTGTGCAATACTTATTGATTGAGGCGCACTGAGCAAAATGCAGTCCACGGTGACCTAGTGCGCAGCTCGCCTGCCATTAAATAATCCGATACACTTAGTCATTGATATTATCCGGTCGCCTTTCAAATTCCTATTAAACTAATTTAATTCGTATCGACTATATTAACAAAATAACCCTAATTAATGATTTGACTAGCTACATTGATTGCTACGAAAATAATATTTACTGTAGTAGAGCTGCTACGAAATTAAGATTACCTATATTAACTAATAATGACAGGGGTCTAGATAATGTCTCATATTATACAATGGTCCTTAATAATTACTACAAGATAATTACCTATGTACACAGCTCAGAAAACGAATGTATAATATTTATAAAACAAGTAGGTACGCTTAAGTTCCTTCCGTTATTAAGTGCGGTCGGCAAAGATTTAACTGTGAAACATTCGCCGCGTCCGACTACCTGACCTGTGATACTACAATTTTAGTATTAGCTCGCATTAGGTAATCTTGTTTTATTACGTCTCGTATTTTTTACGGCAAAAGATCTTCGTCATTTTTGACAAGGAAAAGGCCATCAACATTGTAATGCGGTGTAGGCGCCGGCGAGTCGGCTCCGAGGCGTCATCCACACTTTGATCCAATCTCCGGCGAGTTGACGACCAATTACTTGATATCACTCTGGTTCGGCTTTCGGCCCGGCGCGGCGTTCGGCTCTCGCCCAAATGGAGCATAATGCCTAGGGTAATTATGAGCCGGCCGTGACGACGCATCGCGTCTCACGTCGGAACTACAACTAACGCTATTATCTCTAAATTGCTTCGAGCCTTTGTAGTGAGGTGTAGATTTTATGAAACAGTGACATTTAGATATTTATTGCAGCACGAAATAAAAGATTGCGAGTAGAATATCGATACTTGATTATTTATGATGCTATCTATGATTTTGAGAAGAGTTTTTTTTACGTTTGCATTAAAAACCAATGAAACTACCATTTTATTTGCCTATTCATGATTCGAAAAGTTTTCTAGAAACCAAATGTAGGTAGCTAGGTAAATAAAAAGTGCGCAGATCCTTGATGCGGCGTTGACTGCGAAAGAAAGAAAGTTCACGCACTGTGCGTATTTTAGTTCTTTCCTCAAATTATTAAAAACCGGCCAAGTGCGAGTCGGGGTCGCGCACGACCACGCACGCAAGGGTTCCGCACAATTATCTATAAAAACGGCAAAAAATCACGTTTGTTGTATGGGAGCCCCCTTACATATTTATAGCGGCAACAGAAATACATCATCTGTGTAAATTTCACTGTAACTACTACGGTTCATGAGATACAGCCTGATATCAGACGGACGGACAGCGGAGTCCTAAGACTCCGCTGTTATTACTAATACCCGTTGTATTCGGTCCCGTTTTACTCTTTGGGTACGGAACCCTTAAAAAAAGGTGACAAGCTGTATTCCACGCGCTAGCGAATCTGCGGGCACAGATATACTTTGTCAAAAAGTGTGATGTGTTATTACCGGCGTCTGAATTAAAAAAATAAAAATAATATAGCTTTTGTATTTTAAAACTCAATGAAACGGGAATTAACGCGATCATAATTTAGGTACAAAATGTTACCTCTTTTGCCTGACGTTTTGTATTTTATTACTATTTCTATTTTGATAAAGATTGTTTGATACTTCAAGTTTTTATTTAACGAAAACTGCTGAATTATCAAACAGCAATAAATAGCTATTATTATGTACACGGCGGAAGTTTTTAGCGAGAATCTTGACTTATCTTTTCTTCGGCACAGTCACAGACGCCGTTCATAAGTGCTACTATTTGCGGGTTTCATTATTTTTTTATGTTAATCATAATCGTCGTTGAGTTAATTGAGCGGCTATAGTAGTGACTAGGGTTGACAACTTTCTACAAAACAAAATTTCTCAAAAACGTGGCGTTAACCCAGTATGCCAATATCCTTCTCCACAGTCATCAGAGTTAAAATAATCCATTACTAATAAACAGCTGAAAATGTTTTTTAACGATACAGTATGCTTTTTAAATACCCCTACCACATCACTTAGAGTTATTAACGGAGTTTAAGCGGAGTATTATAAAACGTATGCGGAAAACAAAAAATACACAAGAACACATTGTACGAAATGGAAGTCACTTTAGGGTATTGATTTACTACAGAGAAATCCGAATTACACTCGAGTGAAGTATTAAAGATCTAGTTAGACTAAAGAGTGGCAACCCTAGACGCCTGAAGATGCCGGCGATAGTGCGGGGCGGACCATTATTTCTATTTGACCGACCGTCCCACATACTGAGCGTAATTATCTATCTGCTAGATATGACTTCATATGATTTTTTTGTATAAACATTCGTATTCACTTCACTGTTCTTATTTACGTTACGACTTAATTAGAATTAGGTTTTTCATATTTATAACGATTTTAGGAATTATGTAGTTATTTTTGTATATAAATGTTTTGATTCATTCATAGTTATCTAAGTTGTTTAAAAGTAAACTAGTACTACTAAACTTAACTATTAATGACACAAATCACATAATTGCATCCTAATTTCGAGCTATAATAACCACGAAGGGTGTAGTTTTCAAAATGTCAAATAATCGCTTTATAATTACTTGGGTTCTTATCACCTTTTTTGGTTGTGGCTAACGATATCCATGCACAACTTTTTATAAGGCAGAATTAATTTAATGATTGGATGTATGTAATAATAATGTTTACGATAGTTTGTGTCATCGCCTTGGTAATTACGGTTTTTAGATCAAAATTGGGTTAATGATAATGATCAAATCTATAAACGTTGCTCACTCAAATTATGTTTACTATTAGGTGTCGTTACACCAAGGACACCTACCAAGGATTCCGAAATTTTTTTTTTTTTTATTTGGTCTGAATGTAGGAAGTTGAGTCTTTTAAGTGCTCGATGTCACTGTATATGCCGTATAAAATTATTGTCCAAGAAAATTATAATAGGCACCTATGGGAAAACTCAATCAGTGCTAGACAGAAGTTAGGGCCGGTGTACACAGCACGACAGCTGCACCAATCACAATGTTAAGGGCGTGGCCGTCCCGCTCCCTCTCCTTGTCCCGATCCCCGGATTATATTATTTTACACAATGGGACTTTTTTATCGAGCCATTGTCCCAGGATTGGGGTGAAATATCCGGCCGGATGTTCTTCTGCCCTCACCTTTATTAAGCCCGCCAAATGAGCAACGGTGAACGGATTACGCTTTTATGTAGAAAGTTTTTATGACGCGTTTGCATGTCGAGATTTAATAGAGAGCATTGTACATACGTATTGTGACCAAGTTTGGTTTGATAAAAGCGTTGAGTTCGTTTCTACGTAATGGAACTTGCGATTAAACATTTAATTTCAGTATTACATTTCTTTCTAAATTGGTATTATCAAGAGTCAGCTTAGGCTTCTGAGTACCAATCATTGTATCTTACAAAATAAGTTTTGAAACAAAGTTATAACTATTTTGTAAGATGTATATTTAATATAGAAGTAGAATGTACCAAAAACCAAGTCCAAGACTATTTAATAAATCCCCAAACAAGGCTGATCATGAATTGCATAGTTTAGTTTAGTGCTACTAAAACTTAGGGCCGAGTTTTACGAGGGAGGCCGACATGAAGTAGGCAGCGCTTATTAATTACTATATCCTGCGGCAGCCGCGGTAGCAGCCGGGAGCTGTCACCACACCTAATTGTAAATACGCCACCTATAAACCTCTCATAATTTATTTATATTATCTCTCAGCGCCTCGGGCAGCGACCGAACACCGCAACATTAGTTCCCATATAAATTAGGCTATAAATTTAAGTCCACACTCAGACCGATTCTCACGGTCTAAACATACTCCGTTAATTAAACCTGAATAAAGAATGCCTTTAATTCATTCGAAGTAATTAACAATTCACTGTCTGTCTTTCCAGGAACATCCGAGCTTACGCGGCACGCCTCTGGCGATGTTGGCGGCCCAGTGCAATAAGCTGTCCAGTAAATCGCCCCCTCCGCTGGCGGACGCGGCCGTGGGCAAGGGCTTCCACCCGTGGAAGAAGAGCCCCGGCGCCCACTCGCCGCCCGGCACCGGCGCCGCGCCACGCTCGCAGCCGCCGGCCTGCGCGCCCTACGGCCGGGCGCCCACCTCGTGCGCGGCGGCACCCTCATACGGCAACGATCTTTATTTCCCTACATCGGGTGACCAACTTCTCGGAAAAAGTGAATCGAGTGCGAGTCTAGGATCAATGTATTCACGGCATCCGTACGAGTCGTGGCCGTTCAACGTAGGCGGCGGGGGCGGCAGCGGTGCCCTCAAAGCGGCTGAAATGAGCGGCGTGGGTGCGGTCGGCAGCACGTGGTGGGATGTACACAGCGGCTGGCTGGACGTCGGAGGACAGATGGCTAATTACGCTGGGCAAGATTACTCCCAGCTGACACATTCTTTATCAGGTGGAGCACATTTACTGCCACCGGCACCTCACCTTTTGCAAGATGCATACAAATCCGTCCTACCATCGCAAGGTTCCTTCGGACTTCACGGACCTGGATCTCCCGCGCCACAAGCACAAGCGCCATCTCCTAGATCACAAAGACGCTACGCTGGACGAGCGACGTGTGACTGTCCGAACTGTCAGGAAGCGGAGAGGTTAGGACCGGCGGGAGCGCACCTTAGAAAGAAGAATATCCATAGTTGTCACATACCGGGCTGCGGCAAGGTGTATGGAAAGACGTCTCACCTAAAAGCCCACCTCCGCTGGCATACAGGCGAGCGACCGTTCGTATGCAACTGGCTATTTTGCGGGAAACGGTTCACGCGCTCAGACGAGCTCCAGCGGCACCTGCGCACGCACACCGGCGAGAAGAGGTTTGCGTGTCCGGTGTGCAACAAGCGATTCATGCGGTCGGACCACCTCGCGAAACACGTGAAGACGCACAACGGTGGGAAGAAGGGCAGTTCGGACTCATGCTCGGACTCGGAGGAGAACAGCCAGGGCGAGGGCGGCGCGGGGCGCGGCTCGCCCGAGCACTCGGTGGACGTGAAACCGAGCGCGCTGGTGTGACGGGGGCGCGCGGCGCTCACCGTGCCGCACCACGCCTCGCCGCTCCTGTGATAGCCGCCGCGCCGCCGTCCCGCCGCCCGCTCTGTACATACCACATATCATACACACCTACTGACTGTATCATAGTGATGTGGACTTGTAATTACTGAAAGACGCTACGATGCGCTCAGCATTCGTACTTGTTGTGAGACTTAAAAGTGTTGTACAGTATAGTTAACTATTGAATATAATTATCTCATATTATAGTTAGAAATTGTATGGTAATTAGTTTAAGTAGAATCACTGTTTTAGTCCAAAATTGCAGTTTATAATTTATTAATAATACCTCAAACAGGTCACGGAAAGAATGTAATTTATTTATTGTACTTACATAATTATAGAAAATATTCATATTAAAGAGAAATAAAGATATAAGAAAATTTAATCACTAAAACACCTGCAACATTAACTCGACTCAAATTTTATATACGTGTTTTTGAATGGAGAGAAGAGAATTGTATAAAATTTATAAAATAGTAGGTACTTTATGAAATGAAATATGGTTAAGGTAACATACAGGCAGCAATCTATAACTTCTTTCCTCACATGATTGCCAGCAGTGTCGTAAAACTTGAGAACACAGGGCTTAATTTGATCCAGTAAGTGTATTCTATTAAATTTACTGTAACAGTGAAAACGTATGTTCACGATACTGATTGCACAAAATCATTAAAACCTGTAATAAAATTACCTCCTAACAAAAATCGATGCATAGAATAATGATCAATATATTATGTAAAGAACCCTGTGCTATTTGTTGGCTTAACAATTATTGTAATTATAATACTATTCCTATGATGTATATTGTACAAAATTGTGCGAATTAAAAAATGCCTGAAATTGATTTTATAAAAATTGAATATATTTTTTCCGAGTGGATATTTGTATTATTATTGTAAACAATTTCTATCAATTTTAACTGCCTGCAACTCCTACCCAGAGCTATTACCTATTTGAGTGGTATAAACGAGGATTTGCACTATTCGATTACAAACAAATTCACAAGAATCACTTAAGAACTCCTAGGAAATTGTATACGATTCTTAGATTTTCGTATGCGTAAAAATACGCCTCCAGAGTAAATTTTCAATAAAGTGTATGATCAGTTATCTGTCGCTACTATATAAGCTCTGTTTATTTTGAAAGTAGATAATTGTTGTGAAAGTTATAAAAAAATATTACCTATAAGCTAAATGAATAAATACCTTCCGATCTGCAGCTAGTTTGACATACAAAAAAACAGAAATAAAAAAGTTATTTACTTTGATATGGACCTAGGGATTGAGGAAAAAATACGGATTAAACATCATTTGTGCCTCACCTAATTGTAGACTGGTTGAAAATGCTTCAAGGCATTAATTCCGCCAAGTGCTATCTGTTGTGCAATAAAGATAAATAAACTCTACCTATGTAAAACCGATAAACGATAATCACGCTTACAGTATACGCTATTGTTTTAATTTTCATGGCATACTAAAATGTTATTAGAGTTATGGGTAAGGGAAAAAACATATTTTACTTGAAAACAAGAGATAATATAATTTGCAAAATGACTATACTTCGCCTTACGGACAAGAAGAGACAAGTCCTAAGAAACATTATCCTACGGTATCTAAACTAACAATATTAAAAACTTACGATTTAGTAGAACCAAACTTTGAGCCTACCTATAGTTTTAGAACGAGAAGAGGTACCTACGTACATACAACTCCTCGGCATTGATACTAGTTAATAAACTATAGGCTGTTGTGCTGATAAACAACGTGTAACATAAAGATTCAGAAATATTTTATGATATATGTACCCATACCCACCTACCCATGTTGATTTGTCTATGCTAAAACTGAACAGAAATGAGTATCGTTCCCCAAACATGAGTAGTAGTATGAAAATGATAGATTTAGTATGAAAGGTCCAAAGATATTGTTTGCATTTCTAACCATGTTTAAAATAAGTTTTATAAAAAATTTAAAACAGACATCAAAATGAAACTAAGCGAAAAATAATATTGACTAAAACATACCAATCAGTTATTTTTGGAGTCAGTGCGAATGAACACATTTTGACTCTCAATGGCTGACACCGACTCCAAGCTCCAAAATTTTGTAGTTTTTTATAAAAAATATTTTATTTCACAATTTTAAGTGTTAAATTCTCTAGATTTTCCCTCCTAACTCCGACACAAATGACTTTACAGCAAAGTGACCAAGACAAATATTGGTCTTCTATGGACCCCCCACCCAATCGTATAATAAAAATAGGGTGCTATGAATGATCAATTCTTCAACGAGTCCTAGACCCCTTTCAAATAAGCTTCAGTTTCCACCTTCCAACTCCGCCAAAAATGACTTTACAGCAAAGTGACCTTAACTAATGTTGGTCCTCTATAAAGCCCCCATCCAATGATATATTAAAAATAAGGTGTTACCTAGGGTCAATATATCGACGAAAATTGTTTAAGTCCTGCGCACCCTTTCCTACACTCCAACCGACGGCGTCATAGCGTAACAAACATACAAAAAAAACATTCAGTCGAATTGAGAACCTCCTCCTTTTTTTGAAGTCGGTTAAAAAAGGGTTTTATGCACGAGGATATTCAGAAATATGGCTGACCATTTATGTTAATTTTATGTCGTATATCCGTATATTCGGCGTTTAATATCGTCATGATTAGGTAAGTAGGAAAGTAATATTGCTAAATATTATTTAGTTATACGAGTAGTACTATGTAATACTTAGCAAAAGTAATTTCCTATTGGAAAACGCGGGTGAGGTCTGTATAAACAAAACGATTAAATATAAAAACAAAATTGATTCAGATTTTTAGTAATTTAAAGATGTCTTTTTTAATTTTAATGCAAAATTTTGTGGTAATTCCATGCAGTTAATAATATAAGTTTTTACGAGTCAATTATTAATCGGTAGCATAGAATGACTTCTTTTGCAAAAAATGTGCTCAGCTCGGCACATGCCAGAAAGATGACCTTAAAATTATTAGAATACGATAAACCTGCATAAAATACACGTACAACTAATAACTAGACAAAGAAAAGCAAATTACTTACCTGTCAAATTTTCCACTACGAGCTACTACGAGTCTACGGGATGCTACGGTGTAGGCGTCTGATGCGTACCGTTTGGAAGAACAACACTCCAACAAACAGTTAAATGGTAAGTACAAGTAAACTAAGTATTTTAATTTTGTAACTAAAAACCTCGGAGATTGTGTCATAGACTAATATCATATATTTATACAAAATTAAGACTACTTCGAATAAAACAAAAAAAACAATGCTGCTAAAACAATAGGCTGTTTAAAACTGTAAAAATAGGACACAATATTATACAAACGTATTCATCCAATCCTATGATCACCCAAAAAGAGTCATACAAACCAAATATGGTAACATACTGACGTAGATAATATACATGATGTTATTTTTAGCAATCTAACGAAAATTGCTTGAAAATAAATAAATATTTTAAGGCTGGCTAAAAAAACAACCTGTTTAGACGACCCTATGTTGCGAGTAGTGTTTGGTTTGGTGTTAATGAGCTAGCCAAAATTCCAAACTTTGGCTACTTATTAACAAACCAAAATATTAACAATCAACAAGTTAAAGCCAGTTGGCACAGATATTAAACCATATAATGAGTTCAAAATAACATTCTAATCAAGTCCTCACTTACCTTAACACATCTTGTGCTCGTTTACGTATGTGATTATAAGGTACGACGCAAGTTGAAGCAACATAATGTACTATTTCAATTGTCATTTAGTCGTGAATCAACTCCGATTGTTTTAAGAATTGCCTCGAGATCCCCTCGGCTGATACTCGACAGCAACTTTTTAATCATCGCCGCTCATTCACAAATGAATTTTGATATAGACCTTGCGCAAGCAGTCTGGTGACGTAGCAAGAGGGCTGACAAGTTACATTGAGCCGTCATTTTGTAGGTGTAGAGTTTGTTTTGGTTTGATGATGTTGGTTTATTACGACATTTTCGGTTGAGCGTAATTCAGAAGAGTAGCCACAAAGAGGGCGACGCTCATCGTAAAAAGCGAATTGAAACCACAAATAATGAGGAGGGGAAGTGTCGCCGCCGCGGGTGGCCGACGCTCGTGCCGTAAAAACCGAGCTCATCTGCGACAGACTCCATTACTGCACTCGTGGCCTAAGTTAATCTTCGCTTTATTAATGGCGCCGGCCTGCGGTGGTCTCTGTAACTTTCGACTATGACTATGACTATGATGACTCCATTTCAGTCCCCGGAATGGCTAAGGATGCAACGTGCTGGTAAGCATTAATATTATTCAATTACAAACTCACGATACTTCCTAATATATCTTTAATGTTTCTCGTGAGACCACGAGCTATAGCGTTACAAAACTATATTCTAAATTATCAGGTTGCATTCCATATAATCGTCTTGTGAGGTCTTGTATGTAAACTTTTATATAAAACCAATACCTACAATGGCTATTCATAAAATTACCTACTTACTTTGGTCTATAATCAAACTAAAAGTTAACAAAGAAGATCCAATAAAAATGATTTCGAAAGAGTGACAGTAAAAACAGATATTATTTATCTATAAAAGTTCGTGATGATAATTCACTGCAATTTTACTACCGTAATTATTACACTGTAGCCAAATATCTGCCTAACAAATGCCATTCATCACTAGCCTATACAAGACGTTACGTAACATTGTTTATTTTTTTTAAATAAAAATTTAGGGAATTAAAACTCCCAAATTGGCAAGCCTTTTCGTTTACGTTTTACGGGGAATCCCTCGATTGTATTATAGTCTGGACGTCATTTTTCATTTGTTCTCGCAAGTTGGCAAACCTTTTCGTTTATATTTCACCGGGAATCCCTAGATTGTATTGAACGTCATTTAATGTTGTTTTCGTTGTCAGTATTCGTTTCAGTATATGCAGAAGCACATTGCTCTAGTCGGTATTATTAAAGTAAGTTCATAGTGTTCATACTGCAATGTCCTCAAAAGAGGGAGATTTGTATAATCAGCTGTTCTTGGCCTATAAAGGCTCTCATGCTGACTTACCAGCGCAACTGTGTCAAAAAAATGCCAACGAAATTTGGAAAACGGCTAAAGAAAAACTAAAAAATAAAGAAAAGTTTATAGAACATATAAATGATGTTATACGAGAGTTGAAGGTGAAGGCCACGAAGAAGAAAGCAACAATGCTTAGTTATTTTACACGGGTAAGTTTACTGCTAAAATGTAATAATGACATAAGTATTATATGTAATCCAAACCTTGATTTTCCATAAAAGAACTGGTCACAAGTATTATATATTTCTAGCTACCTATGAAAACATCAAACACGCCAGCAACACTAAGGCCCAATGTTCCCTCGACTTCGCGTGCTCTTCAACAAAAACAGGTGCAACTGCTTGTATATGTTGTATATTATGTTCTTTTTTATCGGATGTGTCAATAATACCTATTCTTAATTTATTTTCTCTTGGTCTATAGGATTCGGATGTTGTAGCTTTATCCACGTGTTCATCTCTTATGGAATCGATTGTCGCAGTCACTGAACATGAAACTGCACTGCACTGCACTGCCGTCAAACGGAAGATGAGCGATACCGATGAGCAAAGTGAGAATAATGAAGAGACACCGTCTACGGAACCACACACGACTTTGATTGATTCGCGCATCACTAAAAATGTTCCAAGCAAACCGGCTCAAGAAACTCTTATGAAGAAAATTGGTCTACTGCATCAGAGAATTAATGTTCTTACTGAAGCAAGGGACACTGGTATAGCCAAAAATGATGTTCATGACGAAATAAACAAGCTACGTAAAGAGTTGAAGAAGAAGAGAAATGCTTAAAGAAAAAAAGAGACTCCGTTAAGCGTGCAAAAAAATTTCGAGCCAAAGAAAAATTGGAGAAAACTGAACGTCAGGGAAACAATCCTGCTGCGGCACAACCTCGAACTGGCCCTGGACAGCCCCCTTTAGTTGACTCGCAACCTGCTCTCCTAGAAACCATAATTAATATTGCTATTCATGGCAGCGCTGCTGATGAACGCCGCCGAACAGAGATGATTAGGAGTTGTCTCACTCTGTCCGACCTGCATGAGAAGCTGTTATTAATGGGATTTCAAATTTCTCGAAGCGGCACATATCTTCATTTACTCCCACGCATTTCTAACACTCAAGAGGGAAGAAGGCACGTACGTACCGTACCGGTAAAGTTAGCAAGACCACAGACCGAGATGCACAAAAAGCACGAGGACGGGGAATTTTGCACTGCTACAATCAGGTCATTGGAATCTCTCGCGTCGCTTCTGGGACCGCAGCAAGTATTCGTTCTCTCACAGGACGATAAGGCACGTGTACCAATAGGTTTACCGGCAGTGAAAAGTCAGAGCCCTCTTTTAATGCATATGGAATACAGAATACTTTTACCTGATCATGACTGGGTCGTGGCAGAGCGGCACAAACTTATTCCTTCTGTATACGCCGGTGTCAACGTGGAACCTAACAATTTCGGTAAGGAAGAAGCTGTTGGGTACAGCGGGCCGACACACATATCCATAAGGAGCGGGAAACACGCATCCTCCACAGCGAACACCCATGCTTATGATTTCGAATCACTTTTATCAATACCTTCATTCAAACCCTTAATGATGACAGAATCGAACACCGTGAAGCCAGTGATCATCATCTTTGTAGATGGTGGGCCGGACGAAAACCCGCGTTATCGCAAAGTCAAGAACTTTGCGATTGAACACTTTAAAAAATACAACCTGGACGCCTTGTTTATAGCGACTAATGCTCCTGGGCGGAGTGCATATAACCGAGTTGAGCGTCGCATGGCTCCCCTCAGCAAACGACTGGCAGGCGTCATTCTGCCTCATGAACATTTTGGTTCACATCTTGACGGTAAAGGAGTGACTACGGATTATGATTTGGAAAAACGCAATTTTCAGCACGCTGGGGAAACACTTGCTGAAGTGTGGAGAGAAATGAAAATTGATAATTACGACGTATCGGCGGAGTATAGACAGCCCGAAGATAGCATGCAGGATCCAGCAGAACCAAATCTGGCGTGGTATAGCGTTCACGTCCGTGAATCGCAATATTTCTTACAGGTTATAAAATGCGCGGATGAATCCTGCTGTTCGCCATCGAGAAGTGCATTGAAGTTTGTATTTGCGGATACTTTCATGCCGCCACCTTGCCCAATACTTCAAACCCCAAGCAACCTCGTAGTACCCAGTTTGCTTGACAAAGGAACATCCAAGTTTTCTCCACTTCTGGTGAGGTTGTCCGTTAATCTGGTACCTCCACTGGAAGGGTTTAAGCAGATGCCGTACGATTTCTTTTGTCCATCTGTACAATCCGACCTAAAGAAAAAAGTATGTCCAACCTGTGGGATCTACTTCACATCTCACAAGAGTGTTCAAATGCACTGTCGCCACGTGCATGACAATACTGTCCAAGACCATTGTGAAACTAGAGTACGACCACAGCGCCTTGCTGCCAGAAGGGCAAATGAGCTTCTCTGCATTGTGCGTCGTTATGAAACATCGTCTGAGGATGCTGACTGGCTCGACGAAGACGAAGTTGATGCAAGTGGCTTGACAATTCCAGAACCGTCTTCGTCTGCACTCCAGGTGCCAGTGATGAAAGAATCTGAGTGGCTAGCAAACCCGTGGACAGAGGAGCTGTAATTTCAATCGAATTGTTTTTATAGACCTACTTAGATACTTGGTTAATAGTTGATTATTTTTTAATTTTGTTAAGAATACGATTTTATTTCGAGTAAAATGTTTAATTTCAGTAGGGTTTCTGTTTATAATTGCATTCCCAAAGGTTAAAATAAACATGTTATGTATTTTAAGAGTTTATTAGTAAAAAAAAAAGCTAAAAAAGGATAGGAATGACGGAGAAAAACAATTGTGTGTGTGTAAAGCCAAAAATTTATAGAAAAATACACAAAATACGCAGGTGTTGCGGATTAAAAATCTCTTGTTTTATTTAGTATGATTACCGCAAAAGCAATTAAAACTATACCAAGGACAAAAACTATTACATAACTTTTAGCGCCTTTAGGGTAAAAATGGTCACTCGAGTGTTACGTAACGTTTAGAGAGGGGGAGGGGGGGGGGTACAGAAAAACGTTACGGTGCGTTACAAGGGGGGGAGGGGGAGTCTAAAATCTTCAAAAATTGTGTTACGTAATACTTGAATGCTCCCTATCAGTCCACTGCTCGACACAGGCCTCTCCAAAAGGAGGATTTTGCCATAATCGCCACGCTTGGCAGGCGGGTTGGCGATCGCAGTTTGGCCAATGGTGGAGAGGAGACGCTGCTGCCCGTCTTCTTGTGGCGGTTCTCCTGTAGTCACCTCTTATGACACCCATAGGAAGAGAAGGGGTGGTGCAATTCTTTTAACGTGCCGGCACTACACGGCACAAATGCCATTGCCATAAAACAAAATAAGAGAACAACAACAAAGTAATAAAGCGTCGCTAGTCAAACACCGAAAATTAAATTAGTAATACAAGATCTTATTACGATAATATAATTATTTTCAAATGATCCGGGCCCGTGCTAGATTGTACAATTTAATCATGCATGCTGGTTGATGACCCCGTAATTGTATAAGCTGCCCGTTATCAGGACAAAGCCTTCGTAATCGAGTTAAATCCGAGCCCCATGGCTAAACACAGATTTATCACCCTAAACGAATTTAGTAAACTGATCGAGCGCGATGAGGGAGTTCCCAATATTTGGTGCTATTTGGTATTCCACTGACGTCACCCCTGTCTGGTAGTGGTACGTGAATTCGAATAAACGTAATATTTCCCACAAGACGTCTCTATACCTATTTTTTGAACATATAAAATTCTAATCGCACTGGTGATCCCAGAACTGCTCCTTACACAATGCAGTTCATACTACACAACTGAAACATTTCAATTTTTAAATAATTTAAAACTAAAATAACGTGTTTTGATAAATAAAAACATATTTTTAAATTACAATATAAAATTGTCTTTTTGACAATTTTGCAGGTATCGGTTCAGAGAAAACAGAGATAAATATCTCAAATTTGTTACATCGCGATCGTAAAAATTCTATTCTGATTATGGAATGTTTAAGTTTTGAATAATTATAATTAAATCCCAACTGAACTAACCTAAATAAGGGATTCACGCATGCAAAGTTAATCTAAAACCACTCATTTAGTCTCTTCTGTAGGTACTGCCAATGCATAGTTAACAGCTATTTTCTTATCCGTATCTCCTTTTCACGCCGCATAGTGTTCGGTTCGCCAACTTTCAGGAAGTTAAAACGTCTTCAAAGTTTACGAACTCGCTGCGACAAAGTGTCTAATTTATGTTTCCTCCCACAGCACAGGTGGGCTCTCTTTGAGTGTTTGAGCTCGTCCGCGCTGTTAGCGGAATGGTGAAGCTGTCACTATACTTCAAAGGACATTACATACGTTATTGGGAACATATTGTGTTATGCCACCTACATGGTAACGTCTGTTTTGTTTCTGTCTTTAAGTTTTGCTTCCATGAGCGATATTTTCTAAAGCAAAAGACATTTCATGAGTATGACGAACAAAAGAAGACACAAATAGGCGCTACTTAACAATCAATTATTCATTTTAAACGTATTCGTAGGTCTACTGTATCCACATACGATGTGGGGATTGGGAATCATGGATAAATGTAATATTTATCAATAAGCATGCTGAATGGTTCTATAAAATTGAATGATGAAAGACATATTGGAATCCAAGTAGGTAGGTCACATTTATACACGAGTAGGTACTTATGCAATAAATCGACTGTCTTTGGTGCCAAACTGCCAAATCCAATATGTGTGACTGGCATAAATATTTAATAGGACATTGCTTGAACATAGCGTTGTACATATTAACTTACATACATACGTGTAACATAACAAAATCTGGTAAAAGTTTGAAAAAGAGATCACAATATTATATGGTCACATTGATTGTAATAGTAGTGCTTAGTCATTCAAAACAGTTTTAATATTCTAGCGCTATTTCTGTTTTTTTATATCGTCGCTTTTAGACGTTAATGAACGTCTAAGTATACCTAAGATAAAAGCTCAATCAATAGGCCCTGCAACATTATTATAGTTCTTTTATCTCGTTAGCCGCCAAAGTTGTTTATTAAAATCACAATTCCTAAAACTCACAAAGAATAATGTGTGCTCATTAGGTATTATGATTAATAAGGGTCATAAATTCGAGGGCCGACGCAGGGTCAAAGAGCGCCGCGTTTGCGCGTGCGCACGTGACGGAACAACTTCTAGGAATCTCAGTGGCAAAGGGGCCGAACGTCGTCTGGTAGGTATATTTGGACCACAATTCGACTACATTGCAGCAGGATCATCGGGCAAAAAAGTGTCGAAGAAGAAACTAAATGTTTCGAGATTATGAGAACCTGACACACCATAAAACGAGACGAGTTGCTTCTTTTTTCATCATCTCAGTCTATCACCTATTTGTTTTTTTATTTTTAAAGAGAATTTTATTTTTTCGCTTCTTTTGTAAATTATCAAATCTTGGCAGTAGTTTTTAAGCTACTTCTAAGCTGTCGTCGATGTAAATTTAAAACTTTGTAAGTAGATATGTGATATTCGGATGACGGTACAATAATAATTTGATCTGATCGAGCTGATCTGAAGGTGAAGGCAGTAAGTGTAGACTTATTAAACAGTCACGTATCAATAATTCCAAGCCTGAAAGAGATGACACCCGTTTCTATGATAAATAAGGTATTCCGTATGTTTAACGGTTAAATACAAATCATTTAGGTATAGATAGATATGTTGTTTCATAAAGGTACTCATACTACATTGAATGTTTAAGTAAATGCTTATCTAGAACAAGAGACAAATGCCCAAACATTGTTGCCTTAACAGCGGAAACACAGGCACTTTACAACTTTTTAACAGCTCTCAGCCGCAGTAAATCACGCTGTATAGACCCTTTCAGAAGTAATATCGACTTCTTCGAACTCGCATTAATCTGCCATACTTCAATATGAAAAGGAAACGAGTTACAAAACAGCAAACATTTAGCAAATAAACAAAATTAAACGCGGCTAAAAATGTAAGTCTATTTAATCTTATTTCTAATTCCACCGGCAAAACAAATGTGAGAATGCTGTGATTGTGTTTTTCTTTTTGTAAAGCAACACGACACTACTATTGGAACTGTCAACGAGCTTCATAAAACAGTAGCTCATAATACAATCCTCTCACTTCAATGACATATATCTCTGTTTGAATAGAGGTTCGGTGGAGTCGACTTAAATAACGAAATGTATTTTAAGAGGATGATTTCTTAAAACATGGATGCGTAGCAAACAAAATAAAGCAACATTCCTATTTCTTTATATATGAGCTGCCGTCATTTTTAAATACAGTTTCGCGATATCATTTCAACTGCTCAACGTATCTAATATAATATAATCCTCGTTGATGATACTTTGCTTCTAGTGATTTAAATTAAATTTATTCATAATAAACATAAAGATAAAATAATAATCTTTATCTTAATCCTTAAAACTGATGTAGATAGATGATATATTTCACATTGCACAGAATTTTACAGACGACACATTTATAGGTATATTGCATTCAGGAGGTCATCTCCAAAAGCTATCAGCAACTAAGAAATCAATCTTTTAATGTTTATCGCCTATCTGAAAATCATGTTAACTATAATTTCACAAAATTACTTATGCTAAAAGCAATATCTGCAGTTCAACGTGTTCAATGCCGTCGTTGTTCCAAAGGGCCGTATCTCAGTTGAGCGCATACCCGTCGCAGCTCAGTATAGCCGTAACTACGGCCGTCAAGCCAAGACGATTTAATTTAGCGCTCGTCACCGTGGGCCAGACCGCCACCACGCCACCGCCACACCATTCGGGCCATCTGACACCACACGTTATAAATCTCGCACGAACACGCCGCGCTAATCACGGAAATGAAAACAACCCATCACTCGTTATTGTTAGTCCGTAGTTTGATGTTTAGCTCAAATGCAGACACAAAAATTGAGTGTGATGTACTATTTTATATACAATGGTATCGATTTCATATTTGTATAGGTACCTAATTCTTTGTAAAGATCTGAATTCTTTCTGTAAGTATAGCATAAATAATAACATTCAAATGTCTTTGTTCTATAAATACAGCATAGAGTAACTATTTGAAAGCTTAAGTTGTTGAATGTAGTTCGTCAAACAATTAAAACAAAAAAACCGGCCAAGTGCGAGTCGGATTAGCGCATGAAGGGTTACGTACCATTATCTATAAAAACAGCAAGAAAAATCACGTTTGTTGTATGGGAGCCTCCTTAAATATTTATTGTATTCTGTTTTTTTAGTATTTGTTGTTATAGCAACAACAGAAATACATCATCTATAAAAATTTCAACTGTCTAGCTACCATGGTTCATGAGATACAACCTGGTGACAGACGGACAGCGGAGTCTCAGTAATAGGGTCCCGTTTTACCCTTTGGGTACGGAACCCTAAAAACGTAGGTAAATCAACGACAACATTCCCAATACTGTTAGGGTAGCGACCCCTTTCGGCGACGCTATCATCAAAGCAGGAAAACAAACAATTTATCTATTTCCCGCGCGTCAGATCAAACACTAATAAAGCGCAGACGATGCCAATAACCCGAGGGCGACGTCACTCGAGCGAATTTATACTTCGCAAATACGCCGCCGCTAATCCGAGCCTTTTTGTGACGTGATAAAATAATGACTGAAAATTGCCGGGGAAGCCGTCACGCTTTCCTCCCCTTGCGACTGAGTTAGCTTAGCCGCTAGCTCAAAATGCTTGCGGTAAATTAATAGACAAGCCGCTAGGAATGTGACGATTAGTGGCTATTTTACTTTTATAATTTGAGTTTTATTGTCCGCCGAGTAATTCCGCATTTCAAGATTGAGAATGTGCGGTTATTTAAGTAAGAAATATTAATATTGCAGCCGTTTGTCTGAGTGGATTTTATTATCATTGTGTTTCGGATCGTCATTGTTAGTTTTGTAACATTAAATAAATAAAAATATAGCTTTCGACGATTTTACTATACAAGTTGGTTGTGATCAATTTATGATGAAAAAATATTTAAAACCGCCTAATTGAACGTTTCATTGCAAAACTTGCATAGCTAGCAAAAGAGGGTTACTTTCATAGCAGGCTTCAATCTCGTATAATTTTTTTTTACACTTTTGGTTACACAAAAAGAATACAAGTACCATGATGCAAATTAGCGCATCTATTCGTCGTAATGAAAACGCGGAGTCTGTCATTTGCGACGCTGGGGAGTATTTCAATCGCCCTCGTTTGGAAGTTTGCATTAAAGCAATCTCCTATTGCGTGGCGTTATTAGTTTCTCCTTTATGTCTCCTTTGATGTAGCACAGCGTCTATACACTTTTTTGTCAATGTTTTGTTTGTCAAGTATGATAATTCCAATGAACAAACAGATTTCTGATAAATAAAAGATGTTTCTTGATGTCGTGTTTTAAATACAATAAAGTTAACGTTCCTTTAAATATTTTTTTATTGCCCACGTTTTATGTTTTGTTAGTAGCAGAAAGTAATAATTAATGAACTAGCTCCTTTTGAAAACTCTGCGGAGCGAATCCAACTCTATGGGAAAACCAAAAAGTACATTAAAATTAAAAAGTGGCAATACTGCAAAAAGTTTCATAAAACATGTTCCCAGCATCGCCAACATCCGTAGATTCCTATAAAGCAGGTAAAAGATATAATTCTAATATAAAATGCCACAGAAAATTATCATGATGCAACCATCACTTTTCAAGTAAATAACCACCTGAAAAGGTAGGGGAAAATAACATTATGCACCTTACTGCTTACTGCTCACATCGCGCACACATCATTAGCTCTGAAGGAAAATCGTTTTCAACCGAACCCATTACCATAGCCTCGTCGAGGAATGGAGCGAGGTTCGGGACATGAATTACAAAGTGGATGCTAATGTCAACACAGACAGGCGATCGAATTGGGTGTAGGAACTGCGGGAGTTGTGATTTGGAAATACCTTTTCTTTGAAATAGAGGTTTTGCTGAAATATTTTTACAGTCTTATTCCATCCTTACGGTAACGCGAACGGGAATCCTGCGCCAATTACGGGTCTATACTCTGTGTGTTACCCTAATTTAACAATATTGTTTTTCAAGATACATGCAATAGGTCACATTCATGTGACTTAAATAGAAACTGTGAAGTTATCACTTCTTTATTGAATGCTTCTAAAAATAAATTACACATAATTGAATGCAGAAATGTTCGCATAACACTTTTTTTTTCACTGGTTAATGAAAGTCGTGTGTCGCAGCAAAAACGAGAGTAAATAAATCTTTTAGGGACACGTTGTCGGGACCTTTAATTAATTATGTGCATTCCTCTCAATGAACCCTGCATTCCTTGTCGCTTTAGAGATAGTTCGCAGTCTATTTGCAGATAATTTATGGTTCAGAAAGATACTAACACTTGCGTGTTGTTTGGTTTATGGTTAGTATTTAAATAACCATCTATAGGTATAGGATTGATCCTTAAGTTTCAGTTATTTCATTTTGCACCAGCTATACCTGCAGTTATCTCAATCAGTTCCAGAAAAACAAACCTAGAATAGTACCTTTATTATGCCAAAACATGTTTGACTCGTGCTATATCAGAAAAAATAGAGTTCAGAGGTATATTACTCTGTATTTATACAATTTTCTATTTTAAAGTGGGGTGTGTTTCATCATGAACAATCATCAAAAATTCAAAAGTGATGAGATGTTATTTCATTCCAGTTTCTTAAAAGAAGGCAGGTGAAGCCACCCGTAATTCCATACGTATCATATAACTGTTGACAGCTAGGAACAGTGTTAACCTTTATAAACCCAAAAATGCCGTGGGCGTGCTAGGCGTCGCGCGCACGCGCAGCCGGATGCGGAAGAACGTAATTATGGCGCTATTCGCAAAAATGTCTCAATCGACCCCCGACAGATGGCGCGCGACACGAATAGTTCAAACATACCTTGAATAGTTTCGCTGTTTGTGTGGTTTGCACCGCCCAGTCGTATTTCATTTGTAGAATAGAAAAATGAAATAAATAAAAAAACACAATGCAAAATAGTAGCTTTTCATCGGCATAGAAGGCTGTATTGTGAGTAAAGCAATCAAACATACAAAAAAATACAATTCCTCTACAATACATACCTATAGTCTGAATATTTACTAAATATACCCTGGATTTTGGTACCTAATTAGAATAATTTTTATGTCCCTTTTCCACGGATATAAGGCTATAAATTATGAACAAAAAATTTGACTGCACATACGAGTACATACCAACAAGAGTAAACATTTGAATTTATCTGCCAGGCGCGGTATTGAGCGCCTTTGTTTAAATCCGGTCCGGTGCGAATAAAATATGAATAAAATAAATTATTGAATGTCTTTTTAATAAAGAGCTTATTGTTTTACCGATATAATGGAGCGGGCACAAAGCCCGCGGCGCCGCCCCGGTTTCTCTGCACCGCGGTCCGTGACACAAAGCCAAATAATAAATACGACTATTTTGCTCGCATTCCGCGCTCGGTCGCTTCTCCCTTGTTCTAATAATTGGTCCCAGAAATAAATTAATTGAATTATACCGCTTCATAAAGCCCAACACGTCGGTAGGTTAATTGATCTGACATCGATCCAATTGAATGTTTCACGCGTGAAATCTCTTTGTAAAACAAACGCATTGTTTTAGCGCAAGATTGCGGTGATCGACTCTAACATGAATAGAACCATGTTCGTGGAACGGTGTGCAATTATTATTTTGTTCTACTTACAAGCACTTATTAAACAGTTAGCTAATTATAAAACATTAACAATTATGAGGTGAAATAAGCATAATAAGCAACCTATCTAACGCTAGATGTTCGCGCAGCAGCTGGCCTAGTGACTTTATTAAGTGATTAAAACTGATGGATTAAATGGTGATTTCGTGAATGCGTTGATGAGTCGCGTAATGGAATTCATTATGTTCCGCATAATATGTCAATGATCACCATTAAACACGTCCTGACGACTAAGTAGGGATTACAACAAAGTGGACAGACACGGTGGTAAAACCATATTCAAATATGGAAAAAAATGTGCCAATTATAATAAGAGTGCTTGCAGGGGCAGTATATGGTGAGCTGCAGGTGAGTGCGATACCTCGGACTCTGATCTTTTGGAGAGAATTTGATATACGGGATGCCTACCCCGTTGTCAATCAATATCCCGGCATCCAGTCATCGAGTTACTTTCCTTGAGCCGATGCAATTTCCATCTTATCTTCAATATTCCTTACTTGTAGCAGGTGCCGCCTTAGGCTTTTTCTAGCGGATAGTTCAGTCAAACATATATCCGCTAGGTTTACATATTTCAACTCTTTATCCTTTCTCAAATGGGAGCTCTAATTGTTGTATTCCCATGAACGTCTTCCAAAAGGACCTGTATCCGTGCTGTGAATTCCTGTAGAAGGTACTAATAATAGTAGCTAATATAATAATGATAAAGACTTCATTTGGTCTTAAAATCTAAACCGGCTACATAAACATACACAAAATCGGTAGGTAGTTAAGTGGGTTATACAAATGGCATATTAAAAACTGTAACTTTTTAACCCATATCCTCAAAACGAGGTGGTTAGGTTAGGCAGGCAGTTAGGTTAGGTTAGGGTTCAGGAGGTTCAAAAGTAGCTCAACGAAAAAGTATACGTTTTTATTTTGGTTACGCCTGTTTGAGATAGTCGAGACTATAGGTTTTACTATTTAAAATGTCATTAATAATTTACAAATAGAAAGGTTTTTTTGTAATTTAAATGTCCTGACATTTGGTGTCCATTTCTCCCATGAAAACCCACAGACATAAAAACGTAATTCCCCTCACTAATTTATTTCTTTATTATGTACTGGGCCGCAAACAATGCACTTGAATCGATTAATTAATCCACTGCATGGAACGCCACGCCCCCAACACTCAGCACGGCCATGTTTTATTAGTAAAATATATTCATTATTGCGGCTGTTTTTAATATTCCTGTGTATACATTCGAAATTACATAGACTACAACTACTACTACCGTAGATTAAATGTTAAATGAGTAAGTACAAATATTAAAGGTACCTACTTAATAAAAGCAAGCATTTCAATTTCACCTATTTTCCTCCATGTTAGAAAACACAAAGTCAAATGAATAATTATAGAAAATAAAAGAAACCAAAAGTGTGTAAATAGTTTAACTAAGGTTCCTTCATACCTATTTTATGTCACGTACTTACTTTATAAAGACTCTTCATTATTTAGATTTAGTTGGAAAATAACAATATCATTATCTTATTTCAATTTTAAATGCACCAGAAGTGTTATCTTTTACTCTACTTGCACGTAGTATTTAGTTACTCTGAGACTCTACCATGTCTTTTAGCGCCATCTTGTGTCGAGTAGTGGAACTCTATAACTTTTGTAGTCAGTGACTACATGCACGTACACTTACTTAATTTGTATTTTTTTTACAAACAAGTAAGAAACTACATAAGGGATTCAATTCAATAAGTCCTTACATATGAAATTGCCGATACACAATACTAGCAACTTTAAAATCAAATATCTTGCGTTTGATTTGGAATTCCAAATTCAAATTTATTTCGAAATAAAGCCATAAAAACATTGGTATAAAATTCGTATTTCATTTGTTTTCATATCATTTGTTTGAGCTTCAATATTGCTTTAACAGATTCAGATTCATTTATTGCCAGTCACAAGTTGGGTATGGTATTACAAAGTATATAGACAGTACAAGTGACGCCCTGCAAGGGCATTGCAAACATGACGGGCAACTATTGCCCATTTACTTATTATAAAACACGAAATTGAATTATTTATATAAAATAGCGATTAAATTCATTACATTATTAGATTAAGTAAAGATTAGTTATTTATTACATATTTTCATTGGATAAAATTCATTCAATTCCAATATTAGTATGATTACCGAAGGATTACATTCATTGTTTTATTAAGTAAAATTTGAAATAAAAATAGACTTTCTTGAGATATGAGATCTAAAAAAAGGCTCAAAGTTATCGCTCGAAAACTATCGCCCCAAAACTCTGATTCCTTTCTTATCAAAAATTTTCGAAAAAGCTATGAAAATTAGACTTTTAGGATTCATATCTAAGCACAATATAATTAAAGAGGAGCAGTTTGGGATTCAATCAAAAAAATCCACTACACTAGCGATGTTTCATCTAGTAAGTGAAATCAATGAAAATATTAATGCTGGAATCCCAACAACGACAGTTTTTTTTGACATGACTCGTGCATTTGATTTTGTGTGTCATTACTTACTGCTCCAAAAGTTAAACAATCTGGGGATAAGAGGTTTAGCACTAGACTGGTTGACCTCTTATTTAAAAAACAGGCAACAGACTGTTGAAATAGCCAGCGTAAACAAAAAAGCTACAATTGTCTACCATAGATCGAGTATTTTGTTAAATACATGTGGCGTCCCTCAGGGAAGTATTCTTGGCCCATTATTGTTTTTGCTTTATATAAACGACCTTCCCGAAGTGACTAACCACAAATACATACTATTCGCAGATGACATTTCCGTAGTAATACCATTTAAAACCTCAGGTATGGACTTCTGGTTTGGGGTGGCGGTACTGAATTGGAACAATTATTCAGAACACAGAAAAATTGCTTACGGGCAATGTGTGGTATGTCACCTCGTGATTCTTGGAAGCCAGTATTCAAACAGCTACAAATACTGCCCTTACCGTGTATGTACATACTAGAGGTAGCTACTTTTGTTAAAAATAACTTACACCTCTTCCAGAAACGTATGCATATTCATATGAGAAATGTAAGAGATCCAAATCGGTTAGTTTATAAGAGTAATCCAAAACTGGCTCATTATCGAAGACAATGCAATGCTATGTGTATTAAACATTTTAACGCAATTCCAAGAGATATTAGGGATTTGCCGAATGTATTATTTAAACGCAGACTTAATATTTGGCTAAGAGACAAGAACTTTTATAAAATCAGTGACATTTTCATTAAAAATCATCACATTAGGACATAATTTTTTTTTTTTGACATTACAATGAATTGACTACATTACAATATAACTTTTGACATTATATTTGAGTAAAATTTACATTTAGTCGATTATATATTTTTTTTCCTTCAATAAATGATGACATTATCTTAATTAAAATTTGCATGCCATATTATGGTAAAACATGAGCTCCTATATTCATTAATATAAATTGTACCACCACTATAACCATGTTTTGAGCAAATAAATTTTCATTTCATTTCATTTCAAAATATTTTTTATTTTATAAATTAATCGTAAAAAAATTCTGCGATATTATAATAACACTATTTTATTACCAACGTTTGAGATATTTATTATATAATGCAGGCTTATTAATATTTTTTAGGCTATTTGGGATGTGATTATATATTTTAATTATCATATGATGTGGACTATTTGAGACGAGTTTCATGTTAGTGTGTGGCCTTTGCTGATAGCGGATCCATCTCAAACCACTTCTGAATTAGCAGCAGCCTTCGGCGTAAGTGACAAAACGATATTTATCCATTTGCGCCAAATCGGAAAAGTAAAAAAACTGAAAAGTGGGTACCGCACGAATTGACTGAAGCAAACCAACAAAGACACGTCGCTTGCTGCGTTTCTTTGCTCAATCTTCATAATAACGAGGGGATTTTGAACCGTATCGTGACTTGTAATGAGAAATGAATCCTATACAATAATTGGAAGCGATCATCACAATGGCTTAACCCCAGAGAAACCTTGCCCTAAGCGAAAACTGACCAAAAAAAAGATTATAGTTAGTGTTTGGTGGACTAGCGCTGGTGTTATCCACTACAGCTTCTTGAGATCAGGCCAGACAATTACTGCAGACTTATATTGCCAACGATTGCAAACAATGATGGAAAAGCTCGCCATTTAACAACCGAGACTGGTGAATTGCTCTAGCCCACTGCTCCTTCAGGATCACGCTAGACCACACAATGCACATCAAACAGTCGCCAAATTAGAAGAACTGCGACTGGAACCTCTGCGTCACCCACCATACTCTACAGATCTTGCCCCAACCGATTACCACTTTTTTCAAAATTTGGATAACTTTTTACAAGGAAAAAAATTTAAATCTGATGAGGCAGTCAAAACCGCCTTCAAACAGTTCATAGACTCTCGCTCCCAGGATTTTTTTTCCAAATGGATCAATGATCTGCCTATAAAATAGCAGAAGTGTATCGATAACAACGGCGCATACTTCGATTGATTAAATAATAATTTTATAAAAAAAAGGTTGTTCCACTTTTTTGATACTGAATCGAATTTTCATATGCACGGATCTAACAACTATTAAGGTGCTCAAGTACTTAGTTAATTAATTCCACATTTATCTAAGGTGTAAGTATGTCAAAGTTTTAGGCGTCAACGACGTAATTCAGGACTTTTACAACAATAAATTAATACATTCAATCATTTATTTAAACTTTCTCATGGCATGATTATTGCACACTAGAACTGGAATATTATTCATAATATTAAAGTTCTTTTAGCTTAGCAGCGAGAGCGCTTTGGTAGGTAAAGATTACCAGAGTTAAGCAACCCACGGCGTGGTTGTGAGTGAATAGGTGACCATTCCGAATATGTTTAATCTCATTACATTCATTTCCGTGGTTTCGTGGAAGGCAAGTAAAAAATATCCTGGGTAATTCGGCTTGATTCTAGTCGGAGGTCTTAGAGTGCCTTGATTACATCTGACAATAAGGTTTAAGTAGTCACTGACTTTACAAGATGGTGGTGGAATAAAACCTAAACGCATCACATCACACACAGGCCTTTGCCCCTGCAGTGGGACGTATTTAGACTCTCTTTACTAAATTTAATCGTAAGCTATATGGTTTCGTGTTTAAAAGTATTAAATTCAACGGAAATTTAAAATTGACATTCTAAGCCCCTCCCATCCATTGTAAGACCTGGATGTCTTTTACCTATAAGCGTATAATTCTAAAAGCATTTCTACACAAAGCGTCGTCATCGTCAACTAACTCTATTGCAACTTTGCGGTCGCACCGCAACTACCAATTTTACGGCAGTTTGGAGATGGCAGCACAAAACGTTGACTTTCCGTTCGTATTGTGTCGTACTTTCATATTCCTTGCGTAATTGGCGTTTAAAAAATTAAACCTGGGAGCAACAAAAGGGGGTACAGCCGGGTTGAAAAGCGTAGGAAGTAATTAGCGACAGATGGCGCCGCGGTGCGCGGGAGTGCAACCGCAAACTCTTTGATGGGCGCTCTCTACGCATATGCCGTCGAAAGCTCAGAGCATGGACCGGTTAATGTAGAACTAGAGAATTAACACAAATAAGTCTCAATACAATATTGTTTTCCCTTTAAAAGGATGGAAAGGCCTTTCCTACTAGTCTAGCTTTCAAATTCAGAGAAATATCTAACCGATATCCCGCACTATGAAAACTATCAGCCGTACGCTAGAATGAAAACAGTTCTGGGGCCTTACTATGAACTCTACATATTACAACAGTTTTTGTATGAATATTTAGGTTAATTAATACATAATATATTATTTATACTAAACAACCAGGCCCTTATAACAAGATTACTTCTGATAAAAGTAAGTATTACCTAAAATAGCAGGTATTTATACTTTACTCACCGACAGAAGCTAGGCATAAGGACTCCTAGTCAAACTAAAAAGGTTTCTTCTTTCCGATCATACCTCCTCTTTTTTCCGATCATACCTCCTTAGACAATGTTTCAAGGTGAAATTCAACAATGAAGGTAGTCTCTTACCCGAAACTCTCTCTCTTAGGGCCTGTTTCACAATGTACAAATAAAGTGTCAATGGATGAGTAACAGATAAAAGTGCTTGAATTAATGCGTCATATAGCGCTATTTGACGGTCGTGAAACGCAAAAATATTGTTTTCCGAAAGAGAAGTAACAAATATCCAATACTGAACCTATCAGCACATTGTAAAACAGGCCCTTAATGTGTCATAAGTATAACGCTATTAACCGGTTGTAAAACACAAAAAAAGAGTTTATCTAAAGATAAGTAACAAATAGCCTATACAGAACTTATCCGTACATTGTGAAACATGTTGCATAACACCGACCATATTTTGCCAATTGCTTCCTGTGTTTATTACTTGTAAACAGCCTAAATTAAGATGTAATATGTTTAGAACTTGTTAATCTTTAACCGCAAAAAAATTATGCACTAATCCAGAAGCCCTTAACTTCAATGCCTATATCACAAAATTAATAATACTACACATCATACTTCTTTCAACAATTGATCAGTCTAGTATTCGGCTATAAATTGTTTTCCCAACTGTTGCTTGTTGTAATGAAGCGTTAGCAGCAATATGCCCTTAGGTTTATAACCTGTGACTTCTACCATAGCTGCTATCATTTTTTTTTAATAACTGTCATGGGAACTCTATCTCAACCAAAAAGTCGCGTAAACGCAATGCAGCCGGAAAATTGTCGATGCAGTATGCTAAATGTCCGCAGTGCGCAAGTGCGCAGGACCTTAAGAACCCCAAAAATAGGGACAATAAATAATACTTAAACTTTAACGGTGCTTGGCAATACCTAAATGAAAATCAGTAGATTTTCCGTATAGAAAAAAGAGCTTTTCCACGCACAAATGCTAGATTTTATACATAGTTCCTTATGATAAAAATACGGACATTGTTTCTCAACAAACAGAATCAGTGAGAGTGATTTATTATCAAACCAAAATACACAAAAATGCTGTAAGCCGTTGTTTGTGTATTTGAGAGATGATCCAGCTCTGCGGAGTGCTTGGCCAACACCGAACAATAAGCATTCACAATGCGTTCAGTTTCGTCGACAAGCAAAACAGACAAAAGGTTGTAGTAACACGTGTCCTGCTGAGAATTTGCAAACAGGACCATTTTATTGAACTTTTTAATCCTACTCTAGGAAATTATTTACGTTTCAATCCGTTTATTGATAATAGGATGTGAAGGCCTTTAAGTATCTACGAGTATACATTCTAGTACATAAGTTTTAAGATCGTAAAATAATAAAGTAGTACCTAACTGTGGTTGGTTTTCCTATAAATATAAAGTAAAAATAAAATAATTAATTTAGAAACGGCCAGTGCTTGAGATTTTCTTTTTAGGTTGTTACGGATTTCCTTTTTTTCATTTGTGAATTGTGATCATCGACCGATGTCAACATCACTTTTAGTTTCTAGTTAAACTTTACGATCATCGAAAACTTAAATACAAAAAGTAAGGATCGTTTACACATTATAGTATAATATTACCTGTATAGTAATAGCAACTTTCTTCCATAAACTTTACAATAGATTTAGTCAGTAATAATATAATAAGATTAGCGCAATTGTGGATAATATCTGATCTACAATTGAATAAGAAAACAAAAAGTCTATAATTAACTATAATGTAATCTCACAACGAATAAAGGTATAAAAGCATTCGCGAACAAAGCTTTGAATAAGAAGACAAAAGACAAACATTCGTGCACAAGCCTACTACCGATACAAAAATAAACCTAATTTTATCAAATAACAATCAACAATAGTCAAATACGTCTCAGTAATATGACAAAATGACGAAAATTACCCTCATTATTGATGGGAATATGAGAATAATGCTTTGTCGCCGCGCGGCAGCTGGCGACAAATACTCGCGACCGCTGTTTCGCCATTCTCTATGCCTTTTTGACTTTGATTTATGTGTTTTTTATGCTCTATTCACCCGTCACGGTCGCTTTAGACTGTATTTCGCTGCATCAACATTTTGTAACCTCACAAAAATTAATATGACCTTTATACAATAAAATTAAAGTCCAAATTCTACAGTCATGTACAAGTTTTGTATCAAATCTACCAAGTCCGTTCCGCCGTTGCGTCTGCGCAAGTATCGCTACATCATCTCTTAATAGTAGGGGATGAGAAGGTTTTTATTTCATTTTCACAGTAATTTGCTTTGTAGGGTTCAATAACGTCATTGTACTGTTCGATTTTAAAGCAAATATGTATGAGTTAGGAGAGGGAGTGCCGGGGATACGGTTCACACCCTTTTTAGTAAACAATAAGATGTGGATGCTTACGAACTCATCTAACAACAACTCCTTAAAATAAAAGCTATCGGAAATAAAGTTGATTTTGATAAAAGTAAGTATGTATGGTTGTCAGTAATGGCAATAATTATGTTAAATTTGTTTCTAAATTAAAAAAAAAATGATAGTCATAATATATCAAAATAATTGATGTGTCTAATATATTCTTGAAATAACAAAGTAGGTGATTGTTATTTGAAATTTCTTTTTACTTTTAAAAGTTAAGAGACATTGTTTCACATTTTACAAATAAAAAAAAGTTCAAAAACTCTCTAAAATGACGGTTATAACTTGCAAAACATAATGTTTATCATCCTTTCTGAAAGTTACCAAATCCCATGAAATCTGAATACAAATAAAAAACTACAAGAACATTCCTCGATTTTATTTGCTTTGCACTTTTGAATTCGGCTTGGAATTTCTACAAAAGAGCAAACCAAGGCAAACCAAACATATTACTATTATCGCCTATAAAAACGCTCGCAGGACAATGCGAAACAAGAATTCCCATTTGTCATACGATTAAATTGAAAACATGGCCTCACGACGTGGAAGATAATAAAAGCGATCTGTGGCGATCCCTCAAAGTGTAGAGGCGAAGTGAAAATGATAGCCGACAAAAGTCATTCGAGAGATGGAGCATTGTAGAGGTTACAAAGAGTATCGGCGGTTCGAATGGTTCGGTAGTCAACAATGCGTCGGAGCAATTTGTCAGCTTCGACAATACCGCTCGACATATTGACCATTATTTATGAAGCGATGTAAAGCGGCGGTTTTACTGCGGGAACCATTGAACATCGTGTATTACACGCGATGACGTCGCACGCAGCGTTGCACGCTGACTTACGACCGATTGTCCGTGCTTCATAATTTGAGCCCTAATTTGACTTAACTGTTGTGGCCTGCGCATAGTCTGTATCTATACGGGTATTTATGATCATGATGATCCGTGCAATTCAAGTCAATAATACGCATTGACCTATCTACACGTTTGGTAGATACACGCCTAGAGTAAATTATGCTTACGTTCAATACAGTATATACAAAGCGTCTGGTGTTTAGGCAGGTACGTCGTTATTTTTAAAATATACTACTCTGTCAAGAAAGTACCGGGAAAATATCAATAATACACAAAATGCTAGTTATTCATCCAAATTTATTTTATCACCTTCAAAGTATGCTCATTCAGAAGCGATACACTTACGCCAACGAATAATCCAATCATCAAAACATTTTTTAAACGCTTTTTCCGGAATCCAGTTCAGTTCTCTTTTATGTCTTCTACCGAATGAAACCGGGTGCCACGAAGTGGTAATTTGACTTTAGGAAAAAGAAAGAAGTCAGCTGGAGCCATATCTGGTCAATATGGTGGCTGCTTGATGGTATTTGTTGAGTTTTTGGTCAAAAATTCGTTCACAATGATGGCCTTGTGGGAAGGCGCATTATCGTGGTGCAAAACCCCAAGAATTTTCATTCCACAAATCTGGCCTTTTTCGTCTAATTTTCTCTCTTAAACGCCGCATAGCGCTTAAATAATACTCTTTTTTTATCGTTTGACCTTCTGGCAAGAATTCTGAGTGCACAACACTGCGACAGTCAAAGAAAACAGTCAACATGACTTTGACTTTCGATCGAGTTTGGCGCGGTTTCGTCGGTTTCGGTTCAGTTGGAAGGCGCCACTCCAAAGCTTGTTGACTAGTTTGCATGTCAAACTCGTAAACCCACGTCTCGTCACCAGTAACAATGCGTTTCATGAATGTTGGGTCGGAATTGACTCGTTCTAGCATGTCCTCAGCGACTCTTTTGCAATTGAGTTTTTGGAGAAAATTCAGGTCTTTTGGGACTAGCCGAGCGGCAACATGTTTCATACCCAATTGATTATTTGTAATGCTATGAATCGACTCGTGTGACACAGAAAGTTCGACGGCTAGCTCTCTCAAACTTGAATGAGGATTTTCAGTCACTATTTCCTTTTTTTTGCGATGTTATATTCAGTAGCAGACGTTGATGGCCTACCAGAGCGAGGCAAATCTTCCATCACATCTCGACCGCTTTTGCACCGCACTCATAAACACGTATTTTTGATAAAGTCGATTCACCGTAAGTAAGTAAGCCTTCTGTAACATTTTCAGAGACTCGGAACACGAAATCCCATTGGCGATGCAAAATTTAAGACAAACTCTTTGTTCGATGTTTGTGTCCCTTATGAAATTCGCAATACACACTAGATATGGTATAACTATAAACAATACTGTATAAATCTAATTATCAGATGTAACTCAAACTCCGCGCCGAAATGGAAAATAATTTATCAAATAAAGTTCGATTTCAAAGCCAAATTAAAATTAAAACTACAAAATTTTATTACAAAACTATAATAATATTAAACTTCTCTATATGAACTACCTTATCTTTATTTGCTATTAGGAGCAAAGCAAAATCTGTACATTTATAGCTAATAAACTTTTACACTGTTTTAAAATGCAGATACAATGCATTAAATGCTACCATAGATGAAGCCACATGCGTTCGTTGTTTGTAACTGCTAATTAAGTAATGGGAATTTTATTCAACATGTCACTTTGCCTGAAGCGTTTGGCTACTGTTATTGCAATGAAGGGCATAACGAAATTATTTTCCACGGGGTTGGTAGAGGCGGGCCCCCACGCCCCCTCAGCTGCCGTCGCAGCACGCGTCCCACCCGATAAGAACGCACTCACGTCTAAATAATAATACCCTTAGATGCTGTTCAACGTGGATAACTTATACTTTACAATTATGAATTAAAAACTGGGATTAACCAAGATCCACGTAAGCTGCAAAATTGTTGTTGGTGCTGATAAAAATAATGAGGATTAATTGAGGGACTGTCAGCAAATGACATGAAACAAATACCATATAAAGGCAAAATGACACATATTTTGCTCCACAAAAAATCCACCAATATTTATTTTGATCTAGGTAAGACTTTACTGTTTTACACGTAGAACTTATGGGCATGGGCGAGAGTTGACAGTACCTGTCATTTCATACTCAATGCTTTAAACATTGAGGTATAATGTACTAGCGTAGTACATTATACCTCAATGGTTTTAAATCACAATAAGTCTTTGAAATAACATGTTTTGGAAAAATATAGCAGTCCGTATTACTGCTTTTTAGGCTATGTGCTCGATGACAAAGGACAAAGTAATTTAGATTAGCCTAAGGCCGCATTCTGTATTTCACTAAAAACATTGTTAGCCGCGAATCCGACCAAATAGACCAAATATTAAACAAAATAGGGGTTTTTTAACTACCGCTGCATTTACATGGATACTTGCTAATAGTGCTTTTGGTGCTATTCGGAACTAGAGGTCACATCATCATCTTAAACAGGACAAGTCAGCCTACTATACTGGGCCAAAACCCAATGCTTGTTGAAATGTATGCCACTTTTACGTAGTATAATTCTTACTCTGTGATGCCACTGAGCGTGATCTTCAACTATTCTTTTTCAGCCACTACCAGCAGATTCGCGTTATAGTCATAGCCTAGTGCTTGGGCTTCACCTGCGTTTAATGCCATTAATTAGTGTGCTATTTTATATAATACGCTGGTGTGGTTAGGCGATTGCTCCGGTAGCTTTCGACACATCAAAGGGATTTAGTGGGCGTCTAGTGCGTTGTTGCGGCTACAACTACTACAGTCGTTCAGTACAAAAACATGTTAAAACATGGTCACATTCAAAAACTCTTTGTGAAATAAATTATATCGTGCATAGTTATTGAGTGGACAAAATTAGAAAAGTGTAGAGTTCCTGGAAGCGTTTTTTTTTACTTAAAAGACTAATTTTCACAGATCACACGCTAACTAAGCCACTAGACACAAAAAAATTGTGTATTCATTAATGAACGCTAATCATGTCATTAATTAAACGTAAGGCGTCAAGCAGGTGAAGCCCCAGCATAAGTTTCATATATAATGTAGGTGTAGTCATAATCACGGAGCTATTGAATTATGTTAATTCATGTTTAGTTTCTACTCCAATAGGCTGAAGTGAGTTGCTGCAAACAAATGTAATAGGTAGCGGTTTTCATTTGCGATTTATGTAGGTAGCGCGCCAAAGTGGATTGTTTTATTTTTACCAGGAAAACAGTAAAATAGCTTAAAGTCTAGACTAAGAAGAAGTTACTTATTCAATTGAAACTCGGAAAAGTATTATTTAAACTCAGATCAAAACTTTATGGCTTAAGTTTGAAAGTTTGGAACTACTAAATAGCTCGTAAAGAATTCTAAGCAAACTGCCTAAGCAAATTCTAAGTATCTTATATAGAATAGGCATTTATTTGCCTGCTCTACATTTTGCTTTAAAAAATCCTAATTCCTTTTTAATTTTAATATGGTATCGCGTTGTATGCCAGCAATGTTGACTATGTGCGCCATCTATTTAAAATATGTAAAAGCACAGTTCTAGCTACCGCCACCTAGTGGGGAGAAGTTTTATTAATAACGTACAATATCAAAATCGTATAAGCTACTTTCTGGATAAATAACTATTATTTTTAATAAACCGTTTCGACACCACTGCCGGACAAATGCAAAAGTTGAGAAATTTGGGGTAGCAAACTTCTCCTCTGATCCCTGTCGGTGGCGAGGGCTGAAAAATCTCAAAGAAAAATTGTCCAAGTCATCACTCAACCATTTTCAAGGTCAATCAAACGAGATCGACTCTCTAAAGATAAATAAAAAAGGGTTGAACTTAGTTACCATTATCATCACAACCTATTTCGTATGCCTGGGCATCAAAGAGCGCCAAAGACACGACCTCCCTTTTCTCATCCAGTCATGACTGCCAACCATCTTCTTAACCCAAATTTTTCTTCTTATCTTCTTCCTCGTACCGACGAGGAAGCCTGGCGCTCGTAAAATACGTAGTTTTCGTATTTAAAATTGTTTATTGACTATAAATCGACATCTATAAGTTATTACGTATCACTCAGAAATTTGCATTTTTCAGGATATTGATCTATTTTATTTAAAGATATACACACCCATTCATGCGACTCAGACATTTAACCACGTACAAATATTTTCTTTATTTTATTTTTTTATTAGTTTCTTTACATTTTTTATGTACGATCCTTCTTCCACTGACTGTTTTTATTTTTATAGCTATTTATTAATTATATATTTATATTTAGAGTCCATTATTGGCTGTAATTTTTGAATAAGTGTGATTTGTAGCATCGTTAAGAGCTGTGGATTCTGAATAAATGAAATATTGTTTATATCTGTCAAATAATTATTTATATCAAATGAGTATTTTCGCAGAGTATATGTCCAAAACAAACTTTTCTTCTTTAGAGTACCTATTAGTACAATACCTATGTTTCAGGAATATGATAATCACAGGAATACGATGGAATCCTAAGCAATTGGTTCAAATCACGGAAGATATTAAAACAAAAACACTTTTTATTTAATTGTCTTAACAAACCTAGTGTTTTATCTATATAAAAACTGGTTAAGAGGAATGAAAACTTTCTTAAACAAATTAGGTATATTCATATTAACAATTACACAACAAGAAAAACTTCAGGTAATAGGTACATTCTGGACTAGTACATCCGTAAAAACTATTAGCCTTTCAATAATAACATAGAATAAAACCCTATAACATAAATTGTGTTGACGCTCGTAACTTTTGCCTCCATCTGCCCACGCGTTGCGCCCGTAAACCTTCCATGCCATAAGAAAAACTACGTTAATTACGACACAATCATTGTCAAATTTTAAGACAATTTAGAGTAATAAAATGAAGTTTTATGTCGCATTTACTTTGATGCGGTCCCCGGAACGTATAATTACGAAACGGAGGGATCTCATCAGACGACCCCGAGACTCATTACTACTGACAATTGCATTCGAATTTTAATGTTCTACTAATACGACGATATATATCTTCTAATTTTTCAAAAAGACAAATATGTAACTGACTTTAAACCTTTTTTTCTGAAGGATCCGAATCTTAACAACACTACTTATAGAACTTATAGAAACAAAAAGGTTCTCATATTTTTTTAATTCTTATGAAAATCATTACCTGAATAGGTAGGTGTATGCCTACTAAATATTGTTTAATTCATTTTGAATAGCAACGACCTGGATATACTTAGGTAATATAAGTAAGTTACTTTAGGAATTTAAATAAAAAAAAATTGTAGAAAATGTGTTAAGAAACGAAAGGCTGCTATTATCACTGAAAATAAATCTCCTATCGACTTCGCTTACTGTCCCCGCCTCTTATTCCGATCGATGGCAATTGAACTAGATATCAACCCATAAAGCTAAAAACTTAGTCTAAAATTATCTGGCGACAGTCTCTCTGTCATTTTCTGGAAAATAGTAGGCCAGCCGCCTCCACAATAAAACTGTTTCTTTTGTTGCCGTGCTCCCGTTGCAGTCCCACGGAAACGGGTATCATTGCAAACAGCGACTCTATAATTTTGTGCTATTCAGCCATTATGCATAGAAAACACCAGTTGGGACAATAAAAAAACTCCCGCAATTTCGCTACGTGGAAAAATGAAAAGCTATTATGGCCTATTAGGGCGACGCGTAGGCATATCGTACCGTGTAAACGTAAACGTGCATATTTTATGGTGAAGACATGTAAACCTGGCCTATGTGACGTTAAAATACCCTTTATATACGCTCGTTAATGTTCGCTTTGAAGTGGAAAACTGTATCTTCACTATAAATAATTCATCTCACTATTGCATCGGTCCCTATTTTTTCGTTTAACACTATGGGCTGGTAGCTCTAAAATTGATAAGTTGATTAAACTGGGTGCGACTTTTTTCACAATAACTATTTAAGTCCTATTATCGTAAATCCAAAAATATTTTTCAAACCATTTTAAATCTTTTTTTTTTTCTAACTGCACTGGTTATGATTCTTTTTTATAAATATACCTATTTCTTAATCATAAGTGTTATTTGTCCGTATTGTTGATATTCATAATGTTGATATTAATCATAAATTTGATTGCACTAATATTGATTTCATATAGTTTTTAATCATAAGTGTAAATGAAACTGGTTGTCTCTTAAGTTAAATCCCTTAAACTAATACCTTAGTTTAAATAACTTTACGGGCGGAACGCCTGATTTTAAAATAACTAATAGTCGTTAAACCTAACCGTTGTGTCTTATTAAAATTGTTATGAAATAAAAAAATATGAGTTAAAACTTTCCTAAGAAAGGACAGTATTAATAAAACTAATTATAGCTGTCTGTTATGAGTTCCGTTGGTAATAATAAAAAAATATGAACAAAAAAAGTATGAGAAAAAACATTATGAAGAGTGATATTATGAGTACAAAACGGTAGTAAAACAAAAAATAGGAACAAACATTTTATGTAAGCCAATATAGACCCGATTTCTCTTACGTCCTAACGCCTGCAGCCTAGACAGGAATATAGGAACCGAAACCGTATCGAAGGTTTTTGCTAGATCGTTGATAACAGACAACATTGACCACTGGGCAATATTTGGAACACGTACGTAGCTAATAAATATAATACAAGAAATTTTGAATAAATAAAGTACATAATAGCAAAGTTGTCTATAAGACAACACAGTTGTGTTTGTTTGTGTTGTGTTTTTATATATGTTTTTCCATTTTCTAAAAATTGTAGGTGTCTCTCGATAATGTTAGTCATACGAATTACTAAAAAAAATAATGAATGTAGAAACGTAAAATCTTCCAAATGAACAAGCGGTCAGGTGCGCGGGTTGCGCCGCTGGGCTGAATCAATTTGCGACAGGCGCGCTATCTGCGGCTCCACGTAGCTAAACACTGCTATCAGTACAGCACAGGGTGACCACCAAACCAAAAAACGCTTCTGATAGATAAGTTATCCATAACTCGCATTAAATCAAATCGTTTATACGCGTGAGGTATAACATACGTGTGTATTATTTGTTAACCGGTGACAAAAATTTGTGAAATGCACGACGGTAGTATCCAAAAAGACAAAAAGGGATGTAAACGTACTTAAAAGTTTTATAAATAAAATACTTATAATTGTACTACTATTTTCCCAATAACATAAATTTAATCAATTGTACCTTATAGTTTATTTTGAATCGCCATTGATACTACAGAAAAGAAGATTTACTACTTAGTCGTTTTAATTAAGAAATTTTGAGCATCACGTACCTATAACATGCTTTTCCAAGACCTAACTGTTGCTAGTTTTAATACTATTTGTTTCCGGTCCTACTTACGCTCGAATTACCTTTGTCCTGTTCAAAAGTCTTATTTGAAAGAGCCCTAAGCTTTATCAAGGAATTCTCATTTACCACCTTCTATTATTTATTACCTTCACCTACTAGCGCAATTTTAAGCAAATTTATTTCTTCAGGATTAACATGTTAATGACGAGGAGAGGTATTTTTGAAGCATTCGAACTGCAAATCGATACGAATTCCCAAGAATCCTATCTAATAGAATTGTAGGTTTACAATATGTTGTGGAACAATGCAGGGTCTTAATGGTCGGTAAAGTGAGTCCCAAACATTTGTAGTATAACGAAGCTGTCGAATTTCACCGTGCAAATAAATCAGGTTTCAATAAGTCTCATCTTCTTCATCATCATCCTTTTAGCCATAGGACGTCCACTACTGGACGTAAGCCTCCCCCAATAAGCGCGAAAGAGCTCTATCTCCCGCTTCTTCATCCAGCCACAGCCAGCCATCTTCCTAAAGTCGTCGGTCCAGCGAGCTGGGGGCGTTCTACACTACGTTTGCCAAGGCGTACCTATTCTCCAGTCGAGAACCCGTACTAAAACACATTCCATAAGATTATAAGTGGTAACTCAAATTATTGCGACGCAGGAATCTCTGAATTTAAAAGAGGGAAAAGTACCTTGACCTGAATTATTGAAAAATTGTCAACGTTTATTGTCAAGCATGGTCACCATATTCGGTCCACGTCACGCCGCGGGGTCCGATTATGTCATTATGTGCAGCGGAGTGTCCCGGATATCGGGATCGCTGTTGAAAAGCTCAATCGAAGGGGCGCCCGCGGCGGCACTGCTTGATTGTCTTCGGCGATCATCCGCGTTACGTCCCTAGAGTTATAGGACTTCATTGCTCGATGGTTTACGACATTAACTAGGTACAATGAGGTTCTAGACAAACGGCACTTAAGAAAAAACCAATATTTTCGCAGAAAACACGGTTACATGTCTGTTCTTTGGGTGTCTTCTTCTGATAGTATGATGCCTTTGACTCTAGTTACGTCTCAACTCAAAAGCAGCTAGGATACTGGAATTACATTTACACTAAGTAATTAGTCAAATTACCCTTGCATTAGATTTACCTTTTATTAAAATCTATGAATCATTTATGTTTAATAGCACCGTTAGAGCAGTTTTTAAATATTTCCCCTCTGATCCATTCTAGCTTGGCATTTGGGTTTTTGCTTTGATCAGCTCAGTGTTTAAGCTTTAATCGCACTTTTAATCGATAAAACAAAGCCGCGTTGAAGGCACTGAGCGTGTGGGGGCGTGGCCACCGCCTATTGGGCCGACCGGCACCAATGCGCGCGCGCCGCACGGTAGCCTATCTCTACATCGACCAACGCACTACATATATGCATTTATTAAATATAACATATCAAATTACCTCGACCATTTGCATGTTATCATTCCTTTCCACATAAATATATACTGATCTGAAAGTTCCTAATAAGCACCTTCAAACGAATCAGGTCCGCTGACTGTCTATCTAGTTGCAATTGCTGGTAGCGACCGCGCCGGCGACACGGCATCAGAACGTGCCCGCGAGCGCCTCAGACCCATGTGACCTTCGTAAATAAGCGGTTTAATTCCCCACAGACCGGCCAGTCAGCTACCTAAGAGCGTTTAAAGATCCGATATTACCAATAATTGAAGACATCGAGTTATTAAGCTCGCCGGGGCAGGTTTCTATGTTGATTACTTGTAGTTATCAAGAATTTGAGCATCGGCCGCCCCATTACAGTGGTACGAGGACTGGGGCGCTTCTTCGTAATAACCATGATAATGCCTGAAATTATATGATTTGTGAGGAATTTTGTTGGAAATGGCGAAAACATTACAGAAAAGTACAGGGGTCGTTAGGACGCCGCGCGGCGCTGCCTGAGGCCAGCTCGGCCGTATGCAAATTAAACGTAATCAAAATAACAATTTTGTAGAAAAGAGCAGGATGCGAGGCGTCCGTGAGGTCTCCCTCGCGCAGCAGCGCCCAGCCATGGGCAGAAAGAAAGAACATCTGCCTCCACCGACGGAAATGCAAATCACCTACGCCGATTCACTTTTATTATTTCGTATTGTTTCAACTATACGTAATTACACACGCGATAGTGGCTTAATGCGCGAAATTACTGTAAGTGGACTGAAATATTTCAGTAGTGATTATATGGTTAGGCAAGGCAGTCAAAACGTGATAAAGCCAGCAATAGGAACGATACGAATAAATTGATGTAATAAACCTCTACAGTAGCAGAAGTGTGGCGAATTGCTCGAATAATTACACAAGTGATATGTATTATAGATATTACTTTGAACTTTTCTGTACCTATAGCCTAATAGTGGCTAGTGGCTCATTGAGCACACCTTCTACTCACTTAAAGAATACTTTACTTTGAATGCGTAATTATATTGTAGGTAGCTGTTAAATTGTGTAAAGTTATGATCTCATTGTAATAAACTGTGTAATAATTATAGTAAATTTAATAGTAGGTACCCATTTAGTTATAGTTATAAGTAAAATATGTGTATATATATATATATATATATATATATATATATATATATATAGTAGGTATATACATACATATGGTTTGTACATAATAATATTAATTTTAAATAATAATTAAATAGATTAAGTTCTTAAACTAACTTGGTAGACCAGGTACTATACTTCCCGTACGTACTCATAATATATTGTAATGTACAATGTACCAAATATCATATAATTTTACCTAATATTTGTACGCTACCTATTAGCATATTTTGCAATCTGTACCGATACAACAGTAAAGAAGACCTTATGTATAACCCAAAATAACACAAATAAACATTTTGAGTTTGAGTTTAAGTAAAAGGTTTGAATGATCTTTGACGACCTCCGTAGCCGAGAGGCGAGCACCCCGGACTATATGGCGTCACCATCTCTGAGGTTTCGAGTTCGATCCCCGGTCGGGTCAATGTGGAAAACGAACTTTTCTATATTATCTGGGGTCTGGGTCGTGTGGTACCGTCGTTGTTTCTGATTTCTATAACACAAGTGCTTTATTAGCTACTTACCTTAGGATCAGAGCAATGTATGCATTGATAAACCATAAATGTCTTAATATAGTCTAATCCAGTAACTCCTAATACGATCTAAGTTTACCTAATATTTACACAAAATCACAAATCTGGTTTGAATTAAAAAAAAAATCTAGCAGTAATGCCAGGCTTAGCAGCAAAAGTTTTATTTTAAGTCCTTGGAATTGCTTTGGTTTCATGAAAAGAACCTACAAGTAAGAACAAACTATTGCCAACAATGGAAGTTTGCCTACACGTAGAGTCGCATATAATATAGCTGGTAGTACCTACTTGCTACGTCTGCGGTGCATAAACTGTCAAAGCTACCGTTTAATTAAGTTCACGCTTCGCCAACTCCGGCGCAGTGGTTAGTGGCCAGTCGCCACGCCAATTGGCCGCGATTAAAAATAATTTTCATTTCTGATGTCACTTCGGTAGTTACCGAGCGCTGTGGTGCGCGTAATTCATCTGTTACGCGACGGATGATGTACTTTCATAAAGTATCACTGTGTAGTGATTGAATAATCGTCGACGCCATGTTGGAAAATGGAACATCATGACGTGTTAAGTTTATGTAGATCGTTTACTGTAACTAAGTAACCACGACATAAACAGAGTGTACAAAAGAATAGGATACTCCTTAAAACCACGTGATCAGCAGGTCATATACAACAACTTTTCCTATGGGAGCAACATTGAAATCGTGATTTAATTTTCAGATGCTCCATACATTATCATCGAGGTATGCGAGTAAGTTTGTGACTCAAACGTGACTCAAATAATAACTAATTAGGTATGTTTTTTACACATATAATATTCCATGGTAAATAGCAGAGAATATAATATAATTATACTAAACCTTAAGAAAAAAAATATAAAATAAATCACAAATAAAAAATGGGTCCCAGATCGCCGTCCAAAGACAGCGACATAGTGCCCAAATGGCTAACCGCATTTTCAAGCTGAATAGCCAAACTGATGCGTTGGCCTAGAAATGTGCCAGCCCTCTGGTCGCCTGTACAGACAATCAGCCGCTTGGCTAACCTTGGTCTCGACCACAAATGGCTCAAATATGTAGGTAGGTACTACTCGTAGTACCTGCATATTCGCAACGTTTAAGGGACTCTGCTGATGCAGCAGCAGTGCCAACCCCTGACAAGGTTTGTGAAAGATGAGCTGGAGCCAGTGTGTCAACACAGGTTGCATCCCACACTAAGGGCTGACCCATCTTCCACGGAAACAAGTAAATAATCTTATCTGTAAATATTACTTATCTGCAAAGGGGCTCGTCCCATTGTCTTTGAAAGGATACCGAAGCAGGACAATCTTCGGCGCTTAATTGTCTTCAAGAGTTGATGGCCTCGGCTTGAAAGGCGATTGCTCAGCTACGTAAAGACTTGCTTAGGATTTTAGTAACCAGCTTTTGGGTTTATGAGCCGAGGAGAAGAACGCTGGGAAAGCAAAACTAGAATTTTTGCGTATTCCAAAATTAAATTAGGAAGGGCTAGGGTACAGGTTTGGCAATCCCTTGAGAGTTTTAGTACCGAGGAGAGAATGTTTTTAATAGAAAAAATAAATTTCCAATAATGAGAAGATCGGACACAGTATGCGAATTTCGGGACAAAAAGACAATAACGCATATTTTTTTATTAGTGATTGTATGTATTATATGTTTTACTAAATATTACTAAATAGTAGTAGTTACTAAATAATAAGAGTATTTTACATTCTTATAGTATTTACTTTACTATTACGTTAATATTTTCTTTAATCTGCCAAATACCCCCAAAACCTAAATTGTTCATGTTTTAATATTAGGAACAATTAGTGCGAGTACCTAGGTTTGAAATTCAAAGTCTGAAAGCTTCGACCAAATTTGAAATTATTCTCTTCTTTTGCTCAAAACCAAAGGATCTAACATAATTATGATCATATACTTATTATAAAATTCATCTACGTTTACATCACAACTACCTACTTGCCTTATTATTACAATTAAATTATATATGTATATGGACCATAAATATTTTTCTATTTCTATTTTACATCATAATTTAATTGCGTTTTACAAATTACGGAAAAAGGAGACATAGTAGTTATCCTTACAACTAATGTAACAATTCATAGAATCATAAATACTACATTGAATTCATATAAAAGATTTCAACGCGAACTATCTGTTATTTCGTATCTCAAATAAAATCTTATTTGGAAAGCCTTGAATGAAAATGAATCGTATTTAATGCGTAGCAGCTTTTGGTATTCCGTGGCAGCAGTAATACAATGATCTTGCGTTAAACAAAACGCAAGAATATCACGTCATGGAATTACGTTACGTTATCACCATTGAAAAACTGAAACCCATAAGATTTTTTCGTCGTATTGAACACTAACATTATTAAATAATCGAAACACACTATATTAGTAGCTAAGCAATAGTTAAATGCTACAGCTATTATACATTAACGTAGGTAGCTTATGCTTGCCCACTCATGACCTAACAAAGGCGGTGTTATTACGCAAATTACGGCAAATAACAGACTTGCGACAATTAGATGATGTTCTTTAATGAATATGAATTGGAGGTGCCTTCCTGCACCTTCGTGCAAACATGCATGCCGTGCCTATGCAGATGACATACATGCGCTATTTATAAATAATTGTTGAAATGTGTACCTAGGTTATGTGGGATGATGATAAATTTGCATAAACAAAGCAGCAATAGGTACCTTTTTACGTTCAGGAGCTATTTATGGGGTTTGTATAAAAACCGAAGAGTGTAATAGTGTGTACGTATTCAGTTTTCAAGTCAAATGACTGAGAAGACACTTGTTTTGATAAATAAAAATGAGCCGGACAACACACTATTTTTAATGGTCTCAAAATAAGGTCTTTGTGTTGTTTACCAAATATGAGTTTTGACAGGGGCATCTCGCAGTAAGCACACACGGACTCTAGAACTCACGAATTCAGAAGATTTTGTATTCTAAGTTGATTAGATCCGGGAAAAGTCCAGAAGGCGAATCAAAGCGCTACCTAATGGATTAAAAGTTCATGCACAACTAAGAAATTAATATACAGTAAAGAATTAGGCACAGTTATGCTAAAAAAAATAAAAGCAAAGATCGGTATATCGGTACTTTGGCAGTGTTTCGTAGGTATTTTACAGTACAGTCACGTGGTCTACATATATATAACTGTATTTTCACTCAATTATCCGCGCTCAAAGCATTCGTTTGACGAGGGCGGCGGCCGCATCTGCATGCCGGCACTTTGTTGCCGCTCATTACCATACGCTAATGCTGAAAGGCAGTTCACGGTGTACGGCAGTCGGCATTACCAGGCAGTGCGTTAGATGTGCGCAATTTGCCCCCATTTGGCGTAATGACAGGCCGCGTGATGCTGCATAATAAGCCGATCCTGCCGATTGATCCGGCGATGTATCTAGGCTGGAGCCTCGACCGCTCTAACATTACCGCAGTAATTAGACGTGATTGGAGCAGTGCAGGGTGTACCTGCTGGTATTAAAATAGAATTCGATGCCAGTTCACTACCACTGCCTAGTGGTATTTTTTCTGAGGGACTGCAAATTCAAGCCTTGTAATAAGAAATACCTTAAGGTTTCGGCCTATTGATTTATCATTTGGCTATTTTCGACATTGCACCTTACCTAACAGCAAATTTATATGATTTGATTAATTGAAAAACAATTGACTTTTTACTCCCACAGAACCATTAGTTTTAATATGTTACAAAACGGTAAAAACACATCAGAGCGAAACGGAACGAGTGATCGGAAAACCTCAATTCAAGGGCTGTTTAAAAAAAACAAGGCGAACCTTCCCAGTGGAACGAACGAGGTCCAAAAGCATATGTTTTGAGCGATAGAACGCACCTTATCATTTACCACATTACGTGCGCAATGATTATAGTAATCTACTCATGAGGGAACAATAGCATTGCACTGTGCCACCACATGCGCCTGATACAGGGCGATACTATTCTTATATTTTAAGTTTAAATATGATTATAAGATAAGTAGGTAACCTGATCTATTATATATTTTAACTGAGTTAAGTATTATTTTAAAAAACACAGTCACAAAGTTAATTAACTTAAAACTGTTTTAGTTATCTAGTGAACAACACTTAATTTCTTTTGTTTGTGAAAAATAGAAAAGAATTTTGTTAAAAACCTGCATTTAGAATCCGATGTTTTAAAGAATCGCATAATAAAAATCCACACAAAGAAAACCGATGCATCAGTCAAGACGTTGCATTAAATACTTTTTGGAAATAAAATAGTGTCAATTTCTACTTCTGTCTTTTATTCGCCCTTAAACGAAACACCATGTATGTTCTATTGTACAAATTTAATAGAAAATATGACCCTTTCAGTTTTCCATAATTAAGGAGTGCACAGTTGTACAAAAGGCTGATTGGGTACATGTTGCCAACAGTGTTTTATTCGTTGAAATCGGTTGACAATGGCACCCTTTCTTCGACAATTTGACGATCAGCGGGCTCCGGAAGTCATGCCCTCACTATGGCATTAGGAATCTTTGGACCCCAGGCTTCGCATTGTGGAAAGGACTCCGCCCCGCAAGATTTTAGCACGTGACACATTTTTAAGATCCCGTGACGTTAAACGGTTACTTTGTGCTGCGAGGTGACAGAGTGAAAGAGGGTCAACGTCAGTGGCAATCAGACCGTTATAGTGTCAAAATTGAACCCTTTCAAAAGCGACCTCTCATTTTTGAAATAATTTGTGCGAAATACAAAATTTTACTAAAGAAAAACATAAGAACTTTTCAATAGGTTTTTCTTTATGAGACGTAACCATTACGAGTATATCCAACAATATGTTAAATAGGTGTAGGTTCTATTTCAATAGTCTCTTTTCAGGATTTCATTTTTTTTACATCCTTTTGAAATGTTGGTGTTTTGTCGACGATAGTATTTTTTCACACGGTCAAAAGATTATGTTCTAATGCCAAATACCGACACAGAGACGCCATCGAGGTATTTAGGCCAAAATTATCTCGTTGATTTCCGCCGTGACCTTGTCCACGAGCACAACCACTGATTACCGAATTACCATCCGCCTTGCCTATACTTACCGCGCCGATTTAAATAATAAATATCTTATCAAAATAACACCCAAGAATTGTTTTGCCCTGGACGATCACGATGTAATGACCCGAATCAACCCACACCGCTAATAAAATTAGCCCAACCACGCAATTTGACTTAATTTTGCCAGAATCGAGTCTGAATCAGACCAAGATTACAAATACAAATTGTAGCCGGATTAAATTTCGGGAAACGTTTTGCCTAACTGGGAATGGTGGTGACGTGTGTCCATAATTACGATGTAGATAGGCTTTTTCATGATGTTTTATGATGATATTATTATCAAGATGTCTCAAATATAGCTATCAGCCCTCAGTTCAGATAATTATGTAAAATATTAGCATTCAAAATGCTCAATGCCCACTTTGCAGTGTTGTTTGTGTGCAGCGGTTTTAATTATGTTTACAACATAATTATCATTATTACATCAATACCATATTAAATGTATTTAGGTGAAGTAAAATTATGCTAAACCAATAAAATGTTAAATCCTCTTTCTCCTTGTAATCATCTTTTTGCATTCTTATGATAACAAAATTCGCAGAGCAGCGACGGATCAATACTTAACTTTTTAAATTGTCAAAAGACGGTACGGAATACTGAATACTTTGAAGTCGGCTTAAAGATTCAATTCTCCGCATTACCGGTACAACCTCGTTCACAGCACTCGCTAGCATTTGCGGATTCAGTCACCGCGGCGTAAATGTAGAGCGTTCGCGTCGAGACTACTAATTAATCCACCATATTAGTTAATTGTCCTCGCCCGCGCTCCCCCCTCATCTTATAATTGCACCTCCTCTGTTTCCGTTAGCTCTGAGTTTTTCAACCATCATTACCGAGCATGAGTGACGGTTGGCAGCAATGTCGGTATGAATTTGATTATGTGGGAGTTACGGTAGCACGGGCGTAATTGAGCCAAAGCAGTCACACGTTTACTTTACTATTTGATCAGTAATGATAACACAGTTATTTAATACGTTATGACCAGATTAGGTATAGGTGCTAAGCTAAATCCCAAAAGCTTAAGTTCTTCAGCGGGTTTATGTTTAGAGTGGTCTGATAAGTAGTACTATACATAAGTGGCACCTGATATTGAAAAAATCTCTATATTTGTTCACTCACTAAATAGTAACATCTTGCGATATAAATGCAAGATGCTCTAGAAAAAAACGTCAAAGTATCCTATGTATATACTAAAGAAAGTGATCCCGCTTGGGGTATAAGACCTTTCGTCACTGCATTGCTGGATTGGCGTGGTAGGGTAGCTGTTTCTCAAATAATGGAAAAAGCCTAACTCACACGGAAAAAGAAGACCCTGGGCCAAATCTTTATCCCGTATATCGGGGATTTTACGTTTCTCTCGAGGTTATAGTGTAGGTACTTCCTCGTGTTTCGGTTATGCCTTAAACTGAGTTAAAAGATTCAGGTCCCAAGAGATCTGCAGGTCATCTCCTCCTTTAAGATGTCGTGTGTTCCGCAACAGCAACGAGTCGCTGCTAGTCTTCATTTGGTTTGTACTTAAAGTGCAGTGGAGATGTATCACATCGTAAACACGCATTCATGTATCCTCTGCGAACAGATGGTACGTTACAGACATTAAGAGCGTGTGACTATGTTGTCCATTTCCAAAATTAATTGGAATTCTTACACACTAATTAGTTATTATATTACCTCAGCAGCGAAAGTGGTACAAAGGTGCATGGGAAGAAAAAATACATTTGATATAATGTATAAATAAATAATAAAGTTCAGTTCTTTGACCTTTTATCATTATCATCGTCTTCACTTCAGTCATGGGACATCCTCTGCTGAACATAAGCCTCCCCCGCCTACTTATCTGACACTTCTTTAATCAAATATTTAAGGAAATGGCAAATGGCTGTTCAAGTCCTCCTATCTGCAGCACAGCAGCTATTTGCCAAACGTGTCAAGTTTTCACGTTGGTTAGTTTCCGATATAAAACCGTTTTTTCGCGCCATGGGGAAAAGGTAGACGAATAGGTTTTAATACTTATAGGCATTTCTCCTTTTAAAAACAATTTCATACTTAATAGGGTTCAAATTGGAAATACTTTTTACTCGTAGCCTCGTAGATAATACACTATAATGTCATAATAACCATAACTACTAATTACTGTATAGCCTACCCCAAGTAACCTAGGTACTTGCATAGCCTTAGGCCATATCAATGGATATAAATTAACTGGGATGCCAAGTGATGTGATGACAACATCAAACAAATTGTGCAGAAGGATAAATTGAACGATGTTCGTGATAGGTCAAACATATTATAGATAAACTTACAACGTTACAACGTTTTCTTGATCTTTAGTTGTGTCGGTGTTTTATAAAATTCCAACTTATTTAGACTACCTGCTATCATCATCAAAGAGTGCCATCTTATACCGAAGCTTAAAAAACAGTTAATGGGAAATTGTGCGCAGTCGCTGGCTAGGTCTCTGATATCGCGATACCAGCAGTAGGTACTAAACTAAAAAACTTCTTTCGGTCGAAAGAAGTCAGTTTTTCGTTTTTTATAAAACTTTAAACATTATTTTATTTTACAATTATAAGTGTTAATTAAGATTGAAGAAATTTATTTCTCATAAAAAAACTAAGTGCATAACAAAACGTAACCATAAAAAATCTATCATTATAAAAGTCGTTTAAAAAGATTAGGTAATTTTTGAACAGAAGCGGGGTTCAGTTTAAGGGTTTAAGTAAGCGTGCTATTCTGATGTCGTAACCATAGACAGGTAAGGCTTACTTTGAGAAAGGAACGTTAATATTGGATGTGCTTGTTTAGGCACCCCAATAAATAACAATTTACTGTCTGCACTGCGAAATACGTTCTGTGGGCAAATTGCAGTATTATCTTATAACTCCTATCCGTTTAACGGGTTCTGTGGCTTTTATCATCGGATGATCAGCTCAGCAACATAAAATGATGGTTACCCAAATATCAGCATTGAGTTAAAAAATATTGCAAAAAATTATGCGTGCCTATAAAAATGAGGTTGCCCTCGATTTCCCAGGGATATCCATCATCAAATTCTTACTTGGTGAACATGGAACGACCTCGGGAGTACCTACTTATTACTCTTTCAAACAAAACAAAATTGAAAGCAGACCATAATAATTGACGGAGTAATCGCTTTCTCCTCCTCCTTTTTTGACGTCGGTTGAAAACAAATCAAATCAAATCATTTATTTGTAAAACATAGGTGACAGATTACAGGTGGTACATAATATTAATTAGAGCTCCATGTTTGGCCTATGAGTGGCGTACAAAGTGTCAAAATTTATCATTTAAGAAGACATTAACATAATAATAGCATTTTTCAGCTAGGAAGCGTCTGAATTTCATTTTAAACAGGTCAATTGTCAGCAACTTTAGCTCTTTAGGGATTTTATTAAAGATTTTAAGAGCCATGCAAATGATACTATTTTTTAGCAGTGCTTTTTTTGAAGGATGTAGACATAATCTATCTCCATTTCTTCGATAACAATATTATTATTACCCGACAATGACAGATTCCACTCCAGAGAGATCAAGAAAACGAGATTAGAGTGCGGAGAGTCTATGCGCAAGACAATATGAACACAGTTTATCCGAAGACGGCTTAATGTAAGCAGGCACTACTGCACTAGAGGATCCATAATTCAACCCATAAGAGGAAAATTCCACTTCATGGGTTGGAACTGAATACAATTTGTTTTTAATACCCGTATATAAACTTAATTTTTCATACATTATACACAAATGTACGGGCAGCGAGGCGTACTGCGTGCAAGCCGCAGGCGGTGGGCGTTGGTCGCCGGCCAATCACACCACCGCGCCGCGACGCGCGAACCTCCGAATATTCTTCTTTTTTCACCGGCCGGTTACATTAATTGGCACTATTTGCATATTTTGACCGTTAGGTACACTTTAGAAAAAGTGATATGAGTGTTTATGTAAATTACGTTAATAAATATAGACCTAAAGCATTACCTACTTTGCTAAATTTAAAATAATATCTACAGCTCCGCTTAATTGTTTGTGTGGCCATGTGTTCTAATATACCTACCAATATTAGTAGGTATACTTACTTCACATCATCACACTCAATATCAGAAATTGAGGTCAACTGATCATTGACGACCTCCGGACTTGGCGACATCATCTCTGAGGTCCCGGGCAGGGGCGTGCGGTCAATAATAGGCAATTAGGCAGTGCCTAACTGCCTACCTTGTTGTTAAATAAAGTAGGCAGTAAGGTAACAATGTGTGTCATTAATGAAAACCACTTATTTTCATCAATAAAACACCTAAGTAAGTATGTACTGCCTACCTTGATATAAGACTAATGCCCGCCACTGGTCCCGTGGATGTAGATAACGAACTTTTCTTTATTAGCTCGGGTCTGAGTGTTGTAGTACCGTCGTTGTCCATGTTTACTATAATACCTACTACAAGTGCTTAAGCTGCAAAGCAAACTAATTTAGATAGGCATGTGATGTTGTCCCATATCTATTTATTTATACGATTACAATACTTTTTTTTTAAATTATCTAGGTACTATGTAACCGTATTTTCAATACAATTTATTGATGTTGAATTGGCGCTTTTTAAGTAAAACTTGGCCGTGAAGGTGTTACTTATGATATTCTTTCCTACGGGCAGAAGGACAAACTTGAATTAGGGTCTACATTAACTCAACCGGAAATAAAACCCGGAACCTTAAAGACTGCGACGCCAAGTCCGGCGTGCTTACCTCTGGGCTACGCAAAATCTCTGGCTATACGGCCGTGACTTGGGTTTGTTTATCTATCGAATTTTAAAAAGAATAAAAAATATAATAAAATGCACTGTAGAAAAACACCACCAACATTTAATGCCCTTTTTAATGTTATGAATCATATCAATATATCCATATATTCATTCTTGTCAAATAAGAATGTGCGCCATACGTGTGTGTCCTACAAATAGACATCCGTCCTCAGATCAAGCATGTAGGTAAATACCTGCAATAAAATATATCATTTACAGGTATTTTATACTTAAAAGGAAGGTTACCAATATGTGTTGTAAACGAAGTTTATCTATCTAATAAAACATTTTGATTTTCATTTACATTTCCTTTGTTTACTAAAATATCACAATGTTAATTGACCTTCGCTCACAAATGTCAAGAAAGTCGATCTTCCGTGATCAAGCTAGTCGCTATCATCATGCAGCTTTTTCGCATTAGATAATGTTTTATTCCGTGATCCATAATATTACTTTAATTAATTACTTCAATATTTATATTTTTTTATTAAATAATTTGTAATCGGGTGTAAGGGGGCACACGCACATCTTCTGCCCCAAGTGCCAACCTCACCTGCCCATGGTGCACCCTGCTGGACAACGGACAAGGCTCTGGCGACCGAACCGTTGGCGGTATAACCGACTAAACGCAGAGCCAAATATCTCTGGCCAGTGGCGGGCAGTAGCGTCACTGGTGCGAGGCTCTGTGCTGCGCTCACCAACCCGCTTGCCCAGCGTGGTGAGTACGGGCATATACCCCCCATGACATGAGTAGAAGACAAAAACCACGGCCCCTAGTTCCCGGCCGCCCTACTATTCTGGGTCACGGCAGCGGCCTCGGTTACGTTAGGACAGGGGGTGCGAAGAATCCCCGGGCTACGGGCGGCTGCCACAAACCACTGACCTTGGCAACGTATAACGGACGCAGTCTACGGCTGGATGAAGACCTGGTCGAACTCGAGAAAGAGCTTAAAAACATCAGATGGCATATTCTAGGGTTGTCAGAAGTTCGAAGACAGGGGGAGGACACGATGACCCTTGAATCTGGCCACATTTTCTTCTTCCGAGAGGGAGACCAACTCTCCCAAGGTGGCGTAGGTTTCCTTGTCCACAAAGATCTCCGTGAGAACGTGTTTGAGATATCCAGCGTGTCGACCCGGGTAGCGTACCTTGTACTAAAACTGACCGAGAGGTACTGCCTCAAAGTCATACAGGTATATGCGCCGACGTCGACAGGGCATTCGGATGATGTGGTCGAGGCCGTGTTTGAAGATATATCTAAGGCCATACACCATACAACCAAGACCTACTTCACCGTTGTCATGGGCGACTTCAACGCCAAAGTAGGAGTACAGGAACGCGACGAATCGTGTGTAGGACAGCACGGCTATGGAACCAGGAACCACAGGGGGCGAATGCTGGTAAACATTCTGAGTATGCAGGGGCTCTTCTGCATGAACACCTTTTTCCAGAAGAAGCCCCAGAGAAAGTGGACCTGGCTAAGCCCCGATGGTAAGACGAAGAATGAGATAGACTTCATCATGACGGACAAGAAGCATATATTTAGGGATGTCTCTGTGGTAAATAGGTTTAACACCGGTAGCGACCACCGACTGGTTATAGGCACCCTAAATATCAACATTAAGCTGGAAAGAAGCCGCATGATGAGGTCGGCTCTTCGTCCGACACTGGTCCAAGCCGGCCAAGACTCCAAAAAATTCCAGTTGGTGCTCCGAAACCGATTCGCTGCTTTGGAAACTACTGAGGACGTGGACTCTTCTGGCGATTTTTATACATTTTAATGATAAAAAGCCATAGTCATAACCGTTTACATTATTATGAAATTGCACTGTTTATATTTTTAACCGACTTCAAAAACAGGAGGAGGTTCTCAATTCGTCTGAAAGTTGTTTTTTTTTTTTTTGTATGTATGTTACGTGATTACGCCGTCAATTATGGACCGATTTCAAAATTTATTTTTTAGTTTGAAAGGGTATACTCCCGAGGTGGTCCCATTTCCACCAAGTCAGATTCTGATGATGGGATCCCTGGGAAATCGAGGGCAACCCTCAATTTTTATAGGCACCCATAATGTTTTGCATATATTTTCTGACTCGATGCTGATTTTTGGGTCTGGTAATCATCATGTTATGTTGCTGACCTGATGATGGAAGCCACAGAACTCCTTAACGGATAGGAGTTAGAAGATAATACTGCAATTTGTCGACAGAACGTATTTCGCAGTGTGTTGAGCAGACGTGGAGCTTATGAGGTACTAGACCGCCAATTTTTATTTACTGGGGGCGTAGCCGCACACCCAGTAACGAAAAAAAATTTGAAAGTTCCTTTCTTAATTTAACCTGTTATTTAACGCGAGACCTTCCTATGGTTACGACACCAAAATAGCCGCCGTTCTGGTTGGAGTGTAGGTAAACCCTTTTCTTAAGACTAAAACATACCTAATCAGTTCTTTTTGGAGTCGGTGCGAATGAACACATTTTAACTCTCGATGGCTGGCACCGACTCCATAAGAACTGATAAGGTATGTTTTAGTCAATATTATTTTTCGCTTTTTAGTTTCATTTTGAAGTCGGTTTTTAGTATTTTATTAAACTTTTTTTATTTTACAATTTTAAGTGTAAAGACCTCTATTTTTTCCCTCCTAACTTCGCCAAAAATTACTTTACAGCAAAGTAACCTTAACTAATATTGGTCCTCTATGGACCCCCCATCCAATGGTATGATAAAAATAAGGTGTTATATAGGGTCAATTTTTCGACGAAAATTTTTAAGTCTTAAGAAAAGGGTTTACCTACACTCCAACCAGAACGGCGGCTATTTTGGTGTCGTAACCATAGGATAAGGTCTCGCGTTAAATAACAGGTTAAATTAAGAAAGGAACTTTCAAATTTTTTTTTCGTTACTGGGTGTGCGGGTACGCCCCCAGTAAATAAAAATTGGGGGTCTGGTACCTCATAAGCTCCACGTCTGCTCAACACACTGCGAAATACGTTCTGTCGACAAATTGCAGTATTATCTTCTAACTCCTATCCGTTAAGGAGTTCTGTGGCTTCCATCATCAGGTCAGCAACATGACATGATGATTACCAGACCCAAAAATCAGCATCGAGTCAGAAAATATATGCAAAACATTATGGGTGCCTATAAAAATTGAGGGTTGCCCTCGATTTCCCAGGGATCCCATCATCAGAATCTGACTTGGTGGAAATGGGACCACCTCGGGAGTATACCCTTTCAAACTAAAAAATAAATTTTGAAATCGGTCCATAATTGACGGCGTAATCACGTAACATACATACAACAAAAAAAAACAACTTTCAGACGAATTGAGAACCTCCTCCTTTTTTTTGAAGTCGGTTATAAATATAAACAGTGCAATTTCATAATAATGTAAACGGTTATGACTATGGCTTTTTATCGTTAAAATGTATACACTTATAAAATGGCAGCATTTTTCACTATTCTGACAAATGTGTCTCAATTTCAAAAACATGTACACAATATAGTTATTATAATAATGTAAACAGTATTTTTTGTGTTTTAACCGACTTCTCAAAGGAGGTTATATGTTTACCGATATTTTCGTCAATTATGGACCGATTGGATCCTACCCAAAAAAAACCAGCCAAGTGCGAGTCGGACTCGCACACGAAGAGTTAAAAAAGAGCAAAAAATCACGTTTACTGTATGGGAGCCCCCTTAAATATTAATATTATTCTTGTTTTTAATATTTTTTGTTATAACGGTAACAGAAATACATCAACTGTGACAATTTCAGCTGTCTAACTATCACGGTTATTTCATGGATACAGCCTGGTGACAGACGGACAGACAGACAGACAGACGGACAGCGGAGTCTTAGTAATAGGGCCCCGTTTTACCCTTTAGGTACGAATCTCTAAAAACTATCAAGGTATTTTTTTTATTTGATTTGTTTTTGATGATTGATTCTTAGGAAAATTAAGGAAAGTTCTCAAGTTATAGGCACTCAGGATGTGTTTTATTAGCCTTTGCTGAGCTGATGATGGAATCCAGACAATTAGGAATTGGTAAATAATACTGTGATTTGTCAATAGGATGAATAAATAAGAAATCAGCTTTTTAACGGTACTAGCACTGATTAACGAGTTTTACGTACATCTAACACTGTATAAAAACTTATCTAACAAAGGTCTCGTAGAGAACAAAATCACCTATAACGACATAATTACAATTTGCCTAAATATATTTAGTAACAAAATATTAACATTATTAAATCATAATAATATTATTCTGAGAGCTAAGTTGGCTGAGTATACAGACGCACGCCCCATCGCCCGCCGATCACTTGCTAATGCTGTTACTGACTGGCCGGGCTGCCCTCTGTGGTGCATATGCGGTTGTAGGTATTATATCCCACCGAGCTCTTATCTTTGTAGTAGTGTACAAGTCTATTGCGGGGGTATCCCACTCACTAAGCTGATCAGACAGCATTCTACAGGCCCTTATCAGCTTTCGCAGCCGTGTATGGTGGTAACGCATACCATTGCATCATCATACTACTTCGCTAATATTATACATAAATACTGTCGTCATATTTATATCATACGCTGTGTATATAATTAATGTTCTTCTGCCCGAGTCGCATAAAACTTTTAAAAGTAGGTAATACCTACAATGAAAAACAAAGTTTCAAAAATGAACAAGGAATTAACTATATTTTACCAAAATGTTCGTGGGCTCCGAACTAAATGTTTACAGTTGCGACAGGAAATTTTATGTAATGAATAGGATATCATAGTTATCACGGAAACATGGTTGCATGCAGGAATCTTTGACAGAGAATTCTGTGATGACCGATACGACGTATATCGGTGTAATCGCGATCCAATATCAAGTAAGAAAAAGATGAGAGGCGGCGTTATGATACTTGTTCGTAACGAGTTATGTATGTGCGATGCACTGCGCCGCGGCTGATCCCTCGCCCCCTACCGAGATGGTGACAGTCACGGGCTCGCGGCTACCGCGGACCTGTGTTTGAGCGCTGTCTACATACCGCCTAGCTCAGATCGTATCCCAGCTGACATAGATTGCGTAATTAATACGATTGGATGCCTTACGGGTATGAACGTGTCTCGTAACTTTTTACTGATTGGCGATTTTAATCTACCGTGTGTATCTTGGAGTAGTGATGGGCCTTTGCACATGAGCGTTGGACCTGCTGAAGACAGAGCGCTGCAGTGAAGTTAACTGAGAGCTTAGGTTTTATGGGAATTAAACAATTTAATACCATAAAGAACTATGCTAATAATACACTTGACTTAGCCTTTTCTAGTCTCCCTCTATCAATCACTAACTGTGTTTTCCCCTTATTGGCCATAGATCGTGCACATCCAGCTCTTTTATTGGAGGTACTGGATCTCTCTTTGACACCCTTAGTCGAGGCATCTATACCTAAGTATATTTTCGCAAAAGGTGACTACGACAATCTAAACAGGACTTTCTCTGAGATTAATTGGTCTGCACTTCTGGATAACTGTACTGTAGAAGAATCCTGCGATGTTTTGTATAATATATTAAATGATAAAATTTGTCATTATGTGCCAGTTAAAGTATCTCATAGTAATCGTAGGTATCCGGTTTGGTACAACTATGCTCTAATTAAAATAATTAAAGAAAAAAAAAGGCACATAAAAGATGGAAGAAATTTGGCAACTTGTTAGACTACGAAGAATTCTCACTTTTACGCAGAAGGCAACATCTCGTGCAAGAATCATGTCTCGCTAATTTTACAATGTCGTCCGAGGATAGAATACGATATAGCCCTAAGGCATTTTGGAGCTATGTTAAATCGATGCGTGGTGGTTCAAACTATCCTAAACAAATGACGTACCAAGAGGTTACTGTTGCGGAGGGAAAGAATATTTGTAATTCTTTTAGCGATTTCTTTGAGAGCGTTTTTGGTACCCCTTCCAATCTTTCTGTGCAGGAGGACAACTCTATCGCCGCCATTGATTCCATATCCAAAATACGAGTTTCTCTAGACACAATAAAAAAAAGACTGCTTTCTTTAGATATCTCAAAGGGAGCGGGATGCGATGGTATTCCACCACTGTTCTGGCGTAATTGTGCTAAAACTCTGTGCTATCCCTTAGTTGCCATCTTTAACAAATCTTTGCGGGAGGGAGTAATGCCGGATATCTGGAAAAAAGCGCACATAGTGCCAGTACATAAAAAGGGAACTAAAACTAGGGTGGAAAACTATCGAGGTATCTCAATTTTGAATGCCATTAGTAAAGTCCTTTAAAAAGTCGTTTTCGATACGATTTACCCAGTAATATGCAAGGGACTTCTGACCGGTCAGCATGGATTCCTTAGACAGCGGTCAACTATTACTAACTTAACATTATTCTCCAATTATGTACTGTCTAATATGGACGGGGGCGGACAGGTTGACGTGGTCTACACTGATTTTGAAAAAGCATTCGATCGTGTGGACCACGTCATTCTTCTGAATAAGTTACAGCAACTGGGAATTCATGGTGACTTGTTGCGATGGATTGAGTCTTATATCAGTAATCGGTCTCAAGCTATTGTAGTGGGAGGTTTTAAGTCCAACTTCATCAGGATACCCACTGGTATTCCCCAGGGATCGCATTTGGGACCCTTATTTTACAATGCCTACATTTACGACATTGATATTTGTTTTACATCCACAAAACATGTAATGTATTTTGATGATAAGAAAATATTTTTCAAAATTAATAGTATTCACGAGTGTACTTTAATCCAAAATAATTTAGATAACCTGTTCCAGTATTACTCTAAAAATAATATTAAAATAAATAAAAGCAAATGTGAATGTATCAGTTTCACTAGAAAACCGAATCCTATAGTCTTTTCCTATAATTTTAATGGTGATGCGTGATTAATGGTGGTGAGGTGAATGGTGGTCAATAGTTAGAGGTCTAGGCGTGTTTTTTGACGGAAAAATGCTGTTGTCTGAACATATTGATAAGATTATAAGCAAAGCTTTTCAAAATTTAGGATATGTTATAAGAACATGTAAACACTTCAAAAATGAGCTCACCTTTAAAATATTATACTACGCCTATGTCCGTAGCATCCTAGATTATGCCAGCCCGATCTGGTCCCCACAGTACTCCGTATACGTCGATCGTTTGGAGCGTATTCAGAATCGATTTATTAAACAAATGAATTTCCGTCTTTCGAAGCCTACCTTACCGACTTATAGAGAGAATTGTAAACAGTATGGTTTGTTAACGCTTGAGGACCAGCGCAAATTGATAGATGTGTGCCTGCTATATGACATAGTTCATGGTCGCGTGGACTGCCCTGAGCTCGTGGCTGGGGTGTCGTACTGTGTGCCAGCCCGCCGCTCCCGCCGCCACCTGCCGCCACTGATGAATGTGCCACGCTTCACTACTAATTAATTACGCCCGTAACGCGACCTTGTCGCGCTTACCCAGGGTTTACAACGAGTTCTTTAGTGAGGTGGATCTTTTCGCTTATAGTAAGGAAACATTTAGGTCACATGCCATTAAGGTACTGTTGAATAATCCTTAATGATGTGAGAGTAACACACACAAGAGATTTTGTCAATAAAGATGAAGAATAAAGATTACAAGTTGTCCATAACTCTAAGAATTTTTAGTTCTCCAATAATTTCTTATAATTAGCAGACCTACTATCATGAAAATAATCTTAATCAAAGTGTTCAAGATTAGAAGAATCCATTCAAAATATTCGTATTCGTGTTACCATTTTTAATTATTTTCAATTAAACGTTGTAAATAAATATATATTTACTCTCTTTTACTTCAATAATATATTTATGTCATACATGAAGTCAGAATCATGAATTCATAGTATGCTCCTGAAGGTTTTGGATGTTTTTGATGATAAAAAATAACTTATTATGATTTCAATATTTCGAACTTGTCGATTGTTCCTAGTGCATTTTGATAGGTAAACATACCAATCAGAATAACCATAAAAAATACAAATAATTTTGATTTTACAAAACCTTTATTACGCACCAATCCCTCAAAATAGTAAATATACTTTTTATTTATCAATTAGGAAAAATATTGTGTATACATTGTAATGAAATTGCTTTGTATATATGTTAAAGAAATTGACACATATACATAAGTATAATTTTGAGAGTGTGTAGTTTCCACCAAATTACGATTTGTTTACCTATGAAGAAAAAAGTATACATAATTTTGATTATATCATTCTGAATACAACATTGTATACTTATTTTTAAAATATTATGTAGGTATTAACATTTATTTGAAAATCTGTCCATGTATATATATCAATGCACGCGACTGTACCTATGGGGTCATCCCCATAGATAAAGTCGTATAGAAGTAAAAAGACAATCAAAGTCATTCTTTTACGCCTAATCCTGGAACATATTCTGATGAAATTTAGTAAAAGTAAAAAGCTCCTTTCTTAATAAGCATGCTTCAGCGCTCGAATCAGAAATGAGACGATCCGGATGCGAACCAAAGTCACCGACGTAGCTCTCAGAATCGCAAACCTTAAGTGGCAGTGGGCAGGGCACATTGCTCGCAGGACTGATGGCCGTTGGGGCAGGAAAGTCCTTCAATGACGGCCGCGGCCCGGAAGGCGTAGTGTTGGTAGGCCCCTGGTGGTAGGCGATCTGGTGAAGGTCGCGGGAAGCCGCTGGATGCGGGTAGCACAGGACCGATCTTTGTGGAAATCCTTGGGGGAGGCCTATGTCCAGCAGTGGACGTCTTTCAGCTGATTGATGGATGGATGGTTCAGCGCAGACCACGACGATGTTGAATAATTATGAGACATACCGCCTTCTTGCCAAATATCCTGTAGCCCACGCGAACAAAGTCGCACATCTAGTTATATTATATTGCGAGAGTTTTATGGTCTAAAATATATTATAGGAAAGCAAGCGTGCCGAGAGGCCAAACTTTCGGGCGGGACTTTGGAACTGATGAAACGTCGATGCCAGAGGAAGCTTTGTCTGGCACCCTTAAAAAGATCCGGAGATTGGTGAGACGTGACCTCCGCAGTAACAATACTCGCCTCATAGAGGAGGCGATTGAGCAGAAGGTCTTCACTAAAAGACTGGTAAAAAGTCACCTGACAAAGCTGAAAACCTCGGATAGCAGAATCGTCTCATCAGTTCCGTTGATTCTGGCCAAAATCAAAGGCTTTTACGGTCGATTGTACGCATTGCATTCCCTACAGCCACAGCCCGACGCGAACGATCCAAGAGCCAAGCTTACCCGCCACTTCACTGAAGATCTCCCAGGCGTGGAGGAGGATGAATATCAAATCTGCAATATTCGAATATTCGACCAATTTCCTGAACGCCAAACTCAAAACTTTAATATGCACTAAATATTACTTTCAAAGTTTTTGGTCAATATCAGTCACCTTAGTCTTATGTCGTATGACCTCGTTCCGAATCTTGTCCCTTAATGAGATCCCAAACATAGACCTTTTACATAGCACGCTGAGTGACGTGTAGTCGTGAGTGTAGGAGGGCATACCTCCTCCACCTGCCCCTTCCGGATGGGTCCCGGGCCACTGACACGGGGGTGTCTCCAGGACCCGCAACGGCGCAGCGTGTGACCCCGCGCGCCGTTCGCCGTAGAGTGGGGAGGACAGCTCCCTCTCCCCCCAAGAGACTGGGCGGCCTGCCATAAAGTGGGCCGCAGCCTGAAGCGGAGTCAAGGAGCAGCCAGCGGCTGCGGCCAATAGCGAAACCCTTGGCTCCATTTCACTCAAGGCACCGGAGGGCACCGTGAGGTTTTAGTGTGTATGCGGTCTCCTTCTGAGCCCGGAGTCCCACACACCCCTCCAGTCGTCCCCCGCGTTTGGAGGATAGTGCGTAAATGCATTTCCTCACGATAAAAAAAAAAGGTAGACGTGCTCTTGGACAACTTCGAGCGTAGTGTCCTCAACGGAAATTGGTTCTGGGATGACATGTTCGTTGAACATTATCTTCGTCTTGTCTAAATTCATCCCAAGCCCCACACGTCTCGAGGCAGCGTTAAGACTGTGCAGCATTTTTTGCAAATCCTGCAGCGATTCTGCCATAATAACTATGTCATCGGCAAAGCGAAGATGCGTAAGATATTCGCCATTTACATTAATGCCCAGTCCGTTCCAATCCAGCGTCTTGAACACATCCTCCAGTGCGTTGGTGAACAGTTTCGGAGATATAACATCTCCCTGTCTAACATCTCGGAGCAGCTGGATGGGTTTTGTTCGGTGGTTTTGTACTTGGACGGACATTGATGCTATAGTGTACAGGCTTCTTAGCACCTTCACGTACCGCCAATCGACTTGGCATCGCTGCAAGGATTCCAGAACAGCCCAGGTTTCGACCGAGTCGAAGGCTTTCTCATAGTCAACAATGGCCAGGCACAGGGGCTGGTTATACTCATTGGACTTCTGTATAACCTGCCGCATCGTGGTCTATGGTACTGCTACCTTTGCAAAACCCAGCCTGTTCCGGTGGCTGCAAAGCGTCAAATGTTGCGGAAATATGGTTTGTGATGACCCTCAAAAACCGCTTGTAAACGTGACTCAGGCGCGCGATTGGTCTATAGGAGACTTTTGTCTCCTTTCTTGAAAAACAATGCCACCACGCCCCCACTCCACGCTTCCGGAGTTGTCCCACTGGCCATGACGAGAATGAATGAGCTATGAATTGAAGAGCCTCTTAAGTTTGCCAAGCACAGGTTGGCCTGCAGCTTTTAAGAACGTAGATGTGATTCCGTCTTCGCCGGGAGCCTTCCCTTTACTAAGCTACCCGAGGGCCGCCTCAATCTCATCCTCCTCCACGTCTGGGAGATCTTCAGTGAAGTGGCGGGTAAGCTTGGCTCTTGGATCGTTCGCGTCGGGCTGTGGCTGTAGGGAATGCAATGCGTACAATCGACCGTAAAAGCCTTTGATTTTGGCCAGAATCAACGGAACTGATGAGACGATTCTGCTATCCGAGGTTTTCAGCTTTGTCAGGTGACTTTTTCCCAGTCTTTTAGTGAAGACCTTCTGCTCAATCGCCTCCTCTATGAAGCGAGTATTGTTACTGCGGAGGTCACGTCTCACCAATCTCCGGATCTTTTTAAGGGTGCCAGACAAAGCTTCCTCTGGCATCGACGTTTCATCAGTTCCAAAGTCCCGCCCGAAAGTTTGGCCTCTCGGCACGCTTGCTTTCCCTTAAGTGCCTGTTTCCCACTTCGCGTATGACTCCAATCACACCATCAAGGTCCTTGTCCACGTCCTTAGTAGTTTCCAAAGCAGCGAGTCGGTTTCGGAGCTCCAACTGGAATGTTTTGGAGTCTTGGCCGGCCTAGACCAGTGTCGGACGAAGAGTCGACCTCATCATGCGGCTTCTTTCCAGCTTAATGTTGATATTTAGGGTGCTTCTTGCCAGTCGGTGGTCGCTACCGGTGTTAAACCTATTTACCACAGAGACATCCCTAAATATATGCTTTTGATTAAGAAAAAATTGGTTTCCAACTAAGATTTTGGCAATTATAATATGATAATAAATAAAGTCGAAAATTAGACTTAGTAAGATATTGGCAAATAAAACTTGATTTTAACCTTTTTTATGTTTTTTTAATATTCGAATAATATTCAAATAATTCGAATAACATCCAAAAATATTCGAATATTCGAATACCAAAAAGTTTCGAATATTTGCAAGCCCTAATTGGGATGTAAGGGGAGACCCATACTTGTGTCCAAAAGGTCACCCTCCGCTACCCGTGGTGCACCCTGTTGACAGACGGACGAGGCTCTGACAACCGAACCGATAGCGGTATAACTAACTATCTACATGCCGGGCTAAATACCTTTGACCGATAGTGGGCAGTAGCGTTATCGGTACAAGACTCGGCACTGGGCTCATCAACCCATGAGTATGGGCATATACCTCTCATGCATGCATAGTACCAAAAAAGTACGGCCCCCAGTTCCCAGCCGCCCCAATATTCCAGGTGACAGTGGCCTTGGTTACGGTGGGGTAGGGGGTGCTAAGAATCCTCGAGCTACGAAAGCCTGTCTGACAATAGTACCTATCAAATATTTGCACGTCTGCGAGCAGACTTTAAACACATGTACGGACAACAGCTCGTCGACCTACCACAAAATGTCAAATATTCTCATTTGAAAATGATCTCTATTTGTCAGGATTAAAGTTGAAAATCTATTGGAGAAATTTTGACTTTTGGGGAAGGTCGACGCCGTGCTGTTGACTGTACCTATTACCTTACAAATTGTCACCTTCTAATAACTGTGTTTTCTGCAAATAAACTTTTTGAACTTGAACTTGAACTAACAACTTGTCCTGGCGGCCTATAATGGACGCAGTCTACGGATGAAGGAAAGCTTGGTGGAACTCGAGGTAGAACTGGCAGTAGGGAAAGAAGTAGTAAACGAGTTCTCAAGTGGAGACCACGCCTTGGCAAACGTAGTATAGGACGCCACCCAGCTCGATGGACCGATAACCTTAGGAAGATGGCTGGCAGTGGCTGGATGAAAAAAGCGGGAGTTCGTACTCTTTGGCGCTCTTTGCTTACGACGGAAAAGCTTACGTCCTACGGAGGTTTGCAGCTGGTGGAAATGAAATGAAATATGAAATATATTTTATTGCATAAAATACGGTACAATAAAGGTGATTATTTTTAAAACTAGTTCCAGCGTATTTTACCAATTTATCGGTAGGCAAAATCATAATCGAAAATTACTAAATTTGTAAAGTTATATAAATCATTAATGTCGTCTGTAATATTAATAAACAATTACAATTGGAGTTTATAATATTGAAACTATATTAAAAATCTAATATTGTCATAAAAATTAATAAATTTCAAAAGTTATAATATAAATGTCAAAAAGTATTATTATTAATACTAAAGGCTTTTATAAGCCTTTAAGCAGTCAGTATGTCTTTACATCGTCCGACCTCTGTTTTATGTTTTCAGTCTTGCAAAATCTTACAAATTCGTCTATGCTATAAAAACAGTTTTCCAATAACATTTTGCGTATTGCCCTCCTAAAAATTCTAATGGGTAAGCTTTGTATCGGTACAGGTAGTATGTTGAACAGACTAATGCACATATTATAGCTATTCCTTCTATAGCAGGTCGTAGCACATGGTGGTTTAACAAGCCGGTTGGGATATCGTGTTGATCGTGTAGACACCTCAGATTTAGTTGTGAAGAGATTAGTTATGTTATTTTTTACAAACATAAGTGCCTCGAATATGTACATTGATGGCAATGAAAGCAGGCTTAACTTTTGAAACAGCGGTCTACACGGTTCCGAAGGTTTCACATTACAAATCGCTCTAATACACTTTTTCTGTATTATGAATGCCCGGCACATATCACTGGAGTTACCCCACAAAAGCAGACCGTACCTCAGAGAAGAACAAACATAACCGTGATATGCCGTCAGTGCTGTGTTCTTATTAGCCAATTTCGTAATACGGTACAGTGCATATACAAATTTATTTATCCTATTGCAGACCATGTCGACATGTTGTTTCCACGGTAGATTTGCGTCGATGTAAATGCCAAGAAATTTTGCGGATGTGGTCTCGACAATGGGTTCACCGTGATGATTTACACACAATTTTAAAGGTTTTTGTTGTAAAACTGTAGGTACTTAGTTTTAGGTATATTGACGCAAAGATTGTTGTTAGTTAGCCAGTCCACTATCCTAGCGATTTCATTGTTTATTACGTCTTCATAGTCGGCGTTAGGTGGTTTATGTATGATTACTGAAATATCATCAGCAAACAAAGTACATGGGTAGCGAACGTATTTTGGAAGATCATTAATGTACAAAATGAACAATATTGGGCCCAAAATGCTGCCCTGTGGTACGCCGAAGTTGTTTTGTTTAATTTCGGATGTATAGCTCACATTGTGAAACTGGCTGTTTAATTTTGCAATTTCAACAAATTGTTTCCTTTCCTGAGGTAACTTTTTATCCAATCAAACGCCAATCCTCTAACACCATAAGTCTCAATCTTTTAAAAAAGGGTTTGGTGACAAACAAAATCGAATGCCTTACTCATATCGAACATAATTGTAGTTACCGGTACTTTCCTATCCATAAGCATCGATATGGTTTTTATCAAAGAGAAACATGCAAGTGTCGTTGATTTACCCTTCTGGAAACCATATTGTTCAGATGTGAAAATATCATATTTTGTAAGAAACGACGTTAGTCATGTATGCATGATATTTTCAAAGATTTTTGATAATATAGGAATCAGAGTGGTGCAGCACAACATCGCTTTCATAAATTTAGTTTAGAAGTTGTCGATGTTTCAATTACTGGTAAGGGCCTGTTACACAATGTAGGTACGAATAAGTTCTGAATAGGTTCTGAATACGTAATCTATTTTTTTTTATTTTTAAAGTACAGTCAACAGCAGCTACCCCAAAAGTCAAATTTCTCCAATAGATTTTCAACTTTAAGCCTGACATATAGAGTTCATTTTCAAATGAGAAAATTTGACATTTTGTGGTAGGTCGACGTGCTGTTGTCCGTACACAAAACAGAAGTACAACAATAACAAGTCAAGTTAGAAAATTATAACATTAAACAACGAAAGGCTGTAATTCCACAGACATGTGTACATAGCATGGTAAAAGAAAAGGATCGAGATTTACAATTTAAATAAAAAAAAGGAACAAATATGTTATAATCAATACAATACATACATATGGTACACCGTACAGTCTGTGCGTATAATAAATAAATACATTTAATAAAATAGACATGCATAGGTAATACGCGTGTATATGTAAATAAAAAGAGACAAAACAAATCTAAATAGATTTGCCAATGAGTACCTACGAGTCATGCAATAATTTTGTGGAGGCCAGATTTCTATTTTTTAGTGATGTGCCAAATATGTCAGGCACATCATCGAGCTGCGCGAGAATATTGTTGTATTTTACGTAACTAAAGAATAAACTCATTTTTTGCGTTTCACGACCGTCAAATAGCGCTTTATGACACTATTCTAGGAAATATTCAAGCACTAGTACTATACATATTTTTATCTTTTACATAACTTTATCCGTACATTGTGAACAGGTAATGAAAAAAAAAATCATATACATTTTTGGACAACATCACATACATACTAGGTAAAGCACTTGTGATAAAAATTAAAAACAACGACGAAACCACATGACCCAGGCCAATAAAGAGAAATAGAAAAGTTCATTTTCAACATTTACCCGAATCGGAATCAAACCTGATGAAGAGAATCTGCTGGCGACGCCAATTCCTGCGTGATTGTCTCTCTCTCAGCTACTCGGTTGAAAAACTACTAACGCATGCAAGCAAAAATGTATTACCACAGCACAGCAGAAGTATGCGTAGCACAGAATCTTACCCATGGAGTATTATATTGTTAACTACCTACCTGTTGCCCGCGACCTCGCTCGCGTGGTCTTTATTTTATTCAATATACTTATCCTACAGGAACATTTAACCGGGATAAAAAGTATCCTATGCGCTAATCCAGCCCCTCTAGCATAAGCAACAAACACGATATGATATGATACGATATCGCGATTTATCGACACCCAACTAACACCGGGTTCCTATATTGTACTATGCGTAAGTGTACATCAGCAACTGATCGTATTGGTGTCAAAAGTAACGAGCCGTTATAGTCGTTCCTATAAAATTTGACGAAGCGTCATTTATAGGAACGCTTACTTATGTCTTATGTCAGGTTAACAATTCCTACCATGCGTTAGCAAAACCAACCGTTTCTCGGATATAGGAACCGGGCTTTAGTCAAAACATGGTAACATAGCCGCCATCTTGAACTTTTATCGAAACAGTGAGCATGTCCGATGTCCGTCCCGCGACATCAAGGTCATGCTCGATGTTTCGATAAAAGTTCATATTTTGACAAAAAATATGCGATAAATCGCTATATCATATCATATCGTATTTTGTTGCATATGCTAGAGGGGCAGATCATAATCTATACTTATGTATGTGTGCAAAATTTTAGTTCTTGCGTGAACGAGCAAAATTCATCTATAATCACAAACTTTCATCATCGTTTCAATTTCAGCCACAGGACGCTCACTGCTGAACATAGGCCTCCCCCAGTGACTTTCAGATCGGCCAGTTGCAAGCAACCTGCATTGCTGCGGCTTAAAACATTTCTCATTTATAATATTCGTAAGATTCTATGCCCATGGTCTTTATACCTGTTGTGTGATGCGTAGATAGTGTCTTACATGGTCATATTTTATATGCATGGATCGTTTTAACACCGATGTCTATGATACCGTAGCCAGTCTTACTTGTTCTATGATGATCACAGAAAGCGTAGCGAGTCTTACTTGTCCTGTGGTGATGATCATCATCCCCCAGCCATAGACTTATCATTCGCTACGCCTATATCTATGCCCCCAGCTGACACGGCAAAGTCAATCATTTGCGACGAGTAATTCGTAAAGCGCCATCTTGTGATGAGTAGTAGAAACTGGACATTGTCATATACCCATAACGTTTTGCTAGTTTGTGCACGCTAAAATTGGTTTCGGCCTGCTTCGGAACAAAGGAATGTCAGTTTGATTGACATTTGTTTTTTTTTACATTTCTTCTCACGAAAGCAGAACGACAGCTTTTAAGTTAGGGATGGGCAAATAAAAAAATATTTCGTTTCGACATTTTTAAAAATGTTGAGGTATACATACAGAGTTAAAAATATCGATACTTCGGTATACCTATATTAATAACTCTATTATTAAATCAGGCCGGTACCATTTTCTTGAAAAAAATATCTTTTTTTTTAATTACACGCATTTGCACACCACCAGCTCGCAACATTTAAAATCTTTGCAGTTCTTTTGCATATTTGAAATCGATCTTTTATTGTTTTTATGTATAAATGAGAATTTTGACTTTTAAAATATAACAAAAATAAATATCGAAATTCGATATTATCTGAATAAAAATATCGACGATATAGAAAGTGTTAAGTAAACGGGATAACAAGCCGACACTTGCCTATCTTAAAATAATCAGAAAATTGATATCAACATTTTGGAAAAGAAACATACAAAACAGATTCTTAAATTTTGTTTGTAATGAATATTTAAAAAATTAAAATGATATACATACTACATTTACATACTACAAATAGATACTTATGTTAACATAGGCTAGTGTATGTCGGCTTGATATAAAATTTACCTAACACTGTATATTTTCTGAAAAAAAATCGATGTTTTGATATATCGATATTTTTTTACCATCTCTAGATCACGTTTGACCACAGATTAGTAGTTAGTTAGTCAGAGTATGGTTTGACGTAACCTATTTTGTATGTCATTAAGTTGGACTGTTGAAATCACTTATTAAGCTTTAATGTTTTATCGCTAAAGGAATATTGCTTACGGCAAATTTGTTTATTATAAATATTTTTAATACGATATAATTATTTGTGGGCCAATACTGAAAACGAATAAGGTTAGTAATTAACTTATTATACAAAACGTGTGAAAACGTAGCCTTTTCGTTTAAGTTTTACGTAAATAATTAATAAGATTTTCGTCAAGGTCCTTCTTAACTTTTTCTTAATCTAAAGTTATATTTAAAAACAGCAACTTTGGTACCTTAATTTTATGACATCTGACTTGGATGCCTAAACTTTTGCAGATGCAGTTAACATCGGATCCAAGACGTGCAGATCGGGAAAGGAGATTCAAACCACCTCCTCCCACATCAGCTCCAGCTGAAGATCTCACAACAGACTATATGAACATATTAAGTAAGATTTTTTAATGTAAAAAGTGGAATGGCATTTTGGATTATAGCATGTCGAACTGATTGTACAGACAACAGCTCGTCAACCTACCACAAATCATCAAATTTTCTCAATTGAAAATGATCTCTACATGTCAGGCTTAAAGTTGAAAATCTATTGGAGAACTTTTAACTTTTTGGGTAGGTCGACGTGCTGTTTACTGTACAATCAACAGCTTATCTATAATCATAGGCTCTTTCTTACCAACATCATATTGTCAGCCTGTTGCAGTTCACTAATAAATAAAATACTTACCATAAAATATATACTTACCCAGTTAATTTGATGAGTTAAATGATAATAAATCAATTTGTTTCTGCAAATAAGGAAATTTTACAATCCCAATTTCTTACCAAAATAATACACTCAATTTCAATTGTCTCGGTAATAATAGTGTGTAAATTGGGAAGAATCCATATTGTCCTAACAATCATTTGAAACTGCAAATATTTTTCATAAATGTTGTAGATATTTAGTTGCTGTGTTAGTATTATATTAAATGTGTTTCCTTTTCCTTTATCTCAAATTTCAGGTATGATCTTTTCAATGTGTGGTCTTATGATGCGGCTAAAGTGGTGTGCTTGGACAGCCATCTTTTGTTCCAGCATTAGTGTAGCTAATGCAAGAGTTTCTGATGATACAAAACAGGTTTGTAGTCATACTTTTTTTTATAAAATTTTATTTACTTTTTATATGATTCAAATAATTTCCTTCTATTTCAGATTGTGAGTTCGTTCATGTTATCTATTTCTGCTGTAGCTATGTCTTATCTACAAAATCCTGCTCCTATGTCTCCTCCATGGTCTGCTTTAATGACTTAAAACAACCACTATAGCAAAGTGTTTATTATTTATACAATACATACAATTACTTTATGAATGCATTGTCTGTTTGATTTACGGTCTACAAGTTAAAAAATAAATAAAGTCTTGAAATAAAAGCTGTTTTTTTATTAAGTCTAGTTTTCATTATCCAAATATTTTGGCATACTTAATACTATAATACCTAAGCCTACAAGGTACCTGCAAGAAAGGTAATGGCATAGAGAAAATAAATACTGTTAAGTAGTAGGTAAAAATAAATTGATGTTAAGTGAGCACTTGTGGTTATTGTTAAGAAACAATGAAATGCACCTGCATTATAGTAAACAGGCTACTGTTAAATTATGTTCATGAAAAGCCATAAAGTCCATACTTAATAACGTAACGTAATACCCTTAAGAATGCAGTCTTATGCTGAGACCCCATGAGTAAAGAAACGGAACAGAGACAAAGCTACATACGAATGCGCTGTGATAGGTACATCACTACAAGTGCAACGCGTGTGTGTGCGAGTCCACTGGCCGCTTGTCACGTATGAGCCGAAACCGTTTCAAACTAGATCAGCCAGTGGTCAATCTCAGGGCTTGCAGGCGTGACACGACGCTCGAATGTCGTGCGTGTTTTGTTTTGTTATCGAGTTTTTCACATAATACGTAGTTATATTTTTGTTTTAGTATTTAAAAAGTGTTGTAAATATGGTTGTACATTGTACTGTGTGTGATTATAACTCCTGACAATTTTATTGCATTTGTTGAATTGCTTGAGCAAAAATTTTGCGAATATTTTGATCTTCATGTACAAATTGTTAATATTGGTAAATGACATATTAGCACGTTTGCAAGATTGTACATTTCATATGCCATGTGATTATTTCCCATTGGATTATTTGAAAAAACTTTATATTAGATTTAGAATTTATCATTCGATTAAAAGACAACAAATTATTAAAAACCAAAAGTAATAAAAAAATATATTAAGAGTATGTACTTTTTAAAAAAATTACCTATTTTAATAAAAAATGTGAAAAAAGAACATTTATATTTTAAATTTATTCAATTGTGCCAACCCTATCAAAATAGGTATAAATTTTGCTAGCTCTTTAGAAGCTTTGTCTCTGTTCCGTTTCTTGACTCATGTGCTGAGACTGCAGTAGGAAGCAGGGGCGGACTAGGCAACCGGGCAAATGCCCGGTGGGCCCCCGGTGCACCGAGGGCCGGGCCCATCGGGGGAGGGGGCAAAAATATGAAAGAAAAGTATGTGTAATATACAGGGTTGGAAAAATCACTTTTTTTTTTACAAAAAAACTAAGATATGTAAAATAAATTCAAGGAGTGCTCGCAAAAAAAGAAGACTCATTATGCTAGTGTAAGAAAAATGGAACAGTCATTATTGATGTGCTGCTGGAAAGTTGATGTTATTATTTTTATTTCTAATCTAACAACAAAGTGATTTTTAATTTTTGTATGTGTCTATCTGTATTAAGAATTTTAACTTGTGTTACAAGAAAAGGAATAAAACAATTATTTAAATATGTGGGCCCCGGTGCGCTGGGGGCCCATAATAATTATTTATTTATTTCTTATTGCCTTTTGATTCATAACTTCCCAGTTTAACACTGCTTTGCCGCTAAGGCCTAAAAATTCTTCGCGAATGAATTAAGCGAGACATGCATCTCGGGGGGGGGGGGATACAGGGGTCTCATTAGAAGCATCAACAATTTGTCGTGTTATGTACCCCAGGGCATTTTACAAAACAGCGAGCATTTGCAAACGGACTTAGAGCATTCATGAATGCTTAAGCAAACGGACGACGCCGTTTGTATAATAGAAAAGTTAAGTATATGTTCAATGAGGATTTAAATACTACGTAATAGAAATGTTCTTGCAAAACGAAACGTATCTGACGCAGGACGTAATGTGACTTTTTGAAGTCCGAAACCGTCTTTCAACCAAGAGTCTTTAGACTGACTAATCTTTGACCAAGAGATTAAATATTCCCAAACCACTGAGACTAAAACTGTCTATTTATAGCACAATAAATATGTTATAAATTGCATCTAGAAATTTTAAATTATGCTGTGTTTAAAAATTACAGTAAAACATTTTTTTTTTAAATAAAACCAACTTTAATCAAATTTTATTAGATTTAATTCTGAAGTTTCGGAACCCGAAAATATTTCCGGGCGGAATGTCTACACCGTCTACACGCGCATCTTTTCTTCATTTTTTCTAAAATAATTAAGTGTTTTCTGTGAAATAACGAACATTTGACCCATCTAGAATCTCTGACGAAATTATTCACTTTGATAGAATAATTAAAACACATCAGGTGAGAAATTTTATCATTATTAGAATCATGTTTTAATAGGTTATCCTATACCTCTTGGATTTCTAAAGTTAAGAGATTTGTTTAGTCGAGAAAAAACAGGTAGTTCAAAAAACAATCACTCTCATATAGATACCTACTATTATTCTCAATTTGTATACATATAAACACAAAGAAACGGGATTCTGAAAACTGATGTCGGTGTCGTTAATCTTGCCGGTCTTTTTTGACTACATAAATAGTTTTTGTAATAAAGCTAGATACATTGACTTATATATTTTTATATCAATGGCTAGATAATATATAGTCTTTTCTGATATGTTGTTATAGTATTAAATATAAGTATTTTTTAATGTTTACAAATTCAGGATGCCACCTAAAAAGGTTGAAGAGCCTGAAAAGAAACCACTCATTGGGCGCGTGGGAACCAATCTGAAAGTTGGTATTGTGGGAGTGCCCAATGTTGGCAAATCGACATTCTTCAATGTGCTGACTAAGAGCCAGGCGGCAGCTGAGAACTTTCCTTTCTGCACTATCGACCCTAATGAAAATAAGTATTCCTCTTATTAAAATATTATCATAATGCCACAACTACATTTACAAGTTATGATATAATGGTATGTAAAATCTGATAATTTTAGAAGATAAATCAGAGCTAGGCTACATCAAAGGTTTAGATTTTTATTTATTATTATTAAAAACAAGTAACTTTATGTAATTGGATCTAGTTAGTACAAAAATAGTCTCTTAAGTGGAATTAGGTTTGTCACATAAAACAACCATATAACATTAAAAAGTATTGTTATATTTTTAACTATTTAAATTCCAGAGAAAACAAACACACTTACAAACACATTATTTTTTCCATAATTAGTTAATAGCTGCACCATCATAGCCATCATGTTCTAACTTAGAGCATTCAACCAACAGGAGACGCCATTGACAGGCATTCCCCTCTGCCACAAGTCTATGACCGTCGATCACAGAGGTTATATAAAACTATTTGCAGCGCGTTCCGCCATCATTGGCAAATCACGGTGAGCGTGGAAGGACAGCAGCTAAAAATGCCAAATTACGCCGTGTGCTCGTGTTAAAAAAGATTAGAAACATTTTATGTGCTAAGGGACAACGTAAATTTTCATCTATAAGTATTATTGAGTCTCGATATTAGCAAATAATGCCTTAAAATTGCAAAAACCTTATAAAATTCGTCAATCAAAAAGTGATACCAGTAAAAGGAAAAAAATCCTATTAAGCGTAATTTTTTATACTGAAGTACCCAAAATTGAAAATCACACTGGTATTTCACGTTTAATATTTTTAATAATATTAATTACAATAGATTCTTATTGAATTAATATTATATATCACAGTTAACAAATTATGATTCTTGTTTAAGTTTTGCGCATTTTATTGGACTTAATAATTACCTAGTTTTAAAAGTATCAATACTATAAATATTTGCATATAATCGGTCTAGTTCAATAATATAATATATTTGCGAACTTCACTTTATTGTGAAAATTTGAGATTTTTACTGATACCTACGCTGGCCACCCTGCAGCAAAGTTGGTGATGGGATAGCACAAAAACAAAATATCGTTATCGATTTAACCACTTGACCTTTAGGTCACCTAGATTTGGGATTCCACTTGGACGTATTTCCAAAATGGGAATATATTCGGTAACATTCACAATGAACCCACCCGTTGGGAAAATAAACGGGTGCATTCAATTTTATTGTTTATATGAATTTATACTATAACACAAAAATAATATTAAGACTTAGGTTACAAGCGTTTTTGTTGTTATTTATTTACACATACAATAAAAAACAGTATGCTGTTATAAATTTTGTTTAATTTGGTTGCTTTACTGTAAGATTACGGATCTTATTTATATTATAATAGGCATTATTATAATGTGTCCATATTAAGATATCAGTAAATATTAATTTTCATTATTTTTGCGAAAATATAACATTACAAAGGGTGACGACAAAATCTTCGAGGCACCTTAAATATCTTATCATTAATCTTAGGCTCGGTCTATACCCAGTCAGAAACCGGACCGGGTTAACGCGGATTCAATCCATCGCTTAAGCAATAAGGTCGTTTTTTTAACGGATTCCTGCGGATGCTAACGGATTCCGGCAGCGTATAGACCGAGCCTTAAACTCTAGAGAAACGTGTGTTTTGTAACAGATTATTTATTATTTAAGCGTATTTTATGGCTCGGACTATAACCATTCGGAAACCGGTCCGGGTAAGTACGGTTTTAATCCATCGCTTAAACAATAGGGTCGTGTTTTGAACAGATTCTCGCGGATTTGATAATGTTTCGGATAATGATTTTTATTAATTATTATTTACCACCTTCTCAATTACTAATTAAGTCATAAAAATGAATCCATTCCAACGAAACAAAACTTTATATTATATTTAAAGTATCCGAGCCAACCATCCCCAGTCACCACCACAGACAGACCAATAATACCTACTTGAATTCATTTACAACTTTATGTCTTAGCAAGCAAAAAAATAGGTATTATGTTTTTCTTATTTCATGATAGCACTAATATTTGTTAACTTTTTCTTATCCAAAAAGAAAATGTGTTTTACCTTTGTCCTTTACAAAATTCAACCTTCTAACTTTCCCTCAATTATATTTACGATTTTTGCGGGTTATAGCCCAGTATTTTTTTATCATAATTTAAGACAATTCACCTGAAAACCAAATTATACAGGTATTTCTTGCAGTTTTAGGCTTATACTTTAACCAGCCGGAATCTGTTAGAATCCGCTAGAATTCGTTCAAAAACGACCTTATTGCTTAAGCGATGGATTGAAACCGTACTTACCCGGATTTCCGGCTGGGTATAGTTCAAGTCATGTTTCTATCTTACACATAATAAAGAGTCAGAATTGAATAAAACCTTATCATAATACTGTCAGAACTCATCGATAAAATTTATCGATAGTGTTAAGCACTATCTTCGTTTATTTAAAACTGACGTCACACTCGTGCATGGATAAGTTGTCCTTGTGTGTGAATATATTTGTGTGCGTCTAGTTTAAGCTAGTGTTAGATAATTTTTGTTGTGTGTGAGCGTAGCAATGACATTCAAAATGCGTTAGTGTTCATTTACTATGTGTGCGTTACTCCCTGCCCCCCGCAAGAAATGACAGACTTTTTCGCATAGAAATTAGCGAGCGTGTCGGCTCCTGTTGGTTGAATGCTCTAAGTGTTCTAACTAATTTAATATTCATAGGGCATTCTCTTTAGTAAATAAAGTCATCAATTGTCAGTCTCTCTGTCAATCATTTTGATGTGATTATAAACTGTCAACTTTGTACAATTTTTGTATGGTTTTGAGCAATATGATAGAATTTGAACATTACCAGGATAATTTAGATTTAACCGACAAACTTGGCTTACAGAATATTGTTATTAACAATAGTGTCATCTATAGTGGATCTCTAAATAATATTGTAAAAAAAAACAAGGATGACAGCAGAGAGAGCATTCCTCCTATGGCTGCAGCAGTCATTGGGTTGGACAATACAGCAGCCCCAATATCGTCAACTTCAAATTTTAATCTTTGGACAGGCTATGATGCTCAGGAATATTTCTTAGACTCCAAGCCTACATGCTATCTAATCCTTAGTAAGCCTGGTGCAGGTGCCTACTCACTTGGTGAAGCAATGTCTAAAAAACTGAACTGTATTCATTTGTGTCCAAAAAATATCATTGTAGATGAAATTGACCAGGGAAGTCCAACTGGGACATGCATCAGTTTCAACCTGAGACAGCAAAATATTATGAAGTTTGATGTTATATTATCTATTTTAAAAAAGAAAATAGAATCTCCTGCTGTGAAGCATCGAGGCTATGTAATATCTGGTTTTCCTTTAATAAGTTCTAATAGAAAACCCCAATACCTAACTAATGTTTTGTATTCAGAAGATGGTTTACAAGCAATTGATGAAGTTATCTATGAGTTACTGGTAAATCTTAAGAAAAAGAAACCCAAAAAACCTAAACCTCAAACAGGTTCACCACATTCCTCAATGAGTAGTGAAGCCAATGTTGAAGCCGAAGAAGAAGAAGCTGAGGAGGAACATGAACCTGAGGAAGCTGAGGAAGAGGAAGAGGTGATAGTTGCACTGCCCAAATTTATATTAAATCCATGTTCTGATATAATATTCACAAAAAAGCCTTGTTTACTCACAAAAAAGTCTGTGTTCTTGCAACAGCTTCATGAACTTCTAAACATTACTATGAAGCCTGATATCATAATATATTTAACCTGCCCAGATAAAGACATGGTTACTAAAAAAAGTCATAAATATTATAATTACAAGAGCAATGTTAACACAGTTGATCACTTTCCTGCTAAAACTGAGTCAGAAATAAGATGGCCGGCAAGATATACTATGAGTGACTATGTTAGTCTTTACGATAGTCATATTTTCAATCCTAAATATAATGTAAGACAACCTATCAACTGTGAAGAACATTCTGTTGCACAGTTGTGTAATTATCAAAATGATGTTATGCCATTTATCAAAGACAAACTTAATGATTTTGACCCTAAATACGTCATAAAATTGGATGCTAGAGTTACTGTTCATCAAATGATGCATAACATTAATGAAAAGTTATTGCTTCTATCAACAAAGCCTGTGCTAATACCGGAACCTCTATATCTCGAAGAGCCTCCAGAAGAAATAGAGGAGTTTTGGAAAATGATTGAAGAACTGAATGTAATTCGTAATGGAGCTGTCAACTTCAATCGCTATCCTTCATTGTGGTTCAACCGTTGCCCTGTAGAACTTAGTAAAAGACGATCTCTAAGAGGAAATCCAAAATTTGCTGTTACCTTATTTAAACATGTATATCTTTTATCAACATTAGATAGTATGATATCATTCTGTAGAAATCCAAGGCCATTCTTAAAATTAAAATATTTAGAGCCAACTTGCAGAATTATAGTCACAGGAACCAAAACTTCAGGTAAAACCATGATCTCTCATTGTTTATCTTGGATTTTTGATACACCAATAATTCATTATGACGTTTTTGTAGAAGAAGAAAAGGTAAAAAAATATAATATGTATGCAAAAACTATTCTATCAGAAATCATAGCAACTCTAGAAGATGCCAGATATGCAAAATGGCAAAGCATGGAATCCGAAAGAAAGCTCAATTTGAATGAGTGGGAAACAAAAGTTTTAGATACTCTAAAAAAGTATGTAAAAGTTTACGTAGAAATCCTTAAATTTACGAAATCCCAAATGATAAATACCGAGGAAGAAGAAAAAAATGAACCTGATCCAATGCTAATGACTGAATACGAAGATTTAAAGAATCAACTGCTTTTCCTACCTTTTCTTGGAGATATAGATTGCTGCAAGAGTGTAATTAAAGAGAAAACGTGTAAACAGTTTGCTCCTCTAGATTTAATCACTGCAACAGAAAATCCAGCTATTCCAGTTTTAGGTGATCCTGATGTTACTGAAGCCATTACAAGTTACATTGCGGCCAATGATTTGCAAAAAAATATAGAACCAACCAATGAAGAATTAATGAATGAAATGATAAGGGTTCTGTCAGACATTGATGAAGAATCGATGCTTAACTTTGGGTCGTATGGAAAGTTTATTATAGATGGTTTCTCATCTGATCCAGAGCTTTGGGGCTATCTTAGTGAAGCCAAATTATTACCGGATTATTGTATAGCTCTAATAGAAAACAGAGAAATAGATCAAGATCTTGTTCAATACTATGAAAAGGTCGCAAAGTGTCGCAAAAACTACCCAGAAAGATTTTCTTTGGCTAATGACCCTTTAATAAAGACAAAACTTCTTACCAAAGCTTTTCCAAATACAGATAGGGTAGATATGCAGAATATTGTAAATCAATTCATGGATGCGGGGTTATATACAATTATTATTGAAAATAATGCAACTGTCGGGGTTGAACATAAAGAAACGCAAGAATCAGACTTAATTGCTAGTTTCACTGCCGATATAGAAAAGTTTCGGGAAGATTGGGATAGTGTAAAACTAAAACTAGAAGAATATTATAAATCTTTTATTGAAATTGAACTGGAAAATAAGACTGATGTAGAAGTCATAGATGAAGTTTTATTAAACTTACGTAAAAACTATTACCTGACTTGTGAAGTTAATGAAGGTGAGGAATCAGAACCTCAAGAAGATGAAGATGAAAATCCTAAAGACGTGCTTACGTATAATGATCCCCGTTTTTTGTGTGAAACAAGCACATACTGTCCTATTTCTTATTACGATTTTGGTGTGATATGGGAAGGAAAACCAGAATTTAGTGTTAAATATGATAATAGATTACATTATTTCGCAAAAGAAGAATTTTCTGTATTATTTCAAAAAGATGTTACAAAATACCAAAAATACAATAAACCATTTAAATCACTTCCTCCTTTGAGAATCTGTATAATTGGTTGTATTGGTAGTGGAAAAACGACGATATCTAAACTCATTGCGAAGGAACTTGGACTACTCCATATAGATTTCTCTGAAATAGTTAATACACTTTTAATTCCCCGTCACTTCAAAAAAGTAGGTCGTCAATATGAAAATAGTTTCACAGATGCGCCAATAGACGAAGAAGGTGTGGTGGAATTTCAGATGGATGAAGAAAATGAAAACCTAGTATCGGATATATTAGGAAATGAAACAGAATTGAGACGCATGGTTCATAATTATTTTGAAAGGGGAGCACCAATTATTTCAGTTTTAATGCAAAGATTGATAAAGAAGATTTGGTTTGAAGAACCTTTTGTTAAAACAGGTTTTATATTAGATGGTTTTCCTCACTTACCTTCAGATGTTGAAGATATGATTGCATGCTTATGCATTCCTGATTTAGTTGTAGAATTAGAAGGTAGTTCTGAAAGCATGCTACAACGGCTATCACAAAAAATGTTTAAAATATGGAGGTCTCAACTCAATGAAGCTAAGCGACAAGCTAAATTGAAACTTGACAAGGAAACACAGGAATGGATGGGTTTTATTACTAAAAATGTTGTTGGAAAACTAATTTTCGAAGAAGTTTTGGACAATATATTTGCTTCAATAGAGGAACCTGCAAAAAATGTATCAACTGCCAGTGTGATAATGGATGCCAACCCAATGGGATCTTCTAATGTAGATGTTAATTTATTTACCTTTTATAATGAAATGGTACAAGAATATCCAGCTCCCGTTGATCCAAGTGAATGGGAAAAGCCAGACGAAGCCCGTGAAAGAATAGACTCTAGATTGGAAAGTATATACGAAGTAGATGACGAGGGTATACAATCGCTAAAAGAAATTTTATTTGAACAGAGGATAAAAATTGTGTCTATTAACGGTACAAAGAGTTTAAACAAGGTATTACGAACTGTATTGTTTAAACTAACAAATTTAAGGAATCGATCTAGTTCTTTTTTTGAAGATACTTTTATAATTAACACTGATATTGCAGAATTGTTGCTTCTAGAAGGTTTTTTCTTCTTTAGTAAATTTTATCGTATGTGTCCGGTGTATATATCTGAAAATCCAAAAACAATAACTAACCCCTTTACAGTTATGAAACGAAAAGGATTAATATTTCCTGTTATTCATAGAGCTTATGTTTATTTTATATTTGGTGAAGAAAATTTAAAGAAATTTAGAACCAATACCTTAAATTATTTGAGCTTAAATATCTTGACTTCTTTTATTGAATATCCCATAACGCTTTCTATTATTGGACCACCCAAATCTGGTAAAAGTATATTGGCGGGGAAACTAGCAAAAAGATATGGCTTAGCATGTATTTCAAGAGGAATGGCCGTGCGCTACATATTAGAGTCCATGCACTGGACAGAACTAGCATCCAGAATGAAAATTTCACTTGATGAAGGGGATTGTATAAACTCAGAACAAGTGATGAGAGCTGTCCAAACTGTTGCACTTGACTATCGCACATTGACATACGGTTTTGTATTTGATGGGTTTCCTGAAACAGCTTCAGAGGCTATGGAACTAACTGAGGCGGGTTTGTATCCAACGATTATACTTGACATTACTAATGACAAAGAACCTGTCTTACAACACTCCCGGGACGAAATTTATTACAACATTATCAAGAGAAAACCGCCTTATTCTAAACCATTCATTGACTATCGATATACAAATTGGTTAAAAAAGAGTTACCAAATAAGAGATTGGATAAGAAAGGATACTCAGAACCTCCATGAAATAAATGGGAAGGAATCACGGTGGCAATGCTTACAATATGCTAAAGAATGCATTGATGGAAATATTCCAAAAATACATTATTATCTAAATAATGTGTCAGATAATATTGTGATGCCATATTGTATGTGTCTATCTAATGCCGCATTTCGTGGAAGAATGACGTCTTATAAAGACATGTGTCCATTATGTCTTCAAATTAATGTATTACGCCACAGCGACTATCCTGTTGACAAGAAAGGCGTAGTTCAATTTAAAAACAATTTTTATTGGATTTGTCCAGATCATGTAAACTCAGTACTAAAATATCCTGAACGCTATTTGTCTGTAAAAAAGATAAATATACCAGAGCTTCCTGCAGTTGTGAAAACAGTAAATGTCGCACTCGTATATGAAAATGGGGTTTGTATTGTAACATACGCCCAAAACTTACCATCTCAAAAGATTGTGAGAGGGGATCATAAGTATGCTGCAAATTTTCAAGGAAAAACGTATTTATTTTGTACTCCAAAATGTCTTGAGATGTTTTTAGCTAAGCCGCACATGTACTATGATATTGTAGTGTTCAAAGGCGCAAACATATTTCCTCAGCTCTCGCTTAAGAAGTTGCCGAATATAGGTTACTTAGAGCAAACAATAGGTAAAATTATTACCGAGGCATGCTGTTCTGTTAATGTACTAAGACCGAAATATCCAGGTCTAGATATTAAGGTTTCTGCTGCAATTTACATTGGATTATATTTAAAGTGTCACAACCCAAAAGGTGATGAGTTAGTGTTGCCACTGTACATAAAAGCCTTAAAAATTTATGACGCTAGATGTAAATTGATATTTGATTTAGGTTTACGGTTGAGGTCAATGGATAACCCGTTTGTAAAATACCCAAACTGTTGTAGTAGAATTAAATATCTAGATTCTGGGACAGTCCGAAAGCCTTCAAGTACTACTGGTGGATCCGCGAGCGTACGTACTGTCGTTTCGGAATTTTATAATTAATGCTCTTATTGTTATTGTATTTTTAATTGAGCCTATTGAGTTAATTGATTAAATTCTTATTTAAGAAACGTTTGTTTAAATATTACTTTTCATCATTTATGACTATTACTACTGATTTGATGATTTCGAGGTAATAATTTAATTTAAGTTCGTTAGTATTTACGTTCTTTGCAGAGGTCTAACCGAATGTTTTTGTTTTCTTTCAGCACGTAGGGTGCCGGTTCCTGATGAGAGATATGACTACCTCTGCGAATTTCATAAACCTGCTAGGTAAGTCTCTTGACTTTTGACAATAGAACCACCCTACTATTCGAAAAACCAATGTCACAAGAATCATCATCACCAGCCTATATCAGTCCACTGCTCGACACAGGCCTCTCCAAAAGGAGGGTTTTGCCATAATCACCACACTTGGCAGGCGGGTTGGCGATCGCAGTTTGGATGGTGGAGAGGAGACGCTGCTGCCCGTCTTCTTATGGCAGTTCAGCTGTAGTCGCCTCTTACGACACCTATAGGAAGAGCAGGGGTGGTGCAATTCTTTTAACGTGCCGGCACCACACGACACCGCCACACTGTCACAATATTATACACACAAATGTATATTTAGAACTTAAAACCAGTTAAATATAATTCTGTCAAAATTTTATCAGACCAGCGCCAACACAAACCAAGCCGGACCGAGTTATTATCGTCATATATCTTGGCATAACTGACTTTCTCTTTTTCCTAGCGATTTTTTCCATTCTCGTGTCTTCTGATCTCAGTAACTCGTTGACGAGGAAACCGGACCAATTAGGACCATGAATACTTACTTACTTTTTTTTTAGCCACCGCCGAACAAGAGGTATAAATTCTTAGATAGATTCCGTAACATCCAGAAGTAGGTACAACTAGCGGCACGGATCTTGAGCGCTGAGTAAAATATGCGCCGAGGATTATAACGCCGGCTGTAATTGGTTGTTTTTACCGCGGACACGCATCTCTGATACATGGATCGTCTTGTCAGACGAGCAAAACGATCTTCAGTCTTTGCCTGAGCGCTCAAGAATCCTTGCCAGGAATTATATGTGCTGTGTGATTCGAACTCTCAACCCATGGATGTGAGGCCTGACTCCAATTCTCTGACTATTGACTACCACTGCTCTAGCTACCGATAACCTTTTTATCGATAGTTTAATGACTATTTTAAATCGATAGTTTTATGTGTCCGTTTGCTCTTTTTAGCAAAGTACCAGCATTCCTGAACGTGGTGGACATTGCCGGTCTGGTGCGCGGAGCCGCCGAAGGGCAAGGACTTGGCAACGCTTTCTTATCACACATCAAGGCTTGTGATGCTATATTCAATTTATGTCGTAAGTGAAACAAGTACCTACTAAGTAAGAGAATTCACTGTTGACCTGTTTCTATAAATAATATAAAAAATTAACACATCCATGTAACTTGAGCTCCTTTTTTCCACAGGTGCTTTCGACGACGAAGATGTAATTCACGTTGACGGTGACGTGAACCCTATAAGAGATTTGGAGACAATCGGTGAGGAACTGAGGCTCAAGGATGAGGAGCAACTTATGCAGAACCTCGAGAAGTTGGATCGCGTCGTCAACCGCGGAAACGATAAGAAACTCAAGCCTGAATATGTAAGTTGTTTCGAGCAAATTCGATCAATATTCGCAGTGAGAGCATTTATCACCTCTCACCTCGAGAAACGAGATTATTTCTTTGAAATTAGGACTAGCCATTTTTTAACAGAGCTGTTAGGTAACAATAGCCGATCAACGATAGTGCCGTTGCGATATGTTCTACAATACTGCTGCCGACCTTTATCTGCATTGTAATCAAGTTGAATTTGAGGGAGTCTTCCTCAAATTCAACTTGATACTAACGAAATAAAATCAATTTTTCCCCAACTGTAAAATCTGGCACAAATTTTTCAATAATAGTTTTCTTTGACAAGTTTCTTTATGCAAGTTATACATAATGAAACCTGCATTACCGCAGTCCTTTTAAATGTTTAGTATATATTATGGCTTTTCTTATAGGTAGGTGTATCTATTATTATTGTTTTTTTCTGGTAAAATATTGTTTAAGTATAATACATTTTTTTGCGCAGGATGCACTTAACAAGATTAAGACTATTTTAGTCGATGAAAAGAAACATATTCGATTTGGAGACTGGAGTGCTGCTGATGTAAGTTACTTTAATTAGTAGGAATAATGTGATTTGTCGTAATTTTACTGGTTTAAATGAGCATATAATTTATTTTTACAGATAGAAGTACTAAACAAATACTTGTTTTTGACGGCGAAGCCAGCTTTGTATTTAGTAAACCTATCTGAGAAAGACTACATCCGGAAGAAGAATAAATGGTTTGTATTTTGTAAATCAATTGCCGTGTGTTAGGTACGCAAAAATGCGACTATGGCTCGACCAATATGGATATTTATTTGTTTGGTTTGTTCGCCTTATTACTAGTGAGTGAGGATTAGGAAAAAGAAAAGAATAAAAAAAAACAAACAAAGAATAGTCGAAAAATCTAAGTTGTTTCTTTTGTTTGGGAATGCACTAGCGGGGATACATCTAGCTAACATTAACTACACATTTGTTTTTTAGTTAATTTAATAAATCATTAATACTTCCTCTAGGCTACCGAAACTCAAGGAATGGATCGACAAAAATGACCCAGGCGCCCCTCTAATTCCTTTCTCAGGAGTATTAGAAAGCAAACTACTTGATATGGAGCCAGCCGAAAGACAAGCCTTCTTGAAAGAACAAGGCATTACAAGGTAATATTAATATTACAGCTAGCGGCACGGAAGTTGAGCGCTAGGCGAAAGTTGCGCAGAAAGCCATTACGACCATACGATTGGCTAGTCACGCGCCGCGCCTGCACCGCCGGTCGTGATTGGTTGTTAGCTTCGCTCACACGCGTCTCTGATACGATGATCGTCTCGTAAGGTGCGCAAAGTGATCACCACTGCCCCAGCGCTCAACATCGATGCCGCTTACTAAGTACACTGGCCCAATCACAGACAAAACCGATAAAGTTTATTCACTGAGACAAAATTATAAAGAAGTGACGTTACAAAGTAAATTCAGTGCGGTTTATTTAATCAGTGCCGGTTATCAGATAGTTTAAAATAAATAGTAAATACGTAATACTTACTTAAATATGGGATGTGTGAATAATAAATAAACCCCTACGTCATGGAAGGATGGAGATGTATCTCTATTTAAATTTGACTTAATGTATTATTTATTATAATTTTATCCTTGGCCTATTGTCAGTTACCTAAAAATAATAACCAGCCCTGTCGTTTTCAGCTATAGGCTTCGATTGAAATAGCAGTGAAGTGACATGAGCGACAAGCGGACCGAAATGCCGATTTCCGTTTTCTTATTTACTGCTATCCATTACAAAATTTGTAACATTGATGGGAATAATTAATAATTATTTTACTTTTATTTTGCCTACACAGTGCGTTGGATAAGATTATCGTCCAAGGATACAAGGCTTTGCAATTGGAATACTTCTTCACCGCTGGTCCCGACGAAGTTAAGGCGTGGACAATTCAGGTTCGTTAAAAGTATTTTTTAGGTTTAGAGCGCCTTGAAATTAGTGCAGGCATCCAGACATGCAACACAAACATAAATGTCCCAAAAATGACACGCCAAACTGACACTGGAGATAGCTTAGCTACAGACTATTTCTATAAAAAGTAGTATAAATTTACATAATACCTTCAACGTCGTCGTCATACTGAGTGGGGGTGGGTCCTTTTTGGCACACCTCGTAATTTTTTTTCTGTTTGTAATCTGTGTCTATTTTTTTTTGTGCCAAATAAATATTATTCTATTCTAATAAACTCGTAACTATTTAGGACTTACTCTCCTGAATTTCTAATTTTGCTAAAGATATGTTATTTTTATTTGAAAGGTCTGTAGCTTAGCTATCTACAGACAGTGTCGGTCTGGCGTGCCTTTTTTTGGGCACCCTGTTTATTTTTTTAATACGACGTTCAGTAATTTTGCCGTGAAAGCGGAAGATAGTTAGATACTCTGGCTTTTATAATATTAGTATCGATTTGTTTCGACTGCAGAAAGGCACGAAGGCGCCGCAAGCCGCCGGCCGGATCCACACGGACTTCGAGAAGGGCTTCATCATGGCCGAAGTGATGCACTTCAAGGACTTCAGGGAGGAGGGAACAGAGGCCGCCTGCAAAGCCGCTGGGAAATACCGGCAACAAGGTAAGCGGAATATTTAGTAACTAAAAGACGAAAACACTAATAACACAAGCTAATGATTTTTTTTACAATCACACAACTTGTCTAGCCCCAAACTAAACAAAGCTTCCATTATGGCGACTAGGTGAAGGATAAACATTCCTACTTAAGGCCTTATAACACCACCCAAGTGCCTAAAATATTGAATATGAAAATCAAACTTTTAAGAATACCTGTTACTTAAATGTAAACATTTTAATAAACATCTTTAATTGAATAATTTTAATTTTCCGTTAAGTCCCTTGGATTAAAACATGCACAAAAAAATTAAAACTCAATGAAACGGGAATTAACGCGATCATAATTTAGGTACAAAATGTTACCTCTTTTGTGTAGTGTGCAGAATAGGGACACAGTGAGTGTAGTGTGTGACGGTACTTGGCGTGAAAATAACATTATAATGGTAGATGAAGAATCTGCCTTTCATACGGAGTGAAGACATTGCTGTTCCAGTCAGCCTGTGACTACGGTCGGTGTAACCCGATCGAAACGTCAGGCCAAAGAGGTAACATTTTGTACCTAAATTATGATCGCGTTAATTCCCGTTGTATTGAGTTTTAAATTATGCAACGCGGAAGTTTAAAAGTAATTATGCACAAAAAAGTGTCTATTTTTTCATAAATTGCAAATGTTCTCTTAAACGGCACAAGCTATTTCATTACTGTTTTCACACAAAACAAGATTTTGGAAATACACATGTTTTAAATTGAGAGTTTTATTTGAAAATTCTCGTAAAAGGCATTACTTTCATTTAAAAAAAAAAGTTTTTCCGATTTTTAGAGGTCATCACGTGCGACATTGTATGGGCGCGACGAGTCAAGGTCATTTAAGCGTGTTAAGGTCTTAAGTACGAAAACATCTGTGACTATCTTTATTGAATATAATATATTACTGTGTTAACAATTTTGAATTAAAAAACTAAACTTATATAGGTATAAATGATCCTGCTCATCATCACGCACGTATTCCTAGCTTTGTACTAGCACTACAGACAGTCGTCAAAATTTAACAAAAAAAAAGCGACGCGTGTGCGCGGAACTAACAACCAATCACAGCCGGCGATGATGGCGCGTCGCGCGACTAGCCAATCACGTAAAACTTTCGCCCAGCGCTCAACTTCCGGGCCGCCAGTTGTAACTCAAACTAAAGCTTCTTTTTTTTTCATTTAACCTATTAAATTCTAATCCCCTTCTCTTTTCTTCTCTCAGGCCGTAACTACGTAGTGGAAGACGGCGACATAATCTTCTTCAAGTTCAACGCCGGTGCCGGCCTGAAGGACGCCAAGAAGAAATGACGCGACAAAGTGTTGCTACTGCTGGTACACATGCTGTATCTCAACCTCGTGCTCTACTCGCTGCTACACGTCGCATGAAACATCCACGCTCTTTATTGCAAATTAATAATATTAAAATTCTATTTAATGAATTAACTTCCTCTAAGGGACTAGCGTCTTTTAAGCGTCAATCGTGGCAGCGTTTAAGCAGAATTTACTTAACGCTGATCAGACACTGCCACTATGTCTACGCTCGAAAGACGCTAGTGTGGTGAAGGCCTTAACTGATTGGCTGCTGTGTCACATGATACCGCGAAACGATAACTTTTTCTTATCGTGTTTGGCAAATCCGACAGGTTGAGGGTTAATTAATTCTGCTAATACTATCTTTCTTTAAGGAATCAACCCTGAAACATCAAGATTCAAGATGATTATTTTAGATAATAAAATAAAATAAGTTTTGTATTATAAGGAAAGTGGTTCTAATTTAGCAACAAAATTACCTTTTAAAAGAAAGAAAGCTGATAATGAAGGTCCGAAAACACAATATTAGGTAAGAAAGTTAAAGTGAAGACGTAACAACTATTCCATTGGCTATACACGCTTTTACTAATGAAATCAAGTAACGGAAGACTGTAGTTCAGGAAATATTTTTTAGCATTTCACCTCTTATTTGCACTCTGTCGCGACTGATAGGTTGTGAAGAATAACAAAATGATAACAGTGGAATTTGTATAACGTTGGCGTAATAAATTATTTTTATGTCAATTTAATTTGGCATTGTTCTATGTACGTCCGATAGTGTGTCGCTTTCGTAGCTTCAGTGTTAAGGCTTTCCGCAATATCAATGTCCTTGGTCAAATATATTTTCCTGGATTTTAAGTGGCTTGAAACTTTCAACTACACACGTTTGCATTTTTGTACTAGATTAAATAACAATTTTACGTAAATTTTATTAGTAAAAATTTTATGGATTATAAAAAAAGCTTACAACAATTTAGATTATAAGTAATAATGTGATTATAACTGGTAATACCGTGCCGTTTTTATTTTATTATTTGCAATAAAGAGTGCGGAACTCTGATAACATTATTTATAACTACAATTTAAAATTGGAATAAAGCTTTGTTGCTGTTTGTACAGTGTAGTTTATTTATTTGTAATTAGGTATCTGTACAACGTCCATTATTGTTATTCATTGATGAATTTTTAAAATGAAATTTATTGTGTATTTGTAATCTCTCTACTTTTATACTGTTGACATCATATTTAATAGTGTGCATTGTACAGATAGATTATACAATATTATGTATATTTTACAAGTACATAGGCGTAGCGATAGGTATGTGTACAATCTTACTACAAAATGTAATTTTAACCAAAAAAGTCATTGGTGTGAAATCAATATCAATAAAACTCATGTCAAATGGTAATGATTTTAATATTTCTTTAAATAGCTTGTAATTTACTTCTGCAATTGCTTTGCGACTAATTTTGACGTATTATATCATATCGATGACAAGTTAATTAATGATCCCTATTTGAATTTTATGTTTCGTCATTATCTTATCGAAATTTATCGATGCGTTTAATAAATAATACGAGTAATATTCTGCTTAGTAGTATAAGCCCATCACATAGGACGTGCTGATTTAAATTGACCGCAAAGGCTATCTATGTCAAGGCTGCAGACCATAACACAATGTACACGTAATGTGCATTTAAAATTTTGCATTTAGCAATTATAGCATACTTGAAAAAAAATCGAAAACCTCATAGACAGCGAGAAACACTTAAGAGATTCTGTCATTTTCGTCACGTCAGCTAACATCCTCGGTAGCTTGGTTGGAAAAGCACTCGCCCGGTGTGCGATGGTCGTGGGTTCGGATCACCCCTGAGGCTTTTGTTTTTTTTTTTTTCAAGTATTATATCATCTTGCTTTAATGTGCATTTGCTCAAATCACAAACTCACACACACAAAAAACACAAATAACAATTAAATCTATTATTTTAATAAATGAGTATTCGTGACCAGATAACCCTCTAGCATGTGCAACAAAAAACGATATGATATGATACGATATATCATATATATATGATAAAAAATACCTCAGTGCCTTAAGGGGGTGCCATTCGAACGAAAAACTTCGGAGAGAGCCGATCGGGCCCGTACGTGAACACTCACACATAGAAAAATAGCTTTACAGAGTAGGCTGAACGACAGAGTAAACATTACCTGCTATTTTTTCTTAAAGAAAAAAATAATGTAAAGAAGTAAATACTATTTAAGATCATACATAATATTTAGTTTATAAATACCTACCTAAACTTTTGTTCTAAATAATATTTACAAACTATATTATTAATTAACGAAACATTGTTTTTATTGAAAATCAAACCTAAGCTTTAAATTGCAGAAAAAGTATTTAGGTAAGGAATGTGAAACACAGGCAGTGGCGGGCATTAGTTTTATTTCGAGGTAGGCAGTAATGTGTTTTATTGATAAAAATCAGTGGTTTTATCAATAACACACATTTGTAAGCACCTACTGCCTACCTCATTTCGTTTATTAGGTAGGCACTGCCTAATTGCCTATATGAACTGCACGCCCCTGAACACAGGCAAGTAAAGGCGATCTAAATAATAGAGTACACTATTTTTATTGTTCGAAATTAATTTTGAGTAATCATTGACAGGGATAACCTTATTATTCCGAGGCATACTAACTATAATTTTAAGTGTAAGTTATAACTTTAACGTGTCTGTCTGTGGTATCGTAGCTCTCAAACAGATGAACCAATTCTCGTTTAGTTTTTGTGTCATAGATAAGGATCGTTCTCAAAAAAGTGGCACCGCTTGCATTATTTTAACGATTTTTAAAAATGTGTCAAATATGGAATTTTGTAAATGTAAATCGAATCAATGTATACCTACTTTGTGTTTATAATTAGTTGAAGGGAACGGAGTTTAGACATAAATATGGAAAATACAGCCTTTTAAAATTTTTGCCTCACAGGTTAAAGAGCTTTTGTACAGGTTAATGAGAAACGGTACTAAGTTAAAGAAAATTGAACTGGTAAGTAGAAAAAAAAAACAGTTAACCATGCAAAATCAGCTTTTTGTTACCAACCTGACATGCACAAACAGCGTAGGAACAAAAAGACGCCGGGTGACGGTGGAATTACCTCAGTGATTCAATACAACACAGATACTGAAAGTCCATTAGAAACTCTTCAGCTCCGTCTTGCTCGAGGAGATAACGCCGGAGGCATGAAACAGATGTACGGTGGTGCTCTTCTTCAAGAAAGGGGATAACACCTTGCTGAAAAATAACAAACCAATCTCGCTTCTGAGCAATATCTACAAATTGTTTTCGAGGATCATCACGAATCGTCTCGCACATAGTTTTAGTAGTCCAAAAAGGCTTTAGACCCCATCCATACGCTGCGACAAGTTATGCAGAAGACAGAAAAGTATAACTTGCAACAATGCTTAGCGTTTGTGGACTATGACAAGCCCTTAGCTTCGATCGAGACTTGGGCAGTACTACAGTCTCTCCAACTGCGCAATATTAACTATAGGTACATCGAGGTGCTGAAGTGTTTATATAAAAACGCCACCATGTCGGTCCGAGTGGAGGAGCAGAGCACAAAAGCTATTCCTAGTGGTCCATATAGGTTGGTTCCAACCAGCCGATCTGGAATTCACCGTGGGAGTCCTATGTTCAGCTGTGGAGGTTCAATCTCATTAACCTGCTTTCAGAACAGGGTAAAGAGTGGCAGGATAATCAGACATTAAAGGTTATGGTGTGATAACAACGAAATGGCTACGTTTATAGGTATAAAGATAAAGATAATTTATTTGTAAATATACAATATAATGTACTGTCATTACATATTTTAAGATTATTATTCGCAAACATATTGGGCTACAAATAATAATAAATTCAGTCAGATTAAAGATCACATAATAATAATAATAAAGCCCTTTATTCTGGTATTAGAGATAACATACACATTGTTGGTAACTTAGCTTATAAAATATCTCTAATCTCAGTGTGCGTCTTGACATAGGCCTCCTCTAATAGTTTCCACTGAGGTCTATCCTGGGTTACTCGCCTCCACCTTGGGCCAGCAGTCATTTTGATGAGGATGACATTAAAATGACTGCTGGCTCAAAGATCACATACCCGTTACAAAATCAGATTGTCGTGCTTCGACGTAATTTGTACAAAAACAACACTAATTTCCACAAAAATTGTTTTTCCGGCGGATCACCCTGTCTGTACATTTCACGCGAGGGGTGCAGGTCATGTATATTGTAGTGTCTGTGTGAGGCGCAAGAGTGTTAGCGGCAGGCTAAAGATTATATTTATTTTAAAGATAGAAATTTGGTACCGTATTATTTCAATGATATTGAAAGTATATGGTAAGGTAATCAACATCTAGGCAGCCGATACAGCGTTTTTGGGCTCTTGTGAATGGTGTTTATAAGTGAATGTTAGATAATGACTGAGCCCTTGGGTTGGTTGTAACAAAAATTAAGTAAAAATAAAATTTAACTATTGATTCATCAGATCAGATCAGAAAATCTTTAAAAAAAATTATATTCTTTTGGCACTTGAAAAATTTGTCAACTCTGCTAAGTTCTCAGTAGCTTAGTTGGAAAAGCACTCACCCGGTATGCAATGGTCCAGAGTTCGGGTTCCATCTGATCGGGACCACCAAAATTTTATAATACCTACTTGATAAAAATCTATTTTCCAAGTAGGTATTATAACATTTTAAATTAGCCCGAAATAAAAATATGCACCGTTTGCTTATAATAAATCACAGCTGACGAAAAAGTGAACGAAACATTGAATTTACAATTTTTATTATTATTTATACATTATTGATGACATCCATAATTATCATAGACTATGTTTTAGCTAGATACCTATTGGTTTGCATGCTCTGCGTTTGCACTACTCTGTACGGGATAAGACTTGACATTTGAGTTGAAAGACAGCAATAACACTAAAATGTACTGCAAAGTATAGATTTGTAACACGGCTGCCTTTAGTTGGGGACATCGGGGAAGAATTCGGGGATGATCATCAGCTGGCAGGCTGGTTTGAAATAATAACTGTGCTTCATGTGCATGACCTCACCAAGGAATCTATAGAAAATACGCATCACACCATTCAATTAAGTGCGCCTAGTAAATTAATAAGAGCAATGTTTCCTTTTAAAATATATCAGGCGTTTGTGTTTTAAATTAAGAAATCTTAAAATATTCATATTTTTTATATTTATACTAAATTTTAAGAAGGGGACGGTCTGCGGAATTGCAATACAAACATTTTCATGTGAGAAAAATTGTTTAATGCGTAAAATTGATAAAGTAATCGAAAAAAAATGATTTTAGAAGTTATTACCTTTCATGTGTATTTTTTTTATTTTAAAGGTATTTTTTCAAAATTTCAACAAGGCGGCGACCTAGATCCAGGATCAGGCTAGCCTAAAAAGGTGGTTTTAATGTATTTAATCAATTCAGCGTCTAGAAAAAGTGATATAAAAATACCTTAATTTTCACAATTTCGCGCAATACACTCTTAAGACGAAAGTATACAACCAGTGTGTGTTACCAGTGATGACATACGTAACAGAAACGTGGCCTCTTACTATGGGCCTGATAAGAAAGTTGCACAGCGCGCTATGGAAAGGGCTATGCTCGGTGTTTCTTTGCGAGATCAAATCAGAAATGTGGAAATCCGTGAACGAACCAAAGTCGCTGACATAGCCCGACGGATTAGCCGGCTGAAGTGGCAGTGGGCGGGGCACATAGCACGTAAAACTGACGGCCGATGGGGCGACAGCAGTGGACGTCCTGTGGCTGATGATGATGATGATACGATATAGTGATTTACCGACAACCAACGTTCATAATGTGATAACATAGCCGCCATCTTGAATTTTTATCGAAACAGTATGTCCGTGCCGGCGACATCACTGCCGGAAGGCCATGCCATGCGATTTTTCGATAAAAGTTCATATTTTGATTTAAAAAAAAGCGATAAATCGCTATATCATATCATACTATATCGTGTTTGGTTGCTCATGCTAGAGGGGCAGAGACCGTATCAAAGCAGTATCAAGTGTCGATCCCGTTCAAGTAAAATTAGGATCAACAACGATATTCTCTTAAACCCAAAAAATGCAATTATAGATCGTTATGCGACCGAAAGTTTAAGAAAATAATATGAGAGTGGTTTTCAGTCGAATTCCGAATGTTTTGATAACTTTACGTCCAACTTTACGAAAACATCGTTTTTGATAGATAAGTTACTGAGAGAGACCGAATCGATACTGGATTGCGACTAAGTACTGTTATAATATTTTGGGAATTAGGCTTTTGTTGGATACCACCTATACGTCGGGGATCACTCACAATGGACCCGTCATAAAATTGATATTTTAAACTCTTCCTTCACATTTAAATGAAACTACTTTTACGGATTATTTCGCGATTTATAAACATTTTATTTAACCTGACGTTTCGAACACTTTACAGCGTTCGTGGTCACAGGTAGACCATTTCATACGATTTGACCAGCCTAAAGTCAATCAACAGTATCTTCCTTCACATTTGATAATTACTTCAACACTTAACTGTCACACTCCTCTGAGAACGTCTCTACGTCGAATAACAATAGTGTTGTTTCAATTGTTCAAATCATTTTTGTTCATTCAATAATTTTAATATTTTAAATTTACTTTTATCGTATAATAAAAACTTTTAAAGTTAAGTTACGTCTCTTGAGTGCCGTAAAGTTGTCGTAAAGTCAAATCACACTCATAAAACTTCAACAAACTCTTCAATCCGCACGAGGTTCTTGTCTCTGTCTTTGTCACCCAACTCCGAGTCTCCGTACGCTTCTTCGTAAAGTTTCTCGAGCACGTTGCGCAGTTGCTTCAGGAACCGCTTCAGGTTGATGTGCGAGAGTATACCCTGCTCGGTCACTGGTGCTAGCTTCTCCTTTTCTTTTTCTGAGTTGTTGAAAACTTTATTCAAGATATAAGATAGTGATTGAGTTACCGCTTCTTCCCATTCCTGTCAAAATATCTTTGGATTTAGGGTAGGAACTGTAAAATTTTAATGGTTATACTCTGAAACTTACATATTAGGTACTAGTAATTAACTAAAAGTATGTAATCAATATTCAATTATTTGAAAACGTCGTGCTGATCTGATGATGGAGCTAGGTGGATTAAGGAAACTTCAAAGGCTACTCATAAACCTTCGTGTTTGGTCACATTTGATTAGTTAGGACGAGCCCAATTGATATAGAGTTGTGTTATAGTTTCCTAAACTCAACTGTTCAATATAAATATCATCATCATCATCATATCAGTATGTTGCAGTCCACTGCTGGACATAGGCCTCCCCCAAGGAGCGCCACAGCGCACGATCTCCCGCCCTTTGCATCCAGTCGCTGCCAGCTGCCTTCTCCAGGTCATCGGTCCGTCGTCGTCCGGGGGGCGTCCTACACTACGTTTGCCTAAGCGTGGTCTCCATTCGAGAACCCTCCTGCTCCACCTCTCGTCGGTTCTGCGACAGACATGGCCAGCCCACTGCCATTTCAGCTTGCTACATTTTTGGACAATTTATATTGTCCAATATAAATATAAATATTGGACAACATCACATTCATTGATCTGATTCTAAAGTAAGTAGCTAAAGCACTTGTGTTATAGAAATCAGAAACAACGACGGCACCACAGCACCCAGACCAGAGCCAATATAGAAAAGTTCGTTTTCTACATTGACCGACCGAACCGACCGGGGATCGAACCCGGAACCTCAGAGATGACGGCGCCAATTAAAGTCCGGCGTGCTCGCCTCTCGGCTACGGAGGTCGTCAATATTAAGTCGTCGAGGAATATTTGTGTAACATTGCAACACTGCCATCTGGTGAAGTTATTTAAGTCATGTTGTCATGTATTTTACTTGGTAATTTTCGTTCAGAGAAGACAAGCACAGCATTTCTTCCACTAGTTCAATTTTAAATTTTTCTATTGTCGTCTGCTTGAAAATATAAATGATTAGAGTCCCCATAGTAGTCAAAGTACTCCCAGACCTAAAAATAAAGTACACAGGCTAGTAGTTAAGTTAGAATGTATATGAATTACCTACCACAAGCTCAAGGCAATTAGATCAAGGCGAGTGTGACTTACCTGCATACGTTGTCTTTACATTCTATTATTTCATAGGCTGTGCTTATAAGTTTTTTATGAGTGTCTCTCATCAGAAATTCTAGAGGATCGCAATCGCCGGGAGGCAAAGACCCGTACTGGACCAGAAGCCTTTTCTGTACAACAGTGAACTGTTTTTGTAACACGTTCAATTCCTCCTACAATTAAGGTTCAATGTCTTTATAACCTGCTTAAATGGCGACATCCTACTACATATAAATAATAAAATCTTTATATACCAAAAGAAGTAGTATTACAACAAGCAAAAAGATTTCGGTAAAATGTCACTTGTTTTCAAAAATTGATATTTGGCTTGGGAAGAATACAAAACTTCTCACATTAGGCTGTGCCTGACCTGTGAGTAGTTTTTTTTAAATATTATAATACAATACTTACCTCTAAACTTTTTAATTTTATTCTATCTTTTGCATGTGTTTCAACACTTTTTAAGAACTTGAAAGTGATTTGTTTAAAAAGTTCCTTGTTTATCTTGATACTGAATTTGAAGTCGTTTACTCCCATTCTCGTAAAATGATCAGTTAGTTTGTACATCAAATGAGTGAGTATCGTTGTCATTTCGGGAAAGTCTTCTGCTTCCAACGAGTAGAGTGTGTCTGAACCTCGTAACGCTACTGTGTTTTTTGTAGTTCTGTACATCAATGCAACACTACTTGCAGAGTTCCCCATAGTGTACAATTCGTCTTCTAAAAAGTCTGTAAATAATTTAGATTACGTCATCAATTAACACACCAAGCGTATCAATCGTCGAGTATTGTTGAATACATACCAGTAAATATTTTGCTAAACTCTATGCACGGCTGATTTGTAAGGATATACAATTTCAACGGATTTTCCATTTCCATATTACTGGGTACACAGTACAGACTTATAGGCAGTACTACACTTCTAGACATCACTATGATTTTCCCTATATGGTCAGTAATTGTAAATATGACTTCGGCTTTCGTGTCGCTTATTTCCGTGTCATTTGTTAAAAATACTTGTGATTCTAATATTTCTGTTCCATTTACATTATCCAGACTTATTGTAGACTCGGAGCAAGAAAATGGCGGAGTACAAACAAAAGTTATTTGTATATTTTGAACTAACTGTGGATCTTCACAAGATAACATAACAAATACAGGACACATTAGCAAATGTAGAGAAGCATCTTTGTCGTCTGAGTATTGTTGAAATATATTTTGGGCAGGTTTGCCTACGTCTGCTTTTATTGTAATTGTTTGGAGAACTCCTACTGAACTGTTATCGGCATCTGAAAATTAAACGCATTACAAAAAAGTCAAGGATCCTGCTATTTTGACATAAAAATCGCCTTGCCATCGCCTACAGTCGATACATTTTATTGATGACATTTCAATTTGTTATTGAAGAATAAAAAGGTATTTTAATTTCATCGATATGCCACACAGCGAATTCGTAACGTGATCGTGGAATCCGAAAATATATTAATATATTTCGGTAACTTTGACTTACAAGTATTGTAAGTTGTTACCATGTTGTCGGTGGGAATTAATTACTAACTGAAATCTGTCAAAAAGTGATCGCTATTATTATATTGAAATTGCAGATACCAATTATAGAATATGTACCTACTATTGAATTAACATGTTTGGAACTGGCATACCTCCATTACTATCTAAAATTGCTTGTAACTCCTCTTCAACCATTTCTAGCTCTGCCTGCACTTGTTCAGGGTCGACGGCCTCGTTCATGACGGGGGCTGCATTAGCATTCAAGTCGGGCTCCGTGCCCAAGTATCCGACTGTGACTATTCCTTTATCCGACAGCGCCACCAAACCGCCAGGTAAAGACTTCAAGAAACATCTGCTTATCGATATCGCTTTCTCTAGCAAGTCGCAGCACCAAAGCAGCATGGTACCCTCGTAGATGTATAGTTTAGAGTCCTCTGATGCGACCATGATCAGCAATCGGGCTCCAGGCTCTGGCAGAAATGTGAAAATTGGCATTATTACTATTTCTTTCATAAAAAAGCACATTATGGGATTGCAGCTTACCGTAAAACCATCCAATCAGATACGCAGAAAAACAAATCGGCATGAAGTCAAATTTTATCATATATTTCATTAGTCCATTGTCTTGAAAACAATAAAGATGTCTTTCTCCTAATGCGACAATTGTAGAAAAGTTGCTACTGGTCTGTGAAGAGAAATTACCTTGGTAGTGTTGGTAATATTAAATGTAACGGATTTGGTTCAGACATTGCAAATGTCATACAGGGTGTCCCGACAAAAGGTTAGGATCACGTTTTACCCACATATACTTTTGCCCCGCGATTTTGGTAGATTTAGTAGTTTGTTTTTTGTGTTTTTCTTTACTTTAGTTAATATATTGAGTATCGAGGTTGATGTTTAAGGCAAACGCTTAATTCGTTTTTGGTCAACAGTTGTGTTAGGTACCTAAGTATTGCGCCATGAAAAAAGTTAGATAGCCTAAGTTTAAATAATTTAAATACATAAAAAAGTAATAGTGATTAGGATGCCTCTAGAAATGCTCACTCTCTTGAACTTCTAAAGACTATTTTGGGATACCCTGTTTAAGGTGCAGTACCTGTATAACTTGAACAGCCGTTACTTCTTCACCAGCGTTGTAGACCCATTGAGGCATATTCTTCTTGTTTTGTCTCAAACTGATCTCGCTGAATTCTCTTAGTTGTTGATAACTGTTTTTTTTAATAACAAAAAGAAGAAGTCAGTAGTCTATTTACAATGCTATGCATATCGATGACGAAACATTTGAGTTTAATTTAAGGCACTCGACTCGATTAACTTGTTTTTCTTGAAGGTAGGTAGGACTAAGAATTTACCTGTAGATTTCCAAAATCCATGTTGATTTACCAATGATAAACGAGTCGCAGCTAGCAACGTAGCAAACTGGCCCGGGAATTATGACGTCTTCGAATATGCACATAAATAAAAAAGTATCTTGGTCGAAAAAACTCAAACTACCATCCAAGCCTTGAATACAAATCAAGTCTCTAGTTTTAACGTTACCAAACGGACCACATGTGAAACTATAGGATTTTCTTGTGAAAGAATGTTTTATCATCGGTTTCAGTATGGTCTGATCGCCTGTAAATTTACAAAATGGTAACATTAGCACTAAGCTCGGGTCGCGCACAAAAGTTTGCGCGCGTCAATTGTTATTCAATTGTTATCTTTTTTCCGAGCATACAAGTGTATTTTAAGGATCTATATTACATGAATGTTCGTATTCAAGGGAAAACCTTACCTGCGTCGGTATGACCCTCTTTTTTGTCCAAATGGTAAATAGTATAGTTCAGCGGATGCAATACTATTACATGTCTATCATCAGAACCTCTAGAAATTAAAACACGTGTATTGTATTTTTTTCTAAAAGTCACACCAAAATCAAGTAATGCTAGTAACAATTATGGTGAGCAGATAACTTTCAAGAATAACTACATTTAAAAACTTTTAAGACTCGACAATTTTCCCATAAAATATTTCACCCTTCCGAGATTCGAACCGGCAATCGTCTGATGTTGTCCAGAGCGCGAACCACTAGACCAGATGAGTCTTTTAACTAACTGAAAGGACACAGTTTTTAAGCCATTCAAATAGGCTCATTACTTACGCTACAAATTTTCCAGTCTCAATTTGCAAGATTACATCGCTCAGTTGCGTTTCTAGTAACGTATTAGAAACCCCCTCTTCTAAACTTGGTTTGAATATTCTTAAGAAATACTCTTCTCCCACTAAAATACAATCACTATCTGTATACGAATTAAACTTGTCAACTTTTAGACAACTAGAGTTTTGAACTCCTGTTGATGCATTACTTTCTTGTAATTTTTTGTTTGACCACCATTGTTTTATTTTAAATAACGACATTTTATTTTAAAAACATAATAAACTACATAAATAACTTAATAAAGTAAATTTAAAAACAATTGAGACATAATTTAGTTGTGCTTTGTTTGTCTCAATCAAGTAACCATAGTTACCTACGCTAGCCTTGGCGTAAGGGTAAGGTGAGTATAACTACCTACGCCAAGGTTAATAATATCTATAATTTTTTGTGTTTGAAACACAAAATCTCCTTTACTGTAAAAAATCACTTCGAATTCGAACCTAGGTACAACCTCTCTGGCTTTGTTAGTTCAAAACGCTAGTTTTACATTACCGCCTAATTCTAAATCTCTTAGATTTTAATGTAACGTTATAGCGAAAACTTTGACTTAGTAGGTGTGTGTTGCGTGCAAATGCTCGCACCTCTAAGCACCTCGGGTACCTCCGGCTCCACTCTACTGCTGTCGTAAATGGTTACCCTGCGGATTGCTACAGTCGTTTTGGCCTACCTATTTTTGCTAAGTATATTATTGTCGTGTTATCATTGTCTTCTGTAATTGTTTGAACGTAGTAAATAATCTATTGTACACGAACTTTTTTTATTTCCGATTCTGTTGTTAAATTGGCGCCCAACGCGGGGCTCCGAAATGATAGAGATTGTGTCATAGAAACATTTAGAAAATATGTGACATAAAAGCAGTAGAACACAGAACTAACGAATAACAATTAACAGCGATAAAAAGAAAGACGCGGTTGCCAGCTATGAAATGACCGTGAGCGTAGTTGGCTCCACTGATCGAATATTACTACGTAGAGTTGGCTCCTCTACCACATCTCGCTTGATACCATAGATATAGAAAGCGAATGCTAAGTCTATGCTTGATACGCTCGCGACTATCGGTAGTCATATAATTTTACTAAGTCCGTCCATCTGTCTATCTGTCTCTCGGCGGCTTAGATCAGAGACTCTTGGCACTAGAAACACATGAGTAAAGAAATTACTCATGTGCTAGAAAGCTGTAATTTGGCATAAGTGTATACATAGAACAGGTAAGACACGCTACGAGAGTATATGCGTATTAATTCACAACGAAAAAGTGGTAAAATAAAATCCAAGAAAATAATGTTACCTTCCCTACACGAAAGTATAACACGTTTTTTCCGTTCTATCCCACGGTGTATGAGTGATAATATAATAATAATAATAAAAATCTTTTTTTCGACTAACATAAGATCATAGTAAGCTAAGAGTGTTGTTGTGTGCTGCACTGAAATAAAGTGGGTACCTAAGTACCAGAAAGAGTATTGAAAATATTGAAATGTAAAAAATAAATAAAAACCCCCGACTTAAAAAAGCAACAAATAAAAACCGGCCAAGTGCGAGTTGGACTCGCGCACGAAGGGTTCCGCACCATTATCTGAAAACCAGAATAAAAGAATAAATATTTAAGGGGGTTTTATGCCTCGTTCAGCAGACACGACAATAATCGCGCGGTAACCGTGACCAAAATGCGCGGTTATGTCTGACCGATTGCGAACAATGATAGTTAAATAAGGCCTTGCGGTCTCCAACCGCGCGATTCCCGCGTTTCTGAACAAAGCCTAAAACCCCCTTAAATATATTTTCTTTTATTCTGGTTTTTAGTATATGTTGTTAAAGCGGCAACAAGTAAAAATGTTAACTGTCTAACTATCACGATTCATGAGATAAAGCCTGGTGACAGACGGACAGTGGAGCCTTAGTAATAGGGTCCCGTTACCCTTTGTGTACGGTACGAAACCCTAAAAAGTAAAAAATAAAATGTAACTATTTGTTGAAGCTACTCGGACGCATCGGCCGAAGAGAGGTAAATGCGTCACAAGCCGATCGTGCCTCTCTATCATTTAGTTCATCGCTCTCGCTCGCATGCGGAACGTGATAGTTTTTCATGCGTGCAGAGGTCATCGATTTAATTTTAGGGCGTTTTCTTTTAAAAAGGTTAGAAAAACGTTTTTAGATTCTGCCACTTTCCGCTGAGAAGAGCTACTTTATCCTTAAATTAAGGCCTGACATCTAGCGGTGGGTAGACACTATAGCGAATTAAGTCTATGGTAGACACTACCTAAGGAGATTGGAGTGTAGATAGACAAGTAAAGGAGGACCATTTCCTCTGAGTACTGAAACCGTACCATTTCACAGACATTAGTTGAAAAAAAAAATACCTGCTATTTATTATTACTTTTTTAACGTGATAACGTCTTATACATCGATGACCTCTGCTCGCACAAAAAACTGTCACGTTCCGCATGCGAGCGAGAGCGCGGAACAAAACGATAGAGGTACGATCGGCTTAACCCTTTACCGCATGTCGTGACGAATCTGGAACACTTACATATATCTCGTTTTAAATACTTCTAATGCCATCTTGAGATATGTCTTGTTGGCTTTATTTACCTTTTTTAGGTTTCAACAATTTAATAAAACGTGGGTAGAATGACAATTTTTTTTGTCAATAGTTAAAATTGGGCGGTGAAGTACCTAGTCAAAGTGGCAACTTTCTGTGCGCATGAGTTTGTGATAGTTTTTTCTAATATTTCGAGTGATTATCATTAAATCTTGGTGCGCCTAAGATTTAATGATAATATTTCTAAAAATTCGATAGATCAGGAGTTTTTATAGAATAAAATTTAGGTATTGTTCTATCAGTTATATTTATATAAACAGTTTGTGCCATATTCGGAACTGTATGCAATAATGAGTAAATTTGCTGTAGAAATTCGGAGCACTATGCACTTACGTAATTTGGTCTTCTTGGTCAAATTTGGCACATCATGTACCAACAACTACATCATTAATTATTCAGTGATTTTAGTACATACAAAATTGGATGTACGTACTCGTAGTGCTGTCACTGTGCCATAGGGCAGTGAGGATGAAAATATATCAGACGATAATGATTGTGGTGGAGCAAAGCCTCTAGAATAAGTAATTTTAGAAGACAATATCTGTGGTGATTATTCTACTCATGACGATAATGACATTAATTCTTCAATTTGACAACCATCCATATCATAGGCCCTTCCTTCATAAGAAATAAATAAAATATAAAAGTTAGTCTGGAGTAATGATGGAGCTATAATCTCCTATCTAAACAAATAGGTTGTAATGTAATTAATATATACATAGATACATATTATTTATCCTTATTGCATAGCGTGTCAAATGTGGAACTCAGATTTTTCATGACCAGAATGCATGCTGTTCCAAATTTGGAACTTTCTGTTTTTCCTAATTATATTAATGAATAACTATTTTTAAATATTTTTCCCAAGCTTAGAAATGCCTAATATACAATATTTATTTATTTTACAACTTTAAAATAATCAATGCGGTAAAGGGTTAAGCGTTCGGCTTGTTGTGACGCATCTATCTCTCTTCCACTCCATCGGCCGATGTATCCGTCCAAGTAGCATCAATGTTTTCATATGATAACGTTATCCATTGAGGTATAATGTACTGGCGTACTAGAGAACACATCTCGAACTAAATGTTTCAGCCAAGCATTGTAGTCCAGTGGACTACAAAGTCAGTGTCAATAATTGAGGTTGTCAAAACTGCTTCTTGATTGTTCAATACTACAATGCTTGGCTGAAACATTTAGTTCGAGATGTGTTCTCTAGTACGCTAGTACGGACAACAGCTCGTCGACCTACCACAAAATGACAAATTTTCTCATTTGAAAATGATCTCTGTTTGTCAGGCTTAAAGTTGAAAATCTATTGGAGAATTTTTGATTTTTGGGGTAGGTCGACGTGCTGTTGACTGTACATTATACCTCAATGACGTTATCACGTAAAATAACATCCGTAAACAGACTTTACAGACAACTATTTTTTTTAAATATACTTTTATCTCGTTATTATGTTTATAATAAAAACCACTGGGTGCGAAGTACGAGCTGCACAATTAATGTAAATTGATATTTATCAATTATTTTAAAATACACCACGTAACATTACAATTGAATTTGCAATTGAACTATAGGTTGGCGTTTATTGTTTTGACATCCCTATCATGTCCATAGACTAAGTTTATACTTTTTAAGTCTTGTCTTTTTTGCGTCTATCATTGTTTCTTGTTTCATTGTTGTCCTGTTGTCTAACTTGTCTGTCTGACTGTCAAATCGACCTGCATCAACCCTTGTATTTGTCGCGTTACGAAGTGTTTTTCGTGTTTTCTACGAATTTCCTTGTTTAATAACAAAGATCATAGCCAAGACTGAACCTATTACTAGATAAAAGAGATTTGTCGTTTCACAGCAATTATTTTCGTAATACCAGTGAGAAATGTCGGACGATGAAAGCCAAAGAAACAACGGTGCTGCTGAGCCCGAACAAAGAGAAAACGGAGGTGGCGATGAAGGCGACGCATGGGGAAGTCATGGGTCTTCAGACAGAAATCGCTTTGCTAGAATGCCTGTCGATAGAAACGCTCCTTACTACAACATGAACCATAAGAACCGAGGTATGGCTCTTATTTTCAACCATGAGCATTTTGATATCCATAGCTTGAAATCTCGCACAGGCACCAACGTAGACAGCGATAACCTTGCAAAAGTCTTGAAGAGCTTGGATTTCCGTGTTACTGTCTTCCACAACAAGAAGTCTGAGGATATTAACAATTACATCAAACAAACAGCAGAAATGGACCACTCTGATTCAGATTGTTTGTTGATAGCAGTCCTGACTCATGGAGAGTTGGGTATGCTGTATGCTAAAGACACCCACTATAAACCAGACAACCTGTGGTACTATTTTACTGCTGATAAGTGTCCATCATTGGCAGGTAAACCTAAATTATTTTTCATTCAAGCTTGCCAAGGTGACAAATTGGATGGTGGTATAACTTTGATTAACCGCACTGAGACTGATGGATCATCTAGTACTCAATACAGAATTCCCATCCATGCTGACTTCCTCATTGTCTACTCTACTGTGCCTGGATACTATTCTTGGAGAAACACTACTCGTGGATCATGGTTCATGCAGGCACTGTGTGAAGAGCTGCGCTACACTGGCTCAGACCGTGACATATTAACACTCTTGACATTTGTTTGTCAAAAAGTTGCTCTGGATTATGAATCCAACACTCCTGATGTAATGATGATGCACCAGCAAAAGCAAGTTCCATGCATAACTAGTATGCTCACTCGTTTACTTATATTTGGAAAGAAACAATAGTTTAGCAGATTTATTTTGTTTGTTTTACCTATTTCTAGGTATTAGGTTGTTATGATTGGCCTTGATACAGAACATTGTTTTAACATAGAACAAAATGCTTTGTATTTGTATAACTTTTAATAAGCCTAACATCTAAAGTCACAATCTGATATGAGATTAATTACTTTACTAAATTAACTTCTTGAAATAAAAGGCTTTCTTAAATAAAAGAGGATTATTTATCTATTGTAACAATCTCAATATTAAGTATAGGGTTCATTGTGTATTTCAATACTAGTATAGAACAGATTGACAAACCTCCAAAATCTATACATTATAATACGCACAATAAAAGTATCTGCCATAATAGTGATATTCTTAGGATCTTATTGTACTTATTCTATTATAAGATAAAATTTAATTATAAAGATTTGATTCGAGTGGTTTGTCAAACTTTGTCTGTATTTGGCTGTGTGAAACCAATGAAGTAGCTACTTTATATTGTAATTAATCATTCATGAATTTATAAGACAAATCATAGAAAACCATAAGATCTCAAAAACATGTAATATTTCTATGGTATACTGTAAGATAATGGGCTCAAATTTTTTATTGTACCTACTATATTTTCTTAGTTCCTTTATTATGTATTTCCATACTTTTTAGTACTGCTTGTACTTCAATATAAAAATATTGAACAATTTTATGTTATTTTTTATCTCTGGTTGTATTGTAGTAGTGAAATTAAATAGTACAATAGGTAATATTTCTGTAATGCAATTTTACTGTCTTTTGTGTACATATCATGAATGTACCTAAATGTAATATTAAACTGCTTCAAAAAGTAAAGTTTGTTTAGGTTTCTGCCTTTGTATTTTTATGCTCTAACTTTTTTTACTAGAGAAACAAAGATCTTTTTTTTTAAATATAATTGCCATTTTGTTATTTTTTATCTATAGTTTAATAATGAAAAAGGTTGTTCAGGATGATAAGTCCATCATAGTGATATCCATACAATCTTGTTTAGTTTCCTTTTTTAGCATTATTATGAAGAAAAAAATGTTTCAAACAATTATGTATGTGTACCTATTTCATATTTTGTGCAGCCTTTTGCATTTATTTTAATATTACTAAAAATAGGATATGAAACTGCCAGTGTAGTATACAACATTTGAAATGTGAACCTATCTATCTTAAGGTAGCTCAAATTAATGTTTTTTCTAAGTGCACATTCACATCTGGCCACAAATAGACCTATGAAATACAGTAAGAAAATTACCAATACATAAATAATAATTGATTCATTGATAGCTGGCTAGCTATGAATAAAACTAGTTTCTAATAGTCACAAGATGTGTAGAACTGACTTGCCTGTTGAGCAATCGGTGCTTTAAATAATATTGTCTATAAAAATAAGCTAAATTTCATGACATTGTTAAAGTCTATTAGCAGTATTTTTAAAAACATAAAAATAATAAGTTTTGTCTAGATTGCAAGTGATATTGAAACTGACTGATTTTAATTAGGGTAGAATACCAAATATCTGTGAGGAAATATTACAAGCAACAAATTATTTTGTATCTATTTTATGGGATAATGTATCATTTTGAAATTGTGCCTTGTACAAAACAGAAATATTTTTAGACCATTAGATATTATTGGAATTTTTATTAAACAAAAAAGTTAGAAGTAATTTCCTCATAGGTTTTTGATGGATCGATGGATTTGATGTTTATTGGTAACAAAACTTATTTTAATATTTACCATAAGCAATAAAGTTTCTTCCTAATTATATTGTGTTCTTATTTGTTAGTGAAAAAAAGAACTTTTGAAAACATAAAAACTTTAATTTTCTCATAGAAATAGATTACAATAAATTAACAAGATTTAATTTCTTGGGCTGCCTCCTGTAATTCCCAACATTGATCCCAAAATTGACTCAGTCTTTGTTCTTGGTTTGCGCAGAAATGTTTAAAGTCGCGCAACATTCGCATCTGGAATATTTCGTCGCCAGTGGCTGGCGTTTGTGACCACTTCCACTTCTTAGATATCATGTGATTCCACGACCACAAGAAACCCATCTGAAAAATAAGTATTGCGTCATCTATGATAATTTTACGACAGGTGCAAATGAAAATTCGACAGCTTGTCGGTCAACCTACCATAAAATGAAAAATTATTTGACCTATTTTAAACACCTCGAATTCAATGAATTGAGAAAAGTTTGTGTTAGACTGATTGACTGATGTTTGTATATGCAATAGCTGACTATTGTACAGTCCAGTCAGCGTCAGATATATTATAGCATTCAAAGTAGTCAAAATAATCCGAAGAACGTAGTTTCAATTTTATATTAGCAAACAAGGTATTCAAATTGATGTTGGAACCCAGACCACATGACTAAAGAAACGGAACAGAGACAAAGCTACATACGAATGCGCTGTGATAGGTACATCACTACAAGTGCAACGCGTGTGTGTGCGTGACCACTGGCCGCTTGTCACGTATGAGCCGAAACCGCTTCAAACTAGATCAGCCAGTAGTCAATCTCACGGCTTGCAGGCGTGACACGACGCTCGAATGTCGTGCGTGTTTTGTTTTGTTATCGAGTTTCTCACATAATACGTAGTAATATTTTTGTTTTAGTATTTAAAAAGGGTTGTAAATATGGTTGTACATTGTACTGTGTGTGATAATACCTCCTGACAATTTTATTGCATTTGTTGAATTGCTTGAGCAAAAATTTTGCGAATATTTTGATCTTCATGTACAAATTGTTAATATTGGTAATGACATATTAGCACGTTTGCAAGATTGTACATTTCATATGCCATGTGATTATTTCCCATTGGATTATTTGAAAAAACTTTATATTAGATTTAAAATTTATTATTCGATTAAAAGACAACAAATTATTAAAAACCAAAAGTAATAAAAAAAAATATTTAGAGTATGGAATTTGTAAAGAAAATAACCTATTTTAATAAAAAATGTAAAAAAAAACATTTATATTTTAAAATTAATAAATTGTGCCAACCCTACCAAAATAGGTATAAATTTTGCTAGCTCCTTAGAAGCTTTGTCTCTGTTCCGTTTCTTTACTCATGTGCCCAGACTGGTCAAAATATCTGAACTATCAGTTGCCATTATTGTGTTAGCTGCCAGAGTGTTCATATTAATACGTTCAAACAGGTCGATCAAAGGTATCTATTCATACTCGTCTAAAATAACTTTACAATAACAACAATCGACCTTAATACCCGTAGCTAGAGTATATTTTGGGATCAAATGGTTTTGTTTCTCCTTTTTCCTTACACCTATCCCGTTCATTTCTTACATGACGTGACTGACATATTTTCGAACTATTGTTAGGAATTTATTATGTAACCTAGTAATACCACAAATACCATACTGAGAAGAAGGAGTATAAATCACGGATGCATTACACACACAGCGCCGCCTAGCGCCAAAGTAAGCTAAGAATAACTTGTGTTATGGATAGATACTAGAGAACATATGAACAATACTTAGGCCCAGTTTCACTGTGTTGGGATAAAGTGTTAGATCTATCCATCAGATATTTAGACACAAAATGTATGGCTGGTTTGTCAAAATCCAAAATTTATCTTGTGGATAGTGTTATTGGGAGATGGTGAAACTGGCCCTTAATAAATTAACACATATATTTTGATGATAATATATTATGCAAAGAAAACAACCAGACCAATACAAACAAACATATTTGTTTATACATGCACACATACATACAATATACAGGGTTACTTGGCACTTTTTTCTTTTAATTTTTTTTACCCCATCATTCTTAATTTGAGTTCTCATTGTCACCCTACACTCTGAACTACCTATGGCTAAACTAAGTTAAATCACGGCTTTGTTATTTATTGTAAATAAAAACATTATTAATGTTTTGCTACTATTTGCATCCAACCTTACTTTTAGGAAGCTTAGATTGTAGTCAGCCTCAATGACAATGACTTTAGACTAGTATGAATGCGTGGATACCTTTGAACGACCTATTCGAACGTATTAAAATGAACACTCTGGCAGCTAACACAATAATGGCAACTGATAGCTAAGATATTTGACTAGTCTGGGTGCCAACATCAATTTGAAGACCTTGTTTGCCAACATAAAATTAAAACTACGTTCTTCGGATTATTTTGACTACTTTGAATGCTATAATATATCTGACGCTGACTGGACTACAAATCTTACTTGATGCACACGCTCCATCATGATTCTATTTGTAAATTCATATTATGTATCATTCTTCTGAATGTTTGCACTTTCTAGCTAGGGAATAAGCTTACTGCACTGCAGTCGTATAATATAATATAATATTAAGATTTCGATTTAAATGATGGCTCAGTAAACAGATACTGCATAACAGCTGCGCCACTCATACAAGTATAGACTTCATCTCGGGCATGGTGAGTTTCGTTTTTTTAGTGTAAAAATAACTGCTTAGTCTGTGCGCCTGTTAGTCGCGTTGTTATAGGTAAAGATAAATACTATGTGAGCTTTTGCAGTTAGCAGCTAGTTGATAAGTTCGCAGGCAACAGCCGATAATGAGGTCGTTATCGCGGCTATTTCAATACATACCCTCCGACTGTTATCATAGTCGTCCTTGTTTTTCCCGCTCACGTGCCGCGTGATGTACCCTTCGTGAGGACTGGGCACTGCTTCAGAGTGCACCGGGTACCTGTTAGAATATTTGAATTATGTTTTTTAATTGAGCTACCAAACTTCGTAGTCGGACAGGCCATAAGCGTAAGTATTATATGTTTTTATGAACAACGCACTAGGTAAAACATTCGTGAATACGATCTCAATTTAGAAGTATTGTTATATTTGGTTATAAATATTTCCCATTAGATTTGTAGTTTCAAACCTCTTCGTAAAAATGCATCATGTTTGGTCGTTTATCAGTCAAATAATATACAAATTATCATAAGTTAGTCTGTATGTTCCCATAACAACTAATAGTAGGCCCGTTAATTAGTTAACCTGTTCTTAACCTTCCTTAAACGAAAACGATTTGATTTCCGGTTCGGAACAATTTAACGACGATCCTAAATTAGCGGCTTTCTGATATGATCTGGGAGAAGCCCTTTGCAATATTCAAATTTGGTACCTAGTAAGTTCGTAAAACAGGAATAAATAAATATTGGACAACATAACATACATTGCTTGAATGTCACTTCCCTACTTCCAGACGATGTAAGTTTGCTGTCTGGCGCATACATATTTATTTAAATATAATTTAAACTGTTGTATCATATTTGTATTTCAAAAGTATCTGTAAAATTATAGGTATGTCGCTATTTCAAAATTATATGAAATACTATACAAATCACTTCAATGACTCGACTCACTTCAATGAGTAAACAATTAAACTTAAGAAAGGTCGTTCAACTTAAAACGTGCGTAATCATCTAGAATGACTCGAATAAGCATAACAAATCCAGTAAACAGTATGTCACGTCAATTCTTTAGTCCGAGGGCGGACGGGGCCTATGGCCTTGACTAACTTAATAGTAACTAACGTGGATATGATACGTACTACGGATATTTAATAATACAAAGGTAGATTTGTTTGTTTGTGAATAATAAGTATGTTTCGAATAAGTAGGAGATACTACTATCAGAATCATGTTGTAAATCATGCAGTGCACTCGTCACATGTCTCGCTCACTAGCGCTACATCGTGACGTCACAACGCAAAGATATTACTGGGGTTTAGAATCATCCATCTGATTGGAAGAGAAAGCCACACTATTCTATTCTTTGTAATTTACTGCCCGCTAAATCCCGAGATTAAAACAAGCAATTCCGACCGCTGTCACAAGAAGCTGGAAGCCGCGCTTTAGATACATTTACGATTTTTGCGAGTTACGACCCATGGGCTTAGGCGACTGACCGGGCAGTCCGATTTTACGGCGCCTCTTTAAACCTTGCGTGCTTAGACAAAGTTGTAAATGTATTTAAATATTATTGGTCTGTAGTTTCAAGTCGGGCCATGCGCCAGTAGATATTTATAGACAAGCTGCTAGATTCAAATAGCCCAGAGACGCTCGCTGCTAGGATATATCCAGCAGTGGACAACCAAAGTCGGATGATGAGATGTTAAAACTATTTACCTGCTGGCATTCAGCGGCTTGTTCGGTGGTTTCGCTCTCAGCGCCCTCTGTTCGGACTTGACCGTAGTCGGGATGAGTATGAACATGTTTCCCGTGACGTGCACGTACAAGTGGTCGCCCACGCCCGCCGCGTGAGACGTGCTCTCGACTGTACACTTGATGAAGCCGAAGCGGCCGACTATTGCCTCTTGGAATAGGAATAGCCGCTCCAGCCATGTGTCTTCTGTGAATCCTAGATAGAGATGACATCGTCAACGTATTTTAAACGGTATTTATTACGTCGAGTCGTAATAAGTCAAGGACAAAAGTGTGTCATCTGGTGCATAATTATTAATATTTTTGGTTGATTCAAAGCAGAAGATTGTTTTAAATTACATCTACAAATGTTTAATTTAGTTTCAGAACATATTTATTAATTTATTAAAATTAATTTGTTACTGTATAACAATAATAATTATTCATATTAAATGCGTTATCAACCACAAATACCTACTAAGATATTGAAACTTTCGTACCTATAATATACAATAGCAATATGTATATGAGGAAAATTGTAATGAAAATGTTTCATAAATAGACAAGTTTTATTGTTAAACAATATTATTAAACACAATTAAATTTTATCTCTGAATTAATTAAGTACCTCCCTACACTTTGTTGTTGCATGTAACTTTTAGACAAACTACCATCAAGAAATAATAGCAAAACAATTCGGTATGTTAAGAGATTGTAATGGTATTTTTTAGGAAAGTAAAAACCAATAATGGAAACTATAGTATAACCGTTCAGAGAATGCGTTCCTGACACGTCGCGATTGAACTGACGACGTAACTTTGTAATGGCGTTGCAGTTACGATAAAAATATTTTTGCTGGTTGTTAACCGTTTTAACAATTGATGAGCATTAAAACAACATTATTATATCAATAATCAATGAATTTTATAATTTTGTGCCAAACTGAGTTTCAAATAACTTGGTAAACAATATTTTTCTAAATCTATACTGCGCTATTACAAGGTTATGTCAGCGCTTTGTATTTGTAGTGCTGTGCTAACAATAACAGGCAATAACAGTATCGTAATCTGTTCTTATACAGTTATACTTTATAAAATAATAAGTTTTGTAATTCTTTTTAAGAATTTGAAAATAATGGACTATAAGATAACTTTTATTAAATATAAAAATAAAACTATGAACAAACCGAACGCGCGAAAGAAAGTAGCATTTTTATATTTAGGTTGAAAATGGTAACCCCAAATGGCGTTATGGGCCGCCATTTTGTGACGCTAAAACAGTCGTCTGTTGTCGTTTCGTGCGCATAGACCACGTTCTTCAAGTGTTTTCGATCTGTTTTTATTGGATTACCCGGCTTTCGTTTAATGGACTGTTTCTGCTTTTCAAACTGACATCGGCGCTAAATCTGACCTCGATTTTATTACGTATTGCGTTCTTTTTACTTTTGGTGCATAATAATGCCTAAACGTGGACAAACATTGAAAAGTGGAGCCCGTGAGTTAATCATCAAGCTGCAAGATTACTTTGAGCGGGAGCGGCAAAATGGCGGACCCCTGATACCTGTCGAACAAGTACAAGAACGCGTCTCTCAGGCACTTGGACTTAGCAAACGAACGATAACAAATATTAATAAAGAAAAGTTCGGCTCTACTGGCATGGAAGATAATATTTTACGTACTCCGAAGAAGAAACGTAGAACTAAACCCGTGACAGATATTGACTCCTTTGACGCCGATGCAATCAGAAATCATATATATGGTTACTATTCCAGAAATGAATATCTCAACAGGAAGAAGCTTTTGGCATCGTTAAGAGAAGCTGGACTGTTTAGCGGGGGTAAAACTGCTTTAACCAAAATCTTAAAAGACATTGGTTTTTCGTATAAAAAAACAGACAATAGAAAAATTTTATTAGAACGATACGACGTCATTTTAAAACTGATAAGTTTTTTGAGAGAAGCAAAAAATATTTATAACTGGGATAATGTCGTGTTCATTGACGAGACATGGCTAAACGCCAATCACACGGTTTCCCGTTCTTGGACGGATAATACACAAGCGTCGACGTCGAAAGTACCAATGGGTAAGGGGGCCCGTCTGATAAAATGCCACGCAGGTACTGCAAAATACGGCTTTGTGGAGAACGCGTTACTGGCATTTCAATCAAAAACCACAAATGACTACCACGAGGAAATGAATGCCTTTACATTTAAAGAGTGGTTCCAGAACGTGCTTTTGCCCAGCCTACCAGAGCCTTCTGTAATATTCATGGATAATTGCCTCCTATAACTCGGTTCAAATACAGAAACCACCTACCCAAGCTAATAAAAAAGAAGAAATGGTGGCTTGGTTACAAGCAAAAGGCATTGACGCAAATATGCAGATGCTAAAACCAGAGCTAACTAAATTAGTTCAAGAAAATAAAGCGGCAAATGTGCGATACGAAATCGATGAACTGGCTCTGGAGTATGGTCATCGCGTTCTAATAATTCCACCGTATCATTGCCAATATAACGCGATTGAGCTAATCTGGGCTCAAATAAAAGGTTACGCCGCCCGCCACAAGACTTCCCTCCCTGCCATTCAGCACGAAAAAGATGATGACCCTATTAAAAGAAGCCTGCGGGGAAGTCACTAGAGATGACTGGGCAAAGGTTGTTAAGAAGACTAAAAACCTGATTATGAAACATTTTGACCGAGATATCAGGATTGATTCTGTTATTGATAAAAATATAATTATACATGTAGGCGAAGATGATGATGAAGACACCACCTCCTCAAGCGAATCGGAGTCTGATTAATATTCTGTACGCACATTTAATTCAATGTACTTTATTGCATAGAAATACAGATTGTAACTTTGTAACAAAAAATAAATATAACAATTTTATTATATTAAAATTACCTTTTTTGGTTTCCACTTAAATTACTAAAATATAAATTTTAAATGATTCCGCCAATTTAAAACAAAAATAATCTTAAAAATAACGTGGCGTTTCATTTTGGAGGAACGGTAACGAGCTCAGTGTTATGTTGTGCCCATCACTAGTCGTGACTAACTGATAGGTGTCAGGAACGCATTCTCTGAACGGCCGAACTTTAATTGAATGTTTTTAAGAACTACTTATTTTTTATAATTTTTGACTCGATGACGTAGTTTGTAAGCCTGTACAAAGTGATTATTTGATCAGTGAACGTATCTTCACTCCATAGAGTCATATATATAGAAGCCCTAATGTCCTATATGAACAATCGGTTATACAAATATGATCTAAATCAACATTGTACTTATAAACATGTAGCCATCTTGTTTTAACTTACCTATAATTCCCCATGTAAAAAGAGACAGCAATATTTTTAATCGACATAGTTTTGGCAACATTAAAAAGTGACGTCATAGCAATGCATGATCGTGCCCGTTTCGCCATTTAATTCGCCAACTCATCAAGTACATAAGCTGTCAACGCGAGTCATATTTGCAGTGTTTTGTGACATAACTCTTTTAATTTGGGACTTTCATGTGAATTATGCTATTATTAAGTTAAAGAAAGCAACAAGCAACATGCCTAATTGCAGTGTGGTGGGTTGCGGCATCAAAAAAATCGTCCAAACAAACATAACACCGGTACGTACTTTTTCTTTTGCAAAAATAAAAAAAAATTACAAGAAATGACATAACTTTCGGCTTTCCTATGAATTGTTAACTTGGAATTTATGCCAAATGTAACTTAAACTACTTATTTTTGTGAGTTCTGATAGTGTATTTCAAGGTACTAAAAAACTGTTTGTTTGTCGATAGAGTTGCCTTCAAAGCATATCGATATTTTCAAGTGTGAATTGTAGTGTAATTATATTAAGCCGTTTTTTGTTTTTGTTTTAGGTTGCCTAAAGATTACAGTAAAAGAAAAATGCGGCTGGATGCAACCATTCCAGAACCTTTCTGCCCCATCGGCTGTCACTTCTACGTGCTATGTGCCCCGCCTACCTTCCTTAGCCTGCTATTTCGTCGGGTTATGTCAGCGACTTTTGTTCGTTCACGGATCTCCTCATTTCAGATTTGATTTCGCGAAGAAACACCGAGCATAGCCTTTCCATAGCGTGATATAGTTGTTATTTATATAGTAAATAAATGAGACTGATGTTTTGTACCTTTTGTTTTCTTAATTTTAAGATACTCTATAAACGATACCACAATTACTATTTTGGGTGCCATATTTCAGAAGTTTCTGTACGTTATTTGATTGAATATGACGTTGGTTGATTTGATACAACCTTGGGTGCTACGAAACTAGTAATTTTGATATCATTTTGTAGATAATCTCAAAATTATTACGTTATTTAGGACAACATAACCTATTGCTTTTACCCTATGGTAAGTAGCTAAAGCACTTGTGTTAAAGAAATCAGAAACAACGACGGTGCCACATTACCCAGACCCGAGGCAATAAAGAAAAGTTCGTTTCCTACATTGAACCGACAGGGAAACCTCAGAGATAGTGACGCCATATACATACAGGCTTGGTCGTCATATAAGGAATTTATTAAATTGGTGTGTACCGTCGTTGTTTCCGATTTCTATAACACAAATGCTTTAGCTACTTACCTGAGGATAGAAATGTATGTTATGTTGTCCAATATTCATTTCGACGCCCCTATACAATAAGTCGGTAAGTCTTGTTATGGACTTTTTGCTGTTAAAGCCAATTTGACATCTGTGAACTGGAATACACCTAAGCATTTTTTTTTTAGATTTTTTCTACTGATATTTACCTTCGTAAATATATATCATGACATAAAGCTTTATTGTAGGGAAACTTAAAAACAAAATTATGTTATAGGTCTATACGTGCAATATTTTATATTTTATTTCAGTAAGTAAAAAATATCTAAATATAATATAATATAAATTTTATATTTATTTATTTGCTTTAGATATTTTTTTGCGAGATTTCTTACGACTTGTTTTTTCCCCTTCTTTCCAGGAAGGAATAATCTTTTTCTATAATGTTTAGGAACTCCACCTCCATAGAAATAAAAACTTTTTTGCAGACTTTACCAAAGAATAATAATAATAAATCCCTGTGCTGTTTCAAGAGCAAGAAAATGCGATAAATTAAAAGCTCTTTTATTGCCTATCGAAACCCAGATACACTGTAAAAATAACTTCATCTATAAATACATATATCGATTTACCGTAGGGCAGCACTACGGACAGGCGCCATTTTGTTCACCAATTAAGTTTAGGTATACACGTTTTTTCCGTAGTTACCTCAACTCCATAGGGTTCAGTACTCAGAGCTTCACTCTCACATTCACATTTGACATTACAAATTTACTACAATAGACATAACGAAGCTTTTACTTTCAATCAAATCTTTGACATATTTTTCAGGCACACACACACACACGCGCGCGCGCAAGCTCAGTGACGTCAGATGTAAGCTTCTCCGTGATTAGAGATCGTATGAATGGCAAAAATAAACGCTATCTTGAAGTTTATAAGCGTAAAATCTCGAAACGATTTTGGAATTAGCCTTAAGGTTATATTTTGCAAGTATACCTTCAAACAAAGCAGACTTGTTCCTCAGCAAGGGTTCCTCGTTGAGAGGCACGTAGATGGGCCCTCGCAGCGGGTCCGACTTGGACGTGAACGGGAGGGCGAGCGGGTCGGCCGGGATCGGCACCATTTGTAGGCGACAGTTCTGCGCTTTCCTCGCCCAGCCGAATATCTGTTGTAGAACGAAAGTACGTATTGTAAAACATTATTTTAAAAATAAATATTAATACATTTTATCCACAATCACACCAATTAGCTAGCCCCAAACTATGCAGTTTGTACCATGGCGACTAGATAACGGATTAACATACTTAAATACGTTTATAAACATCCATGACTTAGACACAAATGCGCTTGCTCATCACACGAACATTCGCCCCTTGCGGGATTCGAACCTGCAGTCGTCAGGATTTATAGTTCGGAGCGCGAACCACTACACAAGACGATCGTCAAATAATTTATGTGCATAAACCAAATATCATCTATCGCAGAATGGACTAAACGGGTTTCAAGTGGAGACCACATCTGGATAGGACGCCGATTATCGCCATAGCCATCGAGCTGGTTCAATGGACCGACGACCTAAGGAAGATGGCTCGATGAAAAAAGCGGGAGATCGTGCTCTTTGGCTTACGTTCAGCAGTGGATTGCAATAGATAAATAACACTTGAAAAAATCATCGACTGGTGACTCGAACCCACGTCCCATCGCAAGCCGGGCGAGTGCTTTACCAACTAAGCTACCGAGGACGTCACGTGACACGATGAAATTTGTCAAGTGTTTCTTCTCGCTGTCGAAGCCAGCGTATCTCTGATCAATGTTGTAGCTATATGTATAGCTGAGTAGTATACTAACCGTCAATGCGATGCGGTGGGACGTGGGTTCGAGTCCCACCTGAGGTCGATGATTTTTTCAAGTGTTATTTATCTTTAATAAAACCTTGCATGGAATTGCTAAAAACAAAAATTTACAATGGATTGCAATAGGCTGACATGATGAAGCCAAATAACCGATTCGGATTGATCAGGCTCAAAGTCGTAGGCTATACGCAGCAGTGGCCTAACGTAGGCTGGTTATGGTTATAATGAGGCCAAAAGGTTATATTATGGCGTGTGGGTTGAAACTATAATTGCTAATTATTACACTCATCTCAAACTAACGACTGGTCACGTCTCACGTACGCAGCCCTCTCACATGAAAGAAAAAATCAGAGTGTAAGTGACATGATTATTCAAACGTTCTGCATTCAAAATGCTTAGCCTCATTGCTCCTGGAGTAAACTTACCAGTTCGGAGACAATGTTCCCGCTGGCGACGGCCCACTGTATGCCCATCTCGTAGGCCTGGTCGGGGCGGAAGGTGACCTGGTAGCGCGCGTGGCCCCACCCGATGCGGTCGATCTTGTTGCTCACGTCGATGTCTAAATGATTGTACAATTTACCAGTTCAGAGACAATGTTCCCACTGGCAACTGCCCACTGTATGCCCATCTCGTAGGCCTGGTCGGGGCGGAAGGTGACCTGGTAGCGCGCGTGGCTCCACTCGATGCGGTCGCTCTTGTTGCTCACGTCAATGTCTAAATGATTGTACAACTTACCAGTTCAGAGACAATGTTCCCACTGGCGACAGCCCACTGTATGCGCATCTCGTAGGCCTGGTCGGGGCGGAAGGTGGCCTGGTAGCGCGCGTGGCCCTACTCGATGCAGTCGCTTTTGTTGCTCACGTCGATGCCTAAATGATTGTACAACTTACCAGTTCAGAGACAATGCTCCCACTGGCGACAGCCCACTGTATGCACATCTCGTAGGCCTGGTCGGGGCGGAAGGTGGCCTGGTAGCGCGCGTGGCCCCACTCGATGCGGTCGCTCTTGTTGCTCACGTCGATGTCTAAATGATTGTACAACTTACCAGTTCAGAGACAATGTTCCCACTGGCGACAGCCCACTGTATGCACATCTCGTAGGCCTGGTCGGGGCGGAAGGTGGCCTGGTAGCGCGCGTGGCCCCACTCGATGCGGTCGCTCTTGTTGCTCACGTCGATGTCTAAGTGAGTGTTCTTGTAGAGTGGTACTAAAATTATTACAAAGAATAGGGATCAAAATTGCCCTACGTCCGACAGCAGTCACTAATTGATAAAAATGAGTATAAATTATAGCATTCTTTTGAACTCCACCTTTACTGTCAAAAATCAAAACAATTGCTATGAAAGTTCTTTCAAGGGCAGTAATGTGTACCATGAAAATAGTAAATTTACTACAATATTGAGAAATATTTGGCTATCTTCCTTACTTACTTTATATGGACCAGCTCTGTTACGATTTAAACACGTTTATTATTACGATATTTCACATAATCAGATTAATGGGTTATTAATTTATTCTGCGAAAAGTACTCACAGTCATTGTCACCATCCACCTGCATATAATTAGGGTCAATATTATCGCAGAGGAAGGCAGGAACGCCTGTATCATCGGTCAGTGGACTAGAGCCCGATATGTCGATGCCACCGCTCAACACCTCGTTCGAGAGCAAAGGCGACCGTGGGCCCAGAACTTCCACTTCCATCCACTCGTTTTCGAAGCTTTGCAAGTCGCCTAGCGGTTTCACGTAGTCTGTTAGCTCTGAAAGATTAGTTTGTTAGTGTTTTTCTGTTGTAGTTGAACTCTTTTGTTATATTGGTATACGAATGATTAGAAAAAATTTTAAACCACGTTACAATACATGATAAATTTACGCTAATTTTGAAGCCGCAGATATCACTTTTACTGTTACACTTAATAATATGTGGGATCAACATTCAAATCTTAAAAAGGAAAACAATTCTTAAAAACTTAAAACTGACGGAAATACACCGTGTTTACATATGGAAACAACTGCATAATCGTGCTTTTAAACTTAAAGCGATAAGACCGTCTAAATTCTGCATTTTTCTGTAAGTATTATATAATATAAAATTCACCTTTGTCTTTCTTCTGAGGCAAGATGTGGTACATGTAATATCCAACGACGAACCGTTTCGTCGTATCTCCTGAGGCGTGGCAAATCATCTTATCTTGTAGTAATTTCTACAAAATAACAATGAATCTTATAAAACCGTCAGAATTTGTGGGACCTTAGTTAAATAATCATAAAAAAGGCACGCTCAGAATAAGGTGAAAATTAGTTTATTCAATATTTGGATGCAATGCAATGCAATTTGCAAGACTTTGAAGGTCTAGGTCAGCGGTCGTCACACTTTACTGGCCAAGGGCCACACAAGACAATAGGGTTGCCAGGTGAGTCGCGAAAAATACCGGACAACCCCAAACGGGGGGGGGGGGGCGGGGGGGGTGTAACTTAATCTAGCAGATACAGACAGCAATATATATATGTATAGTGACCATTTATTTTTTACCGGACAGGCCTCGAAAATACCGGGCATCTGGCAACGGTGCGGCAGACTATCGTCAGTCACTGCCAGATTCGAACGCAAAGTCGGTTATTGATTTTGTTTATGGCATTTGGTATAGTTGAATATTTAAATAATTTACTTTGTCGCGGGCCGCACAAACAACGGCCGCGGGCCGCAGTTTGACGACCGCGGGTCTAGGTGCAAACCGCTTAAATAAAAATTGGGATTTAAAATGCTAATGCTATATCACATGTCATGTCATCAGTGACAAAACCATTTTTTGCGAAGTTAGTATTCCAAATAAATGTCAAAAAAAAACAAGTGAACATCACGCTTGGTCGTGCATTATAATCGTTTGTACACTGTACCTCCATAATCGCCGTGGCCTTTTCATAGGTGATCCCTTCCATATTGGCCTGGAGCCAGTGTATCGCGTATATCGAGACGAAGGTGTGCGAGGGCAGGCTCACGGTCTGCTGCAGGAAGCCGACGCCGAGCGTCACGCTGCGCATGCGCTCCGCCACCTCGACGAGCGTCGCGTTCGCTTTTAGCTTCGGTTCTATTACTCTGTGAAAATGAGGTTATGTCAGGCGAGGCTTGGTGGGTTGGCAACATACCTGTATGTTAAGGTTTGCTGGGATGGGCAAACTTGAGCATAATTAATATTTTGATCTGAACACAATTTGATATTTAAATAAAAATTGGACAACCTCAAATACCTCCAATGAACACTAAGCCAACTTCAAAGTTGTAGGTTTACGGAGCTCTTTTACAGCGGCTTTACGTTATTGAAGAAAGTACATTTACTTGGCGCTATGTAAATCTCAAAACTTTTTTATTTATAACGATATTACCATAAAACTTTGGGGGCATAATATTAGTAAAATAGTAAGTCGATTTATATAAAAAACAAAAATACCCTAATTTTAGTTAGCGAAGTGTTCATTGGAGCTGATCACATATATTGCTCTGATCCTAAGGGTTACCGATTTGTGGTACCGACGATTATCGTAATTTCTATATATACAACGAATATAGAAACAACGACAGTACCGCAACAGTTGACTATCACTTGCGCGCAGACTACTTAGAACCTACCCATCGTCATACGTGTCTTCACTCTCACCAGTCTGGGACTGCGTTCTTTCGAGCACGGTTTTTGCTACTGCCCTGAAAGATCAACATTTATATTAATACATTGAAATCATATAGACCTAGAACGTGAAACTATGTACAAATAGCAGGCAATGCATTAGCAAAAGCTATCAAGCAGAAGTAGTAAATAAGATTATTGTGAAGGGATGGAATATACCGTACTAATATGGAATGTACCGCATAATTACAATTCAAACATCACTACCCTTACTTTTTTTTAAACATTACAATATTCGATTAATCTAAAAATAAAATATCTTACAAGTTATTTTTTATTGTATTATTATGAATAATAACATTTTTTTTCTAACATACGACGATTTACTGTACACATTGGACAAGGAAAGTGAATGATAGTCTTTCTCTGAACTTATTCAGTTGAACTGGTAGTGTGTGATAATATATGGATGGTATAAGCGTATGATATACTTACTTGTTACACTGACTAGTATTTAGTGACTTAGTAGGTGAAACTTGCTGCAATGAAACGTTTAAAGTTAAGAATAACAAGCGACCGATGGCGCAGGCTTGAGCAAGCATCCCGCGGCCATACAGCATTAAATAGGATACCAAGAAATAAACAATACACAACAATATCTGAAAAAAAAAGGTTTCGGCCAAATTCCTTATGAAACAGACCATTTGAAATTAGAATTTAAAAATCAAATGTTATAAAGTGATTAGAATAAAAAAATGTTTCAGAAATAAATATAATACTGCTAAAGAAATTAAATAAGTGAAAATAAATACCTACATAAATGACAATAATATTAATACCATCAAGTAATTGTGTTATGTAAATGTTAATATTGTGAAAGGAAATGTCATGCAAACAGAACTAATACCAGTTTTACAACGTAAAGAAGTAAAACTGGTTTTTGGCGAAGCACACCACGCCACACAAAAGCAACCGATTTTTAACATGCGGTATTTCTGACTAAATAAAAAACCTTTACATATTTTATGTGCCCAAAAAATTACAGATTCCTTCGATTTAGAAATTATATCTATTTCATATTAAAGGATGAGACACATTAATACATAAGGAATTCGATTTAGAATTATGCCATCAATTTGTAAAACAATAAATTATATTATTATAAAATTACTTTCTAGCATCAATCAACCCATTGATAAAGACTTTAAAATCTATCAGCCTGCTAATAAAATAACTGCCTTATTAATAAACTCGTTTTATTCTCGGAATAACTTTACTTACATAAAGGTTACTATTGGTTAAAGAACTCGAAATGTTATCAATCTCGTCCCCCATAAATGTGACATAGTACATAGTTAATTTGACTAACAAATATTTGGACATGGTTTTATTCTAGTCCAGTGTTTCTCAACCTGTGTTTCCCAGACCCCAAGATCCACCGACCGATCTAAGGGGGTTCGCGGATAAAAAAAGTATTAGTAGAAGAGTTTATTAATGCGGCCAAGCGATTTGGGCTATGTCCTCTTAAAAGAAGGGGGGGGGGGTTATAAAATGGCAAATGGATGGCATATGTATAATGCACGTCCGCATCTGTGTCGGTACTGACATGGCTTCTATCCGCAGCCGTGGCCGGTCCGGCAGGCGCGTGCTGCCCACACGCTCCCGGAACGGTGAGCTGGACACGCCGCCCTGACACAACACTCACGTTAACGGTACCCAAACTAGTCTAACCTAACGTGTGCCTGAAATACCGACCATACCGAAACACGATGATTTTTTTATAAATTTAGAGCCGCATATATTAGACTTCTACTCAAATACAATGTTTAATATGAGTATGCGGCTCCAAAACTAACGAAAAGTCAACGTGTACTAAAGTCCTCGCATATCAATTAACCATATTTACAAATAAAATCATTTTTTGATGGTATTCTTTAACTCTCAACATTAGTCTGTGTCGGATGATAGAGATACATACAAATCTCTATGAAAAACACCATTAAACTCAAGTTAGGCTCACTGTTAATGCCTTACTGGTATTTAAATCAAGTGGTTATCGATTATGTTCAGTATTTGGTCAGTCTCTCAGAAATCAAATAAAAACAAATAAACATCTACAAAATTAAACAGAATAAGCGAGCAAATAAAATGTGTCTCATTATTCAAGTGCATTCCGTGCATAATATTGCATAATTTTATAATAAGCAGTGCAGGTATGTACGCATTTCACAAGTAGGTACATCGCGATCGTTTTATGTTTTACATGACGGTCAGATGGCAACTCTTGAGTTACATCACAGGTTATGTTTATTACTTGGACAGAGCTCATGAGTTTTACAAGCAATGGTGAGATTATTCACTACCTACGTATTTGCAATCCAGAAGTAGAATCCACCTCTTGAAGACCCGAAAGAAGAATGCACTGTTATGTATAAAATTACGATTAAATATTGGCTAAGTAATATTAGTACTGCGGCGCTTACTAAATCGGTTTGTTACTATTAGATCACTTATTATAGTAGGCTTCGTATTATATTGCTACTCTTAATGTGTTAATATGTAATAGTTAGAAACCCTGTGTCACAGAGTCAAAGTGCTGAGAAAATTGCCAAAGAAAGTAACATCTAAAATAATTTTGATTTATATTTAATTCCAATAAGTTGCGAGCAAACGAGCAGACCGATGTATTTTCATTGTATCCTCGGTTAAAGTAGCATATAATGTGTAATGTGTACACATGCTTTTGAAACATGATGTTTTGATGTACTTACATATACACAGGAATGCCTATTAAACTCGAAAGTGACCACAAATGCTATAGCGAAGTCGTATGGTCTGTCTCATTTGATCGAGGCGTAAAATGGTAAGTGTAGGCGGGAGTGCTGGAGGAGGAGGGGCGGGGAGGGTACGACACTAAACAATAACTACGTAGACGTGACACACAACAAATGTTAATTCTTTACATTAAAAAACTTTACCAGCTTCCCAATTAATAAATTATTTTTTAGATACCTATTGAAGTTCATGAAACGCTTTCTCATCAAAAAGGTTTTTTTTTTCAACAGCTTTCACAAAATTGCAATCTTATATCAAATTATGCTTTTAGTTGAGAATGCCTCAGCACTAAGGCCGCTTAAATGCACTGATTATACAAATCTTTAAAGTTTAAAAATAATTATACAAAAAATATTTATACATTATCATACTTTATTACATTAAGAAAATACGTTTCTTTTTATGCGTGTCAGTATCAAGTCTACGTCTGGAGTTGCGTGCAATTCGCTAGCGGTATCTACGCCAGACCACGGTCTATTGCAGGAAACTCATAGGTTATTATTTAGTGGGTTGGAATCAGTAGTACCTGAGCGCTCCTAGTCAGCATTGAAGTTGAATGGCGGCGTCGAGTTAGCGCGTTGTCCCCGACCGCGCCACCCGAGCCCGCCATCTGCACGCATCATCACTGAACAGCGGTCCGACCGACCATCCGACCTACCGACCGTCCGACCGACCGAACGACCGACCATCCGTCCGACCGACCGAACGACCGGCCTCCGAACATTGTCGCCTCCGACATCGGACCACCCAATAACACATACTGAGCGCCCGCGAAACGAGGCTTTTCATAAACTAACTACACAACCGCGGAGCTATAACGACCCTCCGGTTGACGAACACCCTACGCTAACTAGCACCATTTGGGTCACGTGATCACGATCTGTGTCTGATTAATAGTTATTGGAGTTAATCTCATGCTTTGGACTCAAACAGGAAATTACGGGTAACACGTTGTGTGCAACATAAAAGTAAATTAAATGTCCGAAATAAATTAGAACATACATGCCCATACCACACAATATGTAAAAAAAAATCTGATACATTCATCCATAATAACCTTGTAGTACATTAATTAAAGATAAATAACACTTGAAAAAATCATCGACCTCAGGCGGGACTCGAACCCACGCCACGTCCCATCGCATGCCGGGCGAGTGCTTTACCAACTAAGCTACCGAGAACGTCACGTGACACGATGAAATTTCTCAAGTGTTTTTTCTCGCTATCGAAGCCAGCGTATCTCTGATCAATGTTGTAGCTATATGTATAGCTGAGTAGTATACTACCGTCAACACCCGATAGAAATATTTTTACAAATATTTGACTATTGGTTAAGATCAGAAATGCTTAACAATAGAAATTTTTTCAAGTGTTATTTATCTTCAATTAAACCTTGCATGGAATTGCTAAAAACAAACATTTTCACTTATAGTACATTTCTTAACTGTTTTATTGATTTGGAATTGGTTCTGACAGCATGCGGTCTACGTCAAAAGCGATGAAATTTAATTTCATGTTTGAGTTTCCTTTTAGTGAGTTATTATAAACAGGTTTATAGTTTCAAAACAGTTTTTCAAGCACAGGCAACTCATCGTCTTGCAATGTAGTTACTGCTTTAGAGATGTGCTTTAGAGTTTCATGCAGTGCAGTGGTAACTACGTGTGATTCTAAGTGCGGATAAATATACATGCTTATATTTATACGTATATACAACTATTTATACATATAAACAACCTATCATTAACAACATTGTCTTCTATGATAGACTATATCAACTAACAACTTATTATTTTTTTCAACTTTAAAAATAAAAGAGAAAGCATCATGTCATCAGAATGTTCATATTAATTAGAAATTATGATACAATTACTAAAAGTAAGTAAACAGTACGCTTATTGTAGATTCTTATTAAGTATATTGTGATGAAAATATCCTTATTTATGTATAATACTTACAATTGTCAATAGGACCTTGATAAAAAAGTAAAGTTGCATTGGTCATTAAATACTGTTTGGTTGTGGGTTTCATTTGCTACGTTTTTAAACTGTTGTAGTTACATCAGATATATCCGAAGCTATTCAGAGAACCAAGTGTACTCTATAGTTTGTTCCTTCAATTTATTCTTCAATTCTATCGTAAGTACATAAATAGAGTGTAACTTGTAAAGCATAAACAAGTATAACACTAATTCTGAAACAATACTCAAGTTAGGTAGTTTTTCCCCTCCCATCGAAAGATCATAACATCAAGTAAAATCAATATATTTTATTTTGTAAAAAGGCCATTATTAACACTTTTATACGACCAATTATTTTACCCTTACTCAATCAGAAGAAACGCGGTCACTTTTTGGCTTGTGACGATTTTACACAGCTTATCTCCGAATATCGCTTTGCCTACTTGTACGTGCAACTACTTCACTAATAACTGTAGCATAGTACTGAACAGTATATAAATTCAAAAACTATAGAATGTCATCCTCTCTAACTCCTACAACAATGTTTTTGTGCCCAAAAAGGGCTATAACTATATACAACACTTGTGTAACATTGTAAAACGCAATAAGAATAATATTGAATTAAATTACTGATTAACTTCTTCAAATACCATCTAAACAAATGAAACCCACATATCGCATCTCGCTTTCGCCAGATACTTACCCGCTGCTTGTTGGGTCTTTTGACCTTATTGAAGTACAGTTCTGTCATCTTGAGGAATCCTTCGGTGAGGTGGTCGAGGTCCTGCCGAGTGGGCGTGGGATAGATGTCGCAGTGAGTCGCCTCGTCTTCGAGAATCTGTTTCGTGGCCGGGTTGTAGAGAGGTAGCAGGAGCGTGCGGAAACGCCAGTATTTTAGAGCCTGGATGGAGGAAAGTATGTTGGTTTGGTAACACAATCATTCTTTATAAACATATTCTATTAAGGATTGGGTAGCCGTAGTGCGTTAGTTAAAAATACAAATCTAAAACCAAACCAGATGTAGTGATTATAAGCCAAAAAAAAATACGAGACCTGGCCAACATCTAAATATTTAGATATTGGCTTTACCAAGTCATGCTTCTATCTATCCACATACTATTTGTTATGTCGCCCGTGCCCGCGATTTGTTCACGTGGTTTTTCGTTTATTAATAATATGTTCAATTTACACAAAATCTTCATAAATTGTAGACTATGTATTTTTATGATGTACAAAAAATATTAAAGTTATTCATGTAAAGTTTTATCATAATCCGTTCGTTTCGTTTGTCCGTGATAAACTACTAGTGACAGTATATCCTAAGCCCTCCTTCCGATGAGCAAGTAAGTACTTCACCGTTCGGAAAACACCTAGGATACTACATGTATCGCATCGAAATGAATTAAAGGTTACCTCGACTAGAGCAAAGTCCGTGTCGCCCCTGGTGCAGATGTAGTGGTCCATATAGTTCCAGTTGTACGTCTCCAGCTTCTCAGTGGTGAATGATACCCACGACACTTCGTAAGTATCGTGGTTCGGCGCGTGGAACCGGTATCGATAGTGGATGTTGAATGGCGGGTATGGGTGTCTGAAATAGTAAGACATTTAAAGAAACGGTATGTGTTGGAGTGGAAGTGGTTGTTTGTAACTAGGTAAGTATGCCTCCTCCCGGGCGCTAAAATCGTGATCTCACTGAGGCACCCATTACGATACTAAGTTGCGTTCAAGACTCGGTTTGGTTGCTTGAGTTTGGATAAAATATAATAAAGCATAGATAACACTGCGAGCGAAGCGAAAGAAAGAAAAGAAGTGATTGCATGATACAATCGAACAAATTTACTTCCATTTCGCTTCGCTCCCAGTGTGGTCTACGCTTGAGAGATAAAAACACTGCACATTTATCCCGATAGGTGTTGCTTTGCCTTTGGTCCTGTCCGTAGTTATGTTAAGTTGTTAATTCTGACATTGGTTGACAAAAAAAAACACGCTGGTGCCATCTGAGACAGGCTTTGCGTGTGCTTTTCCATTATACCCAAGTACCCCGTTAGTGAATTTTGGAACTTATTTTGCAACTGTATTAGGTAGCATTTAAGTGATGCAAGAGTGTACGGTATTACTTATAAATGCAAACAGCACTCGAATTTGCAAATGAGTAACTCTTATCACTAACAGTTGCTTTTGAGTGATTTTTGTTCCTGCTTTTTTACTTATGGTAAAATAAGCCGAATTTATTACTAATAATATAGGTTGCATAAAGGATTTAATTTACTCTCTTTTAGTACTCAAAGAGGCATATGACGTCTTAAAATCCCCCCTAAAGAACTGTGCCCTAATATGTGGTAATCATATATATGAATTATTTATCACCTGTAGTAGATCAAGAGTTATTATTGCAGCTCATTTGGAACCTAGTGTAATTGCCTTTTTAAGGTAAGGTCTAATTACTATACAGAGTGTACAAGAGAATAGGACACTCCTTAAAACCACGTGATCAGCTGGTCATATACAACAACTTTTTATATGGTAGCTGCTTTTAAAAAAACTGCTTTTCCATACAAACTTACTCGCATACCTCGATGATAATGATAATGTATGTAGCATCTGAAAATAAAATCAGGATTTCGATGTTGCTCCCGTAGGATAAGTTGTTGTATATGACCAGCTGATTACGTGGTTGTAAGGGGTGTCCCATTCATTTGTATGTACACCCTGTATACATACTTTGTAAGGCCTATATAGCCTTACCTTGGTCTATATCTCGTAACCGTGATTGTGGAGCCAACTAGCGTCAGTTTATGGAAGATTCTGCCAATAGACAAAAGATATCTCTTGGTGGGCGCGACGTTTGCCAGCTTGCTGCTTTGCGGGGCCACTTTAGACGGCGGCGGGACCGCAGACGACGGGCACTCGATCATTTCGTTTTCGTTTACCCCTACTATTAGTTGAAAGCCCTGTAAACATCGACTCGGTTAGGAAGGGAATCCTTGAGTCCCCAATTTCAGTTACATTAAGAAAAAAAAACAGGTAAGGGTGGTGTTAAGTATTAGTTTGGGGAAAAAGTCTTTTCGCATTATAGTACGTATATAAAATAATGTAAATTATAAATGAACTTGTAATAAAATCTCTTTGGCTGTACTATTTGTATCTGGTTGGTTTTGGTATCATTAAAAGTTTAAATTGTAAAGAAGATAATTCCAAATTCAAATTAGGAAAATGTGTGTTTTTCATTTGTTTTTCGTACTGTCAAGATGAGTGAATCTAATGAAGAAATTCGATACATTTTAAAATGTTACTACAAAAAAGGTAAAAATGCAACGTAAGCCGCGAAAAAAATTTGCGATGTTTATGGACCTAGTGCAGTGTCCGTGAGAGTAGCACAAATTTGGTTTAGGCGTTTTCAATCCGGAAATTTTGATGTCAAAGATGTACGTCGCTCTGGTCGCCCTATAGCGGATAAAATTGATGCCATATTTGAAAAAGTGGAGCAAGATCGGCATATTAGTAGTTACGACGTAGCTGAAGAACTGGGAATTGACCACAAAACAGTTTTGTCGCATTTGAAAAAAAACTGAGTACACAAAAAAGCTTGATATACGGGTACCCCACGAGCCACTGAAACCCCACTGAAAGAAACCTAATGAACCGTGTACTTATTTGTGATTCTTTATTACGACATAATGAAACCAAAACCATTTTTGAAAAAGCTGATAACTGGTGATGAAAAGTGGATCACGTACGTCAAGAACGTGCGAAAAAGGTCGTGGTCAAAGGCCGGACAGGCTTCACAGACTGTGGCGAAACCCGGGTTAACTCGCAACAAGGTAAGGCTGTGTGTGTGGCAGGATTGGAAGGGCATTATTCATTATGAGCTGTTACCACCAGGCAGGACCATCGATTCTGAACTCTACTGCGAACAACTGATGAGATTAAAGGAAGAACTTGAGATAAAGCGGCCGGAATTAATCAACAAAAGAGGTGTGGTTTTTCATCATGACGATAAGGCTAGACTTCACACACCTTTAGCCACTCAGCAAAAATTAACAGAGTTTGGCTGGGAGGTGTTAATGCATCCGCCGTATAGTCCTGACCTTGCACCTTCAGATTTCCACCTGTTTCGCTCTCTTCAGAATTCTCTAGGCAGTGTCAGGTTAACATCACGAGAGGACTGCCAAAACCACTTGTCGCGGTATTTTGATCAGAAGCCCCAAAATTGCTATAGCAATGGGATCCCCTACCAACACGATGGCAAAAAGTTATCGACCAAAATGGTACCTACATACTTTAGTTAAATGTAAATAAACTTTATTATTATGATGATGAAATAAACTATATTAAAAAATGTTTTGAATTTTCTTAAAAAATGCGAAGAAACTTTTTCCCCAACCTATTATATGGCCGGATTTTACAGAGCGCTACAGAAGTTATTAGTCTCGGAGTAATCGAATTAATATACTTATACTGCTACGCGAAATTTGGGAACCCTGACATTACTCTTTACTTTCACAGTGTAACGAGCGAGCAAGATGCATTTCGACAGATAGTTACAAAGGACCATCTCAAGTTGCTTGTGATCTAGGTTTTTAAGAGTTGACTTTAACTAAAATGCTCTCAATGCTATTTATTATTATTATTTTTTGTAGTTTTTGTACGATAGTATAAATAAAGTCTTTTGTAAAAAAAATGTGTTGACTTAACTTTAAAATTAAACGCGTTTTTGTGTCTCAAATTGATGTTAGTGAAAGAGATAAACCTGTTTGATGACATTTCATTTGTCTACTATGCCGATCGTTGTTCAAGTTTAAGCGAAGTGCACCCAGATTACATCCCAAAACTTCGGTTTAACTCACCTGAGCTAGCCTCTGAGAGACCAACTCTTTGAAAACTTCCATCGTGGTTAGCGGCTCTTTGTATATAGCTCTGTTCTGCGCGAAGTCGGCGTTCACATCGTCAGGTAACAGATTATAGTCCGACACTAGATAGTCGTTTTGCAGTGACCGTTTGTCGGGGAAATAGTCGGTCGTGATGGGCAGACACGCAGGGATGGTTAAAGATTTCCAGTCAACGCCTAAAAATATTTTGCTGTGTGAGCATGATGCATTGATTTCTATGAAAATGGATCGCGAATTAACTTTGTAGTCCGATTTTGCTATTCTAAAAATCGAACTTAAGGGAAGAGCGCTTCTTTTGACTGATAAACGTAAATGAGCATGTTCAAAGATTTTCAAATAACGTATTGTACAGACACAACAACACGTTATGGTATCCAAAACTGTCAAATTTCTTCAATCGATTTTTGACTTAATTGTCAAGCAATAGTTTAATATTCATTGGAGTAATTTTACGGTTTGTGTCAACATGGTGTGCTGTTAATGACTGTACAATGTTTTTAAGCGCATTATTTACTCTCTTTAAACTAAAACACAAAAACATGCATCATTGGACGTCTTTATGTCAATGCGGTCAGGCCTTGTCTTGAGGGTTTAAATACTGGCCAAGATTGATTGCTTTTTTAGGGTTCCGTACCCAAAGGGTAAAACGGGACCCTATTACTAAGGCTCCGCTGTCCATCTGTCAGTCTGTATGTCTGTCTGTCTGTCTGTCTGTCTGTCTATCTGTCTGTCCGTCTGTCACCAGGCTGTATGTCATGAACCGTGATAGTTAGAGAATTGAAATTTTCACAGATGATGTATTTCTGTTGCCGCTATAACAACAAATACTAAAAACAGAATACAATAAATATTTAAGGGGGCTCCCATATAACAAACGTAATTTTTTTACTGTTTTTATAGATAATGGTACTTCGTGCGCGAGTCCGACTCGCACTTGCCCGGTTTTTATACTATAAAAGTACGAAAAAGGAGAGCAGTTCAAAAACGAGCCTGCTTCAAGACCTCATAGTAGCTTCATAGGGGGCCTGATTATAGATCAAAATCATGCGATTTCTATAATGAAATTTTTAACATTTCTTAATGTTTTGATTGCATGACTAAGTTCATGCTTTTTCAATGGCCAAAGGTGAAGCATTTTGTGACGTGAATGTGAAATGAATGAATGGTGCACGATCATCGCAAAAGAAACATGGAATGTAAGAAGAGACGGTCATACCTGTCTTTTATAAATAGATTAAATTGAAAACATTTAGAAAATTAAAGAAGTTTCCATAGCATTTTGGACAGCCAAAGCTCATGCTGGTTAAAACTAATAAACATGCAGGACACACAAATAATAAACAAGATGTATTATCAAGTGTCAGCCCCATTTATGATTTTGCTCATAAAATTAAACAAAGTCGAAGAAAAACGGACAGAAATATGAAAAATATTTTATAAAAACTGCTCGGTTAATTGATTTAGTATATATAATTTTATATATAATATAATATATAACAAAATATTTTTTCATAGTTCGGCCCAATATTCTTTGGAAAAGTTTTTAGTTTCATAAGCATAACCATGTTTTGAAATATAGCCGAATCGGTAAAAGTAATACACATTGTAATATTTAAAAACGTGGTAATACGAGCAGCCAATGTAACATTCGTTTTAATCAAGCATGGTTGTATCACATGTTTATTTAAAATAATATTGTAATATCTATTTAATAATTCGAACCGGACTAGTCTGCTTTTTGGAAATTCTATGAAGCTTTTTTAATAACTTGTAACTACATTCCCCATAGCATTTCGTATTATTTACTTTTATAAGCCAGTGCGTAATTTTAGACTAAACATCTTAACGGAATGTGAATTGGTCAAAGGTAAATTTTAATTTAATGTGTTTTACTAATTCAGAATTATACTTTTGAATCCTGATTATTTAGAGATATACATGAATCTAAGGATTAAATTACGCACATATTTTAGTAAAATAAATTAAATTAGTTGGACGACAAAGTTAAATTTTAGTGACAATATACGGGGTCCATAAAACATATAAATGCGTGTTAGTGCCATCTACAGCGAAACATCGCCAAGATGTCTAGTCTATTGCACTCGGGCTATAGGCAGAACTACTCGATGCAAATCCAATGATATATCAAACCTATGGCTCGGTTCGCTTCGCGCCGCGATCGAAGACACGTTATCAATGCGGCGATAGGTACCATGAAACATTAAAAATGAGATGGATGTTAAATATATCGTCGGTAATTGGGGCTATTTAAAACATCTATAAACATTTTATTTTAAATAACCCATGATGTATTAATTGTATAAACTCCTTTTAAGTAGATGATACGATGTTCCATTCTTTCCTCCTCGCTGAAATGGGTTAGGTTCAAACACATGGATGATTTAATTATAGAATCGGGTTGACCGAAACAAAATCATGTACATGAACAGGTATTGATTAAATTTTGTAGAATATAGAAAATCTTAGAGCATTCAACCAACAGGAGACGCCATTGACAGGCATTCCCCTCTGCCACAAGTCTATGACCGTCGGTCACAGAGGTTATATAAAACTATTTGCAGCGCGTTCCTCTATCATTGGCAAATCACGGTGGGCGTGGAAGGACAGCAGCTAAAAATGCCAAATTACGCCGTGTGCTCGTGTTAAAAAAGATCAGAAACATTTTATGTGCTAAAGGACAATGTAAATTTTCATCTATAAGTATTATTGAGTCTCAATATTAACAAATAATGCCTTAAATTGCAAAAACCTTATAAAAATTTGTCAATCAAAAAGTGATACCAGTAAAAGGTAAAAAATCCTATTAAGCGTAATTTTTTATACTGAAGTACCCAACTTTGAAATCACACTGGTATTTCACGTTTGATATTGTTAATAATATTTTACAATAGATGCTTACCTATTGAATTAATGATAATATCACAGTTAACAAATTATGATTCTTGTTTAAGTTAAGCGCATTTTTTTTCTTAATACTTACTATTAAAATAAGCGGTCTACTTCAATAATATAATATATTTGCGAACTTCACCTTATTTTGAAAATTTAAGATTTTAATTGATATACGCTGGCCACCCGGCAGCAAAGTTGGTGATGGGATAGCACAAAAACAAAATATCGATATCGATTTAACCACTTGACCTTTAGGTCCATAGATTTGGGATTCCACCTGGATGTATTTCCAAAATGGGAATATATTCGGGAACATTCACAATGAACCCACCCGTTGGGAAAATAAACGGGTGGATTCGATTTTATTGTTTATATGAATTTATATAACACACAAATAATGTTAAGACTTAGGTTACAAGCATTTTTGTTATTATTTATTTATACATACAATAAAAAAACAGAATGGTGTTATAAATTTTGTTTAATTTTGTTGCTTTACTGTAAGATCACGGATCTTATTTATATTACAATAGGCATTATAATAATGTGTCCTTAATAAGATGTCAGTAAATATTATTTTGTACAAAAGGTTACGACAAAATCTTTGGAGGCACCTAAAATATCTTATCATTTATCTTAGGCTCGGTCTATACCCAGCCAGAAACCGGAGCAGGTTAACGTGGATTCAATCCATTGCTTAAGCAATAAGGTCGTTTTTTGAACGGATTCTTGCGGATTCTAACGGATTCCAGCAGCGTATAGACCAGAAATTAACTCTAGAAACTAACTTTTGGTGAACGAGTATAAAAAAGTCTTGTTGCTAAATTTAAATAATCTGTTTCCCGATTATTTAATATTTAAGCGTATTTTATGGCTCGGACTATACACATTCGGAAACCGGTCCGGGTCAGTACGGTTTCAATCCATCGCTTAAGCAATAGGGTCGTGTTTTGAACGGATTCTCGAGGATTTGATAATGTTTCGGATAATGATTTTTATTATTTATTATTCACCACCTTCTTAATTACTAATTAAGTTATAAAAATGAATCCATTCCAAAGAAACATAACTTTATATTATAAAGTTTCCAAGCCAACCATCTTCAGTCACCACCACAGACAGACCCAGACCAATAATATTTAAATTCATTTACAACATTATGTATAAGCAAGCAAAAAAATAGGTATTATGTTTTTCTTATTTCATGATAGCACTTATATTTGTCAACTTTTTCTTATGCAAAAAGAAAATGATTGAGAATATAGCTAAAATAGTTAACACCTTTGTCCTTTACAAAATTCAACCTTCTAACTTTACCTTCAATTATATTTACGATTTTTGCGGGTTATAGCATAGTATTTTTTTTATCATAATTTAAGACAATTTATCTGAAAACCAAATTATACAGGTATTTCTTGCAGTTTTAGGCTTGGACTTTAACCACCCGGAATCTGTTAGAATCCGCTAGAATTCGTTTAAAAACGACCTTATTGCTTAAGCGATGGATTGAAACCGTACTTACTCGGACCGGGTTTCCGGCTGGGTATAGTCCGGGCTTTAGACTCAAACATACTGACGTATATTAATAAATAACCCTGTAGATCATATGATAGCCAAAAGGAATATTTCTATCTTACACATAATAAAGAGTCTGAATTGAATAAAACCATATCATAATACTGGCAGAACTCATCGATAAAATTTATCGAGTGTTAAGCACTATCTTCGTTTATTTAAAACTGACGTCACACTCGTGCATGGATAAGTTGCCCTTGTGTGTGAATATATTTGTGTGCGTCTAGTTTAAGCTAGTGTTAGATAATTTTTGTTGTGTGCGAGCGAAGCAATATCGTCAAAAAATGCGTTAGTGTAAATTTACTATGTGTGCGTTACTCCCTGCCCCCCGCAAGAAATGACATACTTTTTCGCATAGAAATTAGCGAGCTTGTCGTCTCCTGTTGGTTGAATGCTCTAAGTAGAAAATAGAAATAGCCTGTACTTTTTTATAAAGCATGCATCAAGTCAATTTGGTAATGAATATGTTTTATTTTTATTTAGAAAAAGAAAAGAATTATTTTTTTATCAGTTAAAGTCAGTCGAATATACAGTCAACATTTAAGAAATCAACAATAGTAAACCACTTTTAGTTTCAATACTGTTCATCTACTAATCAAACACCTCACGCACACTTTTACGGTCTAAATGACGTCATAAAACCACATTTAAAAAAACCCACCAACCTGTTGTTAGGGCAGGTGTCCACTCTTGTTCTCCAGTGGCACCCCAAAGCAGAGCGAGTGACGCGTTGTTAGTAGTTGCAGTGGACGGTGGCCCTAACGCGACTCCTACGACGCTTAGTGCGCCCGATGTACTGATCATGCGCTTGCGACCTATCACGTTACCTGTCAAAACATATATTTCAAATGGTAAAACAATAACTGCTAAAGTGCTTCGTCAACGTTATGAGTATTTGTTTTGCCAATAAGCGAAATAGAAAATGTATACTTGGCCTAAGTTGATCAGTTTTTTGACTACTTTTATTTGTAGGTGTAATCAAAACTGCAATTAACAAATTCGGTCTGCTAAAAGGTTTTATAGAATTATTACCATTTAAATAAAATTCAATTTAAGCCCAAGCGCGCACTGGCGGCCAAGCCGCGGCGGCCTCCGAAATATAATATCAGTTGCATTGTATCATTATTGCGACGTAACCTGCGACCCGTATTGGTCGCTGGCCGTCGCGACCACTGGGGTTCGAAAAATTGTAGGATTGTGCGCCAGTGTGCGCGCACTGGCCGTCACGGCCAGACTTTTTACTTGTTTACAGAGTGTTTAAATTACATCGTGATGCCTGTTCAAAAGTATTTAGTTTTTCTTTGCATTGATATTCAATCTTTTCTTTGTTTTATCTTATTTTTTGGAAAAGTTCATCAAACGAGGACTTGAACATTCTTAAATAATTGAAAAACATGTCGTTTTAGGTCAGTAAAGTACTTATATGTCTGAAATAATCCCTTACAATGTATTTCATTCAGTAATAGATGAATCCAAAATCTTTTCTTGTTTTTTCGCTTCTTACTTGCAGAATAAACCATCACAGCTATTTCCTCGACGACCATTTTGAAACACTCTGTACTCAGAACTGACAATTTTGGCCGCAGTTCTGGCCGCATGCTTGGTCGCGACACTTGCGACCTGGTCGCAATACTGGCAGCTGCGGCCTGGCCGCCAGTGCGCGCTTGGGCTTAGTGACACTTACAAATTCAATACAATGTTAACATTCCCTCCTCTTCTTCCTGACGACCTCCGTAGCCGAGAGGCAAGCATGCCGGACTATAATATGGCGTCGCCATCTCTGATGTTCCGGGTTCGAGCCCCGGTCGGGTCAATGTAGAAAAGAAACTTTTCTATATTGTCTCGGGTCTGGGTGTTGTTGTACCGTCGTTGTTTCTGATTTGTATAATTCATATGCTTTAGTTACTTACTAAGGTACTTACTTAAGATCAGAGCAATGTATGTGCTGTTGTCCAATATTTAATATTTATTAATAACTGGTAGGTATTTTTTTTTAAATATGATAAAATACACACCATCAACTTGGTATATAGGGTGGTTGTTATTCCCGATGGACGATCCGTTTTCCTTGTTAGCCTCCCGATGGTTTCCGTTCCGGGATGTCGGCTCTCCCGCAGGGCGCGCTTGGTAGTGATGCTGTTGGATCAGTACTCCCGTTGGACCTAAAAGGTTATATTTATGGTATGAGAAACATATTTAGCATAAGATGCCTAACGGTCACATGGGACCACGTTACAATATAATAATATCTGTTAATTATATCTCTCTTTGCTGGGCTAAGTATATCTGAAGACACTATAAAAAAGAAGTTAGCTTGTGGTACTATTTACTAGGGTTACCCTTTAAGGTCTCATGGCATTAAGTCACCTATTGTATGGTTTTAAGATCTGTGCAATAAATTTTAAATAAATAAATAGCCATAAATCCTATCAAGATTATCTATGATATCTAATAAAGGCTATGTAGTGGTTGCCAAGCGCAAACGTCCATAGCCTTTTTGATACTGGAAAATTTCTTTGACACATATTATGTTTGAAAATAACTTACATTATTTCTTCACTATCATCATCATCATCAGCCCTGGACTAGCACTGCTGGACATAGGCCTCCCTCATAGAACGTCACAGCGAGGGCTTGCATTCAACGGCTGGCCGCAACCTGGAATAGGTGGTCATTCCGACGCAGGGGGCCTGCCTACGCCACGTCTATCAGTAATTTCTTACCTTTTGGGAATATGTGCGTCCACCTTCGCCTGTTACTCGTCAGTTTGACAGTGACATGCGACGGGTCGAACGGGTTAATCAGAGCGCGGCCCGTCCGGATGACTGGCTTGTGCGTCGAAATGGAACTTCTGGGTGACAGTCCGGTACGTCGCATATTAGTTCTTCATCATCATCATCAACCCTTGGAAGTCTGGTCTTGGTTCCGGGTTCTGCCTATACTGCATCTTCCAGTAATTTCTTACCTTTTGGGAATATGTGCGTCCACCTCCGCCTGTTACTCGTCAGTTTGACGGTGACATGCGACGGGTCGAACGGGTTGATCAGAGCGCGGCCCGTCCGGATGACCGGCTTGTGCGTGGAGATGGAACTCCGTGGAGATAGCCGGCTGGCGGCCAGCGGCGAGTCCGGAACATCGCTGCTCGAGTCGTACGCAGTCTTGCCTGGGGGTAAGTGTTCTATTTACGTTAAAGATTATTTTCATATAAATAAGTGTTTATTTAGAACAATTGGGACGTTGACAATTCTTAGAACATTCTAAGACATAATGTATTAAAACCAACACCCTATTTTTGGCCTGATAACCCATACAGGGTTATTAAGTCATTATCATTCAAGCGAAAAATCAGATTTTTTTTATTGCTTGTAAATCAATACAAGCCAGGAGTAAAACTGTTCATAAAAAAAATCTTGCATAGTTACTTGCACTTGTAGTCAATATGTCTCCAAGGCTGTGGTGTATATCAGGGTCAGACATCTTCCTATGATGCAAGGCTGGTGGGCTACGCCTGTTAATTCCCTCTAATCCTGCCACAGAAGTTTTCTTTGTTCTAGTAACTCTCTGGACACTGAAATGTAAGTTTTTACGATCTATTAAATCAAATAAACAATTCAGGGAGCTCGGAAGATTCGTTGCAGTTTGTCCCTTTCTACCACGATAAATTAGAACGAGATACCATTAGGATATTGTTTGATACTAACACAAGGGAAAGTAAATGTTAGGAAATTCGAATCACTGAACAACAAATGAGTCAGGAGAATTTATGTGACATTATTTACAGGGAGATACTCGGCTGCAGTGTTGTAAAAAACAGTAAAAATATTACCAAGTACTATGAGCTGGAGGTAGTTGAAAAACTTGAGCGTCGTACGCATCGTAATCAAATATCGAGTTGTGCATGTATTCATCTTCCTTCAACAGTTTTCCTTTACGTTCGTCTTCGTACATTTTCTTGAGGGGCTCCTGACTTTTTCTGGGCGGCAATTTGATTCTTGGTATAAAGTTTGAGTATGCAACCTTCTTGTTTGTGGAGTAAAAAGACAAGTTGATCCAATGAGGCATAGAGTAGTCGTCTATGGAATTGAGGTTGTTGTCTTTATTGTGGAATTTTAGTAGCGGGACAGCGTGAAGGGGCTGTTCGCCGACGCATACTAAGTCGCTCCCGACTCCGTTGTCTATGATCCGTTGCTTGGTGACGTTGGTTAGCTCTCTGTCAACTTCAAAAACGCCAACTCCTGGCGTAATGACGACGCTTAATTGACCTGTTCTGTCGAAACACCTGTCCAGGTAGTGTTTTTCGAACACTGAAAATGGATAACATATTATTTAGGCGAATTTCATTTAAGCTTAGGGCCCGTTTCACAATGTACGGATAAGTTCTGCATAACATTACACTATGCATTTATTAAGTCTTCAATACCAGCTATATTTATTTGAACGAGCAATGTTTATTTGAAATCACAGCTGCAGTTTAAATGTATGTTTGTACTTGCCATTTAAACTCATATTGAGGACTTCTAGAAAGTTCCCTTGAGCAGCAGTGGAGTTGATAGCTGTGGGGATTTCCATATTTGGTCTTTCATGATATTGCAGAACTATTTTTTGATAATCTGTGAACAGTCTTCTTAACTGTAGAAGAATGTTTGACCAGTCTTCATACCTCTCATTTTGAACAGCCACTCTATAAACAATTTATATAATGTTAAAATACACACTCTATTGTTAAATAAAATGATTTTATTTATTCTGGATAAAAATATAATTAACCGGTAAAAATCTTCGTAAAACCTCCCCCTATAATCTTTTTGTAAACATTCTTTCATGTGTTGAGGAAATTCTTCCAAAGACTTGGCTTTATAAAATGTTCTTGAGAATAATACTATGGTTACTTCATGGTTGCTTCCATTTTTCTGTAATAATAAATGATTGTAGATTAAATATCAAGTAATAATTATGGTAGCTTAGTTGGATTTAAATAAGGACTATGTAATAACAGCCTATTAATCAATAAAAATTTTTTTGGGTGTTTTTATATTTATATTAAGTATATTTCAATTCACAGAATCAATGGCTGAATGCATTTCCTTTAACATAGGATAATTATTAACCCCAGATGCAAGAATCACAATACAATAAAAATAATCTTTATTTTCAAAAAACATGGTATTTAAAGTCATAAGATAGTTGAAGGAGCCTTTAATATTCCCCACCTTCCCTCCTCCATGATCGCGGAAGGTAATAAGTGGACGACACCTTTTGCTACAGGAAAACCCTAGTGTTTAGAGTAAAAATAGCTTTGGAGATAATATTTAATTTAATAATATTATACCTTCCACTTAGCAAAGAGATCAGCAAGAAATCCATTGACAGCTTTCTCAAAATATAAATCACCATGTATGTCAAAGTCCCACATTTCAGAAGACATCTGAATGAACAGATAGACCATAGATGTTGATGACCTGAACACAATTTTTGTGTCTTCTGTTATCACACCACAAGCCACTCGGTCCCCTTGGGACCACATCTCGTACACTTGGCATCTTATTGCACCACCACAATACTCAATCTTTTTGTTTAAGTACACGCAAGAGCTAACCTGTAATGATGAAATAATGAATTATCATTTAAGATGCCTGTACATTGGACTACACATAAAAGTTTAACAGTGACTAGTGACTTGTAAGAAAATAATATCTCTGTACTAATATAAGCTATACAGCTAGCTAATATACAGTAAGTTATTAGTAGAAAGATATTATTTTCTTTGTGTTAGTTTTATATAAATAGAAATAGTAGTAGGACTTATAATATTATAGCATAGTCATATTAAGTGTTTATAATCATGGTCAAGTCAATTTCGCAGTGAAAAATAGCGCAAAGGGAATCCTATACTACCAATGCATGTAGACGGCAAATGACAAAATTTAACATCATTAATCTCCTTACCAGGTGATTTTTTAACCTCCACATCTCAGATCTGCCCATGTATTGGTCTTTAAATGTCAGTTCCAAAGAGTCCAGGGCCACATCAGCCACATTTACTATGTTAATGTAAACATCAGCAAAAGTTCTGAGCTGGAATGTGGTGGCAATACTTTGTTCCACACTAATTGTATCTGAAAATAAGTTATAAATGTTACATCCATAAGACTATATATTTACAGCTAAAAATGTTTATTAAAATAAAAAGAGAGAGATAAGTAAAATAGTTTTTATTATTTTATGAAAAGTAAATATTTTTATTATTTAGTTATATCTTAAGTTGTAATAATGTATTTGTGATTAATGTTGTTTATTTCTTGGTTTGAATTTAATTTAATTATTTATTGTTATTATTTTTATAAATTTATTCTATTTTTATTGTTATTTCTTTTAAATGTAATTTATTGAACTAATGTATTTGATATTAATTTTGATTACTTTTTGTTTTAAATTTAATTTATACTTCCTAGGCCCCCACAGAATGTCAGTATCGTGGTGGTTATTTCTAGCTGCCACGACTAATGCTGAGGGGACCCTTTTGGCACACCAGATGTATTTTTTTTTTATTATTATAACTTTTTTTGTCATTTAGAACTTCGATTTCATTTTGTACCTTGTCTTTTGTGCCAAATAAAGGATATTATTATTAATAAAAAAAAATAAAAAATCAAATAAATTGTATATTATATACAATATTTATTTTATCATTTGTTTCGATCATCCATCTAAATGGTTTCTTTTAAGCTGTGGGATAAATAGTTTTGTACTTAACACATTGGTTATCATAAAAATAAAACATAAACCATAACTTATGATAGATAACTAAATGATTGATCAGTAAATAGGCCATTTAATTAACTGATCAATTATATTTAGCACAACTCTACTAACATAAAGTCAAAGACCAATGCCTTATCTTTATTTTTATAAGTAATTAGTTCAATAAACTAATGAGTTCTTCAATCAATACAAATTATACCATTATTAATAATATTAATGAGTTTACATTTCAAAGGCTTCTATTACCATCTAAAATGAATTCAATTCAATGTTTTTACACATCACAGTAAAGTACACCTAAAACGATAGAACTAAACAATCAAGTTTAATATTTTATTTGTTAGGTCCTAAACATGGGTCATTAATCTGATATTACACAAAAAAAGTAAAAATAACAAACCTCGTCCTCTTCCAGGTACATCCACTTTGGTAACTTGCAATAACAAGCGTGGATAATCATTTTCAGGGTGGTAAATTTCTACAATGTCTTTTTCTTTCAACCCTGGATAGTCCTTCAGGTTTATGATTAAATCCGCAGCTAAACATTCAAGATTATATTTGATTAAAACACATTGTCCTTACTGAGAAAACAACAATTTACGTAAATTATATAAAGCAAATACATAAATAAATACTTACGGCTAAAACTGGACTGGTGAACGATGAGCTTGAAAGACTTCATGATTGAATTCTATGATTTACTCATGATAATAGACTTCCTTTTTTATTTGAACATTAGGCAAGAAGAAAGATGAGTACCTAGTGTTTTTGTTTATTTAATTTTTGGTTGAATCTTTGAAAGAAAACACCAACAAGACAATTTTTTTTGCTTATTGTTGGTTATTTGACATTTTTTTTTGTTTCATTTTTTTTTTACGATGGTTGGAAAAGGCAAAGGCTTTCGCCATGCAGCCAAGTCTTAAGTTAAAATGAATGGGTATTTATTTGACAGTTGTCTGTCTGTTGTTGTCAGTTGTCACAGGTTAATTTTTAAACGGCTCGGAGTTATCTGTACAGCCACTTACCTTTTTCATTACCTGTTTTGCGTTCACGGAAACTGCGTGGCGTACGCGCGCGATTCGCGCACTAAGTCTGGAGGTGGCTTTATACCTATTTAGTCGGTTTCGCCTTAAAGAAAGAAATATATGTACTACGTTAAAGTTTCGCGTTGACAGAGCTTTTAGTGGCTGTCACCACGACAAATGCTGAGCGGGGGCCTTTTTGACATATTTTTTTTTCTTTTAAATCCTGTTATCTATTTCTTTTGTATTCTGTATGAGTCAAATAAATCAATTTATATTCTATTCTATTCTATTCAATATCATATGCACGTCAAACATGATACTATGACCATACTTCGTTGTACTTTTGAACCATCAAAATGTTTACTTCTACTGTAATTTTAAGTATATTGTTAAAACTGATAAATGGCAAGAGAAACCCCAAAATAGAATCATCTATGAAGATGTCATATTCATCCATTTAAAACTGAGGGACTTCTAAGTTAATTTAATACCCATTATCAAAGACTAAGTAGTTTAAAAAAAAACACTGTTTTTTGTAAAAGTGTCTAATGATTTGAAAAACTTCCTACAGTACGCTGTTAAAAAAATAAACGTTTACAAGAAACAGGAGAGGAGATGGAATATGTGCTACACAGAGACTTATCACGCTAAAACGCTTACATTTTTAAATCAGCAAGATGCAATAGAAAAACAAATAAAACAGAATAAATAATAATCCACCCTCCAAACTAGGGCAAATCCTGGGAAACCTGGACGAATGGCATGGCTACCAAGGAGGAGCGCACTTCGAAGGTGCACCCGATGAGCGCTCGACGCTTGACATAATCCGTTGCATACAACTTCATACAATTTAACAGAGCGCCCGAAACGCAGCGCCTCGTGCGCAGTTTATTTGATCAGTGTCGTGCGCGCGCCCCTAGCGCTTGTCATAACTACTTCCTATGTCATCTTAACTACTATTTTTATGTGACAGCTGTTCGTGAGTCCATTTTATTTCTGGTCAGTGGTTCTGTGACAACTTAGCTGTCGCTGTATGGACCTAGTCCAAAGCCGTTAAAATTAAGAAGAAACAAAACTCAGCTGTCGCCTGTCTGTCAGTGCTGTCATGTCATAGGTGGGTGTCTTGTTATTGTATTGTACAGCAAACTTTCGACTTGATATTGAACTCTGTTAGTGAAGTTTTTAAGCTCAAAATCGGTTGAAAGTATTCAAGTTTTGTAGTCGATCTGAGCGGTTGCTTGCTTGCAGGCTGTAAGTAATTTGATTTTGACGATGGGTTTGAGAAATATATTTTATGATATCTATTATTTTTAAAATAATAAAAAGTAATTAGTACATCTTATCTTCTTTATTAAGATGTACTTATCCGATTTAAAGGATTTTATAAGCAGTTTAGCGGTCATAACTACCATTTTACAGTTTCTATCGGGCGCGTAAGTATGTGATTTAGATTTCGTTCCTAATTTCGACTTCGTAAAATGTGTTATTATAAATAAATTGTATGTTCTTCTAGCCTTGTATGCAAGCAATATGTAACAAACAAAACTACAGCGGAGGCGTCTCCCTTGCCGTTCTTATGTGGAATTTTATCGTAAGTCAAAAGTTTAATTTTTTCTAGCCTTTTGCCTGTTGTGTTGTGTTGTAGCTTGCCCCACCTTACAAGAATTATAAGAAAAATTGTGAATATTTCTTTTAGAATAAAATACTAGAATACCTTTAGTAAAAACACAGCTCGATTGTTTGTGCCTTTAGTGATTTCAAGTGTTGATGGTGGTAAACTTTTCTGTTCCAGGGCTGCCCTGTGGCTATTGTATGGTCTTACAAAGCATGATGACAAAATAGTTCTAGTCAATGTTATAGGTGCTACGCTTATGGCATCATACACAGCTGTATTTTTTATTTACACATTTAAAAAGTCTTCTTTATTGAAACAAATATTTGTAACAGTTAGTCTATTGATGTTTGTAATTGGGTATGTTGCGGTAGAAAAAGATAGGGAAATGCTACTTGGTAGATTAGGTAAGAATTTTATTTATAAACTTTTAAATTAAATCCAACTTTTGATTTGAAGACATGAAAAAAATAGGAATAGGTTACCTAACCTACCTTGTTAAATTAATTGAATTAATAAGTTAATAGTTGAAGAAAACCGAATTTTGTAAAATATTTTTATTTCAGTCAAATAACAATTAACATTTAAATAAAATCTAACTAAACCTCTATGTCTTTTTAAAGTATTGAGCTGTAACTTGTATCATAACATGTTATGTAGAAAGAAAAATACAAAGATTAAGATTAAACATTAAGATGTCTAAAAAAAACTAAGTAATCAAAACAATAATTTAACAACAATATATTTAATTATATTGCAGGTTTATTAGCATGTTCTCTGACACTTTTAACAATTGCTGCACCAATGAGCAAGCTATTTTATGTAGTCAAAGTGAAGAGTACAGAATGCTTGCCATTTCCAATGATACTCATGTCCTTCTTTGTATCATTTCTGTGGTTCCTATATGGCTTTATTCAAGATGACCCTTATTTGGTGGTTAGTGTTTTAATAAACATGTTTATAATTATAATTACTGTTGTCAATCAAATTTTATAAAAATGATATTTGTTTTTCAGCTGCCAAATTTCATAGGAGCAGCACTAGCCATGGCTCAACTTTCACTGTTTGTCATATACCCAAATAGACCTCAAATCCTGCCTAAAAGTATATTAGCATGAATCAATATGAACCAAAACAGCAGTAAATGCCTCATGTAAAGGTATTGATAGTTTTATTTATATTATCAATAAGGTATTGTTAGTTTTATTTATATTATCAATAAGTCTAAAATATTGGCCAACATCACAAACATCGCTCTGATCTTAATTTATTGAAATATTTAATGTCTAAGGCATTAAGTCCACCAATTAATTGTTTATAATTATTTCATGCAGTAAATAATAAAATAAATAATGTTAGAATAATATAGTCATAAAAGAGTATTAAAGTATTTATTTGAAGAATTGTAAATTGCTTTTGATGGTAAACATTAAGCAAGCATTAATTTTTATATACAAAATGCTACTTCATTATTAATATTTCAACTTGATAGCTTTGTTTCCGTTAGTTTTAAACGTGTCTGTGTGTCGTTGTGTGAATTATAAATTATGCCAATAATTATGACTACTCAAGGAAACATAGAACATAACCTAACTACAACAATTAGTTTTCTCGTAATATCTCTTTAGGTAATCCCAACTTTAAGAAAGTATGTTCAATTGTTCGTTAATCATCTTAATAGGTGTTTCTTGAAAGTACGAATATTATTTAATTTCATTTATGAACTGGGTTGCATATCTTTGGTCCGAAACTCTATAGAAGTCTGCCATCCTTCTTTCATAAATTGATAGTAGTAGTAACTATGTGCCCAAAACAGGTTTTTTTGTTGTTGAAAAATGTAAAATGAATCAAAACATGAGCTTGTTAAATGTCTTAAGGGGTATAAATTTTCAAGGATTATCATATTATTTTTTAATTTAAAAAATAGTAGAGGAATATTTTTTTTCTATGTTTCCTGGAGTAGTCATAAGCAGGTCCAACATCTGGTGCTTTTTATTATCGTTAAATTTTGGGACAACCTGTACATTTATGTAGAAATTTTACTATTTTATGTATAAACTTACTGTGTAACAACTAAACGATCTGAAAATACATATTTTTAAGTAATATATGTAGAGGAAATTTTAGGTCTTCAATCAAACATTTTTAATATTCGAGTAATCCTGTTATGAATAGTATTCATTCAGTAAACGGTACCAAATTAAGACAAAATAGTTTGGCAGAGTGTCGCTATGGCACTTATTGAACGCAAAGGGTCCTATTTTGATCGAGTCCCAGTTCATGCCATTTCATATTATTAATTTTCTAAATTCGGGTTTGATGATGATACCGTGGACGAACGTGGAGACAGTTGTGGGATCGGGCAAAAAAAGTTCTGGTGAGCTCGGTCAAAGAGTCTAGTGTAAACGTGCGGAAACGGAAACGGCAGCATTGGATAAGCGATGAAACATTAAGTCTTGTGGAGGAAAGGCGAAACATGAAAGCATCTGGAGCTGATATAAGATCCCTCAACGAAAAGTCCGCTAGAATTCAGGAAGCTTGTAGGCGGGACCAGAACAAACAACCTCGAGAGATTTGTGCAGAAGTGGAACTTCATGCAAATAAGCATGAATCTAGAGACCTACACCAAAAAATTCGCGCCATCTCAAGAACCCTGAGTTGCAAGACCTGAGCCATCGAAAACTCTACGGGAGAGATGGTGACGAACATAGAGACAATAGCTGAAACCTGGAGACAATACTGCCAGTCCCTCTTTTTAGACCCACAATCTGAGTTTTACGCCCCTACGGAACCCGGAAACGAAGATCTTGAGCCCGATATTCTAAAAGATGAAATACGAGCCGCTATTAAACATCTGAAGAACGGCATAGCCACAGTAACAGATGCTATACCTATCGAGACGATCAAGGCATCGGGTGAACATGGTGTCCAAATCTTCCACACCCTGTGCAATAAGATATGGCTCACGGGGCAATGGCCGAAAGAATGGAATCACACTGTTTTTGTCCCCTTGTACAAGAAAGGTTCCACCAAGACGTGCAGTAATTACCGACTTATTGCCCTTATCTCTCACGCAAGCAAGATTTACTGCGCGTACTGAACGAGCGTCTGAAGTCCTACTTGAGCTAAGAAATTGCTCCTGAACAGGCTGGTTTTATTCAGGGAAAGGGAACCCGGGAGCAAATTTTGACGATTCGACAAATTATACAGAAGGCCAGAGAATTCAACAAGCCCGCCTACATATGCTTTGTGGACTTCTCTAAGGCGTTCGACTCTGTCAAGTGGCCCAAACTCTGGGAAACGCTGATGGCTATGGGTGTTCCAAAACACCTGGTACACCTCCTGCAAAGACTGTATGAGGATGTCACAGCCTCAGTGCGCGTAGATGACGTTCAATCCAACCACTTCCATCTCAGCGCCGGAGTCCGTCAGGGATGTATTGTTTCTCCACTACTGTTCAATGTGTACACAAAGCTCATAATGAGGATTGTACTTGAAGACTGGACAGATGGCATCTCGATCGGTGGTTTAAAGATCTCGAATCTGCGATATGCAGACGATACCACTTTGTTCGCCGCCAGTACCCAGCACATGGAAGAAATTCTCAGCAAGATGGAACGTGTTAGCCTTGAGTTCGGACTTAAGATAAACCGATAAAAACAAAAATTATGATTGTCGACCGCATGAATAACAATTCTCCAGAAACTACACGAATAGCTTATTGTGATGTGGTGCAATCATACATTGATCTAGGGGCCTTAATTACGAACAACGGTGGATGTATCGACGAAGTGAAAAGGCGTATGGCAATCTCCAGGTCTGCAATGGACAAGTTGAGGAAAATATGGAGGAATCGTAACATATATAGAGCCACAAAAATCCGGCTAGTTCGGGCACTTGTATTCCCCATATTCTTGTACGCCGCAGAAACGTGGACCTTGCGGGAAGTGGAAAAGCAGAAGATAGACGCCCTAGAGATGTGGTGCTGGAGAAGAATGCTCGGAGTATCGTGAGTTGAATTCCGTACCAACAAGTCTATACTTCGAGAACTCGGCATCAAGCAGCGTTTATATTCTTTGGTACAGTCTCGTATAATTGCCTTCAACACGTTTGCCGCCGAGGAGAGGTGGCTATTGGGCGACTTGTGGTCCAGAGAAAGGTTGAGGGTACTAGGCCACGAGGAAGATCGCCTATGAGGTTGACTGACCAGATAAAAGCGGCAGTTAATGGCTCATCATCACTGTATGAATGCACGGGGAAGGCAGCCATCAGAGAGGTAGTGGCGGCGTGTTGTGAGGCTTGCCACAACACCTAAAATGATGACCACGACCACTCTGTCAAGAGTGATACCGACAAGGAAGAAGAAATTCAGGTTTGGATGGTCACCACAGTTGGTGTATTTTTTGGTGCATTTATTTGTTAATTTATAAGTAAATTACCGACAATAATATCAACTACTTACAAGGATAAACATTGCTCAAGTACAAAGTTTGTTAATAAAAAGTTCTGACTCGTCAAATGCTGAAATAAATAAGTAAAAGACATAATATCTGACAAACTTTTTAATTTATATAACTAGGTAGGTATATAATATAGAAATAGATAATATGGGATAAAATGTAAAAATATATCCTATTGAAATTCAGTTTTCCTTAAGTTTATATTTGATGGCCTTACTACAAAAAATATAGACCAGTCTTAAACAGTTGTTTATAACCTGTTTAAAACTAATTTAAAATGCTTGTTAATAAACATTTCTCGGATGTCTGATGTGTCAACTTTTCAAATTGGTTGACTAATTATAAACAAGTGTTTAACACTGGTCTAGCTTTTTTGTAGTAAGGCCATGATTGTTTCCATTTTTTTTTAGTAATTATCTGAACAGTAAAATCGCCACTTAGGCTCGGACTAGAAGCTGGAATTCGTTAGAAACCGCAAGAATCCGAACGAAAAACGACCTTGTTGCTTGAACGATATATTGAATCCAGGAGGCCTAATACGAAAGTGCAACGTTCGGTCGTTCGTATTATCCAATCAAATTTAAACATCCGTTATCCACAATTGTATGAAAGGTTTGACAATTTATAAACAATTGAAAACGGTCAGGTTTTTTACATGGCTAGATTGAGTTGGTGATATTTTATTAAAGGTTTGACACATGAGACTGGCCATTTTAATTTGTTAGGTTTATCTTATATGACCGAACGAAAGAGACACTTGTGCTAGGCCTCCTGGCTTACCCGGACCCGTTTCCGGCTGCTTATAGTCCGAGCCTTCAAGTTCCACTGCACCTGTTGTGTGTTACATTTGATAGACCACCCTGTATGTAATACTCGTGCGGATATCAGTTTTTCATATAAATGCTTCTTAAGTTTCGGGTACCTATTTACGCAATAATTACATGAGTACAGTAATTTTGTCAGATGGTTGTAATGTAGGAATTGTAAAATAGTTTATTTTTATTTTTATATAACTAAGTAAAAACTGCCATTCTTATTAATACAACATTTGCATTGTATACCATATCATACCATAGTTCAGTGTTCCAAATACCATTGGAGCAATTTAGGCAAGATTTAGGTCTTCTGATCAATTGTATATCTATTAAATTAATATTTGTAATAAATTATTTAATAACGTTACATTCTAGTATTTTTAAAGCCTAATTTCAACTTCTTCAACATAAATTGATTGTTCAAATGAGGATGTAGGCACGGAAAACATCAGTCTGTTTATTCCCTACAGACTATGTATTATCTCGAGAAGCGTGACTTAACATCTCATTTCTTCGGTAATTTGGTGGTGGTAAAAATTGCCATCCTTATTAGCTAAAATTTGAAGGCTTTTTTACGTCACCCAGGCCGCCTTCCTGTCGGATGCAATGGGATGTAGTTATTAAGTCCTATTCTTCACAATGATCCTTTTTGTGGCAGACACAATGATATCCATCATAAAAATTAATTGTACAGGTTTTTTTATTTTTGTAGGCTTCTATCACGGAAACTGCTCCTACAATTTCCATCGTTTCTTTTTTTCTAGACACAGTAGCCTCAAAATATACGTTACCAGGTGTCATAGAAAACGCTACTATGTAATATAAGCTTAAACGATTGTAGTAGAAGTGGATTCTTATAATCGTTTTCAGGGAAAGCCTTTGACAAAACCAACATGGCCTAGTTCTCGTATTTTGTACCATAGTTTTTACATGTGAAACGACATAAAGAACACTCTTAATACCTTCGGTGTCATGAACCTCAAGAGGATACAATCTGTGACAGCTGCACCATTTCATATGAATATTGACATCCTCACACGTACGGTTTGTGCTAACATCATCAAAAATACTCTGGCATTTTTTGCAACTTTTAGAATAGTCCCTTGTATAATTTTCGATCGAATTAGATATACCATGAATGGCAACTAATGTGTTGTACAAATCATATGGAGTGAGCAACTTGTACTGATTCAGAGCTGCCGTTGTATAAAGCTTTGGTTGCTGCCCTTTAAATCTAGTCGGCACCCACATTAAAAGAGCTGGCAAGCGCTCGTCATAATAGGACTCTGCTTGCATTCGATATTTACCAAATCTAATCCCGTGATCACTAAAAAATACAATAAAGGTATTTTCCAAGACTCCTGTATATGTCAACTGGTTAAAGAAGTTTTCGAACATTTTATCCGCATATTGGGGATGGTGTTTGACGTCGTGGCTAAACGAATTCATCCAAAATAGGCCGAAAAAAGAAGAACTTCTATAAGTACTAGCAAAGTCCACTGCAAAGTCTAACAAATGTTGACCAGAAGGTGCGTTTTCAGTACACACCATTGAAAAGTTTCGTTTAAAGTACCTAACTTCACCATGAAGAAAAAATGTTCTAAGATAGTGATCAGTAGGTGGATGACGAAACACAAACTCTTTTTTAAACGTGTCTGGTAAATTTAGATAATCTTCTCCATAAGCTGTAACGTATCCAGACTTCTTAAATTTACTCCAAATTATAAGATCATTGCAATAATCCATTTTTCCGGAACACATATCAGTTATTGTCTCAGGGTTATAGCCAGTGAACGCTGCCATAAGGTTAGGAAAAGTGTTGAATTCAATCTGAAAAAACAAACGTATGATTAAATGATGATTGTCTACTTTATCAAGTAGACCCAGCACACTTAAGGTTAAATACCGCGAAGCAGATTAGTGATCCTAAGGATTATTTTTGCTTTGATGACAATAATTATTAATGTTTGGACAATTTCTAATCAAATTAATTTTCGGATTTGTCCCAAGAGTTTTTAATGGAAAGTTACTACGTTATGTCGAAAACATTACTATAAAAAGTAGTTAACCACTTTCTCTGCCTTTTGTAGGTACTTATTTAAAATATATATTCATATTTTTTTGTAACTAAGTATTGTTTAAAAAATATGAATAAGTATGTCCTAGCTTCTTACCTTATGATATCCCCTGAAACCTAACCAAAAATTATCTTCGAAAAACCTAATAGTTCGAGGCATTGTTTGCGAAACCCGTGATAATGACATGCTGTCCATCCCAATCATTAGAACATTGTATTTTGTTTGGGTATTGGTGTTGTGCAATTCATGGCTGTCATTTTTTTTTGCAAATGCATAAACGTCGGTATAAATTACAACAGTTCGATTTTGTTTATCGAATTCAAAACATTTTATATTTATAAAATCTGTTAACAGTTTAAATGTTTCGCCGTCCTTAATCACTGTACATAAATTTGTGTATCTGAAAATGCAAAACACATTAATTTATGTAACTGCTGTATGAATATATATCTTCTTATAATAAAACTGTAACAGGTCAAATTCTGTACATTGAAGATAATTTAAAAAAAAAATTGAGGGCAGAATGCCTAAAAAATATATAATAATACCTATATTACGATACTGCACTAGAACTGCACAATACAATATACCCCATATCTATTTTCCCATCAACAAAAGAAGCCAGGAGAAAGAAATGACACAGTCGATATTCTAAAGACAAAACACTTTGATTCAACATTTATTGTGAAAACCGTGAAGAAAAAGGTTCTCTACCTGAGTAACTGCCGTCTGATTAACACAACCTACCTAACTGCCGCACCTAACGAGGTGCTCGTAGCTCTGTGTCATCGCATTGGTATCGATTACTACTAATCAACCAACGCCGCAGTTCTTGGTGACCGGATGGGTGACCACTACGACCATATTTAGTGACATTTATCACGAGCATCTCCATGCTTCGGAAGGCACAAAGTAAAAAGGTAAAGGTAAAAGTTGGTCTGACGTTGATTCCATCTGACAGTAAGGTTTAGTCACTGGCCTTACCGTCCTTCCACCAATCCGCACTGGGCTCGTGGTGGAGTATGGGCTGGCCAAAACCACCTTATAGTTGAGGTGAGGCCTGTGCTCTGCAGTAGGCCGTAAAAAGGCATACTTTACTAACTGCCGCACACAAAGACGTCACATAGGCGAATTATCATTTTTGCCTATTCAATAATGGTTTTAATTCCTATCCCTATCAACCTAAGTATAACAGGTTTTTCTAAAGTAACCATTAAAGTTGACGTCTTGTCGACGACCAGTGCGGCAGTAAGAGTTCTTAAATTAAAAGCTCCTTACTTAATAAGAGTAGATCACCACAGTCCACAGCGTTACTTTATCTTGCCGGCGACTTCGTTCGCGTGGTCTTATGTTTATTCATAATATGGCCAAAATACATTGATATATAAGTCAATGCCAAAGTATTAATTAATTGTAGCTTAGGTGTTATTCTTATGTATTAACTATATTACTATAAAGGTCATCAAAATAGATTTAGATAAGTAGTTTTAGCGTAAAAGAGTAACAAATATCCATCCACCCATCTTCACAAACTTTCGCAATGATACTTAATGTTAGTAGGACATACCAAACACAGTCCACGTTAACGAAGTCGTGGACTAAGAACAACAAGTTTTAAATAAAATTAATTAAACTCTAAGGCCTAAAATACCTCTCCAATAAAACTTACTCAATATCTGTATGTTCATAGCCTTTACGCGAAGATCGTTTGATGAATCGGTAACAGCAATAGAATTTTGCGTTCTTCTGAATTAAATATAATTTCATGGTTTTAGATTTAATGCGGACACGCACGTGATTTTCATTGTGTTTCTTCACAAACACTGCACGTTTTCCGCACGAAATTTCATTTCTGGGTAGCTTTTTGTTAAAGGCGATCTGCGCTACGGGAATTTGACAGCCAGGCGTATCGACCATGAATCCTGAAAACATGGTATTAAACAAGAAAGTGTCAACGTATAACCTTTTTAAATTTACCCATTTTTTTCGGAAAAAATTAGATATAGGCCATAGGCGATAACCTTGTAGAGTAAGAGCGTTGCATTGCAGTGCAATAATGTGGGCTGTGGGCCTATGGGTAGTTTGGGTATAGATGTTGGTTATAATAAACATGAGACCTGATTTAATTATTAGTTATCTTCCTGATAGTTATTATATTGGGTTATACTCTCAAATACAACAACGTTTAATATGGTCTAAGTAATATATTGTTGCGTGGGTGGGTACCTAATTGTTTTTATTTTTGGTGCGATTTTGGTGTTAAGTACTTTTGGGCAATAGAATAAGGGAGTTAACACATTCGCGAAAAATATTACAGACACAGAACAAGTTTTATTGTTACCACGACTATAAAGTGGCTTTGTTTTGTTCGGTTGGCTATAACCTTAATTAAATAGGACTTATAAGTATAAAATATAAATAAATAAATATTAGACCGCATCACATACATTCCTCTGACCCTAAGGCAAGTAGCTAAAGCAATTGTGTTATAGAAATTAGAAACAACGGCGGTACCACAACACCCAGACCCGAGACAATATAGAAAAGTTCGTTTTCTACATTGACCTGACCGGGGATCGAACCCGGAACCTTAGAAATGGCGACGCCATATGGTCCGGCGTGCTCGCCTCTTGGCTATAGAGGTCGTCAAACTATAAGCACAAAATAAAAAATAAAACTCACTGTGTGGTCGATCTTCTAATTCAAATGAACGATCATCGTCTGAAACTGATTTATAATCGTATATCTCATTAAGTGGTATATGCTTCATTGGAATATTGGTCACTCTGATGCTTTTGAAAGTAGTATGTCTGAAACGTGGACGTAGCCTCAGGTATCTTGCTGGCCGTGCCGTGGAATGCAACCAATAGTACACCAAAAGTGTGGCGAATAATATAATCGCTACTAATAGGGCCGCAAACTTTATCTGTCTGAAGCCAATTATTCTTCTTAGCTTTCTACATCTGAAATTTTGAGACAGTTAACTTTCAAGCGTTCTATATCAATATTTTTTACCAATTTATATTATTTTTACGAACCTCGAAGTTGTAATTATAAAATATTTGGAAATAATGCTCATCGTCACATAACAATTTTATATTTTTAACTGTAAAACTCTTTCTGAATCTTAATTTAAGAAGACGGTATGAATTCTAACAAACGAATGAAAGAAAATGTGAATAGAATGTGTGGCACGTTGTTACTTGTCCAATGTTTGCAAACAGTAGCATTATTATGAAAAGAAATATTTGGATGCAGTAGATTGTATTATACCTATAATGTAGTACGTAGTTGTTAGTAATAGCTGTGGTTGCTGTGGTAATAGGAATGTTTTAGTAACTATATCTCTAGATTGTATATGACCATGTGTAGAATGACGCCAAGAATATTGAAGCCTAGCCTTATGCCCAGCAATTCAATTCAATATTTATTTCGTTATACTAATACCTACTCTGTGGTTATACTATAATTGTATTTAAGTGTTATATGTAGGTAACTAGGCAGGTATATGAAACAGATCATTATTCATTATAGATAGACCCTGTTGGCTATGTAATGTATTGCGTAGGTACATCAGCTTTGAGACTGATAATACGGATCGTCGACCTCAATTTAAAATAATACCAAGACACAATTTGTACAATGCTGGCATACGTACGTAAATATTTTTTTATTATTTGGAAAATTTTAAGGTAAATGTAAACGCTTTGAAATGATAAAACATTAAGTTACTATTATTAACCGCCGCACTCGGAGACGTCAATTAACAATAAAGTGTGATTAACATGATTGTTTATTCTTCAAGGGTCTCTATTAATTGAATAATCACTTTAGTATTTTTAACAGGTTTCAAGCTAATTTTGGTCTTGTAAATAACATAAGATTTTAGAGTACTTAATAAAATTAATTTAATAAATAATTATCACAATCACACACAACATTAACACACTATATTACAATAAGTTACACTTGACTCCGCTTATTCGCTCAGCTCAGACAATCATATTCATTAATTATTTTCTAAAAAATAATCTGTATATAAGTAATAACTTAGTTCCTATTTTAACTTAGTGACAATAATTGTAGAATTCTACAAACTGATTGTGAAGATAAAAGGTACAGTACCTTATTTTTAAAAGTAAACTAGTCTTTTAGAGGTATGGCTGCCTTTTTATTTCACCATTTTCTTTTTCTTATAATTTATTATATATTGTAGTTGTAATATTATCTATTGTGCTATATAAAATACGTCAGCAAGTTGTTCGTAATTGAGAACTAGGTAATTACACTTGTGTATTTAAACATTTCTTTTCCATGTTCTTTATTCATTCAATCATTTACAAAATGTGCGATTTATGACCGTGGTTCGCATTAATTTCATTGAGTTTTAGATCAAGTTTAAAGCGAAGCTTTAAAATACTATAGTGTATAAAGTGCCTACGTATTATACAAAACAAGTATGTAAGTAGTCCTACGTTGTACGACTATTGTGATAGTTACACTAATTTAAATAACATTATTATTATTAAATCGATATTTACAATATTTTTAAGTAGGCAGTTTCTTGATGGTGTAATTTTTACATACATTTGTTGTTAAAAAAAAATTGAACAGTCTTTCGGTTTATTGGGTGGTTCGTCATGCAGTCATATTTTAATATTTCTTCTTTTTAGGGTAATTTAGTTAAAAATCAAAATAGAAAAACATTGACGTATTGAAACTTCTAAACAAAATGTTAAATAAACGTTTGCTATACTTATTACCACTTTTTAGGCATCACAATAAAAAAAAAACTATCTGAAACCTATTTATACGGCCAACTGTACATACCTACACAAAATATTTTAAGTTTTTCCTACCTTTTAACCGAATTTCAGGCTTAGTGCTTTTTAAAACTTTAGTGCCTATGTATAGTAATTTATAAAATCGTAGTCCTTCACATCTTCATACCTATTACTACCAGTACCTACTGGGGTATGTGCTCATGCTCAAGCATAAATAAAATTTAGATTTCTGCCATGAAGGAAGGTACGTCATTATCAAGTATCAATTCCGAAATTTCGGCTACTTTCGAATTCTTGGTATAGTTTTCATGGTTTACTAAATGTAAAAAGAATGAATTGCAACGTTGACGGCAACGTTCAGCCTTGTTTTTCACTAGAATTCATAACTATCTAAGCGGTTTATCTTCAAGGTGATTGCGGTGGTGCTGGACATCCTGTAAAAGACATATAAAATATGAGTTTTTTATACAGGGTTACAGTGATTGTCCTTCCTAAACTTTCAGAAGCGACTTAGAATCAGTTACTTAATGGAGTAAAGAACTGTTTTTTTTTACTTTTTCTTTCCGATGTTAAAAAACAGTAGGCCTAGATAATTTAAGGTCTGTCGATGAAATTGCACTGTACACTATGTACGACAAGAGCGTGACCGGCATAATTGCCACTAAAAGTAGGTTCTTATCATAATGCTTTATCATCAATGCGGTGACCAGTCTTCTCTGTGCTCTATTATTTGCCTAGCATCTTGAGGTAAGCTTTCTTCCCGTAGCGTAGTTACGGGATAATGACCTCCATATTTGTATTGCGACTAGGCTCGTTAATGGTTTGCATATTTTGTCTACGCAATTTTAGCTTTTACAATAAGTATTTTACAATGCGAATCAACAATTTGTTATCGGGCAATGAACAAACGTGAGATTAACGTAAGAAAACGACACTTTATCCCAAAAGAAAATGTTGTCCCGATCCCTTTCTATTTTAGTCGCGTTAGGTTGATTATCGCCGTTTAAAGTTTGCAAAAATCTATTTACCTTCTTCGTCACAAGCCCTTTTAACTTTTTCATATACTAGTACTATGCAGCCTGGTCCCGTGTCATGTTAGGTCCTTACGGGAGAGCGCATAGGAACACTGCTCCGTAACGCAAAGCATACGCAGCACTCATGGCGGGAAACGAACGGCGAACGACGAATAAAAATAATTGCGATGATGTTGTCCACTGCTGGACGTAGGCCTCCCCCAAAGAGCGCCAAAGAGCACGATCTCCCGCTTTTTCCATCCATCCACTGCCAGTCATCTTCCTAAGGTCGTCGGTCCATCGAGCTGGGGAGCGTCCTACACTACGTTTGCCTAGGCCTGGTCTCCACTCGAGAACCCGTTTACTCCACCTTTCGGTTCTGCGACAGATGTGGCCAGCCCTGCCACTTAGGCTTACTACATTTTTGGACTGTGTCCGTTTCTTTAGTTCTCTGCCTGATGATCTCGTTTTGGATTTCTTTTTTTATATTGTTTACTAGATCTTATTTGAAAAGTTTTGGCTCTTACTTGTGTATATAAACTATTGGTGCAGGATATTTAATTTCAATTAACCTAATGTTGATTAAAACAACTTACTCTGTTTCTAATAGTAAAAAAAATATAATCATCACATCACGCGCACGAAGGGTTCCGTACCATTATCTTATTGCGGTTTGCGATTTATCATGTATTAAAAAAAATCTACTACCTAGATCTATTTCAAACCAATTTTCGGTGGAAGTTTGCATGGTAATGTATATCATATATTTTTTTTTTTAGTTTTATCATTCTCTTATTTTGGAAGTTACAGGGGGTGGGGGGGGGGGGCACATTTTAGCACTTTGGAAGTGTCTCTCGCGCAAACTATTCAGTTTAGAAAAAAATATATTAGAAACCATTATCATTTTTGAAGACCTATCCATAGATACCCACACGTAAGGATTTTGATGAAAAAAATATTTTTAAGTTTCAGTTCTAAGTATGGGGAACCCCCAAAATTTATTGTTTTTTTTCTATTTTTGTGTAAAAATCTTAATGTGGTTCACAGAATACATCTACTTACCAAGTTTTAACAGTATAGTTCTTATAGTTTTGGTAAAAAGTGGCTGTGACATACGGACGGACAGACAGACATGACGAATCCATAAGGATTCCGTTTTTTGCCATTTGGCCACGGAACCTTAAAAACAGAATCTATAAATATTAAAACACTCCAATAGTATGCTAAAACAACCATACAAGCATATTTACTGATAAGAATAGCTGATAATGGTGTGTATTGTCCGACCGAATAGCGGCATTTATAGTCGTGTCAAATCTCTAGAATGCGACCGCAACATTTTACATGTTTGGGCAGCTGCTGGCGCCCAACATGGGCTGACGGCAACCATGGCCAAATTACAATTATAATGCATAGTGTGTCATCAATACGGACCCGCTTCATTTATATTCGCCATACTGTTATGGCGCATTAGAACGGTTAAAATTTGGCACGACATTTAAAATAATTCTACAGTTCTACAACATTCTAATGTTGGTATTGTTCCTCTAGGATAGTATTTTTTTTTAATTATCAGATCACTACTTCAAAAGAACCCGGGACGCACGAGACGTTATTATTACGTAATAATAAATAATAATCTCGTTTCCCTGGGCTTGCTTGACACACAAGACCGTATTTGTAATAGATGTGAATAGTGTTAAGTGGCGTGTAAATGTGTCAGATGTCCAGCTGTAGACAGACATAGGCTTATAGGATTAAACCTTAAATATAGGTTTCATTAACGAGTGCGAACAAATAGTAAAGAGTCACATTTACACAACCATTACCAGTGGCTTGCTAACACCGACTAGCTTTCCGTATAAAGCTAAATAACTACTGACCCCTGTAGCGCTGTTTAATTCGTTTGACGACATAAGGAGGAATAAGGCATGTAACTCACTACAAACACTGCAGGCAATCTCATCGCTGTTGTCACCACAGCCATCGCGGCCCGAGCACGCTACCGCAGTACTTCTACATCGGCCGTTTCCACATCGGAGTGGACAGAAATCTGCTGCTCGCCATCTGTTAAACGAAATCAGTAAAAGGGTCATTATTCAAGTTTAAGCTATAAAAATGTTTGCTTGGTAGTGCTACACAAACTTGCAGTGAGACTGATTTTAGAAGGCAAAGGTGCCATCTTTTTTATGGAAGAAATTAATGTGACTATATACTTAGGTCGTAATCATGATTTTGAAGTACTTTTACGAGGACTTGCTTATAAAATAAAATTGCGTTCGAGTTGATATACTAAAGTATGGAACATCCGGTTTTTTCAACATTAATTAATCTTAAAGTAGGTAAAAGTAAATCAATATTATGATGGGTATAGAACACCTTTTATAAGTGCATCTCTATTGGTCACTTGTAAAGGCGTATCTCTATTAATCACCTGTTAATTTGTCTATTTAAGGGCCTGTTTCACAATGTACGGATAAAGTTATGTAGATGATGTATTATTAAAACTAATGCAGAACATATTCGTACATTGTCAAGCAGGCCCTAAGTAGGTATAGTAAAGGAATAGTAACATAGCATCATTTTCACGTAGGTAGCTACGACGATGAAATAAACATTTTACGATCATGATAACATCTCGACAATATATCTAACAGCTGGTACGGTACCTGCTTCCTAACTTAGTTACGCACACGAGTAGGTGTCAGGTTCACGTACACATTTCGTAAACGGCGCACGTGTGACCCATAACAGTATTTGCCCAAATATTTGACCCACGTTACTTCCAACGTCTGGCGTTGAAGCGGCGTTTACACATGTCATGACGAATTTGGTGGAGCACGAAGTAGGATACTTAGGGCTCTAACACATAAACACAACACGAAGTCGCGTCATGTCGTGTATCGTATAACGTAACTCTTTGCTGCGTCGTTTCGTGTTTATGTGTAGAGCCCTTAGAACTTGCTTAACGACAGGGTAGGTGGTAGGTACTTATGTTCGTTACTTATCTCGAAGTGCTTAGATGGTTTGGGATAACGATTAGGATACTCTTATGAACAACTATGCAAAGTACCTATACAAATATTTACAGCTAGAAATCAATATATCCAGACAAAAATGTCGTCTAGATATCAGACCTGTTGTAGTCTGATAGTGGGAAATGAATATGTCCTGATAAAAAGGTAGAGTGGTTTCGATTTCATAACCTGCTGTAGTCATAGTAGAATCTAGAAAACTGGATGGCCAGTCAGTCTTGCAGGTATTGCTGCATGAAAGGCTCAATTGTGTACTCTTTGGGTACGTATTTCCCTGCCTATTGGGTAGGTAGGTAGTACCACAGTACATATAGTATATACGGTGGTAGAACGGACAAATATGAAATGTGTAGGTATGTTGTGGTGTTAAATTTTTAAATTCATATCAACACAATACATTGCAAAAGAAAGTTTACCTTTGCTTTTGTTTTATAAACTAAACTTAAAATACACAACTTAAGGTACATCTTCGTTTTTCATTATCGTATTTAGGGTTCCGTAACCAAAGGGTAAAACGGGACCCTATTACTAAGGCTCCGCTGTCCGTTTGTCTGTCTGTCTGTCCGTCTGTCACCAGGCTGTATCTCATGAACCGTGATAGTTAGAGAGTTAAAATTGTCACAGATGATGTATTTCTGTTGCCGCTATAACAACAAATACTAAAAAAGCTACAATAAATATTTCAGTGAGTGATTTTTTTTGCCGTTTTAATAGGTAATGGCACGGAACCCTTCGTGCGCGAGTCCGACTCGCACTTGGCCGGATTTTTTAAATGTTGAATATCTACATCATGCTTCACCGAAGTAAAATGTTCACTGGTAGATAATGCTCACCTTTGAAATAAGCGTACAATCATCGTACCTTGCCCGTACCATCGTACCGTATTTAAGTAAGGTAAATGTCCCATACTTCGGCATCGTAAGGCTCTTAAGAGTTTAAGATTTTTTAAATATTTTACTAAACATGATATCAGTTTTATAGCTTTTGTATGATTAGGTACTGATATTTTGCCATTAATTTAATGCATAAATGGTGTACTTTTAGCTCGTGTATATTGATGTTTTTGTGGACCTCTTATTTGAACCCTATTTTGTGATAAAATTTGGCTCTGCTTCGTTCGTGAGTTCCTGGCCGCTGTTTCAGGTCTGTGATTTTAAAGTTAATCTATATATATAAAAATGAAACCCGTTTTCCGTTGTCACGGCATCACGCGTGAACGGCTGGACCGATTTCGCTCATTCTTTTTTTGTTGTGTTTGTTATTGACAGGAAAATATAAGAAAAAGGCGCGGAAAATTAAAAAAAAAATACAAATCTAAAGACAACGGGAACGAAGTCGCGGGTAACAGCTAGTTATTAATAAAAAAAAACAAATTTTCAAAGAATATTATAATTAAAATCAGGGTTAAGATATATGTTTAATAAAAACAGGTAAACGTAAGATAATACGAGTATAATAGGTACCTACTTATTATGTCATTATTTAAACTTATAACATTACTTTTACCTATATTTAAAACGAAAAAGTAAAAATTATATGTTTCTTTCGTTTACTTTAGAATTTACTACTGTCTGACTGCTGTCTTTTTAGTCGATTAATAAATAAAATTATTAAATTACGTAATAAAATAGGCAAATTGAAATGGATAAAGACATATTAACAGTTAAAAAATAATTTAAAATAATATATGTAAGTAGGTATCTTTCTTTTGTATAAAAAACAATAAAATTAATAAAACTTAAATTGGAAAAATAGAATCTATTGGAAACTACCTAGCTCATATGCGAATTTACCTTAAAAATGCGAATTACGGTTACCTTCAAACTCGTATTAATAAGCATTGAGTGAACAAAGCATATCCCGAATTTAGCTCCTAAGAAACATAATCAAATACTTTATTTGTTTTTAATAGACATTATAAATATCTCAATTTATAAATACACAAGCAACAAATATTTATCAAGAATATCCCTGATTCGGTAGTGACACGAACTAGGGGACATCCGAAAAATAAAATGACCGCTATTTCGTGAGGCAGTTTATTGCAATTTTAAAGGAATTCTTTGCTTTCATATAACTGTTTTATATTTCATATAACTTAATCAAATCAATTGTTAAGGATGTCTAAAAAGCACCATTATAAGTTTCATAAAAAAAACTAGCCTTTTTCTTTTTGTAAGCTTATGAAGTACGAGCGCTAAGACTATACGCACACCGCATAGCTGTTGTTTTGAGCGTCGTATTGCTGTCACTTTAATCGCCAAAATGTTAGTACTTGATTTTTTAGATAGTTTAAATGATAGCGATTTTGTATAAATTTATTATTTCAATGTAAAATATTTAATTTACTTATTTCTTGCACCAGAAAGAAAACTAACGAAATAACGTACTAGCACGAAACTGGGGACGTTTACCTTAGGTACATTTCATTGGTTTTAACTACTAGTCCACAAGGTGGACAGGCGACCTGGTAAAGGTTGCAGGAAGTCGTTAATGCAGGTAGCTTCTAACCGGCCGATCTGGAAGACACAGGGGGAGGCCTATGATCAGCAGTGGACGTCCTGCAGCTGAAATGATGATGATGATAAACTACTAGTAGTAGTCCCATACCTGGATTGCTCGTTACATAGATGCGGAGGTTCATCAGAAGCGTCTTTGCAGGAAATGATCGCGTTGCAGAACTCGTACTCCGGCAGGCACTCGCCAGAGCCACAACGGAACGTGTGCCGAGGGCATCTGTAAGAAGATAGAAATTGAATACTTAGGATTATAATATTTAGTTAGGCTTACAATTAAAATACCTACGAGATGTAATTTCAATCATGTGAAACCTCTTTGGGGCTGATTCTAAGCTTCAAATACAATATTTTTTTCAGTGGGATAGTATAGAGAAGTGTTTTTTTCGCGATTTCGTTATTGGCCCAATACTAAAAACTGCTGCATTTGAGCAGAAGAACCAACTAGAGGTTTTGCTTCATTAAGCATAAAGCTCTTTTGTTGTTGTTGGCTCTATAGACTGAGTTGACAATTTGGTAATTGAAGTATATTAAACGTAGAAAGGCAGAAGTGGACCGGGGCATACTGTAGCATGGCTTGGAAGTAGTTTAAGTTCAGCAGTCGATTTGACATCCCAGCCACAAATTACGTATAGCGGCGGCGCGCTAGACAGATAGGCCACTCGGAACTAAGCGTCAAAATCATTACGCACAAATTGACAATTGCGTTTATATGCAATCTCGGACGATCCGGGGCAGTACTACAGCGGACTGTCACTCACGACAGTTTACTACGCATTGATCATTGTTACGTGCGAAAATAGATATAAGCGTTTTATTAGGTACTGCTGTAGTGTGTTTGGATGTTTGAATACAACACAAAATTGTGATTACACGTTCTTTAAATTTCCAAAATAATATTAAAAGGTATATAAACTAGGTCTAGGTTTTCTCTTGTAAGTAAAGTAAGTAAGTAGTAAAGGTAAAGATAAGTTTTTATAGCGATCAATCATTCATATCATTACATTACACATTCAGCAGGAATGAGCTTTTAAATTTTACTTAAATCGTCATTGGTTTAACACCAGTGTTTTAGGTTTAAATTATTCATTGATTTTTTTACATTGTCGTTGCTAGGATAAATACGCCACCTAGAAATGTCAGTATATGTCATAAGAGTACCTAAGTAATGTAGTTAGTACGTATAATTTCTAACAACGCGCAGCTGCCGCCGCTGTTAAAAACGACTGTAATTGAAGAAGCCAAGTTGGGGAGAGTAATTATTGCTCTGAAATGAATGAATAAACTAATTGTCGTATCGGTGTAATAAGCCACACTTATTTATTTCAAAAATCAGAATAGCAACCCTAGGCAGTCAGCCCAATTTGGGCAGTTATTTTCGAGAACGGCGGGAGTGAACCTTCTGTATTTTTTCTATTTTGTGTCCCAGCTGATTTGAAAACCACTTTATACATTTCTTAATGGACATGGTGAAAGATAGCGATGTTAGGCTAAGTTAATCAATCTTCGATTTTTGATATTAATAATAATATATCGATCAATTTCAACACATAAGTATTTTTGTTTAATTGATAGTAAAGTACCAACCTAGATACATTTTATCTAATTGCAAAAACTACTTAACATTTGCTCAGTATACGTTAGCTAATTACCATTTATTTAACTAAGTTAACAACCCTTCGCGTACCTACAAAGTCATTACTACAATGCAAAATGCAAACAGAGTACAGACAGATCGATGTCACCCGGGGGCCTTTTAACAGATGAATGTTTTGTCATCCATTACCTCTCATCTTCGCAATTCAAAAAAAGAACAATATTGTTATTTACCCTTTGCGTTTGGTCGCCCTACAGTTCCTCTCGTCTTCGCCTCCGGGGCACTGCGGGGTGCCGTCGCAGCGAGACGCGCGGGACACGCAGCGGGACCCCGGCCCGCCGCATCGGAACGCGTGCATAGGACACCGTTCGCCGGTGGCGTCTGAAAAACAAAAGAAAGTGTTATCGACTGTACCGTAGATTACTGGTAGATTGGTAGACATTTAAACAAAAAAATTAAGCCGTCGAAAAACTGAAAAGCAAAAATTATTAAAAAAAAATCATTTAACATTTATAACTATTTATTTTTTGCTTTTACAGTTTATTGGCGGTAAAATTTTTTTGTTAAAAAGTTTTCTGTGTGAACTTTCTGTCCTGTTTTTTTTTATTTCTAAAGATAAAGATATTTATGAATATATTTAGGATACCTACCTGTTCATTAAATTATTTAAGGCCAATTATTGAACAATCATCATGTTACTACAACAACATGCGTGAAATGCGCTCACGATATCAATTTTTATTTTATTTAGCTGTCATTGAAATAAAACGATATTTGCGTATATTGAAATCTGAAATAACTTGTTCAGGCTTCATACAGTAAAGCAAAAGGATAGAAGTATAAAATATTAGATATAAAAAGATCATGCATAGAATAGAAATGTACTAATAGCAAAGTAAAGAAAGACGTGCATTGAAAATGAGTCTGTGCATAGACAGTTACCGACCTTTACCAGTACCTTCACACTTTTCGTCGGATCCGTCAGGGCAATCTTTGCGGCCATCGCAGACAAAGTACCAGCTAATGCACGTTCCCGTCGACCGGCACTGCACCACAGAAATAATGCATCCAATAAATACCGCACGAAACATAAGGGTGCGTTCAATTTATATACTTTAAAACGGACTACTAACGTTTACCCCACCGCACACGAAAAATTGTATGACAATCGTATTGGTAAAAAATATGACCAATATCAACAGTTAAGTGTGCGTTCCTGCAAACGTACGGCTTACGCCCGACTCAAAACGTCTTAATTGAAAAAGCCCTAAGGGCTACAGACGGTCTGCATTCGTATTTTACTACCAGCCGGCTGCCAATTTGCAGTTTCATCGTTATAACAGCTGGCTTACTGCAAGCGGACTGCGCAGTTACAAAGCAGTTTCAATGCACCTACGCCAACAGCATAAACCCCGTATCCGAGCTGCAATTTTGCAGTTGGCTGGCAGTCCAAATGTAGCTCTTTGTGCTTTAACGGTAATTAAGAACTAAATTCAATTTGCAGAGTCCGTACCTGGAAGGTCCCAGGTAAACAGCCTCTATTTCTGGCTGAGCAGGCAGACGTCGAATTGGTCCGATATGCACAGTCGCATCTCTTGTTTAGGCATCGGGAATGTGGATCTACTGTGTTACATTGAGAGTCGGACACACATGGCATGCCGAGTGAAGCTGGGCCAAGATCATAAATTGGAGCGGCAGCATCGGTACGAATGCGATGTTTATCTGTAAAAAGGTCATTTTTCAAATTTCATGGAAATAAATTGCCGTAACAAGGCAGGGGAGCAGAATTGACTATATTTGCATTTGGGTCATAGTACATAGGCGCAGTTAAAAAAACTTTCGCCAGGCGCATAAAAGCTTAAGTTACGTACGGTACTAAGTAAATGGGTAAAGTAAGGTAAGTATAAATAAGTAACCATTTAATAAAACTTACCTTTCAGAGATGATTTCTTCTGGTGGCCAGTCTTCTGTTGTTTATTCCCAGCTTGCTCCTTAGATGAGCCTCCTTTTTTATTGTTTCCTTTCTTATCAACTGATGGCTGTGTCACCACTCTGTATATGGGTTGGTCATTCGCATGCAGGTTTGCTGTCATTTCATCGACACTTATAGTCTCATTAGGATCCCCGTCTTTTCTAGTAGAAACTGGCAATCTTTTAATTGGTTCAGCTGTAGGAACTTTCAAAACGGCTTGCATCAGTGGGCTATCTTCTTGGGTACTAAATATTTCATTTTTATTCGTGAACATCGGTAATTTGCTAGGCTGTATACCATCTGTGTCAATAACAGAATTAGTATCTTCCGCGATTGGTTGTTTTGATGGCTTCGGATATTTTTGCGAAAATTCTTGTTCCGGTCCCATGACTAGTTCTTGTTCAGCGATAACTGCTTCTGTCACGTACGGTGGTGTTTTCTGTGATATGCATTTTTCTCCTACTTGTCTAAATAGCGAGTTGCACGCACAACGCCCGAATAGATTGGGTATGACGAATTCGCAGTGGCTTTCTTTGTCCCATAATCGGCAGTGTTCGTTGCTGTAGCACACATGGCCTGGTTGTGCAGCTGTAATCAAAAATAACAAACAGTTATAGATATTACATGTAAGCATTTGAATTTATGGTGATTGACGATGCAAGTTGTGGTCGGCAATTTCCTTAATCATACGGTGTGCCTTCCTATGCTCTAATAGGCATGATACAGTTAACGTCGCCTTGGTAACGTCTTCATAAATTATGTTCAAATAATGTAAATGTTGTCAACAATAGTGTAAGTAGGCGTAATGATTCTCATGCTTATTAAGTATTACTTAATACGAATTTGATTAAGTGTTGTGAATGTAGAATTACAAATGGTAATTTGATTGGCTATTATATGCTAATCTGGTACCGTAAAGCACGACACGCAAACTCTACTCGGTGCTTCGACCTCAATTTGAAAATTGGCTAATGTTTTAAGTAGTATTATTAATTGCATGTCTCTAATTGTATAGACGTTAAATGCTACTAGTTCAGTCCAAAGTTGCTTTTTCAAATGATTTTACCTACTATAGTTAATGTTTGTACATTTTATAATTATTTCATTTAGTTAATCTAAATCTAAATATCTTTGCGTTTTAGTTACAGGGTCTACCTACTAGCATAAGTTTCTAAATAAAAGCGGAGTCACGATGATGTTTTATCAAATTATAGACAAATCTACATTTATACAAGTTTTGTAAGTGGAACGGCAATAAAAAGAAAAGAATATAAGTAGAAGTAATTAACTTTTTCTTACTGCCTTTGACTTTTACCTTATCTCCTGTACAAACATAATAATATAAGTGGTATGATTATGGAAGGCGCGTGATCTCAATAGTAGCTCATTCAGGGGTATCTAAACATAGTTATCTAGAATTTTCAAATGTAAGTTTCTCACAGCAAGAACTCGAAACTACAATAGAGTTAAAACAGTAGGCCCTCTTTAAACTAAGTTGGCAAATCGTGCAATATTTTATTTATTTTTATTTTATTTAGAAAGTACACAAAACAGAAGTACAACAATTGCAAGACAAGTTAGAAAATTTTAACATTTAACAACGATAGGCTGTAATTCCACAGACATGTGTACATAGCATGGTAAAAGAAAAGGATCGAGATTTACTATTTAAATAACAAAAAAGGAACAAAAATGTTATAATCAATACAATACATACATATGGTACACCGTACAGTCTGTTACGTATAATAAATAAATACATTTAAAAATGTATTTATGTGTAATAAAAATGTGTAAAAATAGGTGACATACATAGAAAAAAATAATTTTCTCAAGTTTTACTTAGATCCCTATTACATTAATAAATTGGAGACAACAATAACACGTCTGACACCTGACTGAGGTTAGCCATTTGTTTTACAGACACCCATGATAGGCTCACGTGGCTGAATATGGCTCAAACCATCTGTGACGTCTGGTGTGGTGAGGCCTATTCCTTTGAAACACTAAAACATTTAAATGTTGTATAAAAAATAGTGTTATTAATTATCTAGCTAGTTAATAGGTACTCGTACTTGTCGTCTTCCAAGTTTTACACTGTAGCCTGAGATTAACACTATCACCTCATATTTAAGAAGCAGAAGCTTAGTTATAGGTTAATAAAACCAAGATGCACTGTGTCTATCTGCCAACATTATGTTGGAACATACGACAGGTTATAAGTAAGGTTCTCATTGGGTGGTTGGGTTTGATCAAACAATTACATTGTTTTTCTCACAAATGTTAAGATACAAGGCTGGTGTGATGAGAGCGCGAAAGGAGGAAAGCTAATCTCACACGATCTAAGATATTTTCGAACTGACACTAAGTAAAAACAGTAACAAAGTACGCTCTCCAGTCGTTAAAATTTAGTAAAGTTTATAAATCGTAATTGTTAGGAAAATCATATCATAATAATTGTACGAGTATTATATCGGATGTAAAAAAAGGCTTAACGAAGCCGAATACCACATATTCTACGTATTATTACAATCATTTTTTTCTTTTACACTTTACCTGGGAAATGACTGGTTACCGAGTTATTGACAGTCAAAGTTACAATTTTTTTTCAAATTTTTTTACAAAATTGACTTCTGATTGATAATACTAAACTTTTTTACAAAGAAACATAATAAAACATTTCAGTACTTCTTTCTTCTGTGGCGTGCGAGCTATATATACATTGCGGGTTAGAAGTAAGTTATTTTTTTTGATACCCAAAAATAAAAGTCATTACTCAGCAATTATTTTTTTTGCATTCTACTTGGTTTTAGTAGTATAGAATTCGCGGTTTAAGGCTTCGTTAAGCCTTTTTTTACACCCTGTATATAGTAAATATTGTAGAGTTTTTGCGAGACTAACGAACATCAATTCATTTCTATTATAGAGATTTTATGTATAGCTCAAACACTATCGCAAAACTCTAAGAAGTTGGTTATAAAGTTAAAATGAGAACTTTGAGTGAATTATAATATACAGGATTGTCAGTTGTCATTCCCAAACGTTATCGGACTGATCTGACAGTTCACCGTAAAATTTATTTTACACTTTATCGCAACCTCGAAAACCTTCAAATAGTTGGTACTCACACATGAAATAATTACTTTTAACAGTGTTATCTCGGCTTTCATCTGTCTGTATTAAGTCCAGTCATTGGAGTCAAAATGTATCTTGGATAAAAGATAAGTGTAAAAAATTATGGCTAAGACGTTTTTGATTCTAAGAATAAAATCCAAAGTTAATACCCAGCCGTTTTATAGCGTATGTATTTATTTCTGATCGATTTGTTGACCAACAAATCTGGTTAAAGTTTTAGTAGTACAAAAGAGCTGGGTCGACTGGACTATCATAGAATTACTCGGCAGCTTATCTCGGGCCAGCACAATAGCTCCACCGTGACTTGGCGTCGCGTCGCGAGACTGGCTCTAGCCAACGAAAACGAAAGTCCGAACAACGTTATTACTGCACTATTTTAATAACGATCCGCGGATCTCGGACGCAAATAGCCCAGACATCGAGCTACCGCAAATAGGTTTATGCAAACATAAAGGAATGATGCCTTAGTAAATTAGGATATCGAAATCACAATATACGCAGGTTCTTGTAAGTCAAGCAGCCCACGCCGCGGTTTTAAGTAGATGGCTGGCCATTCTGATCATATTTAGTGACTTATATTTTATTTTTCCGGCTAATATCTTGATTCTAGTCCGCCAAATACGGAAGACACAACCAAAGCCTTCATATACTTACACTTTTAACGCTGCTGGTCAACTCTTCTGTGTCCCATATAACCGAATCTTTAAAACTAAGTTCGGTTTTGCTAGTCACCTCAGAGCATTCCATCCAAATAATATCACGGCCGGAAACGGCGTGGAAAGAGATGATGATGATCTAGTCCTGAAGCTTAGTCAGAGCCTTAAGTTAGGGCGGATGTAATGAGACATCTGGACAATAAGTTTTAATCATCCATCGGTCTTCTATCTATCACATCTCCACTAGTCTGTAATGGGCCCGCGTGTAGCGCCCAAGAGCATATATATGGCCTCCGCTTTTTTCATCCAGCCACTGCCAGCCATCTTCCTAAGGAATGGTGGAGTTTAAAGGTTCTCGAGTGGAGGACACGTCTTGGCAAACGTAGTGTGGGACGCCCCCCAGCTCGATGGACCGACAAATTTGGAAGAAGGCCTATATTTTTATATAATTTTTGCGCTGAGGCCTGTGCCCTGTAGTGGCATTTGAAGGCCTAACTTATTTTTTATTTACATTTTTTAACTGTTTTTAAATGTTTCGTGTTATTATAGAGATACTTTTTTGCACTTATATTGATGGCTTAGTTACGAGAATATGCTCAATTAACAGATCACTGTGTATCTATTGTTAGCTTACTCTCATTCTTCAGCCATGGGAATGTAGTTTTTAGACTAATTAAGTTCAGCGCGCTTGTTCAAAACTTTTCCGGACAAAAAGTACAGTAATGTACCTCATGAACTCTTAGGTATTTATGCATGTCGATATCGAAAAAATATCTAAATAGCAATCCATAATTTATGCACTATAATTATCGACAACACATTGCTATGTTACTGTATACACATGGACATAGTATGACTTGTAGATATTCTGTCAATCGTTTAAACTTCCTCTATGATTAATGGCGATTGAAAATATCTGTAAATCTAAGGTTGTCAACTGCTAATAAACCAACTTTATAGATAAGTTATTAAATTATTTTAATTGCAGGGTGCAAGGTTTTTTTTTATAATTTTTTCGCAATGCCAAGGGATGTGAAATAAAACATACTAGCACGAGTTAAACAGCGACTCTATATTTAGATCAGTCTTTTAAATAGACTACATAGCCATTAGCAAATACTGAAATACTGAAATATGGATGAACTTTCATGTTACACGTATATTACAAAAAATAATTATACTGTAATTGTATTGAAGAAATAGAGCGTAAAAAACCTCTTAGCTTCATCCGATTAAATTACATTTACCATACCTCTTGGATACGGCACGACCTCCAGCGGAGCGAGTGAAAATTGGATTTTACAGACGTTTTTGTAATGTACTTTGACTTATATAGAAAAATATCTCTTTTATACCAGCATTACAATAGATAGACAGCACTTTCTTCTGTGTCATTCATGTTATGTAAGGAGCTTCCAGTACTTCAACTTTTTATTCGCGTCAATCTCCTAAATGCTACGAACTCAAGTAATAAAACGAGATATACTGTTACAAAACTTATCATTTCTCTCAAATAACCTACGGCTAGTGTCTTATTGCACAATAATCCTCTTTTCCATTATTGAAAATAATAAAATAAATATTAGACAACATCACATACATTGCTCTGATCCTTAGGTATGTAGCTAAAGCACTTGTGTTATAGAAATCAGAAACAACGACGGTACCAAAACACCCAGACCCCGAGACAATAGAATACGACAATAGAAAAGTTCGTTTTCCACATTGACCCGACCAGGGATCGAACCCGGAACCTCAGAGATAGCGACGCCATAAAGTTCGGCGTACTCGCCTCTCGGCAACGGAGGTCGTCATAAATGCTTTATTTTTTTAGTACAAAGATAGCCTGGCCCTACCGTAGCATCAAGGAAAACATATTGACTTTATAGTAATGAGAATAAACGGTGCAAACAATCCCTCTTGTTTGCCTTTCTTACAGGAAATATAGACATGAAGTACGTTCGACCAAGGCGTGTCAGCAAACGCGAAAATAGTTTTGAAAATACTTAGTCCACCGAGTGGCAGCCCTAGAGATACGCACACTGCGTAAGTGTCATCTTTTTTTTAGCAAAAGTGATTAATACAGTCACGCTGGTTAAACAATAATTAAACGCCTTCCGCCGGTAGATTCACTTTCAATTTCTTTGTAAAATTTAATAGCTTTCGATTCATTAGGTACTTACAAAGTCTATAAATTAGCGGTAACCAATGCGGACATTGTAAAAAGCGGCGACAACTGATGTTCTATTCTATATTACATTTCTCATCTGCGTTTAACATATTTTATAGCCGGAACGTCCTAATTTTGCAATAATTAACTTCTGTCATAATACTGTACAACCGGAATTTGGAAGAAAGTCATAATTTTATTTTCCTTAATACTATAAAGTAGAAATATTCAGTTTACTAGCAGTTTACTTACAATAAAATGTATAGTGCCTTATAGTTTAGATAAATTATGCTTAGATGTTAGACAGTTGGTAAATGATCTGAGAAAGGTCCAATGAAAATTAGTTTGACCTTACGTTAACTTCGTGATTGATTTGACAATAATTGCAGCTACACAAGTACGTACGCAGTAAGTAGCACAGTCAGGCTAACTTGTTAGTTGTAGATGATAGCATTAAATACATTTCAAAAATAAGAACTGAAAATTTTATTTTAATTAAATATAGATATTTCATTAAAAAGACATCAACGCGCTACACAAATAATTTAATTGTAACCTTAAACATATAATATATTTTGTTGTGTTTCTTGTTTCCCGTTTATATACGATTCGTTTAGAAGAACCTGCTGGATTACGTTGCGGTTTTCTATCATCATTGGAAAATTTCTAAAGAACAGTTTGTAAACATATTTTTATATTTAGTTTATCGATAGTTGTTTAGTGATGTTTTTTTGTAACTGTCTTCTATCGATACTATAAGCAGAACTCAGAATACCACATAGCACTTAATATACAACACTATATATATAGGCATTTGTATTTTCGGTGGAACTATAGCATGTGCCCGCTTCTTCTTCTACTAAGATTCCAGAATTAGGCCAAAGTGGAATGAACAACATACGGCAACACACTTTAAACATTACATAACTCAAGTGCTAAGCAGTTTACTAATAATAGGTTCAGCCGTTAAAGCTGATTAAGCGAGTAAGTAAGATTCAAACATACAAATATTGGCATTAATAATATTTGTAGTAAAATTACTTACGAGAAAGGCACGTATGCTTCCTGAACTGAAGATGTCCATCGGTGCAACGACAGACGCCTTCCAAGCAAGCACTGTAGGCTACCTTCAGTGTGCACTGCTCCGACACCATGCATTCCGAGCCCAACAGCGTTGCTGTAAGGAAAAATGACAGTCATTAGGTAGGTACAATCACGACTAGAGTCTATCAGGGTGTAGTCACGATTTGCTATAAATAGTGCGTTATGTACAGAAGTAGATTGACATTTAAAAGCTACTTAGAACGACTATCCGATAAACAGAAAATTCTTTGTAGTAGTATAAAGTATGATGAATAAGAAGGCTGTTACAATAGTAAAGTAAGTAGTGGTATTGTTGTATATTTTCTGGTAGTATATTCATTATTCGTCTAATTTTGTCGACCTCCGTAGCCGAGAGACCAGAGCGCCGGACTTAGCGTCACCCTCTGATGTTCCAGGTTCGATTCCCCGGTCTATGATATAAGTATTTCCAGTATGAATAATGGACTGCGTTAATTGTTACTTTTAAGTAATGGTATCTTGGAACTTCATAACATCATCCCAATTAGACTAGGCACGTAGCGTTATGTTTAGTTGAGAGCGTTTCGAACGATTTCCGGTCGGGTTAATTTAGGAAACTAGTTATAAGTCATTTTGTACCCTATAGGATACCTATCTATTTAAGTTCAGAACCTGAGACCATTAAAAAAAAACAAAATGTTATGTATATTTTTAGAGATAATTATAAAAAAACTGACATGTATTATCCTTTTAACAAATGCCCACAAAAAACTGCTTTTTAAAAACAACTTGTACACATTTATTTCAGTGACTCTAATATATATTTATACGAAAAGAACGAACGGTGCAATGATATTTCACAATCATCCACTTACCGTTTGATCTCAAATGAAAAGATGAATGCGATTTATGTGAGAAAAGGCACAGTTGAAACACTGATTAGTGCAATTGTTCAATCTGTCTAGACTCTAGTCTCACGTATTCATGCCTGAAAGTGTGCTAGTATGAATTTAAGAGTTAGTCGTCAACTCGGCCCACATGCATAAAACCCTTGGGACTAGTCAACGAAGATATACATTAATTAAAAATGTATGCGTCAACTCGTCCCATTTTTTTTTCAACTTTCAACCTTATTATCGTCTAGTATAGTTGCCTAGAAAAGTAATTATTTAAGAAATATATTATTAATTTTTAAAACATTTCTTGCTTTATTTACAGAGTAGATTTCCGACAATGTGCATCCTACTGAGTTGTTATGATCGATGAGTCGAGAATTCGAGATCAATTTGGTTGGTTTTAGTTTAATTGGTAAAAGACATTTAATATTTATGCTAATTGCACAGAATATCTCTTTACTTTAACTTTCCTTTCGTTTACATTAAATTGAAAGTTGCGCAAGCAATGATTCATGAATATCAGTTGCACTAATTAATGGAATTAATTACTAATTTGTTTTCTTTTACATATGTGTCAAAATATGTACATAACACAACCCGAAACTTAAAAATACTTAAAATAAGAGGTCATTAATAATTTGAGCGATTATTTATTGAAATTACTTTTCTTTTTGATTTCATCTTTTATTTGATTTATTGTTTAATACTGACAACCCCCGTAGCCGAGCGGCGTGGGGACGCTGGGCGTGGCGTCACCACCTCTGAGGTCTCGGGTTCGATTCCCGGTCGGAACAATGTAGAAACGAACTATTTTATAGGGTCTAGGTATAATTATTGTGGTATTGTCGTTGTTTCCGATCTCTATAGACAAGTTCCTTATCTGCTTAAGGATCAGAGCAATGTATAATGTCTACAATGTGATGTTATGTCCAATATATTTATTTATTTATGGTGTTCTGTATTAAGTATTGGCTGTCTGTGACAGTTACAATTAATATAATTAGTTGACATGGGGTAACTAAACTTTTAAGTGTCTTTTAGGTTATTTAGTATTAAGACAATTATAACTGTTGTTGACCTTATTCTTGGTTAAGATCTAAAGCGGAATTTTAGTTCATCTTCATCAATAACGTTTGGGTTTCTAGAGCCATCTTCGTTAATTACAAAGGCCGTTTAACTGCGTTTGTAATCAAAGCAACTATTTTAACCAACCAACGTCTATGATTAAGTATTTTTTTCCATTTCTACATTACTATGCATAGCACAGCTTTCAAACGTTTAACGGTCTGTAGTTCGATAATATCACATCCATTAATATTATTGGTTTCTAATTGGTGGTTTTAAGGAAATCATAGGTAGCCAGTAGCCAAATATCACACTCCAATACACATAGACTATTAATTATTAACAACCTCACTTCCGTGTGTTGGAATAATTAATGCTGAAGTTCCCCAAACCATTTTATTACTGACATTATTTAATTACTTTACCGAGTGAAATAAATTTCGTATTTGCATTTCCGTTTATAACCATGACGTAGTACAACAGATTTTCACGGATATTAACATGATTAATTATTATTTATAGTACTGTATCTACTATTAATTATTTTATTACTTTAATGATCATAAAAGTAGTTATTATGTAAAAAGGGAAATTTTACATTCTAGGTAGACATTCTTCACATAACTAATACTCAATATTAAGAAAAATTTGTAAATTGAAAGAGTACCTAATCAACATAAAGGACTAGCACCTCATTCTTTACAACTGTAACTTTGCAACTGCTGTTTTTTCAATTGTCATTTTGATTTGTTTAAAGACCTCAGGGTCTTACTATGAACGCAGTGTTTTTACGTCCTACTTCGATTCGGTAAAAAACGAAGTGCATCAATTGACATGTGTCACATAAATCTGCTATATGAAACGGTCGATTGGGTTTGCGTGACTCCGATTGGTCCAATTCACAGATCCAAGTCATTGATACAATCATAAGTCAAGGCCGGGCCGGGCCGATGAACCGTAATTTCGTGACCGAATTTTTATATGAAAAATCGGGTTATTATTGTTTTACTATCCAAAAAATCCGATTGTATATTCTACTCTCACTATTATAGTATTTATTTCCTCCATGTTATTATTTATTTAAAACTATAAGATGTAATTTTATGAATCCTTGAGGCGAAACACTCTGTCAAGTTCTATATAAGAAAAAGATAAATAACTTTTAAGGTAAACTTTCGCGTCGCACGATTACAACTCACTGTAACAGGGGTAACGTTTGTACTTAAATTATTGTGATCGCGTTAATCCCCGTTACAGTGAGTTTAAAAAAAGATAAAGGTTAAAATCCTGATTCATCATATTTTTGTAGAAATAGCTTTACAATTACAACATAAAAATTACGCTACACCTGTCGAGCCATCAGCAATAAGTATTTGTTTTTGAGAATACCTACTTGCGATTTGGATGTATTAGTAAGTACCGGTTTGTTTTTCTGTATTGTACTTAATCATTTTAAGCTGAAAAAATCGTTAATTAATACACGAGAAAATTTTTAGAGATAATTTACGCACTCTTCATAATTGAGTTGTACTTGTATGCTCAACCAATTACCTACACCACAAAACAAATAATGTCTGTCTTATACAGGGGGCTAGGTTAATGGTATAAAAGAAAAAAAAAACTGACTTTACCATACTATTTATATGCATGAAATTTGTTTACATAGGCTAGTGTCGGCTTGATATACCAATTACCTAACACCCTGTATATCGTTTCTCTATTGCAGTCTATTATCTAGCTACCTTTAAGAGCTATTGGGCCTTTTACGGTGTAAGGTCCTATATCTTCATTCATAACGGTAAATCATGCGAGCCCTAATTCATTGCACCTTCTGTGGACTGAACGGGGTTTTATGCTATGGTGTCTGCCTAACACTATATCTAGATATTACAGTTACGATACACGCTATTTTGGTTAAAGACTTTTTATATGGTACCGTACTGACAAAGAAACTATTATTCTACGCTTCTTTTTGATCATGCTTAGAAAGGCTTGAGAGAAATTGCATACAGTAAAGATTTGATGATAATTATTTTATTTCGAGGTGTTATATTTGATTTTACAAACAGCCTGTCATTTGTGTTCAGCAAGCATGAATTACGAATAGAAAGAGTGGCAACTGACAAAGCACTGGTTATTTAAAAACCGTCACATTAGTACTTTTTAAGCATTTCTAGGTTAATGCATTCACATGCACTGATGAAAGAAACTATCTTTCACGCTTGCAAAGACCTATATCTATAACAACTCGATAGTGCAGCGTCAATTTCCCAGGTATTTGCGAATTTTGCGGTAATATTACTTACCCAACATTAACAGAAGAGTAACCGATCGAAAGCACCAAAGAAGTTTTGTCTAAGAGAAGGACGAATAATAGTTGACATTACTTGATAGATCTTTAAATCATAAACAGTTTGTTCTTTCTGATTTCCCGAAAATTAGGGATAAGACGTGATGAAATATTTTCATACATTTTCCCTTTTTGTAATTTTGTTTATTTATATAAAACTACTTTTATGAACTTGATGTGTCGTGGCAAAAATGGCAACATGAAAATATTTTATCATTATTATGACTGACGCGACAATGTGTTTAAGATTCAGAGCCCCTATTGTACCGCCAGCAAAAAAAAACCACAGAGTCTTTAAATAATTACCTAACTCGTATATTGTGCGACAAAGAAAAAATTAATTGCCACGAAAACATATTAACGACAAGAAGTCACTTGGTTGAAATTCCTCGGAAAACAAAAAGAATACGTTATAAAGCTGATCTTATTGAAAAACATCCCAGACTATATCAGACGTGGCTAGTTATATAACTAAACGTTTATATAGCTTAAATTGAAGACTAAAAAAATATCACCCATTGTTAAAATCCGCACGTCACATAAAATTTCTCGAACAATGCCAGCGACGAAGTATAAAAAAAAAACATAGAATAGCAGAACTCACCTGACCGAGACAAATTGAAATATTTCAAGCCTCAATCTAATTACTGGTTGTCTTTTCCAAGAAGACTAAAGTCGACTTAATTCCACACAGCTCTAGTAACCTTAGCTTAATAACTTTGGCTGTTACATTGTAGGAAAAATATTTTAAGCATTCTGTGAAAGAATGTTACTTTACTAATTGTTTTAATTGTATAGTCATTCTTGGAGAAATTACATAAAACGGTACTAATAAAGAAATTGCGAAAAGAATCAACATCATTAGGTACTTGCCAACGAGACAAGTATAAAAATGGTTGTATGCACGGTCTTTTTAAAAGACTCTCTTTATAAAAATATTGCTTTTATTGACTGAGCGAATGCAAAATGTGCAGTTTATTATTTAAAACTTTTTCAATATAAAATTGAATAGGAGTAGTTTAAAAACATGTTTCTTGAGACATTTAAATTGCTTTTAGACATCGCGATCCAGCCATGATTAAGCTGTTAATGTCACGATGTTGTTAAACCCAGTTAAACCAACCGTCACTTTCATTATCATCATCTCATCATTCATTCGCGGTCCCATCCCTTTTCGCTTACATTTTAAGTAGAGGTAAGAAAAGTCTGATCAAATAAGTGGATAGTACCTACAGACACATATAAATTAAACTCGTTCAACCTTAAAATTGTTTGCCAAGCATTAAGATGTTTCATATCCCTTACAATAAATGATAGCGGGATCAATTTGCGAACCGGACCGGACGCTACGCTGACGCCGCGCAAGTTCAATTCCGAGTCTGATGCGCCGCGCGATATCAAATAAACAAAGCGACATTGGCATTGCAGTGCAGTACTACGCGTTTTTTTTTCGATTTTGTCCTTTGTACTGTAAAATATTGTTCTTTCACGTTAGGTAAGTTCTTTTTAAATTCTAACTCTTGTTGTGTCAGTCTGTGGTCTTGGTAGAGTTTATGTCTTTTAACAGTTTAGGTCAATCCCTAACAACAATTGTTCAGGCTATGTATCCAAGTTTACTCAATTTTCTTTAACAGTTGAAAAGAAAATGGAAGAAACAGTAAAATATTTGGCATTTTTTGACATGGCTAGTATACATGCAAACATCCCTAGCTATAGATGCTTAGATCTTATCCATTTCCGATAACGTTGTGAAGTATAACACGCGTTCTGTTTTTGTATGATCTTTTGAATTGTAATTATATCGTTATTGTGATAGTATCACTGTCTAAGAAAGGCAGTTCGAGGTCTCACAGTACGTACTCACAATAATATTCAAACAACTCACGCCCGGCACACTGACCGGACCAGGAAGAGACAGATAGACATGACAGCCCCGTCTAGACATGAGCCTCTTCCACTTTCCTGATCTTTGATATCTAGGCAACGTGTCAAGGCAAAAAACCGAAGTACAAGACTTACTAGCGCAATTAATGTCTACTCGTAATCATTATTGAGTCAAGATTTCTTTGAGTTGTTTAAGGTTTTACTTTTAATTTTCTTGCAGGCAATGATTGCTCAATAGATCTAATAATTAAAACCAATTTACTAAAGTTAACTAGATAGAAAGAATATCATATAGGTTATACGAGTAGATATAATATTATTATGCGTTCGTTGATATAATAAAATTGTAAATGGTGAATAAAATAAACAACGTCTATCGTCATTTTATGATTTAATCAATTATGATTTATGATAGTGATAACTAACTTTAAAAGGTAAGTCAGTCTGTTTAATTTACATCTATGCATATAACTCAGCGTTTACGGTCAAATGCAGTTTGTATCTAAAATTAACTACTAACAGTTGGCTTGGCTAGCTTCAACAGTTTTTACTTTGACTTGTTTTTTCGGTACCATATGTGTCATATTTTCTGTAACTTGCAGAGCATGCATTAAAATTGTCGTGTAAACATGTAATTTATATCTTGTATCGCTTGCATCGTAATTATCTGTATGTTCTGTAATAAATTATGATAGTTGTGCCACGGGGCAATTTGGTCAGCTAGCGGTAGCTCGGTTCAAACTCCGATCCTGGTCGACAATGCTGTCCAACTGGACCCACGGGTCTGCGAAGTGTGTTAGTCGTATCCGCCGCCGTGATTCCTCTCCGTGACACACACGCAATCAGCAACCTGTACACTGGTAGGTACAGCACCGACTTCAAGTTTGTAGGAGTTAAGAACCGTTTTTATGATGCTCGGATTTCACAGATAGATAGCTATATATGATAAAAGTAATGGCAGCAATCCAGATTCTTAAAAAACCAGACAAGTACAGGTCAATCCTAACCAAACAAAAATCGGTCAATTCGGTTTCCATAATCATTAGACCAAATCACTCTTTTGGTGCGCAAACGACGATGCCACGGCTCGTCTAATCTCCCGCGCGGAGATGGCTACCGACTGCAAAATAACAGATTATAATCTGAAAGTGGCAATGAAAAATGAAGATGAGAGGGTACGAGACGCAATCATTGCGTTCCTGGAACAAAAAGGCCCATCCCCATAATCCGGACTAGACAGGCATAAACTACTATGGAGTCAATATTGGTCCGAAATAAACATATTTTATTTATTATTTATTTATAAAACATTCTGACTAAGAATCTAACGATGCAAAATAAAAAGCCAGACAATAGTTCCTGCCTCTATCACCCTTAAACGTATTTAGACTTTAAGTTCATATTAATGTAATAAATCCATACATTAGAATAAGAATAATAATAACACAAAAAAAATGATTAAAACAATAACAATAATTAATTAGGAATAACTAATTTAAAAAAAACAAAAAAGGCGATTTACACTCTAACGATATAATTTTACAAACCACCATCCATGTAAAACTAGCACATAAGGAGCGACATAATTATAATATAATTTTATGAACTTTCAAAAAATTTAAACAAAACAAAGTGCGGACCACGAGTCTGAGAACATAGTTTAAATTGAAAAAAACCCATTATTTTGCTATGTTTTGATTATATATTGTTGTTTTACTCAAGAGTTTGCTCTATAACATGCTGTGTTGAACGTTTTTATCTATTGTCAATAGAGCACACCTATATTTTTTTGTTATTAGTTAGGATATCTTCCATAAATATGTGTTCTAGTAAAGTTTTAACCGGCTACTTTAAGAGTTTAAAATATACAGGTTTATAAAAGGGCACCTATTGTTGGTAGACCATCTATAGAGGCATTCATGCAATAATTTGAGACAAGTAATCACAACAACATTTTATGATAATGCAATAGATAACTTATTATTTTATGATGCAGGTATGAGAAAACATTGTTAGTAAGTATTATTATTAATGAGTAAAAACATAAACAAACCAATATTGTGTTTGCATTTTGTTTAAAGCACTCGGCTCGCTCTCAGTCTCACATTCATAATAGGTAACAGTAAGAGGTAGAATTAAACAGAGGCCGAAAATAATCTTTATCTTTATTCGTGTAAATTATAAAATGGTGTCAGCCTCCGCAAACAGGAACATTCCACTCAACAATCGGCGAAAGAACCGTAATCCACCCATGATCCACTTGCTCGATTTGGTCGCTCCTATATCGGACGCAGAAAGTGAGACGAGCGTGGGATCTTAGTGCGATAAAATATAAGATCGCCGATAGTGTGATGGTATCGCAACTGTCGAGTTCAATTCGCTTTGCAACCTCTTTTGCGCTTACCACATAATTTAAAGTCTAGACATGGAATGGGTTCTCTGCTACAGATGTCACTTTTTTATTGGACAAGACAGTGTCCTTTGCGAATCTGTCTAGAACTATTTATGTTGTGCTGCGTCTAGCTGATTTCCCTACAAACCATACATACAACATACTCGTTGATAAAATAATTGTTACTCATCAGGTGAACTTTGGAAAAAATCTTTAGAAATCTTTGGGTAAAAATCATTTGGTTTTATTACTTAGGTTTTACATCTAACTCAATATGATACAATATGACCAGTGAAAGTGGTAAGAAGAACTCGGGCAGGTTCATTACTATGATGTGCGTCAGTTTTCGTCCAAATAGCTTTCAACTCGCACAATTGAATTAAGAGGTGTTGAATGCATTGTTAGGCCCTGCCCCTCTAGCATAAACAACAAAACACGATACGATATGATACGATATAGCCATTTATCGCATATTTTTTTGTCAAAATATGAACTTTATTCGAAAAATCGGATGTCGCCGGCACGGACATGCTCACTGTTTCGATAAAGGTTCAAGATAGCGGCTAAGTTACCATATTTTGAAAGTTGGGTGTCGATAAATTGCTATATCGTATCATACCATATCGTGTTTTGTTGCTCATGCTAGAGGGGCTGGGAAACATTTTGATTGATGGTTTTACATTCACATTCGTAAATGAAAGAAAAATAGTCTCATGTTCTCAACGCAAGACAATTTCGGGTGCCTTATGACGATAATGGCGCGGATCATTTCAGTGAAAGTAATTTACTAGAAGCACCGCTGAGTCTACCACATAAAGATCATTAAGTGGGTAACTCCTGGTTAGCAGTGCAACCGCGGCCAAAGTGTGGCGATTACGTTAGATCGCTCTGTAGATAGTGTAAAAAACAAAATGTCTTTTAGAGATCTGCGGTTCCACATCGGAACATGTTTACGAGTGGCTCTACTACGGGTTTGATGGAACAGGTTACTTACAGAGTCCCTAATGGTTATGTAAGGCGTATGCCCACGCGCGACAAGTAAATAATTAAGGTTGTTGTTTGTAGACAATCAACAGACGCATTCCTTTACAATACTTCACGCAAGATTGTAGACAAATGTTTTTATTTTTTATTGTTGAATCATCAAGATGTGTACCTAAAGGTCAAGTTCATTGTGCAAGTAGCCCGTACTTTTGACCGAAAAAAGTAATGACCCGTGTCACCGTGATGAGGATTGAGGAATGATTTTATCTGGACTTTGACCGCTTTATATAGTGATAGACAGATGTATGCACAGATTCATTCATCCGTCAGTTGTTTTTACGAAATCTTATTTTACTTAAGCATCAAACTGAGTGGTGACCTACGAGTATGTCTACTTACATTCTAGACAGGTGGAGTTATCGACCCTGGCGTAGTATGGTTGGCACGTGCACAGTCCTCGTTCACATTGGGCATGGCTCACACCACAGTCAAAATTTGATCTGCAGCTCGATCCTAGTAGAGATTTGCTTCCTTCAGCTTGTATTCTCTGTAACAAACGCACTCTTTGTTAAAAAAAACAATTAAATAAACAACATACAAAAAATTCTATGCACCATAATAGCTACGCGTGTAGATGTTTTGAATTTCATATTTTTTAAATCTAACTAATACTTTTTCTTAAAAAATCTACAAAACAGCCAATAGAATAGAATTATTTGCACGATCGTTTAAACACTGATCACTGATCCCGACCGCCTTCGTGTCAGCAAATTAATCGCGTCGGTTTGTTCGAAGCTTTAAATGAGATCCATAAAATGTAAAAATGCATATTTTTATCGCACAAACACTTGGCTTTTGAGGGATTAGAACCCACGGTCGCTTGCTTTGTAGCGCGAACCGCAGACCAAGACGGTCGTCAAATAGATTGTACCAGTTACACCATATTTCACGGAAAAGGTAAAACCAAAGCCATGCGTGTCTTTTTTTGTGCCGCGGCGCGCATGTCAAGCAAATGTTTCTTTCTTTTGTTGCTGATAAACTTAACGACTTCTCATCTACGAACGCAAACATTTACGAAGAATTTGCATGCCAAGGGACTGTACCCTCACGACGATTTGCAAATGGCAGGCGAAATTGCGGAATATTAATCATGTCTGAAGGCGAAACTTATATGACTTTTGTAGTTTGAGGTTTGTGTTATTTTTGTATTTTACGCTGGAGTTTTCTACCTGCATCAACGCTACATTCTTGTTCAGTGACATGTCGGCCTTGGTTGTAGTAAATAAAGTTTATTAATGCGTCGGGAGTTGAAACTTGGGATAAGTGGCATAAAATATACTCCTATAACAAAATAAATCCTTCAACTTCGTAATCACGCATAATTTATATCAGGTGAGCCTACATACAAACTTAATTTAGTACCTACTCGTAACCTGGATACGCATGAAAGTTTTTCGATCTAGACATTTATAGCGACTAGTCTTTAATAATAATTAAAAGGTAACAATTCGAATCGAAAAAAAAGGGGCCTTTTTATTCAATATTATTTTCACTACCAAAAATGTGCGTTACCTAACCATGTTTTTTAATTAACATACAACAATACAGTAATAACATAATTATTCACTAAGTAAATTGGCAAATGTAACCTTAGATCAGTTCACTGAGCATAACATAATATTCATATCATCTGAACCGTCGTATTTAAATGAATGACGACCAACGGTTTAGTGTTGCATCTAGTTTAGACTACTTGTGTATTAGGTCATAGTTGCAAATTGCTATGACATTCCTGGTTATAACGTTGTCTTCGCTTATATGAGGATATCCGCTTTGCCTACGCCACTCGTTCATCATCCGAATAATAGGTGTCATGTTGCTGGATCAAGAGATAAAAAAAGTTTAATAAAAAACTAAAAACCGACTTCAAAATGAAACTAAAAAGCGAAAAATAATATTGACTAAAACATACCTAATCAGTTCTTTTTGGAGTCGGTGCCAGCCATCGAGAGTTAAAATGTGTTCATTCGCACCGACTCCAAAAAGAACTGATTAGGTATGTTTTAGTCAATATTATTTTTCGCTTTTTAGTTTCATTTTGAAGTCGGTTTTTAGTTTTTTATTAAACTTTTTTTATTTTACAATTTTAAGTGTTAAGTCCTCTATTTTTTCCCTCCTAACTTCGCCAAAAATTACTTTACAGCAAAGTAACCTTAACTAATATTGGTCCTCTATGGACCCTCCATCCAATGGTATGATAAAAATAAGGTGTTATATAGGGTCATTTTTTCGACGAAAATTTTTAAGTCTTATGAAAAGGGTTTACCTACACTCCAACCAGAACGGCGGCTATTTTGGTGTCGTAACCATAGGATAAGGTCTCGCGTTAAATAACAGGTTAAATTAAGAAAGGAACTGTCAAATTTTTTTTCGTTACTGGGTGTGCGGGTACGCCCCCAGTAAATAAAAATTGGCGGTCTGGTACCTCATAAGCTCCACGTCTGCTCAACACACTGCGAAATACGTCTGTTCTGTCGACAAATTGCAGTATTATCTTCTAACTCCTATCCGTTAAGGAGTTCTGTGGCTTCCATCATCAGGTCAGCAACATGACATGGTGATTACCAGACCCAAAAATCAGCATCGAGTCAGAAAATATATGCAAAACATTATGGGTGCCTATAAAAATTGAGGGTTGCCCTCGATTTCCCAGGGATCCCATCATCAGAATCTGACTTGGTGGAAATGGGACCACCTCGGGAGTATACCCTTTCAAACTAAAAAATAAATTTTGAAATCGGTTCATAATTGACGGCGTAATCGCGTAACATACATACAAAAAAAAAAAAAAAACAACAACATTCAGACGAATTGAGAACCTCCTCCTTTTTTTTGAAGTCGGTTAAAAATAGCCAAAATTATATAGTTTATGTAGCATTTTTAAACAATACCGAATTCTAAAGATAGGCCATACATAATATGATATAGGACACAAAATAATAAGAGAGTACATATGAAGAACGAGGTGGATGTTTTGCGCCAAAAGCGACCACTTCCAGACAACCTTTAGGGCAGCGATGTATAATTTTCGGTCTTTAAGGTAGTTTTAATATAAGAATTTTAAATGTTGACCTTTGCTTATACAGAGTGTTAGGTAAATGGTATGCCAAGCCAAAAGTAGCCTTATATGTTACCATATGCATTTAAATAACTATGGTGAAGTCAGAATTTAAATATCATCATTTTTGGAAAAAATAACATACCTATAAATCGGATGCTAAAAATTATCATTTACTTTATATGAAATTTGTAACCTGTCAGGCCAAGGTCAAGAGACACAATAAAAAATCTATTATGACGTGGCCACCGGTGGGGAATTGAAGCTTGACAGGTTAAAAGACGATATCAAATTTATGAATCCACCATAGTGTTTATATAAATATGTTAACATAGGTTAGTTTCAGCTTGATATACCATTTACCTAAACACCCTGTAGAGCTACAAAAATAGGTTTCTAGTTTTTGGATCCAGGTTCAGTGTCAGAAATTAATTTTTTGTATTGTGTCGATAAGGCCTTTAGGTAATCATACACCTTTCTGTAATGACTCTCTTACGTGACAAAAACAAACAATTAACCCCTGTGGCAAGTAGCTGGGCTGACTTGCGATCGAGGAGTCAGCAGAACCCTGAACTTTCCAATCACTAGTTTCTCGTTCGAACAGCTGCTGCCTTCTATTGTGTCCACGAGAAACAGAGTAATGTTGCCAATCTCTCCCCCCCCCCCCCCCCCCTTAAATGGTATCCAGCAACTAGCGCCAAATAGTTAATTCATTGGGTAAAGTTAATGACATCTTGCAAAGCATACATAAATTTCAGCATTAATGCTCATATTGGCGCTTATTACTTTACTTATGAGGTAGCCAAACATTTTACATTATTAATTTGTAATGATACAGCAGAGTTTCTTACTAACTATCGACGCAGGGGTCACACTAAATAAATAATTGACGTTGTAAAATTACGGTTTTCACATTTAACGTTTAATAGCAACGTCTACGGTAATCAGTGCCAGAGGGAAAATAGTATGGAGATTTATAATTACCTTAGCAAACAAATTTGTCTTATTGATATTCTGTCTCGCAATTGCATCACTCGGGAAAAGTGCAATATTTAGAATAGAAAGTAGCCTATGTTCATCCGAAATATTCATAATTAGTAAATATTGGTGTAAAAACATGCTAGTGGCAGTCTCTCGCACCGAGGCCGCGACGGTTCCGCACAAACTTAATGTTTGTAAATAGATTGTCCATAACTGGGCCGAGTCTAGAACATTTTTACCGCCTTTCCCGAGCTTGTTCATATGACGTTCATAGTTTCATAATATGATTTTTCATCAGTTTTACGAAATTGAAGACCTCAGTATCTGATATTAGTTTCAATTTGATACCACCACGCATTACCGATGAAAAGGATCTTGACAAACAATTAGACAAACGGACAACAAAGGTCCTAAAAGGTTGTCTTTTTGCTTTTGAACAACGGAACGGAACCCTAAAAACACGTATCCAAATAAACTTTACATCTTTATAATATTAGTGTAGATAAATAAATTGTTGATATGATAGTTACTCGTATCTCAAGCTAATATCGACCGAAATGAAAATTGTATGAAACAGTGCCTATTACAGTGCATAACTTATTCAAGTTCCCGGAACTTGGAATTAATACGGAGGAAGAAGGGTGCGTAGTACTAAGTGTGTAGGTTTATTATTCATATTGGGGCATGTTTCGTTTTGGAGAATATAGCTGAAAATGCTTTTTAAGATCAAGTTAGAAATAATTGTTCTCGAACAACTCAGAACGTAAATGTTCGTAATTTAAAATCACCAATATACCCTTGAACAATAAGCTAATTGCTTTTACAAGCATTATTATATCAGCAATTCATCCTATCACAAGTCTCATACTTAAATAGCGAAGGTATTGTATTTTTTTTGGATATTGACCCAATTATTAGACAACCAAATTTAGCCAAACCACTTTCATCTTTGGGTTCAATTGTCCGAATTCAAACGAGCGCTGGCAAAAAAGCGCCCGTTACCACTATCATGCGGATTGCGGTTGTTTCGATTGTAACTCATGTTAACAATTATCCGACGAAATCGAGTGTAGGAATGAAATACAGCGAGAAATGACCTGAGCACGAACCAGGCTTTCATCAATTTCCTGGTAAATCACTTACGGCTCGCATTCGAGCTGAGGACTCGTGCAACTTGTTACAACGTAATTTGGACTCCTAACAGTAGTGTGAAAAGCTTTACATCAGACAAATGAGTTGAAGATTTCATCAGTCTTCAGGGTTGGCAATAGGCTGTCGTAAAGTTGATTATTATTATGCTAGGTGTTACTTAAGGCGCTATACAGGATGTGTACCTAACGGAAAGGGCACATTAAGCATACCTAATGGGGGTAATAGTCATTCAATATGAACTATTTTACTATGAAGGCAAAATCAAATTCGCAAGAATAATCACCTTACACCAAATAATTATGTGCTACGAGTATTTTATGGGGTTATTTTCACAATTTTAAATTAATTTCATTATAAGTAAATATTTTTGTACTTTCACCTCCGCGTTGATAGGTACAAATCGGTCGGTCGATCGCTTACGAAAAATATATAGCTATTCCGTTTCGTCCTTTATTAATAATGTCTGATCAACAATTTGTCTATTTGTATAAAAAACATAGAATGTAGCTAGCAAAATTAACCATTTTATTACTGTACCAATGAATGATTCCTTCACTAGAATCAAACTTATCAGATAATAATTTCCAAAAGATTTGCAGACCTAAACTTTATGTTCATAGAAACGATTTCATCGTGGTTTCTTCGTAGAAAGTCAGTATCTTTAAATAATGGAAGCCATGTAATTTATAATATGGTTTGTAATATATTGCACATTAAAATGTTGTTATTGAACATAATTCACTGTCATTGGACTAGCCTGACGATTGCAATCTAATAACTGGGGTGCTTCCCGTTCGTTATGTTTAATATAAAACGTGTTTTATTACCTATTATAGTAATCCTGTAGCGGTGAGGCGTTTATAAAGCTTCATGTCCTAGCTCGAAAAGTCAATCAAATTTACGAATATAAGATTTTTAAATATAAGTGTTATATGTTAGTAAGTTTAAATGCGACCATATTTACTAAGGATCTTTAAAAAATAAAGTTATAAGTTATTAGTATAGTAATTAATAATTTAATTGTTTCCACAATTACACCAATTTGCTAGCCCAAACGCGCGCCGCGCCGCTATACGTAATTTGTGCCCAAACTAAGCATAGCTTGTTGGTGCCTAGATAACGGATAAACATACTTAAATACATTTATACACGTCCATGACTTAAGTACAAATGCTAGTAGTCATCACACAAACATTTGCCCCTCGCGGGATTCGAATTTCGAACCCGCAACCGCCAGGCTTAGTAGTCCGGAGCGCGAACAAGACAGAAATAACAATGCTCGTGGTATAACTAAAAGTTTACAAGCAAATAAAATTCTGCTTAAGATATTTTCGTAAATCTAAGTGACCTTGCAGGTCCATCTTGAATTGCCCGTAAAGTCAAACAAAACAAATTACTCTACTATAAATAGTGATAGAAAGTCGGAAAGGGTGCGGTTAGATAAATGATTTTGTTAATGAATATTACAAGTTATGCTTGATCATGCAAAAAAATTAAGCTAAAAATCGATTTGTGTAGTTGTGAAAACATCAGACGATTAGATCGAGGAGAAAGAAAACTTTCATTCCTTTGATGCGCAGCGTAAATTGTAAATATTTATAGAAACAGGCCTTAGGTAATGATGTTTGATTTGTCTCTGATCGCATTTTAACGCGCCTTCACTAAACAACGTCGTGTTCAACAAAGCTTTTTAAACTGTGAATTCTATTGTCATTTTCACTTTTATTATTGCAAAATAGTCGAGCAGAAGTTTCAATTTCTCCCAAAAAAGTGTTAATTGTAATTCAGAATTTATTTTTACGATTAAATTAATCTTTAACGATAGGGATGGGATACTAGCTAGGTACCGTACCTAGGTAGATAGAGCATGAGTATCAATCTCATTTTGTAAAAATAAAATTGCTGACAAAACTTATGGAAGCCGCAGTCTAAAAATATTTATCAAAATTACTACAAATTGATCTTGGGAGTAATGAACGACTAGGTAAATTTATCTTTGGTGTTGCATTCAACGCGAAAACGCATTATTAAGGCATGCCGTGATGACACAACACGGAATGATTATGTTGTAATTACCCTACACCGATGTTATCTCGACAAATGAAATGTGAATTTTCCTATTAGCGTATGCATGAGAGCGTAAAAATAATGGGTGTATTTTGAAATAGAGATCTCGCAAGTGCCGATTTAAATAGATCGAGCATGTTATTTTGTTGTTATTTTATGTTAATTCAATAAACTGTCTCATAATTATTATTTAATTTTTAGATGTATTATCCAGTTGTAGTATAACCTTCCTTCAATCGTTTTCAGTGTTAACCCGTGCCGGTGGACGAAAATGTTTAATTGGGGAAATACCTGGTTTTTTAAATTCCAGCTTCGCTATTGCGATTGCTATTGTAATACGGTTGACCGACAGATCGGAGATATTTATTATCATGTATCGTATCGTGTATATCGTATAATAAGTGCGCATAAGACTTTTTTGTTTTTCACGCTACCATGTGAAATACTGAAAATAGGGGAGATATGTTACCGGACACGTATGACAGATCACTGAAGGCAAGTTTAACGGAAGAAGGTATAGAGAATAATCTAGTGAAATAGTTAACCAATAAGTCGTGTCAGGAAGTCAAAAGAAAAAAGAAAAAAATCGCATTTCACCATTTTATACCGTGTTTTATGCAAATAAACGATTTATTTATTGTTTTTGGATTTAGTAACAGAATTAACATAGAATTTAATCACTTCCACGATATACAATTGTAATTAGATTGTCTCAATGGAATCCACCTTTGTTTTAATGGTACATTATCTATGTACAGCGACGACATTGAACTCAGCAAAAAGGTAACTGTATTTTCACACCTTGAGAAAGTTTCATGGGTACCGTCATTCACACATTTGACACGACTAGAATCCAGTAGGCAAGTCATAAATAAATCTTTTACGGCGAACAAATTATTATTATGCAGTCCGTCTTACCACCGGCGTTATCTAGTGAATGCAAAAGTGCTTTACAGTTTCGAAGAACGATCAAAAGCAATAATGCGAATAGATAGACATACTCGTAAGATCTCAATCTTTTCTTTTGCTAATATTTGTATAACTTGAAGTGGGTACCTACCTTGATTTCCTAGAAGTAGAAAATGACGAGTTAAGTCGATGTTCTTGCGAAGACGCGGATGTTTCTGTGAATATTGTAATGTGGTTGTAATAAACCACAACCGAGAATTTAAGTAGGTACGTAGTAAGATGCTTCCTTAAAATAGTTGGTCACATTTTTTAATAGTTAGGCGTTTATTTTATTGTTCGGTACGGCCATGGTTTTGTAATGTTTATTGACACTATTAAAATATTGTTATTTTCTCATTTAAAAATTTAATACTTCACAGCGATATTTTGTTATAAATAGCTTTGCAACTATTAGATTAGTTCCTAATTATGTATTATCTACTAATAAATACCCGACTACCTCAAGTTTTCAAACCCAAAGCCTCAACTTTAATGTTTACGCCAATGATGGAAAGGATATAAACAGTTGACTGAGAGAAAGGAAGTAGGGTCCGTTATAAAGTTCTCACTTACTACGAAACCACAATTACTAAACCTACATATTTAATTTTCATGTGAGGAGGCTTAACACAAGTTTTGTAAATTTTTTGGCATCGTTAATGATAACTTTACCAATATATGTTTAATTGTAGTAAAGTTATTGCCACGATATTCAAAGAAAGAAAATTATTCGATTTTGCTGATCATCAAATATTTGTGTCTTTTCACTGAGAAAATAATAATGGTATGGTATGGAAATCAGATATTGAAGTATGTTCCATGACTAAAACAATGGAACAAAATAGAGAACATAATTTAATAAAGGCGAAAACCATAAAAAAATACGTTTTGTTATTGTGTTTTTTGTTTTTGACTTTCTTGTTGTTAAGCCCACGTTGTCTCTACATATTATTTAACAGAGCGAAGCCAGGTGAACTTATCTAAGATAATCATTAATTTAGAAAAACGCATTAATAGGACCTAGTTTACGATTGAAATTTTAATCTTGATTTATAAAACAATTAAAGTAGAATATTTCTCCAGAATAAGAAAATTATTTGGGGTAAGTTAACACATATTTATGCACTTGTACGAAAAAAAGTATATAAAGCGAGAACAATTAAAATAAAACTTAGTTTCTTACTAAACATTTTAAATTCAAGATCCTATCCACGGCAAGAAATACGAATGCGCGAAATTGGAGACATTTAGCAAAACAGGCCTTTGATGTTTTGGTATAAGATTGAACAAATGAGATGTAAATCTTTAGTAAGCTGCCAAACCTGTTGTTAACTGTTCCCTAATGTTTATGCATAAACAGTATTAGCTGTTTGGACACATTATTTTAATGAGAAATTTATAACGATTGCTACATTTCATATAGATAACGATCTACATGTGTCAATAGAGACATGTAAAGTGGTCCCGCCTAGAAAACTAATCATAGTTATTGGTAGCAAAATCGAAACCGATCTTTTAAATCAGACTCGATGTCAAAGGGAAACAGTTACATTTATGAAATATATTTGAAACTCTAATGGAACGTCTAAATGAGTGGTACCAGAGTTTATCTTTTTAAAATTTGTATTATATCTTAATTAATTATTTAGATTTAGTTGCATGCATGTTTTAACGGCTGAACTTTTAACTTTTTGTGTTCCCAAAGATTATTTAATTTATAATTCTTTAGCTTGATTCTGAAGTTTCCACAGACAAAGTCGCGGGCAGAAGATGAAATTAAAGATTTCAATTCATTTATAATATCAAGAACCTTTTAAATATTTATTGTATCTCTTTTAGATAATATCATAAGATCAATGACTTTAAATTTATTAGCCTATTAATCAAGATCCTTAAAGTCGAGTGTTTGGTATGGTCTAAGGTAGAGTTGTACATCTTAAACTCGCATAGCAACTTTAAACGTTTTGATCTTCTCGGAAGGGAAATATATCTAGTTATACTTACAAAGAAACATACAAGGAAGTTCATGATACCAGTTCCGAAGAAATGACAGAACAAATTGATTGTCTCTTCTAGTACTTACCATGAAAGATGCAATAGACGGCTTATGGTAAGCCAAGCGATGCATTGTTTGCCAATTAGAAGTTATTCCCAGTAGCTGTACCTACGCTTTAGCATTTGCTGGAGATGTCTCATTTCATTCTACACCTTAGACGGATCACAATACGATTGGTTTTATATTTTTGTCAAAGCTCATTGCAATTGTACCGGAAGCTCGTGTGTGAACACCTCCAGCTTACATTATGAAGTCTTTAACAGTATTGTTTTGAATACTTTACACTGAGCGCCGCAATAAATATGACTTTATGACCGACATGTAAGCATAGAAATAACTTATTTTTATGATTCATATAGGTAAATGGAATCGCATAATCATGAACAGGTTATTATTTTCAAAGCATTAAAAGTAGCAATAATTATAGTGACGGATAATTTATTATATAATTATGTTAAAAATAATTACTGAAGGCTTTAATTAAGAAGAGTAATAATGCTGGCTTACTGTGTGTTTAAACACGCACTTATCCTATTTAATTTACGGCTAACTTATTTTGCGAGTTGGGTGTTTTAAGTTAAAATATGTATTCTATAATATTTGCAAAGTAATTTGTAAACCTGTACACTTTTTTTACGATTTTTCATTATTTTTTAAATATTGTAATAAAGAACTTCTTATTAATTTATATTATAGCAATTCAAATTTTAGATGGGAGGGTCCAAACATTCGACTTCAAAACATCTCTATATTTAGCTAAACGCAAATAGTTTTAATAAAATAAAAATAATTTATTTTCAGACAATCACAAGTCCATATTTTGCTAGTAACAATTTTACCTTATATACTATGTTAGTAGCCTAGACTATGTTCCTGTTAGTAGCAAAAACCTTATAACTATGTTAGTAACAAATAGTGTACACTGGGAAACGGGTGACATCATTTCATTGATTGACACGCTTGACATGTAAATCAATGAAACGACGATATATGGCAGAGTCAAGCCTCTCTGCTATCATCTTCAGGACCCCATTCCTGCTCACCCTCAGCCTCGCAATCACAGCCGCAGTTGTTTTGCGCATTATCGCATAAAAATCGTCGATATGTGCAAACATACCAGATGCACTACAGTACCGAGGTAGCCTAAACAGAGCCCTGAAAACGTTATTATACTGTACCCGCAGAGCACTGAGTGCTAATTAAACGCTAATAAAAAAAAACACTCTCACTACAAAATTACCTTCCAAAAATCATTTTCGTATGTAACTTCATTTTACACGAGTATCATGCCGAGTTCTATCATGCTAAGTTCATTCATTAATTGCTTTCTAGCAGTAATAGGATGCGTTTTAAAGCCTGTGTTATACCTGAATAATCTGAATGATCTACACACTTGCTCTTTTGCACATTGAGTTAAATATATATATATATCACTAGCTTTTGCGTGATTCTTACCCGCGACCGTCTGGATTTGCAGCCCAGAGCGGGAACCAAAAGGCTGCCTAAACCAATGTGCTAATACTTTATAAGATAAATATTTCGATGATTCAGTAACCTACCTACTGCCTACCTTTTTAAAAGTAAGTAATGTTATGACCAGTGGTGAGATGATTCCCGCTTTGGGCAAATACTAAATACAGTCTTCACCGCCTCGCCCTTTCAAATTTTTTAAACTGACTGAAACAATCTCAAATCTGTCAAACATTATCATTTCTGTCAAATTTTGTATGAAATGACGTACCAAAATTGACAGATTTGACAACTTTGAGATTGTTTTAAGAGGTCATGGTTATGGCGCTGAAAGTTGTCTAAAAGAGATAGCTTCTAGCGATAAGATCGGCCAAATGCTACCATTCTAAATGTATTTTTTCTTTGTACTGTGTGTTTGTGTCCTATACAGAAAAATAATATTGATTTTTCGAATCTGGGTGTGCTAGCAAACACCTCGGTAAAAAAAATATTCCTCGTATGTATCGAATATTTATATGGTCGTAACTCCTAACTTCGAGACTATGCCAGCCAATTAATATATTGTGTAATTACATACGTCTTGTGCAATTTATTGTCATTATTAGTTTAAAGCTAATATGATCTAACTGCTGTCGATAAAAAAAACTTAAATTGACAACATTTAATCAAAATATAATCGTAATAAGAAACATTACAGCAATATTTAATAACTGGATCGCTGAACAAGCAATAAATTATAAATACTTATATTTATTTTAATTAAAATTGGCTAAAGGTGTCATCATTAGCAGAATGTGTTAATTCGATCATTATCTACGTTTACGACTCAGAATTAGGAGTTTCGCACCTCAAAACATTATTTTGGATACGGTAAAGGATCTTGTTTTTATAAATTCCGTTATTATTTATTTAATACTAGCTGTTGTTGTTTAAATATCGCAATTTAAATACAATAATAGGGATTTATGTTGTGTGATGATGATGGATCATCATGATGATAAAAAAAAGACTAATAGGAATCTCTCTGCCTGCTGCCTGCTAACTCATAGGGGCACAGGAACTCATGATATCTTAGGTGAGACCATCTAAATTTGCGTGGGATCTATTTATGCCTGCGTGTTTCCTAAGTACCACATCATTCGGGTCAACCTAAACAATAGATGCACTTTGCATGTCTCAAATTCACAGCAGTTGCGTATGCGCATCCATTGCGCGTCTCATGCGCGTGAACTTGCGGTGTCGTTGACCGCGCACGCGCCCTCACCATACACTCGTAGTCCGTGCAAACACATCTCGGTATCTCTTTGCTACGCTCTCTTGTGACAAATGGAAGCTTTTTACACGGCTACGGATCCGACAGGAAAGGTTAACTGAGAGGTTATGTAGACAGGTATGCACGGCTAAGTATAAGCTGTAATACAATTCCATTATAATCTGAACTGTTTCTACGTGGACCGTCAGCTAATAATGGAAATGTATAGTTTGACTCGTAGCTGGTATAGTATATTTTTTTCTCTATGCTGGTACCAAAGTATGTGAGCTTGTCATCTCATCATGCAAAAAATTAAATGTAGGGACTTTCGTGGTTCATGTATCTATTGTATTTTTGCTAAAATGATACCATTGGGCTAGGCAAATACTTATTATCTTGGTTTAAAGTTTGAATGATGACATGAGAATTCTTACTTTGTAATCTAAATTAATTGTATTTTTCATTAATCAAAACAACGCGACTTAAACCGCTACGTTAGAATTCGTAGCAAACGCAACGTAGCAAACTAATTACCTACAACGTGATAATTATGCCCGCCCAAGCTAAAGATCTGAGAACACATTTGTCAAGATGCATAAAATATGGTGCGACAGCAAATTATGGGTATAGCTGCGACCGCCAATAATATCTTCACGGCGTATCTCCCTATGGGGCAGTATTAAGGACCATGACAAAATGCAAACGATTACTAGATAAAAGAAGATGGGCTGATTTAATAGATTGGTAGACGACTGACTGTAAGTAATCAGAAAGATTAATACTCTCGATAATCTGGTTAACCTTGCACACTTTTATTACCGTCTTTCAAACCTTACAAGTTTACTGATATCACTCGTGTATTTGTCTGTCCGTGTATTGTGTCCCAGCTTATCTTCTCCGAATCTATTGTACCGATCAATGTATTTGTGAGATCCAAGTCCTAATCTCTGATGTGTACCGGAAACAACTAATTTTTGAATACGGGATCACTTTCTGACGGCAAATTAGAAAATAATAAAAAAGTTTTGCAACCTTTATCGTCTAAAATATCTAAAAACGTCAAAGATAACAATGGCGTAAGATTAAAAAAAGATAATTTTGTTCTTGTTGATTTATAGATTACAGGAAGACCTATATGTATATGAGAAGTACGGGGCGAGGGCCCGCGAGAAGTACCGCGTAAGTTCAGATGCACTTGTCCGATTTATTTTATTAACCAGTAAAATCTACCGATCGTGCCTTGTCGTCGCTAATGACTCCCAATGCCTAATTTATACTTAAATAAATCGTTGCACCATCCTTTATAGGACATGAACTCTGTAGTTACATCAGACGTCATAGAAAGTTGAAAAATCATATAACAAGGTGAATAAGGCTTTAGAGGTTGTTCACTGTGAATACAACAATAACAGTGAAAAAAGCTTACTTAAGCTGGCTAACGTCTGAAAATACATGGTGATTCCGCTAACATCAGCTTTTTAGCGAATCAGTTAAGTTATTAACAGCATAATTCTCACGTAGCAGCTTATCTGCTGACCCCAGCATTCAATAGCCGGCTGTTTAGATGTGAACTTCTCATTTTTGTGTGTCAAAGTTGAACCGTTACCGAGCACACCGGTGCACGACTTTGCCCGACGTAACAATAGAAATTGTAGCACCAGATGGATACAATTTATTAAACCGTTCCTTCTAGGAAAAAAACCTAGCCTCGCCGAAACTGAGACGTGAGTGGTGAAAAATGAATTGGGTCTGCTAAGACTGCCGAAAAATTACGTCAGCTTTGATCTATAGCCATCAAAGTCAACTGCAAATATGTACTAAATGATTTTGTTATAAAACTGAAAATTATACTTAAAGTCTTGTTATTTTATTTTCTATTTCTATATTTGGGTGGATATCAGAGCAATTATTGTAAAAAAATAAGTAGTCGAAATTTTCAATGCTCTAAGTTTTGCTTAGCTAGTTGAAGGCATTTAAACGCTTTTTTTCCACTTGGCAATTTAAGACCTAGTTATCCGTAAATTATTAAAATGAACTAGGTCCCATGTTACTTCTATAAAAAACCGGACTCTTTTTATGGTATCATGTCATGTCAGCAAAATTACGTACACGTAATTCAAGTTTTTCAAATGTGGATAAACCCAAGCTTCAACTAAATGTGTTGGGTTGGGTCCTAACATTACTATTTTGCAGGATGTTTTTCCTCTTACAAGCTCCCTCAAATATGTGACAAAAAAGCGTCTCATTGCCGAAATGAAAAATAAGTCTTATTCCACATCTCACTGAGAACTTAAATAAGCGTGGCATCGTGTGAGTGGTTAACAGTGTCAGTGTATCAAGTTGACCCCATAAAAACTTCGTTCCTTTTATAACATGTTCGCAAACTGGTATTTTGTCTAAATTTCCATGTCGTGACTTGTCACGGTTACCATGTGCAGAATTGCATTGTAGTCTTGTGTAAGAACGTTCATGAATTGTAACTCTTCATGCGATTTATCTTTTGTAGAATAAAGAGCACTTCTAATTTCTAGGTTTTGTATCTGCCTGAACGTAGTCTAGGTCAAAAGAAAGTATTTTTATTAGTTTCATTAATTTCTATGCTCTTGCAAATTTTTACTGTTAATATTAAATTTAGGTAACTAGATTATATTGGCTTATTTTCTAAAAATTTTAGCTGTTTTATAAATTTTACCTCATTACTTATCTAAAGATGTTGAAATTGGTATAATTGTTAGTTTTTTAGGTTTGTAACTAGTTTGTTTATTAGACCGTGGTATTTGTTTCAATGATTTTTAGGATTGCATTGCTAGGATGATCGCGCGACGATGGGCCTTTGAATCAGCAAAATATAGTTATCGTAACATTCTAGCCACTTATCAGAACTAAACGGCATGAAATATCGGTTATTGTCTTTTAAGAAATCTATAACCTTTAAATTTTTCGTTATCTAACATGAATGCTGTTAAAAAAAATACAAGGCAAAAAAGTCTGGTTTTCGTTAAAAATATTATGCAAAAATATTTTTGAATCGTAACTCACTTTATCGTCAATCGCTCGCTACAAAGAATGTTACGACGTGATTCCAAAATAAATTGAATATGATTTTATTGGTTTGCAATATTGCTATCTCCCGAGGGCAGGCACCCTCCGAACATCGTCTAGACTATTCTCCGGATCAACTTATTACAGATAACCCACAGGAGCTCTTGTAAACATCTTTTCAAAAGGACTCTAACATTGTTAGCTTTTACTCTCTAACCTCACGACTGTGGAGTTTTTATTCAGACGCTCTAAAAGTAAAACTGATTATAAAACCTGCGTTTGAAGGACTTTCTTTCCTGTACATAGAAGTCACAATTTCCTAACTAATTAAACCGTACGCTAACGGAGAAAAACTAAGCCATTGAAGCACATGATGATATAGGTAGATTGTTAACCACTTTTCACGCTTTATGCATTTCTGAGGCCTAATGCAATTCTTCACAGAACAGTCTCGGTGAATCGCGCACTATTATACAAAAAACGGATTCAAAAAGCGTTATAATTCAGTTATGAAAAAAATCGTGCCCTAATAATAAACCACAGCTCTCAATTTCTAAATGAGCGAGAAAGTAAGAGGTTTATTATACTTGTGATGTCAAATTGGCCAATTGGAGTTTTTATCCGTGAATTAAACGATTAGTGTTATTAACTAAGTTAAAATAACTAGATTCAGATTAAGTAATTGGTGCACAAATTTTAATTTAATTTAATGTATCTTTTAAACCACGTTTAGTAAAACTATCGTCAATGCCGAAGATGGTTTCGGTATAACCGTCTCTATACGTTCGCGCACAGAATAAACATATAGATTAGGGCACTCCGCGAGAATTATAGGTATGACTATATTAGGTAGGTATTAGCCTGGTCATGTTTGATCCTGAGTAGCGGTTCCCTTTCCTGATATGAGTTATACTATTCTTAATTTGTTCATATTCTGTACCTACCTCCACAATTAGAAGAATTATTAATATGTACTGTTATTTACATTGGCTCGTCACATTTTTTTTATTGTGATATGATCATTGTTCCTATTCAATCCCTAGTTTCTGCAAACCATAGAAACTGTTGATTTCAACGGTCTTCTTTTTCTGTGCGCGATATAAACAAGCCATAAAGATTAGGGCACTCTGCGGTAAGGATTATGCTATACGTATTACGTATTGGTATGGTCCAACGTGACCCTGAGTGGCTCCCCTGCCTGCTGAGAGTACATAATCTTCTTTCCCCACCCGACCTGAGTCCATAATTGGGTATTAACGCTAATACCGTGCTACGGGGCGGCCTGTCTGTAATTTTCAAACATACTTGTAAATGTAAGGTACTTGCACTTTGATACACTTAAGTAAAAAAAGTCAGTTAAGGAAAAAAGACGATATTTTTTTCAGTCAACTGACAAAGGTACTCCTTTTTCTACCGAAAAACGCTATAATAGAATATGCACTTAAATATTCGTTCCTTTGGCCTGCATTAATCAGATCATGAGCGTATAAAAATAAATTTCCTAGACCATCTTACATTTCCGAGAATTTTATCACTGGGTACAATAGGTAGTTAGCTGGTTCAATAATTGTAGCATTTAATCAAGTTGTCGCTATAAAAAAATTGGCACTAAAGCAAGTCTTAGGCGTTATACCTAGTTTAAACATAAAATATATTTTCTCGTGTCAATGAAATCGGTTAGTTAACAGTCCCCGATCAAAACTTAACAACTTTCGATCGAACCAAAACTTAACAGTTCGTGATGTTTGTCGCCTCGATTATGTAGTTTATTATTTTAATTTTACAAAGTTAACATGTGTATACCAAATAAAACGCATGCAATGACGTGCATTCATAAGTCGGTCCCTCTTCATATCAAAACGTTGTTGTTTGCCCCACTAACACGAACGACAAATCTTTGAATTAATTTCCACACAGTAGGGTAACCGGCGGATCACAAATATTATAGAAAAGCCGTATATTTCGGACAGTGATTTATAGAGCGGGGGTGGACTATCCACCCCACGAGGGTGCTGACCATCGCGGAACGCACACGACATTGATTTCTAGGATCGAGAGAACTTTTTGAGTTGCTCGATTCCATCTTTGACGTTTGTGGGTTAAGGAAATAAATAATACAATCGTAGTGGAACCTACGCGCCAAAAGAAATCAAAAATATTAAAGTGATCGTTTATCTCCCAAAATTTTTATCAAAGAGAATCAATTTCGCAAAGTTGTACTTTGGCCGCATAATGCACAGCCTAAGTAAAATAAAAAGTAATTTAAAGAATCACTGTAAATTCAACGTAAATAGAAAATCAATTTTAAATGAAAATAAATTGAATCAAAGAAAAAGTAAATTTCATTGAGTCGGATAATTTCTTTAACGCAGGTTGGTATCACGATCGGATCCCCGCGGTGCGTCTGTGTCAACTTTTATTTTGTCCGCGATTACTCGTATAAAATAAAACAAGTCCAAGAATTTAGTGTTTCATTTCAACGCATGTCAATCTGTCAGTGTCTATCTGGTATCACGAGAGAGAGTAATTTTTGTTTTATCTACAACAATAACGGTTTCATTGAAATCTTAATGTTACCGGTAATTTTTTGCGAGAGCTTAAATTCTTTTGTGTTGGCATAAGTGTGTTAATTAATTACAGCTATCCTGATTAGCGTTGTTTATATACGGGTGAGTGGGTCAGCCAGCTGATCCGATGGATATGGTTCGCTGTCCGCAAGCATCGGTCAACGCGGTTTTTTGCTCGCCGTTTGTTGACACCACCTGTCATTCTTAATGCTCACTTAATTGAATAAGCATCACAAAAAGTGATCGGGAGCGAATTTTTGTTTTTGTGTAGGAATAATTCTGGCGCTTCTTATATTATAGCAATTAGTTAACATCAATGCTTAGTAACCTACTTACTTTTTAGATACTGTCGCTTACTGGCATTTTAATGGTTGTAACTTGTAAGGAAGCATCTGAAAAATGATCAGCTCGTCAATTGTAATAAAGAGAAAAAGTGTTATCATAATGGTAATAAGCATTTCGATTATATAAAAGCCTGAGAAACTTTGTCTCTCTTTTTTCTCTTTTTGTAATTAAAATGTTTAATGTTGAGTAGTAAAGTAAGTTAGTATTGCCGTTGTTTCTAGTGCAGGCTGTTGTCACCTATAATTAAGTTTGCACTTGGCACATTTATTATTATCTAAGAATTCTGAACTGGCATACAGTTGGTGTAACCTTGTTGGTGATCGTAATAAATAAAAATAAAATAAACTACAATTTGTAGGTATCATAAACAAGTATGGATGATGAATACATGTAGTGTATTTTACTATTGCATTCTCTCATGGCAATTGATCCTACTACATATCTCTATAAAGATTTTTTAAGCTTGTATTCTACCTTCATTCATATTTAGTTGATAACAATTATAATGCAGTTTATGCTTCGCTCACTCTACCTGTTGCGGCCAGTAAATATTCCGTCGATGTCTGGAGGCTCTGGGCTGCACTTATATGGATCGATAGGGCACACAGGGTCGTAGGCACAGCAACCTAGCCATTGACGGCATTGCAACGGTACCGTGCACTGACCAGCTCATTCAACCTGCATCCTAACTGCAGATTTGATTTCATTCTTGTAAAATAAACTTTATGATCATACATCATTAGGTACATACTTAGGTAAGTACCTACTTCGTGCTTTACATCAGTACGAAACGAAAACATGACTTGACATGTTTCAGACGAAATTTTCTAATGATCTAACCCTATCCTATTTGTGCAAAATGGATCACTTATACTATCTTTTGTTAATCACAATGATACACATAGTATAGCTCATGATTCTAACATTAAATTGACTGAATCTGTCCACATCAAACACAGTCTGCAATTGAAACTTCGAAATAGATTGTGAATACATCTTATTTTGTCTAATAACGTTAGAGTCTAAAATTAGGCAAAACTTCGACTGTCTTCTATTACTTATCTTCTAAATCTGTTTCAATCAAATACCTTTATATCATTTTTTCAGCGTGTGGGCTAATAAAGGCGCAGTACCTACTAAACCAGACGATCAACTCATACCAAGCATTAGCTTGACTTCTTCATTAAAATATAGTTAGTTCTTGCAATTTTATAGTTTCCCACAACTTTACTTGTGTTTAAACAAAATAAAAAATATACACTGTAGACACTGTAGTGAATGTAAGATTCGCCAAAGCGTAAGATTGGTCTCACAACGATTCGGAATATTGGTAATATTAATCTAATAATAATAACAAATTAAAACTTTTAATGTTTTTTATTTATTTTTCATGTATAAAAATATTGGAAAAAGTTAAATCTAAGAATAAAAATAAATAATGTGAATAATGTAGATACTTTATACGTTAGGTTTTATTTACTAGCCTACTTACCAATACATTTATGAGAATATTTTTTTTTTATTCATTTATTGAGTCCCAGGCGATACGAAGTAAACTGGGTCAGTTATTAATTATTAGCGCATTTAATTGGTGTTGCGACTATTCTTAACCTTTTTTCAACTTCGACCGACGACTAAATTATTATAATTATTATGAACGTAAGTGATAACAACTACAGTGATGGTAGCAGCAGCGATTATAAGACAGTGTCAATATTAAGAATTTAAATTAAAAAACAGAATCACAATTAAGGTCGGGTTTCACTTGCTTACTTGTGGATATTAACCACAAGTTGAACTACCTTGCGTGTCTCAACTCCGATCTTTTGTCTGAGTTATTAGTCCAACCAAAACAGGCTTCCTTTGATCGGCTGCCGAGGAAACACATGTCACTGGGACACGAATAGGGTTATTGTGCAATTCTTAGTTGTTAAAATACTGCAAATACAGTTAGCGGAAAGAATGAAGATTCGCCTTTCGTGGAACGCAAGCAGTTACAGTTGTCTACTGGCTGTAAACATGTTTTTTTTAAATATACTTCAGGCACCACCAGTCTATTACAAATCTAGGATACTTTTGATTTGTCTATACTTACGATCTACATTTAAGACCTATTTGTAATGAGATAATAAACGATTTATTTATTTATTTTGGGACGTCAAATTTGTGTTTTTTTTTTTGTTATTGAAGTTGGTTCTATTTGAACAGAGGTAAAAAAATATTTCGGAGTTAGGAGTTGGCTTAACTGGACAACAACACGTATTTTTACACGTAATTATAAAATAAAATAAGGCCGGATAACGATCAGGTTGTCAGTTTATCAAAGCCCTTTTCATCAGTAATGCATGAATGTGTCAAAATAAAATTAATAACAAATTACTGTTGTCTACCATCTCTTGGAGCTTTAAAATTTAGCTTCAAAGTCAACGCGATCAATGCAATACGGTCAGTTAAGCCGTATATTTTGTTACCCGTAAGAGGATGAAAACCTTAAGATACCCGTTTACCTAAAATCATACAATTTGACAAGAGGCAATGCTTAAATAGAAAAGTAAAGGGAAAAGTCTAAAAACCGTAATTGTTTTGTTACATATTTATTTATTAAAACTTAACTTTACAAAGTCAGATCTAGTCATCGGTATGAGATAAGATACCAATCGTATCCGGCATATTTATGTCAGATACCGTACCTTGAAATGAAATGAAGTCTTAAGATTGGTATTAGGTATGGACAGAGTGCACTCATTTAATTATTTCTGACTGAAATCTACATTTAAACAGTACCCTACCTACAGTTATGTGACTAACTGCTTGATACACAGCTTGAAAAGAGGAAATATTTTCTTGTGTGACAGTAGTGACTGGTGACACCCTGCAACTTTTGTGCGTCCATCGATATTGCAATATTTTCGATTTAGATTTTTTTAACAGGAGTTAAAAACAGGAGTTTCAGAACCATTCTACGTAAAAAGGCATGCTCTTTAACAGCGAGTTCGCGGCAGACTCCACTAGTCGATTACATGTACGAAATTACGCGTACAAAAATATTCTCAGTGATTCAGTTTTTATTGATTAGATTAATACTACTGATGTTTAAATAAAACTTACTTAAATATATCACCAATTTTTAATACGTAACAATGATACTGCAAATAATCAAATCTTGACATAAAGATAAATTAGATAAGATAACAGTCCGCGAATACCAGTTCACTCACTGTGACTGGATGAGAATTTCTTTATACGTGCAAAAAAAAACTTGTTACTCCGATTTAAATTGGCTCTAATTTAAAACCATTGTGTCCATGTTACCGGCAGATCATATCTGTTAATAAGATTACTTATTTGTTACCTACTCAAAGAACATCTATCGATATGATAAAGTTACTAAAGTTAACTTGTATTTTATTGTAGTCAAAATCTGATTAATATCTGACATTCTCATTAACCGGGCATAAGGCTTGAAGTAAATACGTAAGTACGTAGATTTAAATTAAAATATTAGACCTAACATGTCCAAAGGTTATTGAAATATTTTTATATTTTAGTATAAGAAACTATAAATCAGGTTTTATATTTGGGACTTTTAAAATCAATCAAAAGTACCTAAAATCTAAGGTTTTATACATTACTGTGTACTGGTGTGTATGATAATCACCCGGCTCTATCATTAGATCAGCACAGGGAATTTCGATTAGAATTATCTAAACAATGTATTAAAGAAAAAAACCTGTTGCGAGACAAAATCCGTGCGATTTGATGGTGGATATTGGGTTTAACATAATGTTCAGGTACTGATTTAAGATTTTAGTTGGTGTGAAAATGAGAAATTTGACAAAAAATATTTGTTTTATAGTGATTGTTGTTATGTTCAACCCAATATTTGCGCAAATATTTAAATTAAAAAATAAATAAATAAAAGGAACTTCCACTAGTTTTCTTGTCTAGGTTCGATTCGCTGTAAAAGCAAAAACCTATGACGCTTGTCAAGAATTTATCAATTAACTGATCCACATACAAGCGTATTACTACGTTACTGAAATGGTTATAGCGCTACATAAAAAATCAATTCCGTTTAATAAAAAAAGGCCCTATTATGCAACGATAATTGGATCGGGTCGTTGACTCGAAGACGCGCCACCATACACATGATACTATGTTTTTTGCAAATCACTTTCTCACCTACTGGTGTCGTGATTTGTTTGCATTGAGTCGGCTAATGAGTTTCGATACGCACGATCTGATTACGGAAAAAATATTTTATAATTGATAATTTTCATGGTACAATGTAACATACCATACGACTAGCTATAGGTGGTCCAAGAAATAATTTTGAAATGTACCTGTGCAAGTCAGTATGTGGTGTCAGTAAAACTAAATACGGTTTGGACCTTTAATTATTGTATGTACTCCAGAAAATAGTACATATCGTAATAAAAAGTAGGTATCTAGTCGGTTTTGAACTCTTCGTACTTATTGTTTGACATTTGCATAAAACGAATAAATGTAGGCTCACGTATCTCGTGAGATAAGTACTACACAAATAATATGTCACCTGGAAGACAACTCTTCATCAAATTTTCAGAAATACATATAGAATGATGTCGTTTAAAAATAAATATTCCCGTACGTGGTCAGCGACACTGCAGCGCGGCGCACTGACTAACTACAGGGCGGTAACCACGAACTCTTAAAACAATCTCAAATCTGTCAAACATTATCATTTCTGTCAAATTTTGTATGAAATGACGTACCAAAATTGACAGATTTGACAACTTTGAGATTGTTTAAAGAGTTCATGGTTATGGCCCAGATATTGTATTTTACTAGGTTGACTTCAGACTTGTCCACATTGGCACCCAGAATCATTAAAAGAGAGCTTTTATATCGCATGCTACCTACTTAAGCCACAAATTAGATAATAGTTACTACGTGATGAGATCAGTGGCGTGCGGTGCATATAGGCAATTATGCAGTGCCTACTTAAAGAAAAATCCTACAGGACAGCTAACCATCTTTATTTGCCAAATTGACAATCTTTAATAAAGTCTAAGTTACCATTTTGTCGTCTTTATTAAACTTTCAAACTAAAGCGCGCTCGTTTCAATACTTTCAATACAAATGACCCACGGTAGGCGGTCGCGATACCGCCTACTATTTCACGCACACTGCCTTAATTTTCACACACACTTATATAATCTGTGCGCATACGTACACAGTTACAAAACACCAATTTTTGGTAAGCATTATGCGGCGCTTACCTGCTTAGCTCCCACCAGATGGCGCTCAATTTCCGCCTCCAATTTAAAAATTTAAAGTCTTATTTTAAGTAAACTTTACATTACAACTTGTTAAAATAAAATTTCAAACCCTAAAATCCTAATTATATTTATAGTAAATAGTTTTAAGTTTTAAAACGAATAATTAATTGTTTGCTAAAACTATCTTAAAAATAATGTAAACAGAGATCATTTCGATCAGCCATATTTTTTTTCTTTAGTTTGCTTTGGCTTTCATCCCGCGAGTGTTTTGAAAAGTTGTTTTTACTCTTACGGATCCTTAACTGTTTCTTTTAAGTGCTATTATAGTTATTTCAGAGTTCAGTGTTGTGTTGTTATGTTCTATAAAATGGATAAACTACAATGTACAGTATGTAATGAGAATTCTATTTGTTTTGACAAATTACGCGCCAATCCCTTAAATCAATTTTCATTTGTGGACAACCTAGTAGCCTATTTTCATTAGCCGGGTAATTTAAGTTCCGAATTGAGTTGTAACGTAATCGATCTCACATAGAACTAAAATTTATTTGCATAGTTTGAATACGCCAAAGCTTATTTTAGCTTAATTCGGAACAAACAAAGAGATGTCCTTGTTTATTCTGTGGCCATAATATTTACGAGTGTAACTTAACCTCACCTCAGTTAAAGGAGATTTATAAAAATATTAGTGAATAATCGGGTGTTAAGTTGTCAAAAGATAATTGTTCTAATAGTGTAAAGTGTATTAAAATGTGGTGAACAAATAATACAATCTTAAAAGTAGGTAAATACCATGTTAAAATCAACAAAATAGCCGATGGGGCGCCGGTTTTGTGTGTGTTTACGTCGGAGACAAGTTAAGTTTTTGTCACTAAACTAACAACTTTATTGAATTGATTGAAGTATATAATGCTTACCGTTGCAAACATTTTACGATAAAAGATTACTGACATGTTCAAAGTTCGCGAAAAAGTAATAACCACGAAATGTCGCTGAGGAGTTATAAATATCAATTGGATAGTTGTGGTGCTCCATATAAATCTTCACTCAGTCAATTTTCTTTGCTTGTCTCGGAAAGCAAGAATGCCTGGTAAGTCTTTATTTGGTTGGAGTGTAGCAAAGTGTGCAAGGCGTTTGGCACTTAAAAAATTTTTCATTAAAAATATGAAACATAATAAAACTCAAATCTTTGTTTTTCAATGTATAAGGGGGCTCAAATTAAATGCTTTTTATACTTGTGACTATTTCTTTTCGACGCATGGTTTAACCGGAAAATGCGATAAAATATAAAGTGTTCAAACTTATTATCTATTATCTAGCCATATCGATAAAACAATAAACAAAGCTTACCAAAATCTAGGATTTCTTATTAGATCATGTAAATCATTTAGTAATGAACATACCTTTAAAATCGTCTATTATGCATATGTTCGAAGTGTTCTAGAATACGCCAGCTCCATCTGGTCCCCACAGTACGTAACATACAAGAAACGATTAGAGCGCATTCAAAAACAGTTTCTAAAATACATAAATTATCATCTCCGTAAACCGCCACCTTCGACATATGAAGACAACTGTAAGCAATTTAAATTATTAACGCTTGAAGATAGACGAAAGCTGATGGATGTTTGTTTGTTGCACGACATAATTCACGGGCAAGTAGATTGCCCTGAACTCGTGGCGGAAGTGAAGTTCAGAGTTCCGGCTCTTCGCTCACGTCGCCGTTTGCCGCCGCTTCTTTGCGAGCCGCACACCTCCACTAGGTATGCTCAAAACGCCCCGCTGTCCCGCTTGCAACGATCGTATAACGTGACATTCAGTAAAATAGATTTATTCTTACATAATAAATCATCATTTAAGGCTCTTGCCATCAAGGCCTTGAGTCCTCTATGATATTGTTATATACAGGGTATCGCACATCGCACATATCACTCACACACACACACACACACACACACACACACACACACACACACACACACACACACACACACACACACACACACGCACACACACACACACACACACACATACATACACACACACTCACACAAACACTCACATTCACTCACACACACAGACACGCACGCATGCACGCAATATGTTATTAGTTAGTACCTAGCTTTAGATGTTGTTTGTTTCTCTCTGCTGATAAAATTGTAAGGCGCTGTCCATTTTCACGTCCTTCTGACTTTTGCGTGCATTTATGCTATTGTAATAAGTAATCCGTGGAAATCTGTAATTAGCCGTACTAAATTGTTAAGAACTTTTAAGGTAATTTTCTACTGTATCGCCGTTGATTTCCCAAATAAAGAAAAATAAAAAATAAAAAATAAAAAACACTTAGAAAAAAAATGTGATAAAATTATAAAACTTCATAAAATTCAAATCTTTGTTTTTCGTCCTATAGAGGGGCATAAACTAGACGCTTTTTATTCTTGTGACTTTTTCTTTCCGACGCATGGTTTAACCGGAAAATGTGATAGATTTTTTTTTTAAATAATGTTACTACTTAGTGCCTACCCAGCACAAAAATCAAAGCCCGCCCCTGGATGAGATGTGAGGTATTTGACAGCTCTTTTTAAGTTCGATAAGCGAAAGTCCAAGCTAGGTCTAGGAATAATCTAGGTTTCTTAGCACATCCTATTTGATTCATGATGTGCTTAAAACCTAGATACCCCTGCCTTGAACTTTTCGCATGAATGTGATCGATTCTCAATAAATTATTATCGCATGACGGCACAACATAAAGTGGCTTCTTTAACTTTGCATGATCACCAAAAACTGTGTCTACTTGGAATATTTCTGTGATATATTTCATGGGTAGTTTGAATGTAGTCCCATTTAAAATATGAACTAGGTGAATTTGTCCTGACCAGGGTTCATGTCATGTCGTCATGTTAACGAGCTCGGAGCACTTTAATATGAGGTCAATGCCTTAATGACTCTTTTCCAATAACGATTTAATGTGTCAGGCAGGGCGGATGTGAATTTCGATGCAATGTGCAAAAGACCTAACATCGGCAAGGAGCGTCACAATAAAAACAGCGCGCACGGTAATCGAGCGCCCTTACTCCCAGCGGTCCCTAATTGCACGCCGGAGACGATTCCCACGCGGCCCGGATCAGCCTCCGAGTTGCGACCATCGTTATGCAACTTTAATCAAAATTCCGTGAATCGGGGCCGGAGCCACTCTATGTGCGCGGTTCTATTGCTAGAGCTACGGAATGAGCGGCACGTAAGTACAAAACTAATTGATACTACCCAGCCAGTACTAAAGACTTGGTGTTCCCGAAGGCGATGCAAAAGGTTCCTATGTGCAAACTCAGTCAGTTTTTTTTTAATTGTAAGTTTAAAAAAAAGACATACTTTTATCATAGGCACACATTTATCCCAAAGAGCATTTTTGGGCACGAAGTTTTGTGTGCGTAGTTAAGCAATTTGGTTTGAATTGTTTGACACTCGATTCCCTGCCATGCAACACAGGGGTTTCAAGTTCACATAAAAATATCCCAGGTCAAGTATCGCATTTATCCCTCTTTACTAAATAAACGGCAAAAAAGATTTAAAAAATATTTCATCAATTATTATTATGTTGACGCAATGCTTAAGCTAAGGAAATGCACGCAAATGTGATTTCGTTAAACTTAGACATATAATATTGTTACTAATTTCACTCATAAAACAAAACTAGCATTAGTTTCACGCACAAATAGAATCATACTATTAACTGAAAAAAGAACTGGCCGAATATTATTAGAACATTGCCTTGTAATTGCTTATCAACACTTCAGCTATTAAGTAGGTATTTAGATTTATTGGTGTGTAAACGTTTTGTTCAGCATTAAATAACTTTTACCCGTTTAAAGTGAAATAATAAATTAAAAGTTTGCAGACCGTAGTAATACATTGCTCTGTAAGACAGATAACTTCCTAATTGCATTCTTATTGAAATTTACTATGAAAACAGCACCAAATGGTGTGAACAACTTATCTTAGGCTTGCATAGGTAGATACTACAAAGGAAGCGATATGATTCACAAAAACCGGCCAAGTGCGAGACGGACTCGCGTACGAAGGGTTCTGTACCATTATCTACAAAAACCGCAAAAAAAAATCACGTAGGTTGAATGGGAGCCCCCTTTAATATTTATTGTATTTTGTTTTTCAGTATTTGTTGTTATAGCGGCAACAGAAATACGTCATCTGTGAAAATTTCAACTCTCTTACTATCACGGTTCATGAGATACAGCCTAGTGACAGACGGACAGACGGACAGTCGAGCCTCAGTAATAAGGTCCCGTTTTACCCTTTGGGTACGGAACCCTAAAAATGAAACAGCCCTTTATGAAAGCAGAAGAAAGTAGCGTAACACTGCATTTGGAAAAGCGGCAAAGATCAATGCGCAATACAACCTTTTCGTGTAAGTAAATCAAAGTTCACCCAATGTAGAGCAAGAGAACTCATTCTAAATACCCTTTTTTCCCGATAAAACGACCGAATGACGTGCTGATGCCTAATCCGCTGCAATCTCGGCGTTATGAATAGGAATCATGTGAACCAAAACTGGTAATTGGGTGCACTGCGAGCTGAGCCGAGTGCTGTCGGTAATTGATACGGCAAGCAGCGTATAGCGGTACGGGCGTGGATCTACGCCCTTCGCGTGGCAAGCTCTGATATGAGCCGCAATCGCTTCTCGCCACTTGTTCACGTTTCAACGCATTTCGTAAGAAAAATCAATAAGTTTCGATCAATCGTCAAAACGACCGCAGGGACTCCTCTATAATGACAGTAATCGCGGAGAATGACGGAATCCGACAGAAATCGGTGCGTTTATTGTCGCGCAACTTTAACTAAAGCTTTGAAGTGCTGATAAATCCGAGACTTTAATTAACTTTTTCCCGCACATAGGTCTTATGTTAGTTTTTCATCATTAGATCTCCTGAAGAATGATAATTGCAGCAAAAAGACTAACTAAGGATATTGGAATCAAATATTGGACGCAGTGAATCTTTTTTAGATTGTTATGAACTATGTATTAACAACAGAGTAGCAGATAATGGCAAAACGCAAAAGTAAATAATACAAAAAAAAACAGAAATTATATAATTAGTGAATAAAATTATTACATAACAGTCAGTTTTTGATTATTTTTGATGTAATTTTAATAAAAACCCTGTAGTAGGTAGTACTACCTAGCAACAAATAAAAAAACTGGTCACAAGAGTCGGCTCGCAATAGAGATCCAGAACTAAATTAAAGTACCACCGAGTGCGGAACTACTTAATGCACGAACCCAACACGCACTTGGCAGATTTTAAAAAAATAATACAGGTTTTTTTTTAAATCGAGAATTATAATCTAATGAGAATTTGTTATTTTATATAACTGAGAAGTACCTACAATTTAAAAACTAAACTAAGGTTATAAACTAGCTACTCATCAACTAGGACAAACGCGTGTCCATGAGGCAAAGAGGCGAAGTTTCCTCGCTGAATGACTAAACTAAGCCTTTGAGCAAGGAACGAGCCAGCATTTTTTTTCAGTAGGTAACAAAGTCTACAATTTCAGCAAATTTCTGTTGCAATATGATTTCGATTTCACATAAATTCGCTGTTTTTGTTGAAATTGGATTTTGAGTTAGGTACCTATCGAGAGATCGTTACATTTTGTAGGATGTAAGACTTTTTTACTCTATTCAATTTGTGCAGTAAAATGAATGTTCGAATCGTGAGTAAGTAGTTGATTCAGATTGGGATGCACGGTGTTGCAATATAGTTACAGCACAGTTAGCAAGGTCGATGTTATCGTATGTAAATGGTTTAAACGCTCTACCCGGTTCTAATAAATCAAGTTCAATGTTTCGGTTAATAAAACACTAAGCTTCATATAGCTACGTGTGGTCTATTAGGTAACGTAGTCGGTTATAGAGTTGCCTACTACCTAGGTAATTTAATGGAGAATGTAAAAAAAACTTAAGGTTTAATTAGTTACAGTTTTTTTCAGTAAATATTTTAAGTAGATAGATCTTTTTCAAACAAAATACTTAAAACTGTTTTCAGTTTTTAATTTGAAGGTGTAAGATTAGCTAGTAATTAAAAAAAAAGTTTTCGGTAAAAAACAATCTGCTAATCTACTTACATTAAGAGAAATTGTAAAACATTCCCGTATCTTAGATAGCTTCCTAATTTTTTGTGCATTTATTTATAATTTAAAATACGAATAATCCAAAAAATATATTTGTGCTTTATATAAATAAATATGTGCTATAAATAAATAGTTCCTGGATGATCGGTAAAAAAGAAACCTAGCTAGAGCGGTGGTAGGGCTAAGTTATATTTTGGGACGTGTATAAGTGCCCGGAGGAGGGCCTACATACAGAATAAATAATTTCATTTCATTTCATCGATTTATCGCCCCCGAAACCCCACGTACGAGTATACTAAATTTTATGAAACTAGATAGACAGATAAATGTAATTGATTCATCTTTCTATAAATAATTGAAATCCAAAGGATTATACGTAATTGAAATTCAAAGGAAAGGACTTTTTTAAATTATACTTTTATTTCACTATTTTTAATAATTGAAATTCAAAGGAAAGGACTTTTTTTAATTATATTTTTATTTCACAATTTTTAGTGTTAGAACTTTAACAAATTGTTTGTTTACCCGCATGCCGCGTTTAGCGTCCGCAACTTATACGTACAGGTACATATTTTTCGTTGCAAGGTTTTTTTATTTATAAGTAATACAGGTGTTATATGTAACTTTTATCATCTACATAGGTAATTTAAAAGTAATTTTACAATAATGTTCATCAATAACAAATCAAAACAATGCGTTGATAAAATAAAACGAGGCTTACCAACAAAACATTGACGACAGCGAACCATCGCAAAAGCGTCTGGCTATTTGATTTTATTGTCATTTTCACGGTTTACACATAAACTTGAAATACAGTTTATAGATGCGGTCAGGATCGCGTGGAGTTCGCACCGGTGCGTTCGGTACGCGGCCAGTTGGGTAGACGAAGCCCGCCAAACTGCGCCTTTGGTTTAAGCACCGTGAGCTTCGCGAATCGTCTGAATGGCGCTCCACAGAGGGAGAAATGGCGGGAGGGCGATCTTGTAGGGGACCGGGGAAACCGCCAACCGCCTCCGGTAATTTACTAAGAAAAGTTATTTGCTGACTTGCCCCGGGATTTGTAAGAGAAACATGTTGACGATCATTGAAGCATAGACAATGTGATGCAATGAAAACGTTTAACTTCTTTTTCATCTTTTGTAAAATTCATAACAAAGTATAACTGCTTTCTTTTATTTACTCAGTTATTAGAACGAGTAAGAATTGTATGAAACGCGATTTTATATTTCTTTGGAAAATAAACTTGATGGTAAGGTTCTTTACCATTTTGCCTTGCGGTTAATGAATAGGTATTACTACCTACCAAGGATGCATACTTGCACCACTTGTACTCGATGCAAGTGGTTATCAAATGAATATTAATTAAACGGAACAAAGAGCATTATAATTATTATTGTTAATTATGGGTTCAAAGAACTTAGGTGCAACACCAGCTTTTAAAACAATATACCAACTTATTGCCTAGTTACCGGATCACTTTTGCATGACTGTTTAAAAAAAAAACATTTTATTTTTGCAAAAGATTCCCTATTATGTTATTTTCCTACCCTGCTCAGGGACAATACTTATACCTATACAGAGCCAGTGCAAGAGAATTTACCACCGTAAGAGTGTCTTGGTGTACAGGAGAATAAACAAACCACGTGATCTGACGCTGAAGCACAACAACGGAAATAAGAAGTTTAAAAACTATTGTTCAATTCAAATTCAATTCAATTTTTTTATTTTTATTTTGTGTTTGATTTGTGTTGGTATAACGGTCTGTCTTGTCTACATAAACTCTTGATCCCAGAAAAGAGCGTAGCGAGTCTTACTTGTTCTGTGCTCTTGATACATGTTACATCCGATATCAAGATAAAATGGAGACGCTCCCGCAATTTAAATAAACAATTTATTTTTCTTCGTGATACGTCCCGTAGGTAATAATTTTTTTTTATGTCAGCCAGCATATTATATGATTATACCGAAAATCTTTCTCCTTAAAATGCGCTCGCTTACCTACCTACTACTACTACCTACCCACACCTACCTAGCTACCTTCTGTCGACCCGACGTAGTTGCGTAGTTGATGTTGAGCGCAAAGGGTTTCAGGATCGATTCCCAGTTCTAAAAACAATATTTTTCAAATTTGTTCCGTCCTGGAAGAAGCCTCTGGCAAAAAAATGGTTTTGGTACAGTCAACAGCACGTTGACCTACCCAAAAAGTAAAAAAATTCTCCAATATATTTTCAACTTTAAGCCTGACATATAGAGATCATTTTTAAATGAGAAAATTTGACATTTTGTGGTATGTCGACAAACTGTTGTCCGTACATAACACAATATTTTTTTTACTTCGTGACCATCGCAGTTGGTGTGTGTCTGGCGTATGACAATAATACTAATTTAAAATACTATCCATCCATCCATCAGCCGAAAGACGTCCACTGCTGGACATAGGCCTCCCCCAAGGATTTCCACAAAGATCGGTCTTGTGCCACCCGGATCCAGCGGCTTCCCGCGACCTTCACCAGATCGTCGATCCACCTTGTGGAGGGCCTACCAACACTACGCCTTCCGGCCCGCGGCCGCCATTCAAGGACCTTCCTGCCCCAACGGCCATCAGTCCTGCGAGCAATGTGCCCCGCCCACTGCCACTTAAGGTTTGCGATTCTGAGAGCTACGTCGGTGACTTTGGTTCGCCTTCGGATCGTCTCATTTCTGATTCGATGGAGAAGGGAAACTCCGAGCATAGCTCTCTCCATCGCCCTTTGAGTGACCTTGAGCTTTCTTATGAGGCCCATCGTTAGCGGCCACGTCTCAGATCCGTATGTCATCACTGGCAACACACATTGACCGAACCGAACCGAACGCTGCCCATCCGAGTTGGATTCGACGATCGACCTCTTTCTGGAAGATGGACTTACCTAGCTGGACTGTTTGTCCAACGTAAATATAGCGCTCAACGACTTCCATAGTAGAGCCTGCAACCATAAGAGGAGTGGGTGCGACATGGGAGTTAGACATGATTTTCGTCTTTTCCATGTTCATTTTAAGACCCACTCGTTGGGAGACTCTACTGAGGTCATCGAGCATTGCTCCAAGATCCTCCAGGGTCTCAGCCATGACCACGATATCATCGGCAAAACGAAGGTGAGTCAGGCACTCGCCGTTTATGTTGATGCCAAGTCCTCTCCAGTCCAAGAGCTTGAAAGCGTCCTCTAGCGCTGCGGTGAATAGTTTCGGGGAGATTACGTCTCCCTGTCTTACACCTCGCTGCAGCTGTATCGGTTCCGAGCTCTCGTCCTGGAGAGACGTACTGACATGGATTTAAAATACTAACCGAAACTAAAATATTATGAGGAGTAAATTTTTTATATTTTTTTCAACACAGTTGCTCGTAAATTCACTCTTATAACACCGTTTTTAGTATCATAACTCATCATATTACGCACTTGTGCTGTAAAAAGATTATCGCACTAGTGCGGTAATGTAAACTTTTTTTTTAAAAAATCCAGCAAAAGTTTGTGTCTAAGAACATTGAATATTTTACGAATATTAAATTATTTAAGGGTTAAGATGACAAATAAATATTTCATTTTATTAAATTGTATATTAATAAACACAAACTAACTTAACTATCATTTTTAGAAACAATAATTTATAGTTTATTTTATTTTTTAAATTGCTGCTACTCGGCTGAACAGCCAGTTTTTCCTGTGCCATTATTGAACCTGCGCGCGCATCGAAATTGCGGCGCGCGAAAAAAACAAAACTTACGTGCTATTTTCCATTATTATTTGGTAAAGTTGTTGCTGTGTGGTTAATTACTATCAAAAATGTCTACTTTAAATAGTAAAGACGAGTAAAATGTTATTCAACCCCGTCGGAAATACTTATCGAGGCACGAAACGCGAGTGATAGCCTGTTGCCGCCAAAATGCATAGAAAAACAGCAAAAACGCCAAGACATATTCGGAGAAGGTATTTTAGATTTTAGATTGTTTTTTCCTCGCAATTGTGTTGAAAAACGTCGTATGCAACTCGTGTGCATTGATCATTATCACACTCGGCTTCCTCACCGCGCTCGCCTGCGGCTCGCGCTTATAATAATGCCTCGTGTATAATGACCAACGTAGCACACTTGTATTATAATGTACTATTATTAAATATCTTATTTAAGTACCTAGTTTAAAAAAACTATAAATCCTTTTTAGATGTATTGTACTCGTCTAACAAATGTAATAAATTAAGCTGAAATGACTTCATTCTGTTAATTTATTAATTTGATATATTTATATACAATGTGATATGGGCGGTACCTAACCCGTTAAGGCTAAGTGCGATATCTAATTTTATAGACAAAAATAATAATTTGGGAGGTCAAACCCTCGTCCCCTATGAATAGCGGCCATTTTGTTTTTTAACACTTTAGGCAATAACAAAGGTTTTATGTGTCGTAGAAACATGAAAGAAATACCACAAGATAGCTAAAAGAAAATAGTAACTGGCCATAAACTTTATTTCTGGTGTTTAGGGTTCCCTTGGCTGGGAAAAAAATAATTAATTAAATTACTTTCGAAAAATTACTTTTTTTTGCAGCTTAGCCTTAACAGGCTAGAAGTACCACCCATATCACATTGTAAATATTTTTATACATTTATCTTTTATATTTGCGTCAAATATGCATAGCATACTTGAGAGGTTTGAAAACTTTGTTATAAACTATAACGAGATATCGAGACTAAACTGCTGCAGTGCCGTACTCAGAAACGTTGATTAATAAATAGTGGATTTACATTTTTGTTCATTTTATTCGTATTGATTATAATATTATTAGTATTTCTTTCATAGATAATTATATTTCTTTCATATAATAAATCATTTTAATCATCTCAGCCTATTGCAGTCCACTGCTGCACGTAGGCCTCCCGCAAAGAGCGCCAAAGAGCACGATCTCCCGCTTTTTTCATCCATCCACTGCCAGCCATCTTCTTAAGGTCGTCGATCCATCGAGCTGGGGGGCGTCCTACACTACGTTTGCCTAGGCGCTGTCTCCACTCGAGAACCTGTTTCCTCCATCTTTCATCGGTTCAGTGACAGATTTGTAGCCAACCCACTGCCACTTGAGCTTGCTACATTTTTGGACTATGTACGTTACTTTATATGTATAATAAATAAAATAAAATTTTTTTTTTTTAATAATATATAAAATAAATTATTTTATTTATTTATTTACGAAAAATATACCAACTGATACAAAACGAATTACCTACAGTCATTGGAAGCAAAGTTTAACGTATTTTGTTAGTCTGTGCTAGAAGTTTTTTTGGGACATAATAAAACTTTCTATCGTAGAGCACCTATCTACAAAATTGAAAATGTAGGTAGGTAGGTCTAGGTATAGGGCTCTTCCAATGCATGCACAGTGCACACCGAGCTTGATCCTCGGCTATTCTTTACCATCCGTTCGAGTGTCTTATACTTCCCGTAAATATAGGTATATTTTTGATGACCGCCTTTACATTTTGTCTGTAGCATCACGGGAATTTAAAGAGTTGCGGTTGCATTCCGGTCTGATTTCCGCAATTCCGCAATAGGCAGTGTGAAAATCAAAAGTTTGGTTATATTAGATTTCTATACACATGTTAAGAAATGTACTGATGCACGATATAGGTAGGTTAGTATATCGTGTTGTAGCACCCATTATTTATTTGAAACGTTATTTGAATATTGTATACTTAAACATTAAAAAAATTCAAAAACCAAATAAGAACCGACTTTTGAAGTCGGTTATATATATATATATATATTTATATATATACATATACTTATATTGATTCCTAACCATTAAGGAGTTCTGTGGCCTCCATCATCAGCTCAGCAGTATGATTTGCATACTTAAACCTTCTCCAGGAGACGTATTTTTGAAGCATTCGAAATGACCTGCTATCTTCAGGTATTGTTGGGTACGCAGATGACAGTACTGTCGCGGAGAAGTATCTGTCTAGTGCAGGAGCCGGTGGAGTTGAGGTCCAAAGACTGAGAGAGGCCATGGTTGAGCGTACGAGCCTGACGTTAAGTAACGTCTCCCAGTGGGGCGATGACAATCTCGTCAGCTTCAATGCCTCTAAAACGCAGGCGTGTCTTTTTTCCACAAAAAGGAGTCCTTTCACCCTTTCTCCTACTTTCCGAGGTACATCTGTTCCAGTGACCGGCACTCTACAACTTCTTGGCATGGAGTTGTCCTCTGACCTCAACTTTGGCACCACCATCGAGTCTAAGGCTCAAATTGCAGCTAGAAAGTTGGGCGTCCTGAATAAAGTCAAGCGGTACTTCACGCCTGGACAGCTTTTAACTCTTTACAAAGCCCAAGTCCGATCTTGCATGGAGTACTGCTGCCACCTTTGGGACGGCTCGGCGAAATACCAACTTGCTGCACTTGACTCGGTGGAACGCAGAGCCAAGAGAATAATAGGCGATAAAAAACTGGTGGCGTCCAAGCTGCACAGCCTGGCTCACCGCCGCAAGGTTGCTTGCCTATCGGTCTTCTATAGATTGTACTTCGGAGAGTGTGCTCATGAGCTGCATGAACTCATACCACCGTCACCTTTCTTCCATCGGACATCCAGACGCACGGCCGGCTACCATCCGTTCTTAGTTGATATACCCATAACCCGCACTAAGCGCTTCTCATCATCTTTTATAATGCGCACAGCTAAGGATTGGAATTCCCTGCCTGCGTCTGTATTTCCGAGTGCATATAACCTGACTCTCTTTAAGTCCAGAGTGAATAGGCATCTTCTGGGCAAGCTCGCTCTATCGTAGATCCCATCTATGCTCTAGAGCAAGATTGGGGTCAAGAGTAAGCCCATCTCAAATAAAAAAAAAAAAAAAAAAAAAAAAGAATCTTGAATTCCAACACGAATACGATTCGTGTGCGATTTTACGCATTTTTAAATCAATCGAATTCTGTGTTGCTATTATGGTAAAATTCTTTAACTATTTTCGTTTCACGCAGAAAATATTTAGAACCGGAATGCAAAAACTTATTGATTTTAAAAACTTTACTTGTCAAAGTCATACTTCTAAACTTTATACTAGTAGAATCGAAATACGAGTGGGTCCCACTCGTTGCAGAATTCACAGAATGAATTTTCAAAAATAGCGATTTTAGTCATTCGCATGCGAATCTTGCCATTTCGTATTCGAATTGGAATTCGTATGATTCAAAAATACGTCTCCAGAATGTAACAAATACTTTTCTGAAAACCGCATCAAAATCGGACGAGCCAAACGCGAGAAAATCGCGGACAAACATACATACATACAAACATTTACGGGTCAAACTGAGAACCTACTTTTTTTTTTGAAGTCGTAAAAATGGTACCTGCCTTCCTTATTCCTGCCTTCAAGGTGGCTTAACATAACTTACTTACATCTACCTAGAAAAAACATAAAACAATTGCGTAGTAAATTAAATAATTTAAGTACTTATACTATATGTCAGGGGAATAATGTCACGGGCAACATTTAGTTACATAAATGTAAATTGTATTTGTTTGTAGTTTTTAATGCGAGCGCCATCTATAAAAAAAATATTGAACTTACAGAACAAAGCTAATAGGACGTGGTTAGGCTACGTGTCGATAGATGTCGCAAGTATCTGCAAAATTAACTGAGTTATGACATACAGAAAAAATATGATATGTAATGTAATAAATAGGTTTTTATGGTCTGAGCCAGACATGACCAACGTGCGTTAATTTTTGGGGGTTTGTGGATGAATTGTGGACTTTTATAGAAGAACGGTCCGTTAGGGTTTTGCCTGGATCAAAAATGGCACGCAATCTTAAAAATGTTGGTCATGCATGCCTGGTCTAAGCCAACCTATAAATCACATTAAGTACCTACTTACATGAATCAATTAAAATTCGGAACACATGTACTTAGTTAGACTAACAATCGTTGCTAGTTGGTTTGAAGAAAATTTATGTAAGTATTTTTAGGCAAATTACGGTAATTTTGCTTTAAAATTCAAACTTATTCAGATATTATATTATAAAAGTAGGTAGGAATCAGTTGTTAGTAGAATTCATGAAAAGAAAATTACGGGCATTTATTAGTACTGTTTACGTGATCAAGGACAGGTAAAAAAGGCAGAAAATTCTAATTTGTATAAGTATGTAATAAGAATTTTAAAGTTTTGATATTTATTTTGTATCAAAATTATTGTTTGCTTTGCTTGCGGAAAATATGCTTTATTGTGGAAAATATGAGTTACTTACAGGTTAATGAATGTCAGTGCTTTAAAAGCGGAGCTAAGAAAAGGAGATGCTTAAAGGTTTTCGTGAAACACATTAGACTTTTAGCTGCCTAATAAGCTATATGTTTGGGACGTATCTTAGTATTATTCAGGACCTCAATCGACAATGGCGCCAACTGGCGAGCACAAAAAAGCCTTCTTTTATGACCTCAAAGTTGACGGTGGAGAAAATAGTTTGAGAAGTTTTTGATTGCCACTATAAAATTGTAATTTTCAAAAACATATAACGCTTTATGCCTTAGTACCCATTAAAATTTTACAAGCCATGCCAGACAATCCATACATAATTCTTTTTCTTGTCGCGTGGATCATGTAACCTGCCTGTTTGTAAGTACATTTTATTAAAAAAACATTTGTTTTTAGAGTTCTTTGGAAAGGGAAAACATAGGGAAATGCTAAAGCATACATAAACCGTGATAACAAAGTGACAATAATTTCCGTTTCTAATTCCATGCACGAAATGTCAATAATATTATTTATTTATTTTAGATAAAGTACACAAAAATTTAACAATCCGGTTTTTACAACCTTTTTTGTATATTTTTGTTATGTAGGTATTTTGGTGACAGAAAAAGCAAGCCTGCGTAACAGGACAGGTCACAGTAAAAAAAAATATGTTTCATGTAGAAAATTTACTTCAAACTTATTTTTCATTATTTTCCCACACTTATGAAGTAAAAAGTCGAAAGTACGTAACCCAGAACTTAAACAACAAAGGATAATACCTACTTGTACATACCTACTTACCTGCGAGTGACGAGTCAATAGGATGACTTTTCAATGAGTAGACAAATTTTAATTATAGTAAGTATTATACTCCTGGATATACAGGGTTACATTGCAAAGGGGTGCCAAATTTTAAAAAAGGGATCTAGAGGCGCCCTGCTTAAGGTATTTGTTGTCAATTTGAACCTCTCTGGTATGCTTGGACGCTCCTGCTGTTAGAAATGTACCTTACATCGAAAAGGCTAAGGTTTGTTTTCGCGCGCCATTGTGACTATTATTACATTGAAAGGTTGCAAAGAGAGATAGTGCGTGCGTATTTTTTATGAATGAGGCAAGATTATCCACGCGGACTATCTTTGAACATATCTTAGATCGATTTAGTTACTGATTCTGAGAGGTCCCTGAAAATTTGGCACCCCTTTGCAATGTAACCCTGTCTTTAAACAACCTTTACTTTAAGACTATTAGTAAAACTAGAACACTTTATTAAAATGTACCTCTAAAAAATCATCCTACTTAATCTAGATAGATTCTAGATCTTCTTGCGCATTAGATCCTGAAGTTCCTAACCTGAATAAAAGATATGGTTATACGGAACCATCAGTGCTCCATGCTCAAGTCCGACTCGCACTTGGCCGGTTTATGTAACGATTTTAATAATTTTATGCATGATGATCTTTGGGACCACAACCACACCCCCAAAAGTAAAAAGTAAGTACATACCTACCCACTTAAGTAGCAAAAGTTCAAGACCGTATCATTGTTTTTAGCCTAACATGTAAATATTAACATAACCGAGTAAGTAAGTAGGTACGATTGTATAGCACTTCGAAATGATAAAAACAAGAATACGCAGTTCGTTGTGGGTAAACTCTAAATTATCTAAGAATATATTTGGTAAAAAATATTTATTACTAGGTACTTTATTCAGTATTTTTTGAGTCTGTGCGAAATTTTAACTCTCAATGGCTGGCACCGACTCAAAAAATAACTAATCAGGTTTATCCTATGTTACATAAGAATAAAGTAGGTATGATGCTTATAAACGTCCCACTGCAGGGCACAGGCCTCACCTCAACTATGAGGTGGTTTGGGCCATACTCCACGCGTGCCCAGTGCGGATCGGTGGAGGGGTGTTGTAGGCCAGTGACTAAACCTTACTGTCAGATGTAATCAAGCCGCCATAAGGCCTACGTATGGCCACTAGGCTTTACGTTTACGACTAATATCAATATCAGCCGGGACCAATTTTTTATGTGCCTTCCGAAGCACGGAGATACTCGTGATAAATGTCACATAATATGGTCGGAATGGTCATCTATCACTCACAACAGCGACGTTGGTTGCTTAACTTTAGTAATCGATACTAAAGCGCTGCCGCTACTGAGCTACGAGCGAGCATCAACATTTAAATCAAAAGTAATAGCGCCAGACAAGAAACCAAATCAACTCCTTATGTTACCAAGAGGCCTAGTGCGAGTGCTGTAAAATAATCCCTTCACTTACTTCGATCGAAAAGTCAATGTTAATTTGTATTACTTTTCGATCGATATAACTGACTTTGTTGTTTTGTACTTTTGTGGTACTCGCACTAGACGTACCTAGGTACCTTTAGACAACTATTATTATGATAACGAAGTAGTCTCCTAACACACCTAGAACCGAACCAACAAATAGAATTACCTAAAATTGATCCGACTGGGAATGTAGGATACCTAACATCTTTCGCGCTCGTAGTGAAATATGTTTTGGACAGTGGATCACAGATTAGTCAGAGTATGTCTAAAGACAGTGAATCAAGTGTTTAAGTGGCCATTACACACTTTATATAAATCTACTACATAAGTAACGAAGTACATATGTTTTAATACGATTTTAATTAATGATTGACTTTCCCAAAATGCCCGGGCATTATAAATAATCACTTGACCCATAACATACTTAATAAAAGTTGTAAAAAAACCCTCTTCGATCCAAATACAACTTTTGCAGCACCATGGTGCCTAGTGCACAAAAGAACCAAGTCACATAAAACGATCGAAAAGTAATTAGCAAATTAACATTGACTTTTCGATCAAAGTAAGTGTCACGATTATATTGTGGAACTTGCACTCGCACCCGAATCTGAGGGCCTAGCGTAAATCGTATTTAATTCGTAATAACGCTAATCCTCTTAGATTAGCGTTATTTCACTTGGCATATCTTTACCTACGTAGTACGTACGAGGCTTTCCTACACTCAGTTAGCTCTCAGCCTGTCCTAACGTAGACGGTACTCAACTCTTGACTACTTGATCTTTTTGTAAATCGGCTCTTGGGTGTGCGTTCGCGCAGCAAAAAGTATCACCTTTTCAAGAATTGGTGAAAATGTCTACAGCTTCCTCATTACTCTAAAACGAATTCTAAGCCTGCCATAGTTTAACGCATAATGAGAGCCATCGAAACGTTCCAGTCATATTTGCAGCAATCAGATCTTCGTTACTATAAGGTGTTTTTTGTGTGTCAGCTGACGAAACGTGTCTCCAGCTGACACATGCGGTTTAGGCAAACCAGTAAGGTTAGGGTTTCAGAATAAAGTTAGCAATTTAACTAATAATGACAGCAATGATAGACAAAAAAACTAGCCATCATACTGAAATACTGTTGAAACTACGATCGTAAAACTATGTGCGAGCTGGAGACCCATGTCTCTGGCTTGCACATCTGTATCTTTGTAATTACTCAAGATACGATTATAATTTATACCTCAAAATTTGCGGTCGAATTGCAGCATTCGACTCCAAATATATCAAAACTTAATCTTGAATAGTTTAAGAGCTACGAACCGATAAGTATGTGTAAGCTGGAGACCCATGTCTCCAGCTTACACATGGTGAATTAGAGTAACTGTATAAGTTAGAGTTTCATTTTAAACATGAAATGATTCGTTGTAATAGCAGCACAAACGATGCTTAATTTCAAATCTCTGGGCCTCTTGGTTTCATAATTATAAGCCAAAACCTGTTATCCCGCCAAAAAATTAAAAAAAATGGCTCGGAAGCGGGCAAAGCGCGACGTTGCCGTTCCGTGCGCTAAACTATTGCAGTCGAGTTTGAACTCAAGAGCTAGTATTATTTGGAGTCATTTTAATTTGCGCTCTCGATCGATTTTATTTCTAATACTAAGAATGATAGTCTAGGAGCTAGTGACGAAAAGTCTTTCTATAAGACTTGCCACCATTTTTAGGACTCTATTACAAAGATATGACTTGAAACTTTTTCCTAATGTGAGATGACACAGCAGTCAGAATTATTAGAGAGAACTTGGAAATAAAACGACGTAAATATTTTATTAAGTCTATAGATAGTCCCGAGTTAGAGTGATTTTTAAGATGATATTAAGTAAGTACTTATAATACAGAGAAGTTATAATGTGTAAGATTATTACATATTATTTATGTTTTGAATGTTTGTGTTGCTCAGTAAATTCTAAATTATTCATGATCTATTTATAAATCAAGATAGGAGTTTTTAATAAATGTTAAGAATTTCTATACTCATCAAGTTATTCGCACTGAAAACCTAGAAAATAATAATAAATAGGAGAGATTTTAACGTATAGTAGGTACACTTATACCTATTTCTATTGGTAAATTGTTGGCACGTAATCACACGATGTAGGTAAACTTGCCGGTAGAACTTAACTTTTGGTCTGCATGCCCTCCGCTCCGCTCCGCATGATGCTGTGAATTCACTTACTACCTACGCCACGATGGATAACTAAATCAGCCATTCTCACATGGGGTCGCTCAGCCATCGATTGTCCTATTAAATTAGTAACTTGCAAACCTTTTAATTTGTAAATAGAAAACTACAGATGATAAATACCGATTGGAAAAATAAACACGTTTTATAATTTGCCTATTGTGATTAAAGAATCTATTCATGGATTATAAGGTACTGTTTTTTATTGTATGTGTAAATAAATAACAACAAAAATGCTTAGAACCTAAGCTTTAACATTATTTTGAGTTAAATGATTTCATATCAACAATCGAATCCACCCGTTTATTTTCCGCTTCATTAGGAATGTTCCCGAATATTTTCCCATTTTTTGGGAATATACCCGGGTGAAATCCCAACGCTAATCCTGATACATACCACAGATAAGTCAGAGTCTACCATATAAACAGTATCAAACGGAAGTCGCGCTATAATAACCCTTTGTTCCGAATTGCGCTAAAGCACTATTAGCACGAATCCATATAAATGCAACAGGTAGGTAAAAAAACCCTATTTTGTGTAATATTAATTGTGACTATTATATTTGGTCGGTTTTACGCTGGCAGTGCTTTTAGCGCAATTTGGAACGTAAGAATATTTTAATTTACTTTACTTTAATCGTCGGCCCGGTCCGAGCCGATGACAAAATGGCTTTTCTGTGTAAATAACGAGCGGATGTAAGGTTATCGTATACCGTTAAAAAACTTATGAGATCGACCTTAGATATTATTTTGAACCATTACTTTGTTTAAAAACATTGAAATAGTAAATAAATCAAAAGAATAGATGAGTTTGCTTATTGGAATAATATTTTTAATGTTAATTAGCGAAATGTGAAAAAACAAATTACATTCTCATCAAAAAATGAAAAATATAAAATCATCCGCGTGTGAAATCACTACCATCAAAATTAAATATTAAAACTTATGGAGGAACTATTTTGTCCTTATGTTTAAGGCTCCTTGTCTATCATTCTTAGTATAGAAATAAAAACGATCGAGAGCGCAAATTAAAATGACTCCAAATAATACTAGCTCTTGAGTTCAAACTCGACTACAAAAGTGTAGCGCACGGAACGGCAACGTCGCGCTTTGCCCGCTTCCGAGCCATTATTTTGAATTTTTTGGCGGGAAAACAGGTTTTGGCTTATTATTATGAAACCAAGAGGCCCAGAGATTTGAAATTAAACATTGTTTGTGCTGCTATTACAACAAATCATTTCATGTTTAAAATGAAACTCTAACTTATACAGTTACTCTAATTCACCATGTGTAAGCTGGAGACATGGGTCTCCAGCTTACACATACTTATCGGTTCGTAGCTCTTAAACTATTCAAGATTAAGTTTTGATATATTTGGAGTCGAATGCTGCAATTCGACCGCGAATTTTGAGGTATAAATTATAATCGTATCTTGAGTAATTACGAAGATACAGCTGTGCAAGCCAGAGACATGGGTCTCCAGCTCGCACATAGTTTTACGATCGTAGTTTTAACAGTATTTCAGTGTGATGACTAGTTTTTTTGACTATCATTGCTGTCATTATTAGTAAAATTTCTAACTTTATTCTGAAACCCTAACCTTACTGGTTTGCCTAAACGGCATGTGTCAGCTGGAGACACGTTTCGTCGGCTGACACACAAAAAACACCTCATAGTAACGAAGATCTGATTGCTGCAATTATATGACTGGAACGTTTCGATGGCTCTCATTATGCGTTAAACTATGGCAGGCTTAGAATTCGTTTTAGAGTTATAAGGAAGCTGTAGACATGTTCACCAAGAATTGGATGATGCCGATAATTTGTGCACTTTATCGTGTAAATTTGCCCGAAATTTTATATTGTGTGCGTCCAACAGCTTCATAGTAAGAAAAACGGATTGTGCTGCACGAACGTTCACCCAACATTTTTTTTTTTATTGATGGGTGCTAGACCCTAAATTAAATATGCAAAAAGATAGCTTTAATACGATCATAAATGTGAAAGCTTACTTTGTGCCTCTTAGGATATCAGAGTTATTAAGTTTTTTGCTGGGCGAAAGTTTTGGTGATTGCTAGGTATATATCGGAAACGGTTGAACGCACACTCTTGATATTTTGTATACAAATACAGTAAATTTGTGCATATTTGTGAATTTTCAGTAACATGACTAGCATGGTCCAGAAGCAATTATTTTTTTTCCTAAAAAATGGCTCTCGAACGAACAAGACCAAGGACTTCGCGTTAGTGCCCACTGGTACCCATTATATATTCACATGATCCTATAAGTTTAGCCGGTCTACTACATATCATTGCCGATTTCTTAACGATTTTGTCTTTTTTTGAGGTTATCTTGAATGAAATTACTTAGAATACGAAAACACTAGTTTTCTGTGAGCCGGATGCGTATTTTTGAAACGTTCGAATTCCAATTCGCATATGAAATCCTAAAATCGTATACAATTTCCTAGCAGTTCTTATGCATTCGTATGCGAATTGGAATTCGAGTGCTTCAAAAATACGTCTCCTGGCTTATTACATGCTTCTACAAGCCTTGACCCTATCTATCTACGATGAGCAACTTAGTGATAACATGTCAAAATAACTTTAAATTTTGCCAAGTGCCTTATCGCTTTTATCATAGTAGGCACCTACTTATCAAAACAATATCAATGCGTGTAGCATAACTGGCCATTTAATAACTTATTTCGCCATGTTAGTAAGGTGGGCGTTTCCTATCAACACCAAAGTTATCTGGCAACATTGAAGTTATCACAATCGCAACGTAGGTAGGTATGGGGGGGGGGTCTGACTATATTGAAAAAAAAAATCGGCAAGTGCGAGTCGGACTCGCGCACGAAGGGTTTCGTACCATTATCTATAAAAACGGCAAAAAAAATCACGTTTGTTGTATGGGAGCCCCCTTATATACTTATTGTATTCTTGTTTTTAAGTATTTTTTAGAAATTATACATCACCTGTGAAAATTTCAACTCTAACTATTACGCACGGTTCATATGATACAGCCTGGTGACAGACGCACCGAAAGACAGACGGATAGCGGGGCCTTAGTAAATAGGGTTCCGTTTTACCCTTTGGGTACGGAACCCTATTTAAAAACGACATAAACTAAGTAGACGTTTAAATAATTAATCATTAATACGGTATAAAGAGATTTATTATAATACAAATAAATAAATGCGTTCAGTACACTGATAACCTTAAAATCCCAGTAACAAAAAATAATACAAAAATGTTAACATAATTATTGTGACAAAAAATAATAAATCATTTAAAGATTACTCTTTAATTTTTGATGAGACAGTCATTTGCCAAGACTTTTTTTCAAGTTTTCAGCCAATTTATCCATAAATTCGAATGTTTCGTAGTAGTCGGACCTCTTGACGTTGTTCATGCCCTTGACGCAAATAGCGAGATCCTTAGTCATCACTCCAGATTCAATAGTGTTAATGCAGACACTCTCAAGTGTTTCTGCAAAGTTTTTAAGTGCATCGTTGTTGTCTAACTTGGCTCGGTGCAATAGACCCCTGGTCCACGCAAAGATGGAAGCAATTGGGTTGGTCGATGTCTCCTTTCCTTGCTGGTAGAATCGGTAGTGTCTTGTTACGGTACCGTGTGCTGCCTCAGCCTCTACTGTCTTTCCATCGGGGCAAATAAGCACAGAAGTCATGAGACCAAGGGATCCATAACCCTGGGCAACCGAGTCAGACTGTACATCTCCATCATAGTTCTTGCAAGCCCAAACGAAGCCTCCCTCAGATTTCATAGCATAGGCAACCATGTCATCGATCAGTCTGTGCTCATACCAAATACCTTTAGCTTCATACTGTGCCTTGTATTCCTTTTCGTAAATTTCTTGGAAGATGTCCTTGAATCTACCATCGTATTTCTTAAGAATGGTGTTCTTGGTGCTGAGGTAAAGAGGATATTCTCTATCCAAAGCAAATTTGAACGACGAATGGGCAAAATCAATAATGGACGCATCAGTATTGAACATACCTATGGCGACACCAGCACCTTTGAATTCATTTACTACATGCTTAATGGGTTCCCCAGATGGAGGTGTCCAGATTATTTCTAATTTGCCTTCTCCCGGAACAACAAAGTCTGTGGCTTTGTACTGGTCAGCGTGAGCATGACGACCAATGATAATAGGTTTTTCCCATCCAGTTACAAGACGTGGAATATTCTTGCAAATAATGGCCTCCCTGAAGACTGTGCCGCCTAGAATGTTACGAATAGTACCATTAGGACTCTTCCACATTTTTTTCAACTTGAATTCTTCAACTCTTTTCTCGTCGGGTGTAATAGTGGCGCACTTAATTCCGACGTTGTATTTTTTAATGGCGTTAGCACAATCAATGGTGACTTGGTCATCAGTCTTATCACGGTATTCCATTCCTAAATCATATGTATGCAGTTCAATGTCCAAGAATGGCAAAATCAACTTATCCTTAATGAGATCCCAGATGATTCTAGTCATCTCATCTCCCAAGATGTCGACGACAGGTCCGGCCTTTATCTTCGACATTGTGGTAGGTCTGTAAATAACAAAATACAGTTGATTAAAATGATATCACATACCTACTGTCCGAAAAAGGTGTGCAATATTTTCAGAGTTCATGTATGCATGTGTATAGTCATAAACCTAGATAGGTTTGTGTTTTTTTTTACTTTATTAGATACCATACCATACCACACATGAACCCTGAAAACTCGATAGTGGTTTTGAATGATGATTACAAAAACATACGTGAATTTCATTTTTGACTGCTGCTAATAGTACTTTAAGCCTTTTCTGAACTTTTAAGGAAAAGTCGTTCAACTTGGTCGTTCAAAAATTCCTTAGAGGAAAACATTAAAAGTGACTTAAATGAAGTAATTGCTGAAATATACATATTGTGGTATTACGGGCAACTCGGTCGGAACCCTATACAGCGCGTGGCACGACGACACACACTTGGCCGTTTATTTTTAACACTTCTTTAGATAAAGTGTTAGCGAAAGTATGAAAGCTAAAATTGGATTTGAAATAAGAAAAGAAAAACTTTATCATTTTACTTAGCAGGTTGAAGACTTTTTTATTAATAGTGGCCAATAATGTAGGTATACAGTTATTTAGAAGTTTAATAACCTTAGCAAGAATAATAATGTTATTACAATTGAAGCATACAATTAATTTACTTATCTATAATAAACATTTGGTTAGACTGGTAGGTATGGCATGTAAATATCTATATATTTTTTTAAATAAACTTATTACAACTTACAACAAGAATTAATTTTTTTTTATGTGCAAAATTAAAATATTCTAGGAAACTTTCTCTGATCCTTCCTACTGGAATATTTTTTGACAGGTATTTTTTCCTGAATCCAATTCTATTAAATTACAAAACTTTAAAGTGAAGAAAATCGCATTAATGTTCAGAAGATGTTATAATAGAATATAAATATAATATTTACTAGCATTTGCCCGCGGCTACGCTCGCGCTAATCTAGATTTAAAAATAAGGGCCAATATAAACTTTAAACGTAATCCAATTACAATATTAAAATAAAACTTGACACACATAACTAAACCGTAAAAATAATGTTTTTAAACAAATCGCTAAAATTATATTACGTACGTATTGTATAGGTTGTAGCGCGAGACATCGAAGTATTTTTATTAGTCTGATAACATAAAAATATACCGGGTTTTAAAATGTGCTCATTGCATTGTCACTTAAGTAGTAATCATGAAAGACATTTTAGTAAGATGCTATGACAATTACCATAAAATTACAGTTTTAAGACAAAGGTATGTAACAGTAAAGGAATTAGCTATGTAACAGTAATTATTTTAAGATAGCATAACATAACTCGCAATTTTTAAAATTTTATTTGGGATATTAGATTTCCTTCTGGAGTCATGGTTCATTTTTCAGTACAGGCATCATGTTGCAATTTATTTACATCCAGTAAGCAGAGTTGTTATGCGGAGGACCATTTCAGGGATATTTTTCTTCCGCGGAAACAGTACTTTTTTCTGGATATATGTCCTTTTGTGAACCGTAGACAACTCTGTGTAACGATTTATGCTAATTGGTAGAGTTGTAAGACGTGAAAGCGTAACAAACAATCAACAAACAAAGTCACTTACGTCTTTATACAATAAAATTAGTTAGGATTGAAGTTTGTATATATACCTATTCTAATCCCACAATTTCCAAAAAATCTTGCTTAGTTATAAGTTATTCATTTGCAAAATCCCAAGTCCCTAAGTCCAGTGGTTAGGACTGCGCGTTGATATATCACCTAGTCAGTCAGTTTGCCATTTTATATAATTATACAGTGTCCGATCAGTTGTAGGGGTAGATAAATGGAAAAAACAGATTTTATTTAATTTTTCGATCTTAGTTCCCTTAAATTTTACACAGTAGGTATCGCCGACTTGCTACACTTGTAAACTTTCACGTTTTATAAATATTATGATGTGAGGTATCGGGAAATTCCCTACGTCATACTCCATATCCAAAAGTAGCTCAACTATTTCTAGACAGCTGAGATTTTTGTTAGTGGTAGACAGACAGACGGATAGACTTGCGGAAGTAGAGATTAAAGAATAAGTAATAACACGCAACACGTGACAATACATTATTTTTTATAAATACAAAATTGAAACCCATTTTAAGTGCTGTAATTCAGAAAAGTCTTATTGTGTAAGCCTAAATATTTAAATAATAAATTCAGTAATTTTAGTTCGACAATGAAGAACGAAATTAAATCAAAGATCCATACTTCAAAACCGACGGACTTTCATACAAACTTTTACTCCTTATTTTAATCCCTTAAGGGTAGAATTTCTAAAAATCCTTCTTTAGTGAATGCCTGCACTGTAGGTATCACCGATTGCGTGAGTGAGATAAGTATATTTATTTACTTTGAAAATAAATAACTTCAAATACTAAATGTATACCCTTTTCACCCCCTTTAGGGTTGTAATTCCAACAACAACGATAATTCTTGCTTGAGTTTTCAACCATAAGCCTAAATAATAAATAGAGTGATTTTAACATAATAAAAAACTTCAAATAGGTACAAAATGTATCCCCTTTTCACCCCCTTAGGGGTTAAAATTTCAACAACACCAACATACTTTGCGTGAGTTATCAACCGTAGGCCTAAATAAAAAATTGAGTTATTTTTACTTAGAAATAATTGAACTTCAAATAAAAATGTATCCCTCTTTCACCCCTTTAAGGGTTGAAATTCCAACAACAAAGATTTACCTTGCGTAAGCTACCAACAATAAGCTTAAATAATAAATTGAGTGAATTAATTTAGAAAATAAAAAGGGCAAGATTGGTGTATTTTAGCTATTTTCATAGTATAATGTCATATGGAATATTGTTATGGGGCTCAGCAGCAGACATTGAATCTATATTTGTACTGCAAAAGAGAGCTGTACGGGCAATTTACGGCCTTGGACCCCGAGAATCCTTAAAAGAACTGTTTAAAGAAATTAATATACTAACAGTAGCATCCCAATTTATTTATGAAAATATAATGTATATCCGCAAAAACCTGTCCTTATTCCTTAAGAAAAGTGACATTCATAATCTTAACACCCGAAATAAGAATAAACTTGCCGTTCCCAATTTCAGACTGCATAAAGTAGGTAATTCGTTTATGGGAAAATGTATTCGCTTTTTTAATAAATTACCAGCGTCTATTGTAGAACTGCCCCTGTTAAAATTTAAATCGCATATTAAAACAACTTTAATGAAAAAAGGATATTATACTGTAAATGATTATATAAATGATAAAAATATTTGGAAATAAATACTGCCCTGCTCGCACAGGTACATTTATCTTGTAATGTAAACTATTTACTATTTAAAAAGAGGCTGACAATAGTGACCGAGTTTCTTGCGCTACTTCTTCTCGGCGCTAGCCCAAATTGTCCCGAAGTAGTGGTAGGGAAAAAAATATTGGGACGTGTAAAAGCGCTTAGTTTAAGCCTATTTACAGAAATAAATTGGTTTCATTGGTTTCATTGGTTTCATTGGTTGAAATTTGAATAACAACGATATAAGTACTTTGTCCGAGTTTCCAACCGTATACCTAAATAATAATTTTAGTGATTTTTACTTAGAAAACGACGGACTTTCAATACACAACTTTATCCCCCTTTTTACCCCTTTGGGGGTTAATTTAGCAAAATCGCTGAGACACGTGTTAATTCATTTTCATACGTCAGCCTAAATACAAAATTTGGAGATCCTAACTTCAAAACTGACGGACTTTCATACAAACTTTCACCTCCTATTTTACCCCCTTGGGGTGGCATTTCCAAAAATCCTTCCTTAGTGGATGCCTACACTGTATAAGGTATCTATGTGCAAAATTTCAAGTCTGTAGGTTCAGCGGTCTGGGCTGTGCGTTGATAGACCAACAATCAGTTTAGAATTTTATATAGTAGAAGATTAGGCTCACAGAATTGGACATAAATGAATAAAGACAAAAAATATAAGTGGTGCTAAATAGGATTAGCCCCCACTCAGTTTTAAGTTTACACTAGCTACATAACAGTGTGTTGTAAATACATATAATAATATATATTTGTTTAAATATACAACAAGTGCAATTGGGTAAATATTTATCAACAATTCATCATTTATTTCATAGATAATATTATCAGCACCCACAACAATACACCCATGGTTAAACAGCTATTTTAGTATTCAGCGACATTTAACCTTATTTATCGTAAAAATAAATATTTATTTATGTTAACTAAAAGAAAGCATAAACTTACTCGATTCTAAAAAAATATACAAGTTTTTTTACAAGAAATATTCAAAACATATTATTTGAAATAATACTTAAGTTCTTTATTCTTTTTGGGAGAAATACATCAACCGACTTGTGTTCGTTTTTGCTTCAGTCTAGTCTATTTTTTTAGCATAATGTTTCTTTAACTGCCTAAAGCAAATACATAATATTTTTCTTCTAATTTTGAAACTCTTTGAATAAAATAAGACCACTTCTTTTAAAGGTCCTCCTCAACATCTTTTTTCCAAGGGTTCTTTCTCATCATGCTTAGGGGGTGAGCATTTTTTAATATTTCTTTGTGATTACTAAATATTAGACTGTCTTTTAAGTAAGGTAATATTTATCTTTTAAGTAAGGTGTAAGAATTTCATGAATTATAGTTTGATTGCTATTAGATAAATTTGCAATAAGATTTTTGGGAAGGACTTTTGAATAATAACGTTTGGGAAGGGGAAGCCTTGGAGGACCTCCAACCAAAGAGGGGGGGTGACGGAACCCCCCCCCCCTTCCCCCCTTTTTTAAATGTGTCGTTAGGTTATAAATATGCTTCAAGAACTTTATTAGGTTTGAGGGTAAAGCAGTGCCCCCCCTTGACCCCCCCCCCTCATTATCAGGTGGGGCTGAACCCCCTTCAGAGTATTTAGCTAAAAATTATATGGAGCGCTCGGCGGCCGCTGCCGCGGCACGCTCTGTGCGTGGTCACCAGTCTAACCTAACCTAACCTAGTGTCTGCCCAGAAGGGTGTTCTGCCCTAACCGCGTGTGTTTTAGTAAGTAGAACTCTTGACGCGAGTAGAAACAAATGAATGAGGTTTGACTTTTCAAAATGACGGTTTGCGTTTTGCTCATGTTTGTATTAAATAATTTAGCGGCTTTATCATATAAGTTATAATTTTATTGATCTCAATATGAATTTGTGCTGTATTATTTAAAAAAATACAAAATGTATATTCCAGTTTTAAGGTTATTTCTAAAAAAAAAGTATAATCAGAATCCTGCCTAGAATATACACTTGGTGTGACAAAACGTAACGTCAAAATGGCGTAATTACGAATAAAAAGCCCTTGGTTTTTCATAAATATTAAAATTTCGTAAAAAAATAATTACTTCATAAATTAAAGTAATTATATAAACGACGAGCCGATTTTTGATATAGGTTACATATAGATTATTTATCTTTATTTACAGTTATTCCCACAGAAAAAGTAAGACTTGCTACGCTCCTGTAGTTATTCCAAACAATAAAAACCATACAGCAGACCAGATTGTATCACAATATTCACAATTGGTTGATACTTCACAAGATAATCCAGGTAAACTTCATGGCTTCAAAGCATTTAACAACTGTTAATAAATAAACCTGACTAATTAATTACATAACATTTCAATACAATACATATTCATTCAAAAGATAAAAATTGAATGGATACAAAATACAGCATGAATAGCTGGCACATAATTTAGCATACCTAATGGACAAAATTATTGTCTACCATTTTACTAGAATCTATCAATCTTGAATATTTATTGGCTCCATCATAATCTCATTTGAAATAATACTACCAATACACACATAATTATGCTGTAAACTTGTCTCTTAAGTAAACCTAAAAGTACATCAAATTCATGTTAATTTCAAAAGTAGGTATTTGCTTAAGACTCACAAAACAAGTTTGTCTTGCTTATGGTACAAAGTTCAAGAATCTATAAATTAGCAAATAGAGACATTTCTTTAAGTCAACTAGTCATAATACGAGAATACTATAATATTCCAACAAAACCTGCAAGACTATAATTCTATTTGGCTTACCAATAGATGTTATTTAAAGAAATAAACACAAACGCCGATAGAAAACTCGTCGTACATGTACCACGTCGCCGACAGGACTATTGGAAGTGAATACTACACTTCGTATTAAAACCTTTCTCATGCACAAACAACAAACTATGTAAAACGACAGCTCATGAATATGATTGGCCGTTCAAGCCAACAACGAGTCTGTCGGGCGCAAAACGCATGACGTATTTATAGTACGTAACAAATCTCTTAGCTTTATAAAAGAGTAATTTAATATTAACGTAACGTACCTGAAAATGGGTTCACAAAAGTGATGGAAAACTAGACTAAAAGTAAAATTCTACTGGTGGAACTTAAGTAAGAGGGCGAGAGGGATAGAATGTCAATGTCAGTGAGTGTTGCCGCTCGATAGTTCACTATCGATAGTCTATCGACAGACTATCGATAGTTGGCTAAAACAATAGTATCGATACTGATGATACTATCGATAGCTCAGTTTGGCGTAATAGTATCGGTATAAAGCAATAATATCGATAGTATCGATGCTATCGAAGCTCAATATCGGATGCACTATTGATAGTATTGACTATTGTAATAAAAATCGATACTATCGATAGTTTGGCCCCATCGATAGTGACCTTTTTCTCGATAGTATTGCTACATACAATAATATTTTGGTGGTTGAATCCACCTTAGATATTATTACACTATTTTACGTTATACCGTTCAGGTCACATCAAATAGTTATATCAAGAGTACAGTCAACAGCACGTCGACCTACCCCAAAAGTCAAAAATTCTCCAATAGATTTTCAAGTTTAAGCCTGACATATAGAGCTCATTTTCAAATGAGAAAATTTGACATTTTGTGGTAGGTCGACGTGCTGTTGTCCGTACAGTCTCAGAATATTTACTAGTTACATCAACCAATAATACCAATATATATTTACACAATACTATCGAATCACAACCTATTATCGATAGCGCAAAAATATCTATACTATCGATAGTATTGATTGTTATTACAATAGTCAAAGCCGATACAATCGATAGTATCGATACTATCGATAGCATCCGATATTGAGCTTCGATAGTATCAATACTATCGATAGTATTGCTTTATACCGATACTATTATGCAAACTGAGCTATCGATACTATCAATAGTATCGACACAATATCGATACTATTGATCGGCCTATCGATATTATAGATTTCCGAGGTCAACTATCGATAGCCAAACTAAAGATAGTTCGGCAACACTATGTCAGTCAGAAGTCTTTTTTTTTTCAAGTTTTACGGCCTTGGATGTTTCCATACAGCCAAATCTTAAATGTTGCTGTCATCATTTATGCTTGGAGCATTCAATAGAGTTTATTTGATCAGTGCATTCAACCAACTGAAGAAGCCATTGTCAGTCGTTCCCCTCTGCCAAAAGTATATGACCGCGCGGCGCCGGTCACACAGGTTATCGTAGCCCGATCTTAAAATTAATCACTTCTTGATGTGGCCGGCCTTTTCATAAAATTATCGTATTTCATAAAACGGCCAACAAAAACTGCAACGTTTGATGATATGTTAACAACGTTTGGTTAAATAGGTTTAAATATGTTTTAAGTTATTGGAATATGTTAAATATTAATTTTTTAATCTCTTTCAGGAGCGCGTTTGGACGATACGATCCTGCCGTCGTCGGTTTTCAACTGCGTCAGTTGGCTTTGCCCAACGGCCAGAACTCGTGCGAATACTTTCAGGCCCTTGTTTTGCTCGATTGCTTCTTTAATACGGCTTGTATATAAAGTCGCGTATGTCGCGAGTCAGAGACTTAGAGATCTGTCTGTTGAGCCGCCGATATTGATTTGTATCCGCCGACGACTGCAGAACCATAGCGCGTCTTTGCTTCATGAGCTCCAGAGTGTAATTGGAGATTTTCTTCGTTCTTTTGGTACGGACAACAGCTCGTCGACCTACCACAAAATGTCAAATTTTCTCATTTGAAAGTGATCTCTATATATCAGGCTTAAAGTTGAAAATCTATTAGTGAATTATTGACTTTTGGGGTAGGTCGACGTGCTGCTGACTGTACGTTTGGGCCCTATAAAGTTTTTCCCGACCGTAAGGACAGTGTCCACGAGCCTATTGTTGTAGTCGTCCACGTCGACACACTCCCCTAGGCAATCGAAGTGGTTTGTGCGTTCCAGCTGGAAGTTCTCAGGGTTTTGGATTTGGAAAAGTGCTGGTCGGAGCGTAGACTTCATCAGACGCGTTCTTTCAAACTTTATATTAAGATTCAATGTGTCTCTTACCATTCGGTGATCACTTCCTGTTTTAACTGAGTTGATCACGGAGACATCATTGAATATTCGCCTTTTGCCGGTCAAGATGAATTCTATCTCGTTTTTAGTAGCACCTTTGGGGCACTGCCAGGTCCATTTACGATGTGGCGACTTTCTGAAGAAGGAATTCATTATAAAGAGTCCCTCCCTCTCCATGAAGCCGGCCAACATTTGACCTCGAGCGTTTCGTGTCCCATTCCCAAATGGCCCAACTACTAGCTCGTCTCCGTATCGTTTGCCCAGTTTTGCGTTGAAGTCCCACATGACCACCGTGTAGTGAGTTCGTGGGGTACGTATGGCTTTGGATATGTCCTCATACAATGCCTCCACGTCCTCATCGGGGCATGTCGAGGTCGGGGCTTAAACCTGTATGACGTTCAGCGAGTACCGTTTAGATGCTCTGAGTATAAGGTACGCCACCCTGTTCGACACGCTCCCGATTTGTACAACGTTGTTCACGAGAGACCTGTGGACTAAAAACCCGTCACCACCTTGGGACAGTTGGTAGCCCTCCCGGAAATAGAGCAAGTTACCTTAAGGTAGGACTTAAGCACGATCGTGTCCTCTCCCTCTCTTCGGACTTCGGAGAGACCCACGATATCCCACCCAGCACAACCTGCTCAATTCCTCCTCCAGTTCGACTAACTGCTTCTCTATCCGCAAGGTACGGACGTTATATGTTGCCTGGGCCAAGGTCGTCTGGCGGGGGATCCTCGCCGCCTGGGGATTCTTGGCACCCCTGGTCTCGGCGCCGGGCCAACTTCCGCCTCGGTCAGCTCGGCCACCGGGTACGCCGGGCACTTGGGGCCGTTTATTGGGTGTATTTGTCATTTGGGGGGTTTTGGGCCGTCAACCACCACGCTGGCCCAGTGCGTGTTGGTGGGGATATGGACGCCGGAGCCTCTTTCGTTGTTCAGCATGGTGTACCACGCGCAGGAGAGGTTGGCTTGGAGGCCGAAGATGTGATTTGGCACCTCTTATACCCCGTCCTAATTGAGTTTTCGAAGTGCAGTTCCGAAATTTGATATTATAAGCTGCTTGGAATGGCAATTTTAAGGGGGGTGTTTGGGAGAGGTTACCGTCTTATGTATACTTAACTAAAAATCTTACTGTGTAAATCATCCGAGTGATGAGCGAGTGACTTGGGTCCGAGTGAAAATCCGAGTTAGCTCGAGTCCGAGTCGACTCGAGTCAAGATATTTTTCACTCGAATACGTTCGTTTCCGTTGCACTCGAAGCACTCGAGTAAAATTGGACTCGAGTCGCATCACTAGTCTGTCCGTTCTGTTAAAAAAAACATTATTGATTGATTTGATTTGATTTGTGAGAATGAGATTGATTGATATTATGTTAGTGATAAACTTGCCAATTATAATTAGGTGACTTAAGTGAATAATTATAAAACTGTTGCTGTTCTGCTGTTGGTTTTACTGTGGATGGTTGTTGCTTTTTCATTGATACGAAATGGTGATTCAAAAGAGTTGGAGTAACGTTGAAGCGTCGCCTCAAAATACGCCTGTAATCTCGTCTAGCAGTTCATGGAACTTCCAGGCTCCACCCAAAACTATAACTGTTCGTGCTAATGATACGAGTGCAGCTAGTATGCAGGTAATTTAACGACGCCAACATCGTAATACGCCTTAGGCAAAGTATCATAATATTTTCAGCCACAATTTACTCTGCGTGAATGTAATAAAGTAATTTAATTATTATGTATCAGTTAAGGTCTAATATTTCGGACCCATTAAAAAAGAGTGAAAATCAGCCGCCCAATGACCAGAAAGGAACGAGTTAATTTCTGACTAGTTGCTTTAAACTAAGTGCCTTATTGACTTGCTATTCTGCCCGTGAAACTGTATTAACTGTAAAGGTCTAAGTGACTTCCAGCAAGCAAAGGTACTCTAAACAAATGTGATTGTGACCTGAAGACAGATCACTAATTTATTTGGCCTTTTTTACCACTTAAACTTGAATTACATTAAAGTTCATCTGTATATTTATTTCACAGAAACAACCAATAACAAGGCAAATAGCCATTAATACCTTGGCGGCCATGCACCGAAGGTTTAGCCTCCCAGGTCCAGTTCAACCACACTCAAGACCAATAGCTGAGTTCCGAGCAAGTGCTAACAAGTCTTTGGATATGTTACGGCAGACCATACAGTCTGCAGTCACTAGAGAGATAGATCAAGTCATAAAGAAGTACCTTGAAGTGAGCTTAAATTATGATTAAATAAATGCTGAAAGCTCCTTAACCCTGGCAAGTGATAGGTGCACATCTAGACTTAAATTGCAGTTCTAACATGCTTGTTCCTCTAGTTGCCTATTTCTTCTTCTTCCTTGTTTCCTAATGACTGAGGGTCTTTATCACTTGAGGCCATTATCTTATGCACCAATGCTTGGGTTTTCTTGCTTTTGTTAATTGGGTTTTTCCTGTATTGCAGTTATCATGTTTTGTGTGTGATTACAAATAAATATTTGAAAAACTCTATGGTAAAAATTTGCAAGGGAATGGAGAACAAACTCATAATATTTTTTTAAATTCTATAAACACTCGCTCAAAATTGTTTTTTACAGAAATTCTTTGTTCCTGCTGTTAATAATATAAGGCTGAATTTAGGTGATGAATCAGTTAGTGAAGATCAGGTAAATGATATATATTTATTCTCATACATAACTAATGTAGTGTAGCAGATTTAGTTTGCTAGAATATAATGTTTCAAAATTTTTATCCTTGTAAAATTTTGGTTTGGTTATGATAGTCTCTTTATTGGTTTATGCTCTGGACTAGCCAGTGGCAAACTGTTTAAAAGATCACAATTACTAGTGCCCAACTAAACAACACTTTCAATAACACACATCTGTGATTTGCGTGTTGTTTGACACAGACATACCTACTTTTAATATTTTTTGTGAGAACCATGAATCTGGTACAAATGTTTCTTTTGCCTCTTGACATACCCGCAACTGCTGGTTTTGCAGTCCAGAGAGTGATCCTCATTAGGTCTAGATGGTTAGTCGGGCCTTTTAACAAATATAAATGTTTTCTTCTGCAAGCCCTTTTTATCTGTCAACTTCTATTTAGAAGCTAATTCTACTGCTCCAATGATTTTTTACAATGCGACTTGTATTTTTTATTATTATGTGATTCTTGATGTTTTGTTTCTCATGTTTGAAAATGTCACAGGTGCGAGCAGTGTGTCGCGCAATGTTGGATGCGACGCGACTTTTATACACCACCCCACCGAAACCAACCCCGTCTCCTCAGGAACACAGCGATTCCGAATCTAGCAATAGCACAGACACTAAATTCACTAAGCAGGTTAGTAGCCCTTATCTACTACTAAAATAAAATTAAAAGGTAGTAGGTATACCACGACAAAAAAAACCTCTCCTTGCCTTTAAGATCTTAAAAGATGATGGAGACTGCCTTTTACGTCCCATCTTTTTGTAGGTTAAAAAGTTATTTATTGATAGTGGTAATTATTGTATTATATTCATGACTTAGTTGTTTTTTTTTTAGTTTCAGTAAAAGATACGGCCAAAAATACCCTGAATGCGCCAGAAATGCCATATATATATAGTTTTTATAGGCCTAATACGTACATCAAAAATATATAATAATTTACTGCAGAAATGATGTGGTATACTAGATAATTGATGATTAATGATACAATAATAAATATTTTTAAGATTCTGAAAAATCCATTGTTTGCTGTGTGTGATCTATGAAAACTTTGGAGTTAATATTTTACGAAAAAAACATAAGCGTTATATAGTCTATGTACATCAAACATCGTAATCAAACTCAAAAAATATTTTCTACTGTTGTTACACATCACGAACAATAATAATTAACAGTATTTTTGAACCTAAAGAAAAAGTAAAACAGTAGGTAATAAATAAAAATATAAAAATCCTCCACTCCTTTTTTGGAGCTGGCATATGTGTGACAATATGAATTGCCACCATTTATATTTTCACACATACGCCAGCTCCACACGTTAGCCCCAATGCTACTCGTTCAATGTGTGCATCTAGAAAATGGCATTTTCGCCAACATTGCAGCCGGCATTGGGTGTAAAAAAAGGCTTCACCAAGCCGAATACCACATATTCTACGTATTATTACGATCGTTTTTTTCTTTTACACTATACCTGGGAAATGACGGGTTACAGCGTTATTGACAGTCAAAGTTAAAACATTTTTTCAAAGATTTTTACAAAATTGACTTCTGTTTGATAATACTAAACTTTGTTACAAAGAAACATGATAAAAATTTTCAGTCCTTCTTTCATAAAAGGCCTTTAAAGGGCATAGCCGGCAATGAATCGTGCGCAGTGCTCTCGCGCCACCCGCTCGCCCGCCGACCGCTTACACACACAGGCATAGTCTGTGGCGTGCGCGCTATACATTGCGGGTTAGAAATAAGTTATGTTTTTTGATACCCAAAAATTAAAGTCATTTCCCAGCAATTTTTTTTTTGCATTCTACTTGGTTTTATGTATAGAATTCGTGGTTTAAGGCTTCGTTAAGCCTTTTTTTACAACCTGTATATAAAATATGAGTTTCATGCTCATTATAATCAAGTTTCAACCTTATCCTAACAGCTGCAGAGTCCATCACAGAAGCGCAAAGATGTAGATTTAGAGGCCGACATGGGCTTCAGACGCAAGAAGATAAAGCAAGAAGACAATTCAGACAGTGGGTCCTCTTCTCCTCTGCCGTCGCCAGCCATCAGAGACCCGGAGAAATGGAATCCTTCAAGACTCACCCAAGACACATTATTCATTATGGGATCTCATGCTCATAAAGTAAATATTTTGACAAATTTAGCTTGTCCGTTTATGCTTTCATTGCTCTGGAACTTGAACTCGTAGGAGAGTTAGGGTAATAGGTAAATGGGTTTACACAAAAATACTGTCATTCATTTTTGCTATTTTGATGATTTAATTGTTTCTGAAGGATGCGTGATATACAGCATGTCCCAAAATTAGCACGTCACAGTGACACCGGAGATGCCTAAGATGCATCGAACAAGCCTAACATGTCTATAGAAAAGTTTTTTCAGTTTTGAGTATGACCAATTTTAGTATTTTTTTAAATATCCCCAATTTATCTTAAAGTTTGTATCAGAGTTTTTTAAAAAGCTCTTTATTTTACTTTTTTTGTAAGCCTACGTCTTTGGCAATAGTTGTTTATGATGAAACAATCATTATCTAGTCGATAAATAGTGTGAAATAACGACAATCGATAGTCAATCTCAATTTAATTTTTACCCAAAGAAAATGGTTTTGACTTGGAGGAGCAACCGTGAAAATTATATGAAACATTATGAACAAATACCATTAAAAACTTCTCTATGCTATGGAAATTCCAAAATGGTATAACACTTATATCGCATTAAAAAAAATCTATCAAATTGAGTTATCTCTTGTCAAACTCGTACCCAAGTCAAATTGTTATTAAAACAAACTAGGAAGTCCTGCAGTTCCCACGATCAAGTAGATAAGAAATGTCCTGATAAAGTTTCTTTTTTTTTACCTGGCTAAGTAGTTGGGAGTAAGAGGGATAATAAAACCGGCCAAGTGCGAGTCGGACTCACGCACGAAGGGTTCCGTACCATTATCTGTAAAAACGGCAAAAATTCACGTTTGTTGTATGGGAGGCCCCTTAAATATTTTTTTATTCTAGTTTTTACTATTTTTTTGTTATAGCGGCAAAAAAATACATCATCTGTGAAAATTTCAACTGTCTAACTATTACGGTTCATGAGATACAGCCTAGTGACAGATGGATAGACAGACGGACAGCGTATAGCCTTAGTAATAGGGTCCCGTTTGTACCCTTTGGGTACGGAACCCTTAAAACTAAGTCGCTGCTCACGCCAAAATGGCACCTGTTTTGGATGTAGACAGTATTTGAATAGTGCCAAAGCAGATTGGTGTGAGCTGCGGCGTAGTGTATCTTTTAATAGACGGGCTGCATCCAGCAGCTTCCTGCTACCTCCAGGTCGTATGTCCGCCTTGTGGGGGGACGTCCCACGCTGCACTTGCTGGTACGTAATCTCCATTCCAGAACCCTTTTGCCCCATCGGTCAGTTCTACGTGCTATGTACCCCCCACTGCCAGATTAGCTTGCTAATCCTTCGGGCTATGTCTGCGACTTTGGGTCGTTCACGGATATCCTCAGTCCTGATTCGATCTCGTAAATTAACACCGAGGAGCATAGCCCTCTTCATAGCGCGCTCCATAACCTTGAGCTTCCTTACTAGGCCCATAGTGAGAGGCTAAGTTTCTGTTCCGTATGTCATTACTGGTAACACACTGGTTGTAGACTTTCTTTCGCCTTTAGGCACTAAGTTATTATGGACGAGAAGATTTGAATTCGTCAATTGACCTCCTTCTCCAAATTAGGCCTACCCAACTGGATCACTTGTCCCAGGTAAACTTGTCAATAAACTCAAGGATAAAGCTCCCAACGGGTGCAACATGGGCATTCGACATTACCTTTGTTTTGTTTGTTTTTTGATTTGTAAAGAATCAAAGGGCAGACACTACAAGTGTAATACCATTTTAGATAGCCATAGCATAGGGACGTCCCCCCACAAGGCGGACAAAAGTCCTGGTAAAGGTTGCAGGAAGCTGCAGGATGTAGGCCGTCTATTAAAACATACACTACGCCGCAGTTCACACCAATCTGCTCAGGAACTATTTAAATACTGTCTACCTCCACAACAGGTGCCATGTTGACGTGAACAGTGACGTGTTTTTTATCCCTTTCACTCCCAATAACTAAAAAATCCTACAAAAAAAAAAAAAAATATAAGATCATTTCTTACCTACTTGATCGTGGGAACTGTGGTTGCAATAAAGTTTAATTCTAATTCTAACTGCAGGATATTCTAGTTTGTTTTATGAATTTTTTTTTGGGGTACGACTTTGATGAAAAATTACTCAAAATAGTTAGTTTTTTTTTTAAATTGCGGTATAATTGTTATACCATTTTGGAATTGCCATAGCATAGGGAAGTTTTTAATGGTATTTGTTCATTATGTTTGATATAAAAAAAAATTACGGTTTTTGCTTAAAGTCGGAACCATTTTCTTTAGGTAAAAATTAAATTAAGATTGAAAATCGATTGTCGTTATTTCACACTTTATCGACTAGATAATTATTGTTTTATTATAAAAAACTATTGCCAAAGGCATAGGCTTACAAAAAAGTAAAATAAAGACCTATCGGGTGTAAACAAAGGCTTAACGAAGCCGAATACCACATATTCTACGTATTATTACGATATTTTTTTTCTTTTACCTGGGAAATGACGGGTTACCGAGTTATTGACAGTCAAAGTTACAATTTTTTTTCAAAGATTTTTACAAAATTGACTTCTGTTTAATAATACTAAACATTTTTACAAAGAAACATGATAAACATTTTTAGTACTTCTTTCTTCTGTGGCGTGCGCGCTATTCACTGCGGGTTAGAAATAAGTTATTTTTTTGATACCCAAAAATAAAAGTCACTTCCCAGCAATTATTTTTTTTTGCATTCTACATGGTTTTATGAATAGAATTCGTGGTTTAAGGCTTCGTTAAGCCTAAACTTTATGAAAAATTGGTGATTTTTAAAAAAATACTAAAATTAAACTAAACTAAACCGATAAAACTATTCTATGAACATGTTAGGCTTGTTCGATGCGTCTCAGGCACATCTATCTCCGGTGTCACTGTGACGTGCTAATTTTGGGACACCCTGTATGTAGTTGCTTGCTTGCTTCAGATGAAAAAAAGTTGGTAATTTATTTATGGAGAATGGTATAAAAATTTTCAATAAATTACCACATACTCTTGTTGAACTACCGATCCATGAGTTCAAAATCCACATTAAAAAATACCTTATGACAAAAGGATATTACAAATAAGAAGATTATTTAAACGACAGGAGTGTATGGACTTAAACTGCCTAGCTCGCACTAACTAATTGTCTTGTAAAATGTATTTCCTGTAAAATCAGGCTGACAAAGGTGACCAAGTTTGTTGCGCCGTTTCTTCGCATCACCAGCCTATATGTAGTCTCGAAGCGGTGGAAGGGCTAAGTTATATTTTGGGACGTGTATAAGTGCCCAGAGGAGGGCCTACATACAGAATAAATAATTTCATTTCATAAATAATTTCATTTCATTTCAGTTATTTAAGTAATCAACTTTCATGCAAACCTTTGCTCGTGCTAAAATTTAAACGATTTTACTCAAGGCATGCTGTTAAATAAAAGTTTAGCTTTTATTGCAAATGCTTTGCTTGACTTGTCTTGTAGCTGTGTAATATACAATTGATACTACTCGCCATCAAAACTATATGGTACAGACATTTTAAATTTTATGAACTGGCAGTTAGACCAATCAATTATTTTTTGTTTATAAAGTTTAGGTAGATCGGGAAAGGCAATTTGTTTTTGTTTACCATTGCTAATTAATTAAATATCTTTTGAGACTTAATCATCGCTCATCTATATAAAATGCTTTTAGGTTCTTGGTCTAGGCAATTCGCGTGGGCGATTATACACGCGCCACGCGGGGCTGCTAAGGTACCCCGCTGACAGTGCTGATAAAGAGTGGATCGCTAGTCACAACTTGGTAAATGCTGTTGGAGGGAAAACTTATATTATGGTAAGAATATCTTTTTTATGCACATTTGTTCGGTGGACGGATAAAATGTAAGGACAGAACATTTTTAGGAACGCTTTCAGGATTAACAGGGTGTTATGATATTGAAAGTTAAGTGTATGCTAAAGTAAAATCCAAAATTTAATATTAATCATGGTTAAAAAACCATGTACTGTTTACGTTTTATACATATTATAAACAAAAAAACCGGCCAAGTACGAGTCGGACTCGCGCACGAAGGGTTTCGTACCGTTATATATAAAAACGGCAAAAAAATCATGTTTGTTGTATGGGAGCCCCCTTAAGTATTTATTTAATTAAAATGTTTAGTATTCGTTGTTATAGCGGCAGCAGAAATAAATCATCTGTGAAAATTTCAACTGTCTAACTATCACGGTTCATGAGATACAGCCCGTCGACAGACGGACAGACAGACAGACGGACAGACAGACAGACGGACAGCGGAGTCTCAGTAATAGAGTCCCGTTTTACCCTTTGGATACGGAACCCTAAAAAGAAACCGGTTGCGGCTTTATAGGCATTGTAGTATAATTTATTGTATTTTATTCATTATCCTAGAAAAGTCATACCTCAACTATGAATTCATTTAGACTCACGATGTATGTTTTTAAAACAAACTTGGGTTTTTCTACTAGCACTTATCCATAAGAGTGTAAGACAAAAATTGCCTCTATGTGCGATCAGATGTATTCAATGCGTTTACTTTGCTGGTCTGAAAGTTTATCACCACCACCATCGGCGTATTTGATTAAAAATTTATCCCATTGCAGGTGTTAGAAGACATCGAAGAGCTTGCAAACAGCGAAGCCTACAGGCACAGTTCTTTACCTATGCTCGGAGAACTAACAGGGTTCAAAGTTCCTCCATTTATGCTCCGTAAAATAAAGACGTATGTTATGAAGAGAGCTATGTGTTGCGATAACGTGGATAGCCCACAACCGTCCACTAGTAACTCGGAAGAAGTGAAATTGGAAGATATCAAAATCGAACCACCATCTGCTAACTACGATAGCAACAATTTCAACGCTAGTCAATACATCACTAGCTCTGATGATACCAGAGACTTTCCCGAAGTACCCAGCCTTAAAGACGATGGAGATTTTGCTGATATAAAAGTTGAGGACATTGATGATATAAAAGTAGATGGCATGAAAGATGAAGACTTGGATGAGATAAAAGTAGATTGCATCAAAGTCGAAGATTTGGACGTGAGCGTAAAAATTGAAAGTATCGATGACATAAATGTCGATGGTATCAAAGTTGAGGATATAAAGCTTGAAAATGACGATGCGTTCTCGCTTTGCAAGGATACTGATGATGACCAGAGCTCGTTAGTCGATGGTCTACTGGAAGCTGATATAGAGTTTCTAAGCAGAAATTTGGGGAATATCGAAAGCGATGCTGATGCAAGGAAAGCCATAGAAAAGCTGACGGGGGCGAACCCTGACACGATTACTTTGGTCGGCGATGAATTCGACTTGGGGTCGACGCTAAACACTAACAATGTAAGTATTACTGTTTTTATATTTTTATCGAGTACTTAATGTATTGTATAATTAAATAATATCACCCTTTATAGACTAACAATGTAAGTATTACTGTTGTAAGGGGCTTGAAGATGAAAATAAATTGGTACCTGTTACCATTGTTACTAACAAAAAAGTAATGGTAATAATGGGAAACTAAATTATATGTGGTGTACATAATAATAGGAAAATCCTTAAAACCACGTGATCAGCAGCTCTTATACACGAACTCGTTCTATAGGGGTAACATCGAAATCGGCAAAAATATTAGATGCCCACAAAAAATGCGCTACCTCGACAATAATTTATAAAGAATCGAAAAAAAAAAATGATTTAAAGTTTGCTTTGCACTACAATACTAAACTTAACGATAATCATAACTTTTTTAATCCCTATAATTTAATTTCCAAATCTATTGGCACAACTTTATCACTAAAAACCTATGTATTTATTCATTACAACTCAGACCTCTAACAGTATTTTCTTCTACAGTTCGCAGCTAATCAAACAACGAAATGCATCACAGTTGCTTCCACCACAAGCGGAATGATCCACAGCGTGCCCGTAGCCCACATCGCGGCTCCGCCACGCATCACGGGCAGTACAGTCCACTACTACACTAGTTCCTCGGTACCGCAGACCGGGCAGAGGACCATACACCATCTGCCGCAAGCCACTATCACTGTACAGAGCATCCCGGGATCCACTTCGCAGATGATACGAGGGTAAGCAAATAGATTAAAACGACCCAAACGCGCCCGCCTTATAGCGTCACGGGTAGTACAGTCCACGACTACACTAGGTCCTCGGTACCGCAGACCGGGCAGAGGACCCATACACCATCTGCCGCAAGCCACTATCACTGTACAGAGCATCCCGGGAGCCACTTCGCAGATGATACGAAGGTAAGCAATAGGTTAAAATTACCCAAACGAGCCCGCCTTATAGCGTCACGGGTAGTACAGTCCACTACTTCACTAGTTCCTCGGTACCGCAGACCGGGCAGAGGACCATACACCATCTGCCGCAAGCCACTATCACTGTATAGAGCATCCCGGGATCCACTTCGCAGATGCTACGAGGGTAAGCAAATAGGTTAAAATGACCCAAAAGCTCCCGTCTTATAGCGTCACGGGTAGTACAGTCCACTACTTCACTAGTTCCTCGGTACCGCAGACCGGGCAGAGGACCATACACCATCTGCCGCAAGCCACTATCACTGTACAGAGCATCCCGGGATCCACTTCGCAGATGCTACGAGGGTAAGCAAATAGGTTAAAATGACCCAAAAGCGCCCGCCTTATAGCATCACGGTTAGTACAGTACAGTCCACTACTACACTAGTTCCTTGGTACTGCAGACCGGGCAGAGGACCATACACCATCTGCCGTAAGCCACAATCACTGTACAGAGCATCCCGGGATCCACTTCGCAGATAATACGAGGGTAAGCAAATAGGTAAAATGACCCAAAAGCGCCCCCCTTATAGCATCACGGGTAGTACAGTCCACTACTATACTAGTTCATTGGTACTGCAGACCGGGCAGAGGACCATACACCATCTGCCACAAGCCACTATCACTGTACAGAGCATCCCGGGATCCACTTCGCAGATGCTACGAGGGTAAGCAAATAGGTTAAAATGACCCAAAAGCGCCCGCCTTATAGCATCACGGTTAGTACAGTACAGTCCACTACTACACTAGTTCCTTGGTACTGCAGACCGGGCAGAGGACCATACACCATCTGCCGTAAGCCACAATCACTGTACAGAGCATCCCGGGATCCACTTCGCAGATAATACGAGGGTAAGCAAATAGGTAAAATGACCCAAAAGCGCCCCCCTTATAGCATCACGGGTAGTACAGTCCACTACTATACTAGTTCATTGGTACTGCAGACCGGGCAGAGGACCATACACCATCTGCCACAAGCCACTATCACTGTACAGAGCATCCCGGGATCCACTTCGCAGATGCTACGAGGGTAAGCAAATAGGTTAAAATGACCCAAAAGCGCCCGCCTTATAGCATCACGGTTAGTACAGTACAGTCCACTACTACACTAGTTCCTTGGTACTGCAGACCGGGCAGAGGACCATACACCATCTGCCGCAAGCCACAATCACTGTACAGAGCATCCCGGGATCCACTTCGCAGATAATACGAGGGTAAGCAAATAGGTAAAATGACCCAAAAGCGCCCCCCTTATAGCATCACGGGTAGTACAGTCCCCTACTACACTAGTTCATTGGTACTGCAGACCGGGCAGAGGACCATACACTATCTGCCGCAAGCCACTATCACTGTACAGAGTATCCCGGGATCCACTTCACAGGTAATACGAGGGTAAGCAAATAGGTTAAAATGACCCAAAAGCGCCCGCCTTATAGCATCACGGGTAGTACAGTCCACTACTACACTAGTTCATTGGTACTGCAGACCGGGCAGAGGACCATACACCATCTGCCGCAAGCCACTATCACTGTACAGAGCATCCCGGGATCCACTTCGCAGATGCTACGAGGGTAAGGAAATAGGTTAAAATGACCCAAAAGCTCCCGTCTTATAGCATCACAGACAGGGCCGGATTAACCATGTCGGGGCTCTTATCCTCGGGGCCCCGTTTTTACAAAAGTTTTATATTTGGGCTTATTTCTTCTGCATGTCTTAATCAAATACGTTATAGTGATGATATAGGTCATTATATGAGAGGACCTCGTCTCTGTCTCATGATAGTGTAGAAAAGAAAATAAGACACGGGTGTTTTAATCTCAACTTTATTGTTGTTAAATTCTGCAAAAAATAATAAACCCAGTGCCGTTTAAGGTTATGAGCAGAATATAAAAGGGACACTTGGTACCGGCCTTAAAGACCATGTACTGACGGTACATTTTAAATAAACCAGTGTGAAGCAGCATAGGACTCACAGGTCCTGAGCAGCTCTCAAAGCACCATCACCATCAACGTAGTATCTAACCGGAAATATCCAAATTCATAAAATTTTAAACACAGTAAAACCCTCAATTCAAAAATCAATTTATTGACGGTCGCAAAACTCTCAAATTACAGTTACTGATCGAGTATTTCAAAACTTTTGTCTGTCATACAATATGTAAAGCAGCGCTACTATTCGATACTAGATGGTTCTGTAATTAAGTAGTCTTTATCAACTGACAAGATATGAAAAAAAAGCAAATACATGTTGTCTTTGAGGATACAAATTTTCCAATTAAACTTTATCTGTATGAGACATTTTCAATTTCTTTTGTGCAAGCGCGGGGCCCCACACCCATTCAAGGCCCCTAGGCAGTTGCCTGCTTGCCTAATGGTTTTCCAGTACGAATTTGTTTCGTGAGATGAAGTATGACCAAAGGCACCTTACATTACTGGTCTTGTCAGTGCCCTGTGGACGTATCTATACTCAAATGTATATTTCTATGTTGACATAAGAAGAAAAAAAGGCTTACTTACATAATTGTCACACGATCCACTATCATAACAGTTCCGCAGTGCCACAGATCGGACATTATGCAAGTAAAATTTTATAAAATAACAATTTCACACTATTTTTTAAAATAAGTATAATTGAAATACTGTTTTGCACTACCGTCTCTTCCTCTAGCCCTGTTGAGTGAGAGCTACTCAAAAACCAGTTAGAAACCCAGTAAAACCCGACGTTGACTTCCGGTGCCATTGATGAGACGAAAACTTCTAGCCAGGATCTGGTACATAGCTACAGACATTTGTTCACTGTTCAACATAGACTTTTACCTATTCACTATAACATCCACCCTCAATAGTTAATGTAACCTATTACAAAAGAAATTAACATTAATCTCTTTCTGCAGCATTCCGATCAACACGAAGACCGGCACATTCAGCACGGTGATGTCCCAAGGCACCGCCAGCACCATCATCGGCTTCGGCACGCGCGCCAGCAACGCGACCATCATCGGCACCCCACAGTACGTCAATGTCTCTTCCAAATCCTTCCCCACAGGGAACATTCTCCACAACGCTATCGTCTCCCGAAACATCATCAACCGCACCAACCTCAACGCTGTGACCTCCGGCGTCTCCTTTAACGTCACTGCAGTGAGACCAATACTCCACACAACCGCCCCGAAAATAAGCACAGTCGTCACAGCCAGTGCTGACTTCGATAACATATCAACCACCAAAGATATGATCGACAATGCGTGCAACTCTTCAGTGATGCTAAAAAAGGTTCTCACACTAGGCAGCGCTGGCGCGGCTAAATCCTTCATGATGCACAACACACAAAAAGTTCTATCGACAGGTTTCGCCAACGGGGTCACACCTCCGCCAAACGTCACTATTGTCAGCTCGGGGACAAGTGGAGGCATTCTTAACAATGGAAATGTTCATGCCACCTCTAACATCGTCAGCCCGACCTCTGGCACTCTAAGCGCCACACACGCGACCCTCTCTGCCTTGCTGGCATCTAGTGAGGGCAACCCATCGCCTAAAAATTGAATATAATCAATTCCATTCCTAATCCAATACTAGGCAACGTTGATCTCATTATTGATACTTAGATGTTTTTGAATCTGCCATTATCCCTTTCCTAATATTATTCTAGCGTGTTGTAATTTGATATATTAAAGTCAAAAGATGATGATTTATGTCTAGAAACTATATAAGCTAAAATCGGTATAAACGCCAATTTCGTTAAATTTATCTATTATAACTTATTAGCATGCACTTTAACTATAAAGCAAAATAAAAAAAATACTTAATATAAAGTGTTATACTAAAGTAAAATCACGATTTAAACAATATGTATTACTTTTAAAGTCTGTTGTATGTTAATAAACTACCCTTACTTATTAGATTAGATTCTTAAGTATTAATGTGGCTGTGTTTATTAGACGAAAAGAAGTACAAATTAATATTTCAATTTATTATTAGTAAGATCAAAGATGTTAATTGCTTAGAGGTAAAAATGAAAATAAGTTGGTTTATTAGAAAGGGCCAGAGCTATTTATTTGTTTTTCAGTAAATATTTAAACTATATTGCGATTTGTTTCTTGTCTCAATAATAGAATTCGATTAAATTTTGAAAAAAAATTGTAGGTGACACAAAAGGATCTCTCAATCCCCCAAAAGGTAGGTTTTAATGATTTTACTATGCAGCTACTCGCATCCGATCTTAGCTGAGTTAGATTTGAGAGGACAATCTTAAATTTTCTCATTTTCCATTGATGATTCTTTGCACTCCACATAAGGTCCATGTTTGTTTGATGGGATTGACACAAATCAGTTCCCGGTAACTTGCCAATAAGGCATTTAGGGGCGCTACTATATAATAGGGATTTGTGGAAATAAGTTGTCTGTGAGAAAATCACATTGAATCATTACTTATCCCAACCTTAAAGAGATTAGCTCTGGCCCTTAACAATGAAAAACTTACTTCTTAGTGCCAGGAGCCGCATAGTAGCGGGGTCAAATCATTCTTCTATGAATTTTACCGTTACCGTGGCGTCGGCAAATGAAGTCTTAATTGCTTTAATCTGTGACTAAGTTACTGCCAATGTTGTTCTGTGAAGCTGAACATGGATAACCTCAAAATAATATACAATAGGATGCATATTTTTTGATTTTGTATACAGATATATTTTTGATGTAACTTCTTTGTGTAAAATATTATGTACCTGTGTTTTTGACTGCTAGTGATATATTTGTAGATCTGTTTTTGCAGCTTTATGTTTCTTTATTATTTGTTAAAACGATTGGTTGATATAACTGGATAAATTTCAATCCCAGATGTTTTGATGCTCTATAAATATCGGACTTTTGCGTATCTTGTTACATGAATGAGAATATCCAAAAGCTATGAATTAATAGTCTCCGTCAAATACATCTGTTTTTAAAAATAGGCTTCTGGTATGACTATTTTCGGTTTAAGGTCTTGATAATTCGTCTTTTTAGAAAGGTATGATTAAATTTATTTTCGATTTTTGCTATAAATGTATGTGCCTGTTTTAAATCTACTAGTAACAAATTGTTTTTGGACCTGTTACTGCTGCTTTTTATATAAATATTATTAGTTATGCCCCTTAAATACTTTTACCACACTTTATGTAAAGAATGATATAATAATGGTAATCAGTCAAACGCATATCGACCTTTATAAAAAAAAACCTTACATAAGGCCGGAACATACGTATTTGTAGAGCTGTCTGTCATCTTTAGAAAGATAATATGAATATTGATATTTTTATATACGAGTTGTGTTTGATCTGATATATTTATTGCCATTCGCCACTTTCGTTTTACGTAGTCGAGAAAGCGACCTTTGGGCGTAGATTCAGGGCCCTGTCAGTTCTCTTTCAGAGGATTTTCGAATTCTGTGTGTATAAAATTTGAAAGGAGATGTCCCAAATTATATGGACTCTCGGCCCAGAATATGTACAGTTAACAAAGGATAGGTTATTACATCTCTAACACTTTGTTACTATCCAATTTCTCTAGAATTGCTTCGTTTCTTGGAAGAAAATATTTAAAAAACAATAGAATAGCAATACACAACCATCATGGCGGAAGATGATGACAATCGACAAAAATGTAAAATCTGACAGCGACTGACATTGACAGTTTATGGTTCTTTTTTTATCGTGTGACGCCCACGGTGACGCCATCTTGTATGCCTACTTGAGGGTGATAATTATTGAATTGTTTTTACGCTTGAACCACTATTATTCATTAAATTAAGTTGATGGTATTTTTCTTAAAATCAGTAGATTTTTCTCTGTTTTTTTTACATTTTGTGGGCCGAATTCAGGACATCACCTTTCAATTAGTCCTTAATACGTTTAATAAGCTACCATAATAAGCTTATATGGTGCCTGAAAATATAAAACGCTTATTTTGCGAACTGCAATGCTTATTTGTTAAGCTTTAACGAGTTGCAATATTTATAATTATGTATTTGTTAGCTTTTGTGCAATTCAGTGTTTTAAGCTTTGTATGCAATAATTTAAAATTGGCTTTAAAATTACTAGTATTATGGCTTGTTATTTTTTTATTGTTACTGTTTTATTTATTGCCTTGCGTGTGTGTTAATGTTTATAATTTCTTATCATAGATGCTCTAATGATACATATGTAATAGTTATTATAGTGTTTTCTATTTTACAGGCTGTGTTTTAAATATTTACCTGACTGTAAATATGAGAGTAATTGTTTTTTCCTGTATTTGTAGATGTCTTTGTTAAATGTATACAATTCTACACGTTTAGTTTTGAAAATGATACGAAGTTGGGTTTTTGAATTAGTACTGGGTAGTAATAATCTTTTAAATTAGTTATCAAGTTATTTTTATGCGGGTATTTTGTTTTATGTAGTGCAAGTTGAAACGATACTTTTATTTGAATTAGTTATTTATATAAACTCTGAATTAAATGTCAGTTAAAAAAGACCGAGATAGTACAAAATAGTAATATTCATGACGTTATCACGCATTGAGCTCCTGAGTTAAGAAAGAAACAGAGCCATAGCTTTAAAACTGATACTTATTTTGGCAGAATTGTTATGATAAAGTAGATTTAATTTTAGAATATTTATTACGAGATTGCTACCATGTACCATGTAGATTTAATTTACATAATATTATCAGCATTTTGTTGCTTCTTCTTTCTTTGGCCTCGCCTTTTCCCGCTACACGGAGTCGGCTTTTCCAATCATTTCCAATCAGCATTTTGTTTATGATATTAAAATGTAATGTTTTTACAGAGGTAACCTAAGAATTGAATAAAAAAAAAAATGAATATTAAGATTTTCTGTAAAAATATTTGATTTTCTCTAAAAAGAGATCAATAATTATCATATTTTATCAAATTAAAAAAAAAACAAAAAAAAATTGTCCTTGTCCAGCTTTGGCACTGGCCTAGCCGGCGCAAACCGGTTATAAAACAATGGGGTGTGTATGTGACGGGCAGCCAGTGCTCACGCATACATGCTCCGCGCGATATTATTTTATTTTCTTTAGTCATGTGCTTTCAGCGTACCTTAAAATGCAGGCTCTATTGAGAGCTAAATAACTTTTACACTATTTTACATACTAAAACTAGTGTAATGCATTAATAAAAAAAAAGAACAATGTTAGCTAATAAGCTTTTCTCGTGGTGCCGCCTGCGCTTATGAATGGTAGTCGTACAACTACTTACTTATTTATTTTTATTCTATTTACTCCAATCATCTATGATTCGTAAATCGTGACATAGAAATTATTTTATCTTGTAGAAATCAAAATGATTCTAATTCCTAAAGAAAATTCGTAGTTATTACGGTGAATTCATTAAATTAAAATAACTACACTCCTGAATTCGGTACGTCTATATACTAAATAAATACTAAAGAGTATATTAATACAGTTTTTCAGTAAAAGTATGTGCGTAGATAGTTAAATAATTCTTTGGAAATATGTTTATTATAGCTACTACCTTTTTGTGATTGTGACTGAAATGCTTATAATAATATGTTTATTTTTCATTTTCATCCTAGTTAAAATGTTGCTCTAAAATCTACAATCGTACATGTTCCTATGTTTCGTTTGGTTCGGTAATGTATCTAACTGAACCTAATGGTTATACGGCTAACAGCTGCTGGCAGAGGCTAGAATGAACAAAATAAATGTCCGTTTACCCTCTTAATGAGAACGTATAGCTGTATTTTTGGGTCGAGTAATTGTTTACTTCGAAAAAGATTTAACATTAAAAAAAAGGCTTTTGTTGGGCAGTCGAGTGAAATAGGACATATACAGGGAGTTTTTGAGAATGTAGTGGTTGGCCTCATCCGTAAGAATGATTAAATATATCTAAACTAAATGAGAAAAGAAAATAGCTCTTAGGCTCGGACTATAACCAGCCGAAATTCGTTAGATTTCGCAAGAATCCGTTCAAAAAACAACCTTTTGCTTATGCGACGAATGGGATAGGCCAATTGACACAATTTTTAACCGACTTAAAAAAAGGAGGTTCTCAGTTTGACCCGTATGTTTTTGTTGAAGTCGGTTAAAAAATTAATTAATCCCTTGAATTCGAATCGGTCTAGCTCGCAATTCGGTATGTTAAGTGATTTTAAGGGTATTTTTTTATATATATATTTTTTTTGAAAGTACCTATAAACCAAGCGACGAAAGTGATTTGAATAAAAAATTTTTTTTAAGCACTAGTTAATTTTTATAATTTTTTGAAATTTTTGTCTTGATGGTGTAGTTTAAGATGTAAAAGTGATTACATGCAACTGCATCAGTGAACTTATCTTCACTCACACATTTACTCAAATCTGTGTCACTTTTCATGCACAGACACGACACATACACACACACACGCGCAAACTCTGTGACGTATGATGTTAGCTTCTCCGCGATTAGAGGTCGTATGAATGGCATTTTTTTTTTGTATTTTGGTAAAGATAAACATCATCTTGTAATTTTAAGTGATATATACCAAAATACGGTCTATAAGCCTAATACCTCTAAATGGTTTTGGAATTAGCATGGGTTATATATTTTTTTAAATACCGAATGGTTAGAGATGGAACTAATGGGATAGATGGCTATCCCTATCACAAAAATCATCCCGTATACACTTATTCATATAAAATTTGTTAAATGTGTTTTTCTAGGACTCTTAAGAAAATCGCTTTGGATACCCAAAGAAAAAACAAACGTGAACTTAGTTCATAAAGTGGAAATCTTGGCCGTAAAAGGCAGGTGGCAGATTTCGAGAATTGTAATTAACCTCATTCGTTAGCGCACCCGAAAAATTTTACTCGCGTGTTATTCCTCAAGAAATCCGCTCATTCCGACCTTTAGTGATATATTAATCCGTTTTGATAGTTTATGACTGGCTGTGTATATTTCGTGATATGTTAACAATAAGTGTTACACGAAGTTTTTTGACATAATACTTCTGCTGGGAACATGGTTTAAACTTTTTTATGACCGTTTTATAATATTATTGACTGACATCTAGATGGTTAACCATAAAACTAAATCCATTGTTAGTGAACCCGAGAAAAATATAAAAATATTACGCGGTATTTAGTACCGAACCTTGGAATCAGTAGGTTTTCTATTTATTTGTTTCTTCATTCAGGAATTTCAGGACATCCTTCTTTACTAAGACACATAAAACAGTAAATTTTGCTTGCAACTTACTTATTACATTATGCATAAAGTTACTTTTTGACTACATTAATAAGCATGCAGTTTTATGTGTTATGTCCTTTGATTCGAGTGTTTATTTATGTCGTGAATATCAAACTGTGTTGTGAAAAGAAATTGCACTTGTTTTACGCATAAACACGGAAACGCATCGCAGGATGAAAAATGTGTAGGGAGTAACTGCTTAAAAAACTTCTATTTCATCAAATGCGAGCGTTCTTATAAATTGTTTTTGATTGTGACATAAGTTCGGTAGATTGCATAATGTAAACAATGTTGAATAGCCAAATTAATTATGTAGAACATACCTATTTATATTACTGTAAAGGTTAATCTAAATTTCATTAATCAGAAAATATGTTATTGCAAATAAATTATTCAAAGATAATAATTCCTATTTCCTAAATCATAACTATGGTATCAATATACTAAATGGTTGTAATTTGTATGGTTGTAAATGTAGCACTAAAGAGTTTCCTGTTCTCATGCTATTGATGATTATATTATGTAATAAATGTATTGTTTATGAATTATCTTGTATGATTTCTACGAAGTAATCGTCTTTAAAGTAGTAACCGTAACGTTACGTGTGATTTTAGTAAAAAAGCGTTGAAATTCTGGCTCTACATTTAACTTTGCATTGTAAACTTATAGAGAAGTGTATTATTTACTATGTATTTAAAGATGTCCCAGATTAAATAAATAATAGTATTTATAAATAGTGGTTGCGCAAGAGCGTTACAGAATTACATAGTAGTCGAAAGGCTGTTACGAATGAAAATCCACTCGCGTAGCGCGCGCGTGGGCATTATTGCGTAGCGTTTCGTAGCTTGCTGCTACGTTAGACAGGTGTGACGTCACGCGCCGCGGCCTGCCTGCTACAGACGCGCTACAGTGAATTTAAATAATGAGACTGTCACTATTTATGCAACTATTCAATTTAATGCAAACATTAAGACTTGTGTCAATAAGTTATTCTTGAGCAGTCTTCAAAGAAAGAACATTTAAAATATTGCGTCACTTAAAAAGTTTGTAAGTTTGCGATACTGGTGTACTTTTAATTATTGTTATTTGTTTCGATAAAGTTTGTTTTGAGAGCACCCCTTCAGGGAGCGTGCTGGGCGCGTGTGGGTCGTGTGAGCGCCGCGGTGGGCGTGCTCGCGCGGGTGGGGCGGGCGCCGGGGGAGGGGCGCGAGCACGTGCATCGCGCTCACGTGGTGCTGGCGAGCGCGCAGCCTCGCGTCCGTCGTGCCGGCCGTATGAATAATTGTGTATGGAGTGAATGAATCGATGCGGCGGCGGCGCGGGCGGCGGGCGCGGGTGGCGGGCGGCCGCTGCGTGGAGGGGTGCGCCGCGGCGCGCCAGTCTCGTGCCGGTAGTCGGTAGTGCAGCCGAGCGACTCCGGGAGCCGTCCCCGCCGCGTCGTTGCTCGATCGTAGTCGTAGTGTGCCCGCCGCCCGGCCCGCCCCGCGCCGCCGGCGCCCGAGCCCATGGATACCCAAAGCCAGGACGCGGCACGCAGCCCCGCAGAGGTGCCCAACGACCCGGGGTACGCCCAGACGCCGACAGACCGTCCACATCCCGCCCTTGGCCGGCTCTGATCTTATGTTTATCTTGCAGGAAGATGTTCGTCGGAGGACTCAGCTGGCAGACTAGTCCAGGTACGCTCGTCCATCGCCGGCCGCGCTTCGCCTTCGCCGGTGGCGGATGTGCATCCGTTGCAATCGCCGGCGACGGCTGATGGCCCTCTTAGATCGCGGAAGAGCGCCTCTAACCGTGACGGAGTTGTGCGGCCCGTTTTCAGTGATGAAGTATCGAGTTCGGTACATAAACACCGGTAAAAGTTTAGTAGTCAGCTGATCGGTTACTCGTGTTTAGAAGTTGTTGTTGCGGTGAGACAAAGTAGTGGAAACGAATAAGACGGTTCGAGGCGCGATCTGGAGTTGTTTAAGACGCCAGGGAAGTGTGTAATACACTGAAATTCAGTTATGTTGTTGAAATGCATCGGCAGTCAGGTGTGCGACGGCGGCCATGCCGGCTGCGCGCGCAGCCTCTGCCGCCGTACCGGCCTCTCCGCCCTAGAGGCTTGCGAGCAATTTTCAGCCTTATTGCTATTAATATTCAGTGGTTTATTCCAGCCAACGTTTTCTTTAACCGGCTTCTGGCCCAAACAGTTATCACAACATAACCTCAATCTTAAGTACGTAGAGCACGGCACCGGCGCGTTACACGGTAAATAACAATTGGCATAAGTAATAACTTGTATTGAAATGTGAAATTATTTGAAATACATAACAAAATAGTATCTATTGTTTTATTCCATACCTGAACAGATAATACTACGAGTTTCTATTTCAACTTGATACATAACATCGCTAAACTTTTTAAAACTGCTAGATTAATTCGATTTGCAACCTTACGACGCATGCACACTTTGCTGTCCAATGTAATCGCAAGAGAGTAATTTTCAAAGAATTAGCATGTGACAAGCGCACGCGCAGCGAAGGTCCGAGCGAGTGACGCGCTCGGTATTGGGTCGTTCGCCCACGCCGCACTTTGATCCTCTCTATCTATGCCAACTTTGTTCTTCTCTGGAGATCTAGGCCGTTGCATCGGCAGCACTCAAGATATTATCGGATCTGTCGATCGCATCGCGCAGGGATACCGGGAAATAACGTAAATAGACGTACTTTCATCCTCCGTTTATCCGGCGCGGTTAAAATTTCCTGTAATATAATTTATCGTTAGGCAGATTTATAATATAAAGTAGTAATACCACTTTCTTCTAAAAATAATCCTATTTACACCTTTAATAATGTTAGTAGGTAAAAATACCCCAATTAATAACATCAAGTGGGTATCTAATGGCATTGATGTATTAGTGCAAAGTATTTTTAAATGAGAAAAAAACTTCAAAATTTGCGTCGTTGCAAAGTTTAAAATTAGCAATTAATTATCTCCTCGTGGCGGATTTAGATGATCATATCTTTTTAAAATGATTAACGATGTTGCCCATTTGAACTAAACATCAAAAACATAATATGTTACTCTTAAAATTTTTGATTCTTAATTCGTTCAATGAAAGGGAAATTTATTAATCAGTAGCGAAAGCAGAGTCTTACAATATTAATGTTTGTACATTAATTGTAGAGAAGACAAACTGATTAATTTTAAAATCATGTTGTTAAAATCCTAAAACTTTATATTTTTTTTAAATTTTTTTTTGTTTTTAAAACCATTAGGTGACCAGTTAGCTCATTGTTTAATAGTCAAGTCATTTGTATGACATAGATGTCTCTACATTAAATATTTTTCAACACAGTTGCTCGTAAATTGATTATTATAACACCGTTTTTAGTTTCATAATTCATTATATTACGCACTTGTGCTGTAATAACATTATCGCACTAGTGCGGTAATGTAAACTTTTTTTAAAAAAATCCAGCAAATGTTTCTGTCTAAGAACATTGAATATTTTACTAATATTGAATTATTTTAGGGTTAAAATGACAAATCAATATTTCATTTTAACAAATTGTATATTATTAAACACAAATTAACTTAACTATCATTTTAAGAAACAATAATTTATAGTTTATTTTATTTTTTAAATTGCTGCTACTCCGGCTAAACAGCCAGTTTTTCCTGTGCCATTATTGAACCTGCGCGCGCATGGAAATTGCGGCGCGCGAAAAAAACAAAACTTACATGCCATTTTCCCTAAATATTTGTTAAAGTTGTTGCTGTGTGGTTAATTATTATCAAAAAGTCTACTTTAAATAGTAATGACGAGTAAAATGTTATTCAACCCCGTCGGAAATACTTATCGAGGCACGAAACGCAAGTGATAGCCTGTTAACGCCAAAATCCAGAGAAAAACAGCAAAAACGGAGAAGGTATTTTTGATTTAATTTGTTTTTTTCCTCGCAATTGTGTTGAAAACCGTCGTATGGAACTTGTGTGCATTGATTATTAGACACTCAGCTTCCTTACCGCGCTCGTGTAATAATGCCTCGTGTGTAATAATCAACTTTGCACACTTGTATCATAATGTAGGTACTATTACTGAAGGGCATTAAAGTTTTTTAAGAAAAGAAAGTAATGTTTCATTTGGATTCATAATAATATCATTCTGTTATAGATAGAGGTTTAAATCAATAAAATTGTGTGGGTACTATAGGCCATAGATATCTTATCAATTGTTCATAGACATCTCAGTGAGCCAAATAATTTGCTAAATCTTTGTACATATTCATGTGTAGATCGTAAGCAGTCTACGACAATGTCTATGTTCTCACAAACGTCTATGATAACCTTGAAAACACCCTATGGTTGTCGACCTCAGTAAAGAATAAACTTATACAAAAATTGAGCTGTCTGTAGCATCGTGTTTGCTTAAGAACAACAACCTTACTGCGATAAGATATATTTTTTAAATTTAATATCACTGCTATCACAAGACCAGATAACGTAGCGCCCCATAATCTCGGTCTTACAAATATGTCGTCAATATTCTAGCAGTATTATTATTGTTAATGTGAGATTCAATCACAACCTGTTGATAAGATTGGCACGGTTGCAGCACTAAACTCGTGTATTTACGCGATTTGAGATTTACTCTAATACCTTTCACAATAAAACCAACATGTTGCACTTGTAACCACATTGTTTGCGTCGAATGTGTGACCGAAAATAATCTTCACTGACAACGTAAAACAGATTTTGATAAAAACACTAATCCGATTACCGAAAGCCCTCTAACCTAGGTATATTTATACCTACTTCGATTTAACATTAAATAATCCTCTAAATAAAATAAAGAGGTACAAATTATTATAGGGCCCAGCTGTGGCATGATAGGTATAGGTCGCTAAATGCGAACAATTCAAATGTCTCTATTTTTTTTTATTTTGTCTAGTTATAACCACATTTACATAATACATTTTAAAACATTATGTTTAAACCTTTTTGGCCTTAGCTAAACTATTGAACATTTTTATCTTTTTTGACTTATTATGATCACAAAATATTAATATAATAATATTTTATGGTGACGAACTCAAAGCATTTTCCCTAATTTCGTCCGTAATCATGAGAGCGGAAGTAATCTCTTCTACTCTACCATCTCTATGACACGATCTTTAACTTTAACGACATTTTAACGACGAAACAATATAAACATCTACATCATATGGCTCAAGTTTATTTTCCGTTTGGCTCTACAAAAGTTCAAGTCGTCCATATTTTGTTAGAATAACCTCACGTGCGTTACGAAACGGGACAAGGATAAGTTATTCTAGTTAATATTACTAAAGTAACTCATTATTTCAGTGTTGCGAGCGCAAGTCGTTTTACAGCGAGTAGTTGCAAGACAAAAGGTTGAGCTCCATTATCTGCGTCGGTTGGCGCGCCTGACATATCATTGACACGCTGCTTCAAGACCTGCAGACGGAACTATGTAGATATAACAGATAAACAACGCAAAACGTGTATTGTCCTTCGTACCAGCATAGACTTACACACGGTTAGACTTGCGCACGCGTTTGTTTTTTGGTAATCAGCGTCTACGTTCGTTTCCTTTTCAAACTCTTTGATCTTTGGAAGTCTTTATAGTGGACATCATTTTTAATTGGGTGTTCAATGCTCATCGTCTCGGGTTCTAATTAACGTTAAATCAACAAAACTACGGATTCTGTAACTGCGAGGTTAAAATAGAAATAACCGTAATATTCTGTATTCAACTGAATGTAGACCGCGAGTAAATCCCCAAAGCTCTGTTTCAATTTAACCACGTGGATAATAAATATTATGCATAAGTTAACATAATTCTGACTAATTAAAATTTAGGAAATAAAACAATGTTTCAGATATTTTTTCTGTACAGGCATATTTTATTTTATTTGATTGCAATCAAACCAACCAATGATTTTGGTAAAACAACTTCTTTTCTATTTATTAGTAAAACATTTGAAAAAATGGCCAAGGATGGCGTTCCTAACAAAACCCTAAGTAACCCAGGGTGTTGTTTTACTTTTTGTTTAAAGATTTCACATGTTAATCAGTACCACTACAAATTGTCCCTAAATACTGGCAGGTTTGTCCAACTTTTAATTCTGCCAGGTTTGTGTCAAGTTTTCTAGACTTTTTTTTTATTTCTCACATTAACCGAGGTCGTATTCAGGCAGTATTCCACAGTTTCCTGTGCCTGAGTGCGGGCTAAGGTCGCGGCGTGCCCGTTTGGCCTGAGCGCAATACGCGAACGGGTCGCTCGTTACGGTTATTATCAGGCGATTGTTTGGTTGGCCTGTGCTCGTGCGCATTGCGTCTCCACTTTATCTCAGGGATTTTGTTGTGAGATAGTGTTGTTTGGGAATTTTCGATACTAATACTTATAATAATTTCAGAACAAACCGGGAAAATTGATTTAATAAACTGACTGTGAAGTGATCAATCGTTATATCTAGGTAATTCTTTTCGTGTCGACGGCAATTCTGAAATTTTTTTTGAAGACCAGATATTACTTATTAACCATATTGAAAACGGTTTGATTGATAGCTTCATCTAAAGTGCTACGTAATCTTTTCGGTGATTACAACCCTTTTTTTTGGAATATTGAAATTTGCTACTATGAAATGCTTTTTCATATTATCATTATTTAATCTGTTTCTTTAAAAAAAAGTAAATGGCATATCAATACAAGATATACTTCTTCTTTGAAAAAATATTATATGGACTAAAATTTTAAAACCCTCTATCTATATTTTTAATGTAATTCATGATATTTTGATTCAGTGTGAAGATTAGTATACGAATTAAGAATTTATATCTTCTGCCCAATTTATCGAAAAAGCATCGATAGTCGATAGAGGTACGTACCACTACTAGCCGATTTCCTTTGAGTCTTTATGAGCCTGCCTGTCAGGCACGATTGCTTCACACCCGACGGAAAATTTTAACGTCTAACTGTATACCTACAGATCGTATTGTTAAGAGGTCTGCTAAAGTTTTGTATCATTGTAATAAATAATTTCAATTTTACGTAAAATAAATTACGTACTCAAGTATTTTATTACATAAATTAATACTTTTTTACATATTTTATCTATTGCATAAAACTATTGTATTACTCATATCAAATTATACTGGATGACTTTTTTTACCGTACGGAAAACATAACTGTGTATTTTGTACCTAAAACTATGTGAGTGTGTTTATAAAATACAACTAATTTTATAAATTTTGGAATGTCCAAAAAAATGCATAAACATAGAATACCTACATCAGTGAATATGCGTTTGAGTTTTGGTTGGTTATATATTTTCATTATTATTTTACCAATATCCTTTTTTTAATGTTCAGTTAGTCAAAATTAACTCAGAATTTGATGATTATGAGGATAAATAGTTGACAAAAATAAAATATATTTTTTTTAACTATCATGATTTCATCACCTATAACGTTTACCTATCTCACACGTTTATTTTCTTGACGGTAAAAAAAGTCATCCAGTATAATATAAGGTACATATAACAATTAATAATGACTGAAGGAGTTAGTAACAATTGTAAAATTTGAAAAAAACTTTTTATTAAAGTTTATTACTTACTTTAAAAACAGGATTACTTGTGAAATATTTTAGAATAATAAAAGTATTAAAAAATGCATTAAATTTATGGTGTCCCTCATGCTGGAATTGTCGTTAAATTTCATGCGAAGACAAAAGCTCCTAAACCCCTTTTAGTCTGAAAGGGTAACACTTCATTCTCTATTGCGAGGAATTCACCTTTGCCTTCATCTATTATTAATCCGGAGATTTTGCATACGCTGAATAATGCAGCAGCCGACTCTGATGCAGAACGAACGGATTGTCCTTATTTAATTTCCACTCCGAGTGAGGTCCACACGGTGACGCAGAACTCGCGAACTTGCCGCCGATCAGGTGGCTCCAACAAACGTTATTTCGTCCAAATCAGCTTCCCTAATAGGTGGCAATTTGTCCCAGCACAGCACTGTGTTTATTGGAAAAGCGTCTCATTACGACCACGCGGACACAGTAAACAAGCCATGTCCTCACTGTTGTATTCACAGTTGACGAGGTATCATTCAGCAAGTTAGTCTAAAAACGCGAAAAACAGCGGAGTCGTTAACGCATTCTTTTTGTGGAAGTGTAATCGGATCTGTCGAAGGATTCCAGTAACGCATGTTCGCTAAACTATAATTACCGGAAGATGCTGGGACTTCGCAGCTGGGTTTGACGGCTCGCCAGATAAACATCCCGGTAGCCCGCTGAGGGCTGTCCGCTCCGGCTGCGATTGAGTTTCGCATGCCATACGTAACGTGGCGACGCGGTGCTAAGAGCTCTTCTTCAAATTAGGTTTAAAATGAACGTGACAGCTTGATATTTCCTTACAACTTCAGCCCAAGATATTCCCTTTCGGTATTATGTTCTCCATTTTCCGTTTCTTAACTGAAATTATCTCATCTGTTAACACTACTCATAGATCGCCCAGTAAAATAACTACTATTATTGTTCTCTTCTAAGCCGACGTTATTTACGGATCGTTCGAAGCCATGTCACTAATTTATTTTAGACTTGTGACACGCTTACAGATTTGATCCATTTGTTACTAATGTCTTGTAGGTAGGCACCCGCAAATAGAGACGTAAAATAACACCTCCTGTAAATTTGAGACTCGGCGGTAAAGTTTAAAAATGTTGGTGTTATTTAATTTGTAATTTATTATGATGTAAATAATGTTATTTAAATATCAAATAAGCGAACACGAAACATCATAATATCCTCCCTAGCTTAATCCTAGTTTTGTTTTGCAACCGTAAATAACGCATGGACTCACAACGTTTCGATTCGAAATCGGAATGAGTAACTGAAAGCCGCAGGTGCCTATCAAAGCGCATTCGTTCTGCATTAGCAAAAAGGGAACAACATTCTAGCTCCGACTGATCTGACAGGGGAAAGATTTAGCAAGTGGTCAGAGAGGAAAGAGTGGAGTGAGGAGCCGGCCGCATTACCGCAAATCGTGGCATAATCCACCCTCACAAAGCGCACGATGCGCAAACAGGGGTGGGAATATCAACTCGTATAGCGAGTGGCTCTGGCGTTTTACGGCAGTGTTTAAGATGTCACTGGCCTATTTGATTGCATTTTTTTTTAAATGCTTTTGTTCGATTCTTCTAAACTGTTTTTCGTTGATTTTGGACCTCGGAAGCGGCATGATGGAAGATTAAATGTTTTGAGATAATGTTTACTTAGTGTTACATCAACGAATGAAATTAATAATATGTTCACATAAAATACATTTATTCTCTATACATAATTTATATATTATGGTGTAGCAGTGCGCTCTTTTTTATCCTGGGCATCTACGGAAGACCAGCGTCGTAGCATTAGTAATATGCTCCGACATATGCTGAGTATATGATACCTTTTCAGTATCATGGACCGTTGTATACATATAAGTAAATAACACTGTTATCATTTTTTAATTTCCTGTAACTATATTGTATGCTATGCATGATTCTGAATAAACGATCTTCTATTCTATTCTATTCTAAATTTTACGAGTGAAAATTGTTACTCAGATAGACCATGGATATATAAGAATATTTTCTTTTTAATATACTAGTAAGCATACAGTACCTACCTACTTACTAGTCCGTAGTGGAACCGCGGGCAAAATGGTACTTACCAATTTGATATAATAGGTTGGGGAAAAAGTTTCTTCGCATTTTTTAAGAAAATTCTAAACATTTTTTTATATTGTTTATTTACATTTAACTATAGTATGTAGGTACCATTTTGTTCGATAACTTTTTGCCATCTTGTAGGTAGGGACATGATCCCATTGCTATAGAAATTTTGGGGCTTCTGATCAAAATACCGCAACAAGAGGTTTTGGCAGTCCTCTCGTGATGTTAACCTGACACTGCCTAGGAATTCTGAAGAGGGCGAAACAGGTAGAAATCTGAAGGTGCAAGGTCAGGACTATACGGCGGATGCATTAATACCTCCCAGCCAAACTCTCTTAATTTTTGCTGAGTGGCTAAAGATGTGTGAGGTCTAGCGTTATCATGATGAAAAACCACATCCCTTCTGTTGATTGATTCCGGCCGCTTTATCTCAACTTCTTGCTTTAATCTCATCAGTTCTTTGCAGTAGAGTTCAGAATCGATGGTCCTGCCTGGTGGTAACAGCTCATAATGAATAATGCCCATCCAATCCCCCCACACACACAGCATCACCTTGTTGCGAGTTAACCCGGGTTTCGTCACAGTCTGTGAAGCCTGACCGGCCCTTGACCACGACCTTTTTCGCACGTTCTTGTCGTACGTGATCCACTTTTCATCACCAGTTATCAGCTTCTTCAAAAATGGTTCGGTTTCATTACGTCGTAATAAAGAATCACAAATGAGTACACGGTTCATTAGGTTTATTTCAGTGAGCTCATGTGGTATACCCAAATATCGAGCTTTTCTTTCAAATGCGCCAAAACTGTGTTGTGGTCCATTCCCAGTTGTTCAGCTACGTCGTAACTACTGATATGCTGATCTTGCTCCACTTTTTCAAAAATGGCATCAATTTTATCCGTAATAGGGCGACCAGCGGGTCTAAAACGGCCGCATTGGATGTTTCATTTTTAATCTGATTCATTTAGTGAAATGTAGCGAAAATGATTTGCAAACCCTAAAACGGCCACATTAATAAATGAATCATATGCAATTCATTTCATCAAATGGATCATATTTGATGATGTTAAAAAAATATAGTGACGCATCCAATCTTACTTTACGGTTTTTGTGAAAATGAATGTTTTTAACAACACAAAGGAACAAAATGTTTCAAAATACTCAAGTTTTGTGTGTTCTACAAATATCAATACAAAATAATAATAAAAATAACATTAAAATGGTGGTTCACCAATTTGACATTTAATATGAATTACTCTTTCATAATAACTGGACCATATTACGAATTTCCATACAAAACTGTCAAATTAGATGAACTGCAAATATGAAATGTTCGAGGCTCATTTTATGATTCATCAAATAACATTTCATTTTAAGATTTGCTAAATGAAACATATTATGAACGGAATATGAAACATCCAATACGGCCGTTTTAGACCCGCAGAGCGACGTGCATCTTTGACATCAAAATTTCCGGATTGAAAACGCTTAAACCAAATTTGTGCTACTCTCACAGACACTGCACTAGGTCCATAAACATCGCAATTTTTTTTCGCGGCTTGCGTTGCATTTTTTTTTGTAGTAAAATTTTAAAATGTATCGAATTTCTTCATTAGCTTCACTGATCTTGACAGTACGAAAAACGAATGAAAAACACACATTTTCCTAATTTTAATTTGGAATTATCTTCTTTAAAAACCAGCCAGATACAATACAAATAGTACAGCCAAAGAGATTTTATTACAAGTTCATACATACTATAATGCGAAGAACTTTTTCCCCAACCTAATATTTGTATACGGGGTAATAGAGAAGAGAATAAAAAGACCCAACAATGCTATATGTTTAATAAGGCTAAAAGTCGAGGTAAAAATATTTCGATTAGTGTGCCATTGAACAACTGATAAAATTCCTATTTTCATTTCTATACTGCTTTTATCAGTCGGAATCCTCCTAGTAGGTTAGGGAGTTTAAAACACACGTTTCGTTTCGCCGGTTATTTCGACCTAGCCGCAAATAGACATAATTGCGCTCGCGAACACTTCTTTACCTCTCATAAATCAAGCCTAAAACATGAATCATCGAGTACCGTTTAGCTTATAGCGAGAACGACAGAAAAGTGGTTAAAAAAGTATTCTTACATTCATGTGCTTCATTAACTAGATTGCTAGGCAATGAATGTTTTAATATTGTAATAATCAAAGTAAATGAAAAATGATTACATTTAATAGAGCTATCAAATACCATTTTAGGAAGATACAAATCTGATATGTAACAATTTTTTTAGAAAAGGTTGTTAACTGAGACTTATATCAGTCAAAAACTTAGAAACGAGCACTGGCGCGGACGCACACTTCACGCGCTATTGCTCCTGCGCCTTTGCTCATGATGCGACATTTTTTACCCGCTGGTGTCGTCAAAAGATAAAATGTCACCGAGCGTAAAGTTAAAACAGTTCAAAGTCACAGTTGATACCACTCATGTGTCTGATGGATTCTTGGTGGTAGGAAACTACTATTTTTATAGCAGTTCAGTGACTGACGGTTGTTAACCGGCGGCTATTATCATGTTTATGTAGGATATGAGATTACACAACATTTTCTTTACTTGCGTCAGTTTCTCTACGTCAGAAAAGTGGTTGTCGTTTATGGTCTTCTTCTATTGGTAATTCAATATATGCTCTCTATGTAAACCGTTCCTTGTAAGTAACTGTTCATTATTTGCAATTATATCGTCAGCGTCTTTACAATGACACCCTGAAATTTCAGATGCCGGTATTGCCGTTTTCAATCAATAACGTATTTCCAATTTCGCTTAGTGCTGTCTATGCTTTTGAAGATTACATATATTTCGGCGTTCCAAATCTCGCTACGAGGTACAGATATCGCTATGTAGCTTGCATAACTCGTGCAATCCGTGCATCTAGACACACATCTGGGAACGTTCGACTCAGACGACACACGCCACTGCGTTGTTGTCATTACTCATATGTCGCGCACAAGACTTCATACTGCCGAGTCACCGTCGCCTTTTATGAAATGCCACATTTCGGCGGGCGACCAACTAATCTTGAACCTTGAATCATGGGCTGTACGGTGTAGTTTTCGTTAAATTTCGCGCTGCGCTGTGCCCTAATGAGTATGGTGCAAGAGAGCAGCGCATCTTCAAACGACATGCTAATTGACGGCGGCATGAGGCGAGGGCTTAGCTAGAGAAATTATCACGACCGAGACATTTTTTAAGTAAATCCTTCGAATTCATCAAAAACAACCTGTAAAATTGTGCCAAGTTCATCCGTGAAAAAATAGTGTATGTTTGCCAAGTTGCCTACTCGTACGGGCCTCGATTTGGCAAGGCTGAATAGTTAGCTATAACGTACATTTTAGTGTCACAACCTATTTCCTTCATCAAACTTGTATGGATATAGATTGTTCTATTCGATTGGCTTTTATTGCCTTATTTGAAGTGTTTAAGGATATAATATAATCCTCTTTTTCCTCAGAGAAGAATGTTAGTAGGTAGGTAGGTAGATGAATTATGGATGAGCTTTTTTTAATTTACTGTAAGTAGACGAAGGGCGAATCAATTTTTTTATGCGTGTGATTGCGTGACGTCTATTAGTATTTGTGAATGCAGATAATGAATGCGTTATCAGTCAGGATTTCTGTATAATCTAATATTTAGTACTACGTGTGACTAACTGGCTATAGTTTTGATAATGTTTTACGTAATAATAGAGAATTTAAATAGTGGTTATACGTTTATGCGTCATTGTCATCATGCGGTAAAGTCAATAAACCTACTTAACTCGATTTTGGAGTTTACTAAATGGGAAAATCTAGTTTATATTTCTCCAGAAATCTCCAGCTGCACTTTCATTGAATTTAAAAGCAGGCGTTACCTCCTGTATTTCCTTAGAGATTATGATTTTTTTCCTTACAAATGAGAAGAAACAGCTTTCCTGCATAGATAAAATTGCTTTGTATTTTAACATAATTTAAATTGTGTCTTTTACAAAGAAAGATAACTTACTGTTGACTAAACGTAATAAATATTTATTTAAGCGGTAGAAAAGATTGTTTAAAATCTTCCTGGTGTACCTTTTGGTGTTTGAGAAGGGAAGCTCTTTAAATGTCTTTATTAAGTCTTTGTGCAAGATTGACAATCTTTTCTTGGCTCTTAGAAAATGAATTTAAATACAACACAGGTTTTTAGAAGTAGCTTGGAATTGTTTATAAGATTAATAATGTTTGTATTGTGTAGAAAATTTCAACATAAATAAGGTACCAACTAATAAGTGAGATGAAATTTACTAAAAATTCTGTTTCAACTAAAATGTTCCTAATGTATTAATGGTGTTGGTCTATGTACGAAAATTCCGTATTTGATTGTCAAAAGTTCTGTATTGCACCCTTTACCTACTGTAATGTCATTCACCTACATGTTGGTTACCAAAGATTACCGACTGACAGTCGTAATATGTGCCTGCGCCACATTTGGAATAGGCATAAACACGCCACACACGCTGTTACAGGAACCACTGTTAAACTTTGTGTATACCTTTTAAACTCATAAGGTGTTAGGATTGCGACGTCTACTATTGTCTTGTAGTTGCATAAGATAAAGTTGTAGGTATGTTTACACGTTAATTTGGAAAATATTTTTTTCACGACATTTTAAATTAAAGTAGTGAAATGAAATAATTATGCTATGTGTCGCTCTTTAAAAATACCTAGATAAAATCAATTTTAGTTCTTTTTCAATAGAGATTTGAAGGGATGTCATAAAAATTACGAAACGCGAAATAAGAAAATTTACTATTGACCACAAGGCACAAACGTTGGTTTAAGTCCACTAGCACACTTTTATTGGATCTAGATTTATTCTAAATTTGCTACTTAAGGGCATTATGCTTAAGAAAAATGTGTAAGCCCTTATGCCCATTTTTACAACCTTCATAAAACTAGTATTAAAACCTGAATTAAACCACCTGGTTTTAAATGTCATTCTGCATCTGTTAGTTTGTCTAAAGTATGTTAGATGTATATATTAGAGATATGGTTTAAATCAAATCAGTAAAACTAAATGTAATTGGGGTGGTTGGGATCTACCTCCTAGCGGTCCACCCCGGGCAACGTCATCATAATTTGTGATGGCGGCTAAAGATCCCAAAGGCGGTGGTAGGCCCTGGAAGGGGCCGCCTGGCTCGCGACCACCATCCCGCCGGAGTCTGGCGCCAAGCAGCCCTGCTGTGTTTCGTCGGTGTGCGGGAGTGCCAGTGCCATTGGGGGTTTGAAATTAAGTCAGTTGCGCTGTTGGAACCGGTCTCTGTCTTTAGGCGATGCTGTATCGGGTAACTCGTTCTGGAGGGTAGCGGGATCCGAGGCACGGTCCCAGCCGTTGGCCGACCGCAGTCAGTAGGGGGCCCGACTTACGCGCTAGCCACGCGTAAAGGCTGCCCCGCCAACTTGCGAAAAATCCCGTTATGCTCCACCGTGCCAGTTGGCGACTGGATGGGAGGACCCGGTGGAGTGGTATCGGGGGGGCTCGGGCGTCCCCGCAGTCTCCAAGCGAGTTCCCCTCTGATCGGCTGAGCCGAAAAGTACGAGTAGGGTTTGCTAAGCAGCGCCTCGACTATATTTTTCTTTCCCCTACTAAAACTCAAAAAAAAAAAAAAAATGACAAAGCTAAAGAAGAAGAAAAAGTTTCATCAACGGCGACACTTCCTCTCACTCAAAGTGCACCTCACCAACATCCGAGGTCTGCACTCAAATCTCGACCCGGTCCACCACCACCTGGAGACCGAGAAGCCGCACTTATTCTTCTTAACGGAGACGCAGATAGCAACACCGTCGGACGTGGCATACCTCAACTACCCTGGATACACTCTCGAACATAAGTTCAAGAAATGTGCAGGGGTCTGTGTGTATGTTCGCGATGACATCTGCTGTAAGCGTCTCCGTTGCTTTGAGAAGTCAAAATTTCCTGTGCCTTGGCTTTTGGTGGACACTGGGGTAGAGAAATCTCTCTGCGCTTGTGTTTACCGTTCGCACAGTGGAGATCGGGAGACGACTGGGCTCATGGAATACCTTGCTGAGACGGCAGACTCCGCACTTCAGCGATATCCAACAGCAGAGCTTGTTTTTCTGGGGGACTTCAACGCCCACCACAAAGAGTGGCTGTTCCCATACCAGAAAACTGACCATGCTGGGCGAGAGGCCCGCAAGCTAGCATTGGCGCTAGATCTCACTCAGCTGGTGGAACAAGCGACGCGAATACCGGATATCGCTGATCATACACCCAATTGCCTGGACCTACTGCTGACAACTGATCCACACAGACACTCGGTTTCAGTCTCGGCTCCACTGGGATCGTCCGACCACTGTGTAGTGAAATCCGTATCGATCTGCTCTTCTCCGGATAACACCCTTAGGGGTACGAGGAGAGTATGGCGATACGAGTCAGCAGACTGGGACGAGATGCGAGCTTTCTTTGCATCATACCCGTGGCGGCAGTTATGTTTCTCTTCGAAAGACCCCTCATGCGTCGCTGATGCGATCACAGCTGTTATCCGGCAGGGAATGGAATATTTCATTCCATTTTCCGACATCCCGCTCGGTTACAAAGCCCGACCTTGGTACAATGCGGACTGTGCTCGAGCTGAGGCTCGTAAACAGTCAGCTTACCAGGCTTGGGTAAAAGCTCGAGACCAAAAAGTGCGAGCGCGAAAGGTGCGAGCAAAGAAGAGAGCATATAATACAGCCGCCAGGTCTTGCAAAAGGGTGCTGCGAAAAGCTAGGTTCGACCATGTCAGCCGTATTGGGGCGAAACTTGCATCTTACCCACAGGGTAGTAAGCAGTTCTGGTCCCTGTCGAAATCAGTCGAATCTAACTTCTGCCTTCCTACACTACCTCCAATGCAGAAACCTGATGGGTCACTTGCCCACACCGCAACAGAGAAAGCAAATTTATTTGCCGATCTGTTTGCAAGCAATTCACGTCTAGACGCTGGCTCGAAATATCCACCCACCATGCCTCACTGCGATTCTTTGATGCCAGAGATCTCAGTGCACAACAAAGAGGTCCGTAGATTCCTTCTTGGTCTAGACGTGAACAAGGCCTGTGGCCCAGATGGCATACCAGCAAGAGTGCTGAGATATTGTGCGCCTGAGTTGTCTCCCGTACTGACGCGACTGTACCGCCTCTCTCTCACGACAAAAATCGTACCAAAATCTTGGAAGCTTGCCAATGTGCAACCAGTACCCAAGAAGGGTAGCCGTGCCGACCCTGGTAACTACAGACCGATCGCCATCACTTCCGTACTCTGTAAGGTTATGGAAAAAGTCCTAAATTGCAAACTGCTTTCATACCTAGAAGACAATGATCTTCTCAGTGATCGTCAATATGGCTTCCGCCGGGGACGTTCAACTGGGGATCTTCTAGTGTATGTAACGCATTGCTGGGGCGAAGCCATCGAAAACCACGGCGAAGCAATCGCAGTGTCGCTGGATATTTCGAAGGCTTTCGACAGGGTTTGGCATGCGAGTCTGCTGAGCAAGCTTCCAGCGTACGGTATCCCCACTGGCTTCTGTAGCTGGGTGGCTGACTTCCTGAGAGAACGGTCGATCCGAGTAGTCATTGACGGCTGCTCCTCTGACCTCAAGGCCATTGACGCCGGAGTTCCTCAGGGGTCTGTGCTCTCTGCGACTCTTTTCCTGCTGCACATTAATGACCTGCTATCTTCAGGTATTGTTGGCTACGCAGATGACAGTACTGTCACGGAGAAGTATCTGTCTAGTGCAGGAGCCAGTGGAGTTGAGGTCCAAAGATTGAGAGAGGCCATGGTTGAGCGTACGAGCCTGACGTTAAGTAATGTCTCCCAGTGGGGCGATGACAATCTCGTCAGCTTCAATGCCTCTAAGACGCAGGCGTGTCTTTTCTCTACAAAAAGGAGTCCTTTCACCCTTTCTCCTACTTTCCGAGGTACATCTGTTCCAGTGACCGACACTCTACAACTTCTTGGCATGGAGTTGTCCTCTGACCTCAACTTTGGCACCACCATCGAGTCTAAGGCTCAAATTGCAGCTAGAAAGTTGGGCGTCCTGAATAAAGTCAAGCGGTACTTCACGCCTGGACAGCTTTTAACTCTTTACAAAGCCCAAGTCCGATCTTGCATGGAGTACTGCAGCCACCTTTGGGACGGCTCGGCGAAATACCAACTTGCTGCACTAGACTCGGTGGAACGCAGAGCCAAGAGAATAATAGGCGATAAAAAACTGGTGGCGTCCAAGCTGCACAGCCTGGTTCACCGCCGCAAAGTTGCTTGCCTATCGGTCTTCTACAGATTGTACTTCGGAGAGTGTGCTCATGAGCTGCATGAGCTCATACCACCGTCACCTTTCTTCCATCGGACATCCAGACGCACGGCCGGCTACCATCCGTTCTTAGTTGATATACCCATAATCCGCACTAAGCGCTTCTCATCATCTTTTATAATGCGCACAGCTAAAGATTGGAATTCCCTGCCTGCGTCTGTATTTCCGAGTGCATATAACCTGACTCTCTTTAAGTCCAGAGTGAATAGGCATCTTCTGGGCAAGCTCGCTCCATCGTAGATCCCATCTATGCTCTAGAGCAAGATTGGGGTCAAGAGTAAGCCCATCTTAAGTAAAAAAAAAAAAAAAAAAAAAAAAAAATGTAGATTAAACAAGTCCAAAAAGCCCGTATGACCTTACTACTAAAAAGAGGGTCCGTGGCTTACGCCTCCAGTGGTGGACGCACCCGTGGTCGACGCACCCGATACTAATAATTTTATAAATCTTTTTTTTGTTGTTTTGCACTTAGTACAGTTAATGTCAAAAGTGTACCTATCTTAAGGGGGTGCCATTCGAACGAAAAACTTCGGAGAGAGCCGATCGGGCCCGTACGTGAACACTTACACATAGAAAAATAGCTTTACAGAGTAGGCTGAACGACAGTATAAACATTACCTGCAATTTTTTTTTAAAGAAAAAAATAATGTAACGAAGTAAATACTATTTAAGATCATACATAATATATAGTTTATAAATACCTACCTAAACTTTTGTTCTAAATAATTTTTACAAACTTTATTATTAATTAACGAAACATTGTTTTTATTGAAAAGCAATGTGGTAAGGAAAGGAATGTGAAACACAGGCCAGTTTAATTGAACATAGGCGACCTAAATAATAGAGTACACTATTTTTATTGTTCTAAATTAATTTTGAGTAATCATTGACAGGGATAACCTTATTATTCCGAGGCATACTAACTAATGACCACAGCACACTAGTGTGCCGCGGTACAAAATTTGCGGAATACCATCAGCTATGAGTATGTAATTAGTTTTTTCAACACAGTTGCTCGTAAATTCACTCTTATAACACCGTTTTTAGTATCATAACTCTTCATATTACGCACTTGTGCTGTAAAAAGATTATCGCACTAGTGCGGTAATGTAAACTTTTTTTTAAAAAATCCAGCAAAAGTTTGTTTCTAAGAACATTGAATATTTTACGAATATTAAATTATTTAAGGGTTAAGATGACAAATAAATATTTCATTTTATTAAATTGTATATTAATAAACACAAACTAACTTAACTATCATTTTTAGAAACAATAATTTATAGTTTATTTTATTTTTTAAATTGCTGCTACTCGGCTGAACAGCCAGTTTTTCCTGTGCCATTATTGAACCTGCGCGCGCATCGAAATTGCGGCGCGCGAAAAAAACAAAACTTACGTGCTATTTTCCATTATTATTTGGTAAAGTGGTTGCTGTGTGGTTAATTACTATCAAAAATGTCTACTTTAAATAGTAAAGACGAGTAAAATGTTATTCAACCCCGTCGGAAATACTTATCGAGGCACGAAACGCGAGTGATAGCCTGTTGCCGCCAAAATGCATAGAAAAACAGCAAAAACGCCAAGTCATATTCGGAGAAGGTATTTTAGATTTTAGTTTGTTTGTCCTCGCTATTGTGTTGAAAAACGTCGTATGCAACTCGTGTGCATTGATCATTATCACACTCGGCTTCCTTACCGCGCTCGCCTGCGGCGCGCGCTTATAATAATGCCTCGTGTATAATGACCAACGTAGCACACTTGTATCATAATGTACTATTAATGTACTTTTGAAGCCTTCTACTATGGCAGTTGACTCTGTACCACTAGATGATCCAGAGTAATTTTTATAGCACACATGCTCAGGTACTTCAAGATTGCAATTCTAAGCTCACGCGCATACCATACACTATTCATTTTTATCAGCAAATGTAGAGAGCTTTTTCTGTAGCCAATGATAATTGCAGCTCCTGATAAAGTTATTTATGTTTTTCTATACGACCTCTTACTCCAACAATGCATGATGGAGTAAGAGGCTAGGCCAAAGTTCACAAACTTTAGCATTACATTTAGCATTAAAGATTTTCCGATATGCAGGGCATATCAAGAGGATTTTTGACATACTCGAGGGTACCTACTCTCATACCTATAGATAGACATAATGTTACTCGTGATTGTGTGTCAGTTCTTTGCTGCTTTGAGGATTTCTACAACTCTTTAATTTTAATTTTGAACACCATGTAAAAGTATTAATGAAAACAATTTATATTTTCTCCAGTAATATTTGAATCACTTAAATTGCAACCAAATTCAGAATTGGGGTGTGTAAGTGTGTAAAGGTTGGGACCCGAACCCACGATCATCGCATACCGGGCGAGTGCTTTTCCAACTAAGCTACCGAAACGTTTGCAGAGCAGACGTAATCTTTCAAGTGTCAAAAACGCTGGCTCTGACAGCGAGAAGCTGTCGGAGCCAGCGTTTTTAGAACCCGATGCAAAAGAGAGGGGTGTTATAACTTTAACGTGTCTGTCTGTGTATCTGTCTGTGGTATCGTAGCTCTCAAACGGATGAACCGATTCTCGTTTAGTTTTTGTGTCATAGATAAGGATCGTTCTCAAAAAAGTGGCACCGCTTGTATTATTTTAACGATTTTCAAAAATGTGTCAAATATGGAATTTTGTAAATGTAAATCGAATTAATGTATACTTTGTGTTCATAATTAGTTGAAGGGAATGGAGTTTAGACATAAATATGGAAAATACAGCCTTTTAAAATTTTTGCCTCACTGCCTCACACAAAGAGCTTTTGTACAGGTTAATGAGAAACGGTACTAAGTTAAAGAAAATTGAACTGGTAAGTAGAAAAAAAAAAGTTAACCATGCAAAATCAGCTTTTTATTACCAACCTGACATGCACAAACAGCGTAGGAACAAAAAAGATGCTGGGTGACGGTGGAATTACCTCAGTGATTCAATACAACACAGATACTGAAAGTCCATTAGAAACTCTTCAGCTCCGTCTTGCTCGAGGAGATAACGCCAGAGGCATGAAACAGATGTACGGTGGTGCTCTTCTTCAAGAAAGGGGATAACACCTTGCTGAAAAATAGCAGACCAATCTCGCTTCTGAGCAATTTCTACAAATTGTTTTCGAGGATCATCACGAATCGTCTCGCACATAGTTTTAGTAGTCCAAAAAGGCTTTAGACCCCATCCATACGCTGCGAAAAGTTATGCAGAAGACAGAAAAGTATAACTTGCCACAATGCTTAGCGTTTGTGGACTATGACAAGCCCTTCACTTCGATCGAGACTTGGGCAGTACTACAGTCTCTCCAACTGCGCAATATTAACTATAGGTACATCGAGGTGCTGAAGTGTTTATATAAAAACGCCACCATGTCGGTCCGAGTGGAGGAGCAGAGCACGAAAGCTATTCCTAGTGGTCCATATAGGTTGGTTCCAACCAGCCGATCTGGAATTCACTGTGGGAGTCCTATGTTCAGCTGTGGAGGTTCAATCTCATTAACCTGCTTTCAGAACAGGGTAAAGAGTGGCAGGATAATCAGACATTAAAGGTTATGGTGTGATAACAACGAAATGGCTACGTTTATAGGTATAAAGATAGAGATAATTTATTTATAAATATATATATATAAATGTACTGCCATTACATATTTTAAGATTATTATTCGCAAACATATTGGGCTACAAATAATAATAAAGAGGTCAGATTAAAGATCACATAATAATAATAATAAAGCCCTTTATTCTGGTATTAGAGATAACATACACAAAACCAATAAAACCAATAAAACCAATAAAACCAATTTATTTTTGCAAATAGGCTTAAACTAAGCACTTTTACACGTCCCATTGTTATTTTATTCCCTACCACTGCTTCGGGACAAGTTTGGGCTAGCGCCGAGAAGAAGCAGCGCAAGAAACTCGGCACTATTGTCAGCCTCTTTTAAAAAGTTTTAAATATACATAACAAAATATTAAATTACAAGATAAATGCACCTGTGCGAGCAAGGCAGTATTTATATCCAATCATTTTTATCATTTAAATAATCTATAACAGTATAATACCCTTTTTTCATGAGAATATTTTTTACATGAGCTTTAAATTTAAACATGGGCAGTTCAGCAATAGATGCTGGTAATTTATTAAAAAAGCGAATACATTTCCCCATGAACGAATTTCCCACTTTATGCAGTCTGAAATCTGGAACGGCAAGCTTATCCTTATTCCGGGTGTTAAAATTATGAATGTCACTTTTCTTAGGGAACTGATCCATATGTTTGCGAACGTAAGTGATATTTTCGTAAATAAATTGCGAAGCTACTGTCAGTATATTAATTTCTTTGAACAGTTGTTTTAACGAGTCACGAGGTCCAAGGTTATAAATTGCTCGTATAGCTCTCTTTTGTAATATAAATATAGAGTCGATATCTGCTGCTGAGCCCCATAATAGATTTCCATATGACATAATGCTGTGAAAATAGCTAAAATATACCAATCTTGCCGTTCCAACATCAGTCAATTGTCTTATTTTCCTCACGGCGTAAGCAGCAGAGCTAAGTCTTCCTGATAGAGTCTCAATATGAGCACCCCATTGCAAACGGGAATCCAAAGTTATTCCCAAAAAGGTAGTCGAACTAGATGTATCAAGTCGTTCACCTTTTATAATTAAATGTGTTGGGACCAGTTTTACGTTTGGCATTGTGAATTTAATACACTTTGTTTTATTTGCATTGAGCAAAATATTATTAGTAGTGAACCAATGCAATACTTGAGAGAGAGCATTATTTACATCGTCAAACGAATCTTTACCTCTTTTGATTTTGAAAATCAATGAAGTATCATCTGCAAACAACACTGTCTCACAGAGGTCTTTCGTAAAATATGGAAGGTCATTTATATAAATTAAAAAAAGCAGGGGTCCTAATATCGATCCCTGCGGCACGCCCATAGTTACAGGGGAGCCAGAAGACTCAGTTCCATTAATACAAACTTTTTGTGTTCTGCCTGTGAGATAAGAGTTTACCAAATCTACGGCATCATTAGAAACACCATAATGTCTAAGTTTTTTTAGCAAAGTTTGATGGTCCACACAATCAAACGCCTTGGAAAGATCACAAAAAACTCCCAAAGCATCCCGCCTACTCTCCCACGCATCAAACACGTGTTTTAAAAGTGCAACTCCAGCATCAGTAGTGCTGGTTGTTGTGTTGTGCTGGCACATTGTTGGTAACCTAGCTTATAAAATATCTCTAATCTCAGTGTGCCTCTTGACATAGGCCTCCTCTAATAGTTTCCACTGAGGTCTATCCTGGGTTAATCGCCTTCATCTTGAGCCAGCAGTCATTTTGATGAGGATGACATCAAAATGACTGCTGGCTCAAAGATCACATAGGTACCCGTTACAAAATCAGATTGTCGTGCTTCGACGTAATTTGTACAAAAACAACACTAACTTCCACAAAAATTGTTTTCCCGGCGGATCACCGACTACCTACTGTCTGTACATTTTACGCGAGGGGTGCAGGTCATGTATATTGTAGTGTCTGTGTGAGGCACAAGAGTGTTAGCGGCAGGCTAAAGATTATATTTATTTTAAGGATAGAAATTGGGTACCGTGTTATTTCAATGATATTGAAAGTATATGGTAAGGTAATCAACACCTAGGCAGCCGATACAGCGTTTTTGGGCTCTTGTGAATGGTGATTATAAGTGAATGTTAGATAATGACTGAGCCCTTGGGTTGGTTGTAACAAAAATTAAATAAAAATAAAATTTAACTATTGATTAAGATCAGAAAATCTTAAAAAAAAATATATTCTTTTGGCACTTGAAAAAATTGTCAACTCTGCTAACGTCTCAGTAGCTTAGTTGGAAAAGCACTCACCCGGTATGCAATGGTCCAGGGTTCGGGTCCCATTTGATCGGAACCACCAAAATTTTATAATACCTACTTGAGAAAAATCTATTTTCCAAGTAGGTATTATAAGCCCGAAATAAAAATATGCACCGTTTGCTTATAATAAATCTCACAGCTGACGAAAAAGTGAACGAAACATTGAATTTACAATTTTTATTATTATTTATACATTATTGATGACATCCATAATTATCATGGACTCTTTTATGTTTTAGCTAGATACCCATTGGTTAGCATGCTCTGCGTTTGCACTACTCTGTACGGGATAAGACTTGACATTTGAGTTGAAAGACAGCAAAAACACTAAAATGTACTGCAAAGTATAGATTTGTAACACGGCTGCCTTTAGTTGGGGACATCGGGGAAGAATTCGGGGATGATCATCGGCTGGCAGGCTGGCTTGAAATAATATCTGTGCTTCATGTGCATGATCTCACCACGGAATCTATTGAAAATACGCATCACACCATTCAATTAAGTGCGCCTACTAAATTAATAAGAGCAATGTTTCCTTTTAAAATATATCAGGCGTTTGTGTTTTAAATTAAGAAATCTTAAAATATTCATATTTTATATATTTATACTAAATTTTAAGAAGGGGGCGGTCTGCGGAATTGCAATACAAACATTTTCATGTGAGAATCATTGTTTAATGCGTAAAATTGGTAAAGTAATCGAAAAAAAATGATTTTAGAAGTTATTACCTTTCATGTGTATTTTTTTATTTTTAAGGGTATTTTTCAAAATTTCAACAAGGCGGCGACCTAGATCCAGGATCAGGCTAGCCTACAAAGGTGGTTTTAATGTATTTAATCAATTCAGCGTCTAGAAAAAGTGATATAAAAATACCTTAATTTTCACAATTTCGTGCAATACACTCTTAACCTAAACAAAATATCAGTATCATGCGTGGTTATTATAAACTAGTTTTAAATATTTTGCCGTGTTATAAAGTGATCAGTAAATTTTTGCCTTGAGCCTACGGAAAAAGTTGCAAAGTGGAGTTGTTATAAAGAAAAACATAGAACTACACATTTAGAAGAGGCTGGGAATCAACGACTTTAAAACAACGATTTTATTTTAAATTATTATTATTACAAAGTTTACAAGAACATTTTACATGTAAAGTTAGTGGCTCTACACTACTTTTATATTAAGACTAAATATTGGAATAATTAAGTAAAATAATTTTCTTGAATATAAGCGATCAAAACTGTTATAATCAAAAATTTTATTACCAATTTTTACAACATTACTTATCGATTTAAATAAATATATGATTCGAAATAATGTAAGTATTTTTTTAAAACATACATCCAAATAAAGCATTTCTAATAATAATCGCTAAGATAAAATATATTAGAATATTATGCTTGTTATGCCTGCCAGTACATTTGATTAAACATTTATTCAAAGTAAATTAAACTGACTGGGAGCGTGGACCACGGGTGCGGCCCGCCACTGGGGGCGTAAGCCACGGACCCAAAAAAGATGAACTAGTGTTAAACATTTGTCTAAAATTGGTCAAACAATTTGAAATATTGACACATTAGACATTCGAGATAGATACAAACATCATCAAATCTTTTTGTAGTAAGGCCATTAGTGTTTATCAAGATAATAGAAACGCAACGTTTGGGTCTTGTCGAAATGTTGGAAGTTGGAACGACGTTCGATACTACGATGCAACAAAGACTCGCGGCAATTGGTATAAACTTAATAAAATACGTCGCTGGTGCCAAAAATGTGCTCCATAAACCGTGTAAACGATATAAGTTTTTAAATTAAAGCCGCCAAAAAAAAACGACGGCGAAATTCAGAAATAAATGAACCATGCATACGAGTTTAACTAAAAATAATACGTATTTTATATTTTGTAGCACAGCAGGCTGGGTATTTTATTTTTTTGTTCTCTTGTAGAAAAAAATATTTTATAAAATATTGGTTTTACAAAAAGTAGAAATTCTGACCCCAATGCATGCCTTCATTCTTACAATTTTATTCGTGAGTTATGGCACTTTTATCGCCCAAAATGGCTGGCTTACAAACAAATGCCGCAGTCGAACGTCTAGCCTTAGCGTACTATGTAAATACGGAATGCAAAGCGTGATTTTATTGAGTTCTCCACTCACTTTACTTAGAGATGTGAAGGATAAGCATGAAGATTATGAGTTGGCGCCGAAAGACATGTTCTTTCAGCGGGCTCTATTCCCCGCAATATCTTTTAGTATGCAGTAAAACTAGCCAAAAATAAAGATCTTGATCCTATTCGCCGGGGCCTTATTGAAGATTATTACTGTCTATGTTTCATTTGTTTTTCCATATAAAAATAATGCGATTCCTTTGAGACGGACACATCTGGTTCCCCGGTCTGTATTTTATTTATGAATCTTACATTACTAGCGTCTGACCTTGGCTATAATATAGGTTAGCTGATATCGACTGCGACTGGTCTTATCTCAAAGATTCTAAATGTCAGTGATTTATTACATTATACTTATTCGTTTCAAGTTGTTTGTTGCAGGGCCCTGTTCGTTCTGTAGCTGGTTGGTTGTTACGTATAAGTGTCACGTAATATTTAATTAAGCTGTAGAATCGACGCGGGCGTTTCTGTCGGCATACCGCACGGCTCTTATTGCCTGTCGACAGGCGTCGATCGTACAAAAACAAGCACTTAATGATATGGATCAAGTTTCCTGAAATCGCGAGTAAAAAGATGATTGATATTGAACGCGAGTCGTGTAAGTTTATTCCCTGGGGATTTTACTTTAAAAATCTGCTGTTGAAGAACATGATGTTATGACAATGTGGCATTAAATGCAATATTTATCTAATCAACAGATATTCAGTTTAAACTTTAGATTGAGATTTACTTTACATAGGTAATTAACATGTTACGCAAGCGTATTTCGGTGATTTACACATACGTTCCGAATATGTTTACGTTTAGTGCATGAAAAATCATCAATCATGATAATTACATTTTAAAGTCACTTGCAATTTGCATGTTCGTGTTCCCAGCAGTAATCGTCGTTTCGTCGTTAAAGAAATCACAAGTTATTTTAGCTTATAATTACCTGCGAGAAGCTAAGAACATTATAAGTACCTAGTCGAATTCCTCTAATACTCGTACTATGACATTAGTAACTGGTGTACAGCTCGTAATTTCGTAAAGAGTCAGACTTCCAATCTCGGGGGCAGTAACAATTGTTTTGCAAACTCGACTCATGTAGGTATATGCAAAGAAATAATCGTTAAATTGTGCAAACTTACTATTCATCATCATCACCATCAGCCATTCAAAGTCCCACTGCTAATCATATTCCTACTCTATAGATTGCCACAGTGCCCCCAGCTCTCTCTTGGCCATTTGTATCGTCCTTGTCTATTACCTACAAAACTAAAAATTTCTTCACTATGCCAACTGTGAACTCAATACAAATAGTTACTCAAACTCATCATCATTATTGTCAGCCTTGGAAAGTCCACTGCTAAACATATTCCTCCCCCTCCAGCCTTTAAAACTTCTTCACCATGCCAACAGTGAATACAATACAAATGGGATTTCAAATATTTTCTGTTTATTTCTAATACCTACTAAACGTAGAGTGGGCCGAAGTCCCGCGGACAGATTGCTATACAAATATAATATCAGTAGGGTAGTTCGACACGTGGCAAACACGTGCACGCGCGAGACGATTGATGAATTCAGATGATGTTCGAGAAATACGACACATTGCTTCTTCCAATTTGTTATTTGGCTTCCCAACTTCTTTGATATTTGTTTTTGTATTCTTGACAACAATGTTTGGCTTATTCCATTCGTATTTCTATGGAAATTGCACAAATGTCATCACCATTCAAATCACGTTTAGATTAAGATTGTCTATCCCCGAATCTAGTAACGTTGCTTCACAGAATAATACTGATGTAATTTTTGTTGTAATCCTATGGTAGCATTAGGTATGTACCTACTTTATTGTTTTATTCAGAACGAGACGCCTTACTCTAAAATCGTACGCGTTAATGACCTATTTATTATAGGCTCATAAACTTTTAGTTTTTACAACCATTTTCTGAACACAAACGATTATTAAAACCGCGTCCACCAAGTACTCCCAGTAACCAGTCTAAACAAACACAAGACTTTGCTCTAATAACAAGACACCTGAGGCTTTTAACGCCCACTTGTTTTTTTTTATTCAAAGGAAAACATAAAGTTAAGGACGGTATTAATTAAACTTACCGATTGTTATTTGCCAATTTTGTTTAGGTGTTTATTTTATCAATATTTAAGATTTCTCAGTACAAATTATGAAAATATTTTTTTACAAATTATAAAAATAATTTTATAAGAAGCTTTAGTAAAAGCAAACCGCTTAGTGTTATAAAATTCTCCCCGATAGTTAAGAAAAATAATAAATAGTAAGCACACGAAACTTAATAAATCGTAATCTTTATAAAATCTAGCAATACTATATTATATGGGATGGGCTATCCCTAAAGACACATTTATATAACATTTTAAACCTTATTACAAGGGAATAAGTTACGAAGTGTTTACATTCGCTCGTAACTGTACCAAAAAAGACAAAACTGAATTCGCTTTTCGAATTGCAAAGGTAGAAAACCGCACGGATCTTAAGTGACTTTTTGAAGTACATTCTTGTTCAGCTCTAAGTCTCAGGTCTGCATTTCGAAGATGTCGAGCGAATCCTGGTGCGTCACTTTGCAACGAGTCGCGTCGGCCACAATTAATGGGTGTCTGCCCAGACATCGAGGGCATCTAATGGATGCTCCCTAGACGTCTGCGTCACGCCCCCTCTGCCAAATTCAATGTCCTACGCCATATATCTGAAAACGCGTAAATAATATCTTTTTTAGGTCCTTATACTGCTTCACCAAGTAACCAACTTTTAACTTGATTTTAGATACGGGTTCCATATTAAATGTGTTGAGTTGAACAGGGGACATAATTACTTTTACCTGTTGTTATTTACATGAATATAATACTTTTAGGTACTATGGCAGTGGGACCAATGGTAAAATCAGAAAAAAATAAAATTTAAAGAAAGTCCAATCTGTTTATTTGTCTTGGTTTGCCTATAGTGGTCCCAGAGTAAACCACTTTAAAATAGTACTTTAAAATACCTACACTAGACTATTCTGTGAGAATGAGTAATTTTAGAGCTAATTTTCATTAAGGTATTGTCTTCAAAGATATATACCACTTACGTATTCTAGTGTTACCAATGAAGCTAACACAAATCTTATCAAACGAGTAATACTCGAAAGAGATGGAGATGCCAAAATAAAATAATAATACCTATTAAGAACTTACAAAATACCGAGTTCAATAGAAAACAGCAATAAAAATTTAAGATAAAAATCAATTTTTCAATAACAACATAAAGTCCGTAACTATTGTTATAAATATAAACCATGACCTAAGATTCTTTATTATAGAAACCAAAAATTGAAAGTCAGTATGATATTTCCTAGATAAACAGTTAACACGTAGGATGTCGTATCTGTATTACAGACACACCTACGCAATTCTAAAAACATGTTACAAGAAAAGAAACAGTAACTGAATTGATAAGATAATAGCCGCAAAAATAATAAAAACTTCTTAAGACCCAGATAGCGTTCGATTTTTCATATCGAATTCTAGCACTAGACAATTTCAATAGTAAATCCCTTTGGAAATCTCTAGGAAAAACGGTAAAGTTTAACCAACACTCGATCTAGATTTTCTAGTTCGAAGAAACAGCAACTGTTCCAACATTTTGCTATTTTCATTGTAGTCTTAAGAGGCAGTAGCGGAGTCGTAACATTTGACGAAAAACGACTAAGAATGTACTCAGTATTACAGTTTTATGCAATGGCTTCATGATTTGAGTGAAAGTGCTTGGATGAAGGCCAAGATACATCTCGATGTTACGATAAGACGCGATCGCTGAAATAAACGAGTGTACTCACTTCGCTGTTTGACGTGATTTAACTGGGATCTTGTGGAACTAGCGTCTGCATGTTTGGAGTATTTTGAGTGCATTGTTCGGACTGACTTTATGTCACGGTCTTTTTTAAAGTTGCACAAAAATTAAACGAATTTGTTTTTTTCCACTTGGCTCCCAAGTGGAAAAAAACAAATTCGTTTAATTTTTGTGTTGAAATTGAAATGTGCAAATTAAGTCAAGTCAAGTGGGTCACGTTTATTTAAAGTTTTTAGTAATTCTGCGTCCATTAGTTATGAATACTGTGTAATCTTTCATGGTAGTGTTAGTTAATAAACATTACAGTTACAACATTGTATTGCCCACAAGTGACTGAGGTCTTATGTACAAACACAATGGTCTTCTCTATAAGCTGTAAATGTCACAATAGGCATAGAAGCCACAGAGAGATCATGACACACTGCTCAATGTTTGCAACAGGTGACGCACTAACTAAAGAAGAAGCAAAACTTGTATAGCCAGTATAACGAATTAATATTTTTAACACTTGCCCATTGCGGGATATGAAACCGCGGCCACTGGGTTTGTAATCCCAAGCGCAAACCTTTAAATCAATTCTAGATCAAAAAGTAGTATTCATACTGACGTAAATACGAGATATGAATTTAAACATGGATTTTGATAGTTGGATTAATCCATATGATCTATTAACATGTTCAAACTAATTCAGAGTTTCTTTGAAAGATTCAAGACACAATCATTAGACAGTCCAACCTCGGCTACTCCAGAACTATCCCTGCTGGAGTAACCGAGCAACCTAAGCAAGTTCGACAGATAGGCTAGCCAATAGACAGTCGAAGACCAAATGGCTGTTGGAGCGTATGTGAATACTGTAAATTGACAAGCGTAGTTGTGACATCCACATTTCATTCTACTTACTTAATGTTCATGATGCTCAGTCATTGGATGAATGTCTGGGAAAAGTCTGGGATACAAAAGAATGACGATCTTAAGTAGAGCTCTCCAACCGGTACGCTAAGAGTCGTTCGTTGACATTCACATCCCAAAGAATGTGTAGGTGATAGGCTGATTAGATTTGTTGTATACCTACATGATTTCAATCTCTTAATTTAGCTAGCCCACTGACTCTACCACCATTGCATCCAGCTCTGCCAGTTATAAGATGTGGTTTGCGAGTGTTACTACTGTACGCCGACCTATTATTTGTTTACGAAGTACAAATATAAGGCAGGGACACGTTCCTGACATCTTCGACTAGCTTTATATGCACATTTATTGTACCTAACCTATATGCGAAAACTAAGTTAGGTATAAGTAGTGGCGGGTTCTTCCCTTTTCTAAAATGGAGCATAGTCCGAAAACGATCATTGATTCTTTTAACGGCACAAATGCGTTGAGTATGAGAGTGGACTCCCTTTTCCGCACTTAGACTCAAAGTCGGTCCTTTGTACGTGGGGGATGAGATGGTTACGGTTGCAACCAGCCTAGCTCCGCCCAGAAGCGCAGAAGTTTCCTGGGTTTTTCACAGGCTTCGCGGAGCGACCTTGGGTTTTCAAGGATTTCATTGCGATGTGATGCTACCGCCTCGCATTCCAGGACTACGTGGGCGGCGGTTTCATCTGTAGTTAGACAAGCCCTGCAGAGTGGGCTGTCTGTGTTGCCTATGGTATAAAGGTGTTTGTTTAGGAGACAGTGACCGGTCACTGTCCCCACGATTATGCGCAAATTTTGTCTTTCGAGGTTGAGTATACGCCGAGTCAATTTGAATGTGACCCCTGAGATGGTCAGTTTCGATTGTCTGCATGCCGTACTCATGGTCCATCGTTCGTTTTGTTGGGATAGTGCCCTGTGTCTAATCCAGGCGCGCAGTTGGGAATATGGTAAGGGAAGGATCGGTTGTGGCCCCTCTATGACCATGTCCGAGCCCCTTCTCGCCAATACATCTGCGGCATCGTTGCCTAAGGAGTTACTATGCCCTTTTATCCACTGCAGTGTAACCTTGTTGACCCTCCCAATCTTTTGCAGGAATAGATAGCATTCGTATACAAGTTTTGAGTTGCTGGTGTAGCTGTCAAGGGCTTTTAGCACTGCCATGCTGTCAGAGAGTATCCGGATGTTGAGGTCAGTGATTTCTCGTCTGGCGATGGCATTGGCAGCTTCGTTGATAGCGACGCACTCGCATTGGAAGATAGAGCTTTGTGTGCCTAGTGTCATGCTTATGTTGATGTTGAGATCTAAGGAGTGGATCCCTGCACCCGAACCTTCTTTGGTTTTTGATCCGTCAGTGTAGACGCGGACTTCCGCGGTGCCTGATTGGTCCTTCTCTGTCTCAAATGGTTGAATCTTATATAATTTCTGTGTTAGATATTTGCTAGGGGTCCTGTCACTTGGTGCCAACAATAGCGGCTGGGCCGTTGTTGCCTGGCTCAGGATTGATGTGTGGCGGCTACTGCAGTTGCCCCATAAGCCTAGGTTTAGCAGCCTGATTGCACTCATCGTCGCTTCCTGTTGAATAAGGAGGTCGAGTGGGCGCAGGTCGAGCAGCATTTCCAGGGCGTCTGTGGGTGTACTTTTCATGCAGCCAGTAATTGCAGTGCACGCTAGTCTTTGAAATCGTTGCAGTCTGGTTCTGGTAGTTGTTAGTGTTGTTCTGGTCCACCATACGAGAGCTCCGTAAGTTAGTGTTGGTGTGATTACCGCTGTGTAGAGCCATCTGATGATTTTTGGGGAGAGGCCCCACGTTTGTCCTAGCATTTTCTTGCACTGAAAGAACGATGTACAGGCTCTTTCTAGTTTGAGGTCTAGGTGTTTGTTCCATAAAAGTTTGCTGTCAAGTATTACTCCCAGGTACTTAACTTCCGTTTTAAGTGGGATGTCAGTATCAAACAGCTTGGGCAGTCTTAGGTGGCTGACATTACGCTTGTTCGTGAACATTATTAGTTCTGTTTTTGCTGGGTTAACTGAGAGGCCGTGGTTGCTGCACCACGACTCAACTGTTTTGAAAGCGATTCTTATGAGGTCACACAGTGTGCTGTCCGAACGTCCGGTGGCTAAGATAGCTAAGTCATCCGCATAACCTACAGTATGCAGGCCGCACCCATTTAGCTTGCGGATGAGTTCGTCTACCACGATATTCCACAGTAAAGGGGAAAGGACGCCGCCTTGAGGGCATCCTCTAGCGACGATTCCTCTGGTCGTTGTGTTGATAGTAAAACGAATCGCTCTCTGTGTGAGCATGTTGTTGATTGTGTCAGCTAGTGTTGGGTTGACTCCATAGTTCACTAACGCTCGATTTATACTAATGAAGTTGGTTTTATCGAAGGCACCTTCTATGTCAATGAATGCGCCTAGTGTAGAGTGTTTGTTGGTCAGTCCTTCGCCTATGCGCGCTACGACGCTGTGGAGGGCTGATTCCGTAGATTTGCCTTGACTATAGGCGTGTTGTTGAGGGTGTAATGGTCTGTGTGAAAGAACGTTTTCGCGAATTTCGCGATCGCAGAGTCTTTCTAGTGTTTTAAGTAGGAAGGCGGTTAGACTTATGGGCCGAAATGATTTAGCACTGGTATAGTCACTTCTTCCTGGTTTCGGTATAAATATTACTTAGACTTCCCTCCAGGCTTTGGGTATATATCTGTGGGCGATGCATGATCTGAAGATAGTTACTAAGTGGTCCACCAGCAGATCCGCGCTCCACCTCAGCAGACCCGGAAATATCCCATCTAGACCCGGGGATTTATATGGTAGGAAGCTGTTAATTGCCCAGAGTACTTTTTCGTGATCAGCAATGGCCTCTGCTGTGGCCCAATCTGAATCAATGGTGGGTGGTGCAGCTTGAGGTTCCCATTCCGTGCTATCGGAGATCAAGCATTCGGGGAAATGGGTCGCCAAAAGTAGTTCACTTGTTTCTGTGTCGTTGCTGGTGTATGAGTTGTCAGTTTTCTTTAGGCACCCTATCGTGTGTTTGGGTGCACTCGACAGAATACCTTTAACTTTTAATGCCTGACTGGTGTTATCAATGTTAGTACAGAAGCGTCTCCAGCAGTCTGTTCTGCGCTGGCGGATCAGACTTTTGAACGCTTTCTTTTTGGTGTGATAGTTGGTCCAGTCGGTTATTAGTCTAGTGTTCATTGCTCTGTTGAACAGTTTTCTTACCATTCTTCTTAGCTCCTGGAGCTCCTTGTTCCACCAGTGACCTTTAGGTCCTACCCGTGGTTTAGTAAGGGGGCATGAATGCTCATAGCTGTTTATTAGTAAGTTGGTTAGTTTGCTCATGCCATCCAGGGCCGACTTAACCATTCGCGCAAAAGAGCTTCTGTCCGTTTTGCGAGGATGGCGTTTTAGTTCTGGTGGCGGGAGAGTCATGTTTAGGTTAAAGCGTATCCACCTATGATCCGAGCACGAGGCTTCTCTAGATACGTGCCAGTCTGAGATCAGGTGGGATGCGGCCTCCGTGGAGAGTGTTAGATCAATTATGGTCTGGGATCTTGAGTTGACAAATGTCGGCTCCGAGCTGTTGTTAATCAGGGTTAGTTTAGTAGAGATAAGATAATTTACCAGTTCATCTCCTCGTTTGTTATTCTCTACGCAGCTCCATAAGGTGTGGTGTGCATTAGAGTCGGTGCAGACAATGAGTTCAAGTTGTTCTTTGTCACAGTACTCGATCAGCGATATGAGCTCCGGTGTTGGGATGTCAGCGTCGCTTGAAAGGTATGCCGATGCGAGCACTAGGTCAAAGTTTGGTTGGTTAGGACCTGCTAGAAACCTAACAGCCGTAAGGTCTCTGGAACAGAAGTCTGTTATTAGAATTTTCTGTATGTGTCAAGTTCTCGGAATGCTTACGTTGGTGTTAAGGAGGAGGTCACCCCCGATGTTGTTTAGACCACAGATGGAGTTCTTCCTAATCCACGGCCCTTGGATCAGGGCTATGGTCGCGGTGTCTGCCTCCAGCGCTCTGCGTAGGCAAGCCGTTGCAGTCTGGCTGTGCTGGAGGTTGGTCTGGATGATGCGGAGGGGTTTACTGCTCTCTGAACGGAGAGGAGTCAAGGCAGCTTTCGCTGCACTCGCTCCCCTCGACGTCCCGAAAGCAGTCCTCCTCCGATCTGCTACACGAGGGAAGAGGTTCCTCCTCCATCGGAGCGTGTTGAGCTGGGGTGTGTAGGGTGCTGGCTGGCGGCGGAAGATCCTCAAGAATTTTGAGGTATATGTTGCCACACAGCCAGTACATTCTGCGTTCACGTCGTCGCAGCAGGTCGAGGTCGTCCTCCGGCACTCGTAGGAGGAGGTGAACGCCAGGTGTGTCAAGGTCGGGCTGCCTCTCGGCCCTGACCAGAGACCAGGAGTTGACGTTCACTCCCTGGTTGTGTGCTGCCAGAAGTTTACGCAGCGTGTTGATGTCCAGCCCGTCGTCATCGGGGACAAACAGGCCGCACAGGTATTTCCGCCGGATCTTGGCCTGTGGTCTGACCACTAGCGCCGAGCCAGCGATGGGCGACTGGATGGAGTCCACCGTTCCACGCAGCCAGGCAAGGGCAAGGTCGTCCTCGCACCACATCTTTAGGACACCGTCACTAAAGTGTTCCCTGCCCCGAAATTAAACCCTGCCGGTCTGCGCGGAGGTCGCTGGATACAGGAGGCCCTCCATCAGCCGCCCCTCGATGGCTTTGCGCAGTGTCGTGGCCTGTTCCGCTGTAAGGTCGTGGTACGGGTCGGTCATTACCGCGACACACAGCTCGTTAGCTCTGAGGGCCTCTGCGTAGCTGGCAGAACCCTGTTTTGTCCCTTTCTTCGCACGCTTACTGTCGCCCGTGGACGTGACTGTGTCATCGGGTCGGGGTCGTTTGCTCTGCTGTGCCGGTCCAGAGGTGAGCTGTTCCGTTGCAGCTGGTGTGGGGCCAGCACCGCGCCCACCTGGGTTTCGGTTCCTCCGCCTTGGACGTCGCCGAGGTTTGGGGCCGCCATTCGTCTTCGGCGGTGCCTCAGACGGGACCGGTTGGGCGGTGTTGCCTTCCCCGGTCGCGGGTTCGTCTCCGGTGTGGAGTCGTCGCCCACTGGGAGCTGCCAATTTCCCTGACTCCACCTTGGCTTTGGACTTCCTCCCAGGCGGGTGGGGCTTGGCCGAGGTGGTCCGCTGCTTCCTCCTAGACTCCACTACGGTCCAGTCGGGCTCTGTCGGTGGTGGTGGGATGGCTTTCATCAGCGCTGAAAGCTTCATGACCGAGGGCGTCGCAGTCTGGGTAGACGCGAGCGGCCCTGGTCTGGTGGTGTTGGTGGGGTTTTTAGGCATCGCCTCCGTCAAGACGGCCCTGCTCCGGTGCGGCTTAGTCGGGGACCTTGCCTTGCCGGTGCTGGGTGCCTTGTTGGATGCGGCCTTGGTGTGGTTGGGTTGGTTGGTTAGGGAGGGTGCGCTATGAAGCGCAGTCCCTGAAGCACAGGGTGCGTTGTGAAATGCAACCTTGGAGGAGCCCGCTGCGCCCACGGGCGTAGCGGTCTTGGGTAGGGTTGGTGCGTTTGAGGGCGCAACCAAGAAGAGGGGGGCTGTGGGTGGGTATTACTCTCAGGTTCCATGGGTGTGAGGGTTTTTATTTCGTCTGCGTAGCTCTCCACCCGCCACGGAGTCCTCAGTCCGGGACGTCGTGCGTTTCTACGCACGATCGCCAGAGCTACTACACAGATATAGGACCCGTGCAATGGATTTGCAGCTCACCCCGTGAAACCAGCGAGGCCGCACGTCGCGAAGAATTCCGTGGTTGCCCGCCACCGAGAGAGAGTGGCGCGCTCGCCTCCGGGTTCCGCGCAACGCCGCCTGCCGTCCCACGGTTAGGGATCCTCGCCGGCTTCCCTCGGACGGGAAGCCACAGCCGATTGATTGAGGATGGCTAGTCCTCAACCGCCCGTGTGAGGTGAAATCCAGGCCAAAGAGGTGTGTTGATCACGGTGTGCAACAACCACAGGCTCACCGATCTCTCAACCTCCAGGTCCCCTCCATCCACCCGTACGGGTTCCTGCGCACGGCACAAACACGCAGGAGGTCATTCTAGCATCCACTATCTTGGTTTTGTAGATAGTGGACACGCCAGGACATGACCTCGGCATCCTGGCGGTACTGCGCCTGGAAGTTTCAGTTACGTCTATTTCTTAGGGAATTAGACCAAAAGCAGGGTGGCAACCACGTGCAGGAAACCTCCAGACTTGCCTTGAGGATCATCACGACTGTGGCGCTCTCCCTCAAGGCCGACGCCACCTTACCCGCCGAGAGACGGATAAGGTAGGCCAGCATCTATACTACACAAGCAGCAGAGCAGAAAAGCACTGTGCAAGCTAGGCGACGCAACTATTAAAGCATAAACACTGACCCTCCCCCAAATGCGTTATGATATTTTTAAAACATCCATCCATTTTCGTACTACGGTATCCATAAAACCAATAAAATGCGGTGTATCTTTCTCAAAATGACTGAAAACGTCTCAATATTTGACCATTTGAAATAACGCGTTTGAATGCCAGGACAACGTTAGGCAACAAACTTTTGTAGTTATTCAAACCATGGATTTAAAGGATATTATCACAACGCCTTATGGACGGATGCTTGCTCAAGAAGCTTTCGTACCTTGAGCATAAAAACAGATGTTTCGTTTTTTTACTTTTGAACAAGAATCTGAAACTATACGTACCTAAACTAAAGTACCTCAAAATTAAAGACAGTTATCTCTAATGTTATCGTCACATAAATCTATAGCATTCCTTTATACCCATGGTTACCTTAACAACGAGGTGACTATCCGTATTGTGATTGTATTAGCATTATTAATTAGCGTCACCTGCGTAATCGATAACGTCTAGAATCAAGGCATTTACTACCATTAAATTTATAGGTACCATGTGTACGTCAGTTTGATGAAACTAGTTTGTTAGTTCGGGTATCAATGATTTATACCTTGTCTGTATTATGATAGATTTGGTGAGACTAATTGATTCAACCACATCTTGAGATGACATTTTTTTTAAGGATTATGAGAAATCCTTCAAAAAATCATATTTACTTATTACATTACTACGTGCTTTTACAACTTTTTACAAATTTTTTCATCTTGCAACGTAACGTACGTTACGGACATAGGTAAGTTGCAAGAATAACTAAACAAAATTTCAAGTCATACCGTTTGAAGTACATTCATACTATATTTAAAAATACAGTAGACTTTGCTCTTTTGTCACTGTCGCGCAAAACCATTTTTAAATTCACGGAAAAAATGCAAAATCTGCAATGTTTTCAAACTCTTAAATAGAAGAATCACGAAGTAATCCTCTCATGTTCCCGTGTTTGTATGCCATTAATTCCTACACAGTATAAGTAGATATATCGTAATTAATTCGAAGTGGTTGTAAATCACAGGATTACCAGCAAACGATCTTAGTGCCAGGGAGTTTGCTACAGGAATATCCTTAGCAAATCACTGTCAACGACCGCACCTATTAAATTTTGATTTGTGGGACATAACATTAATCATTAAGTTCTTTAGTTGTTCAGGGGTGATAAGATTGTGTTTATTTTTTTAGTTTTATGGTGACAGTTATGACAACAGCGCTCGAATGTTGAAGAAGTTGGAACATATCGCCGATCAAAGTAATGTTGTATAATAGTTTATTGCGTGTGGAAAGAGAAACAAGACTTAAAATATGAATTGGATGGCTCTCTTTTTATCGATAGAAAAGCAAGAAATTATTTTAATCAAGAATAAATATGTAGATCTTACAAGATTTTACACGTTACTTAAAATATTTAATAGACCTAATAATGTACAATAGATGTAAACTACATATGCCTAATATTTGACTTAAGTAGTTACGATTAATGATTTTTTAGATGTTTAGTACCGAAACCGGTAGCTCAGAACAGGCCCTCTTATAAATTATTGAAATTATGCTATAATCAACTTTTAAGAATCAAAGATTCATCACTTCTTATTTCAAAAGTGCAATGAAATAGATATTTAAAATACATAATTTAACATTCAAACAATTTACACAAATAATATTCATTTTGGATTAATTCGAAAGTAAGCTAAGATTTCCATTTCGATACAAGCTTGATGTTCAAAAAGAGACCTACCACATCTATAAAGATCTTTACAAAGCACAAGTATAAGTGCATCCACATGTACATACATCAATCGACGCACGCGGGATCGCCGCGGCTCCTCTAATCTAGATAATTAACAACTGCTATTCAAACTGCGCACGCGCGTACGATCAACATGACATTTATGACGTACTACTCTGACACAACTCGGGACCGCGCGATGATTCCGCACCAGAAGTTTTAGGTAGGGAATCACGCAGAATTCCAGAATATGACATTAACATTTGATTCTTCTGTTATGAATTTATTATCTTTATATTGAGCAGTTTCGTTAATAGTATAAAATATTTCGATGTCTTTATACTTTATGATTATTTTGCCTAGGGGCATGTCAGAGATTTTAAAACTAGTTATAGTTCAACAGTTTATATTAAGTATTTTATTTATTAGTTATGCTCATTTAGATTTTGAAGGTGCATATTTCTTTTAGGGACATTCTGTATATTAGACGGCCTAACAATCAGTAAAAGTAAAAACAGTAAAGTATGCCTATATACGTTCCACTACAGGGCAAATGGTCACCCATCCACTCACAACCGCGGCGATTGTTGCTTAATATTTGTTATCGATACTAAAGCAATCAGTAATGTGATTTTTCTAAGACTGAGGTCTTTTTTGTCAAATGTTATTATTTTACAATCCAAACAGGTGTGAAAATAACAATAATGAATGTTTTACTAACGAATTTTACTTCAGTTGAAAAAGTCAGCAGAACCTAAAACTAGAGATTCTAAACTTTTGATACCAACGTACGTAAGTGAATGGTATTATTTCGTTCACACAACAATCACGCCCTCATATTAAATACCACGAACGTAACATGCCATGATAAAACTTATGATAATTTTATGATGTCGATTAAACAAAAGACAAACAACGCAATTCTCTAATCAAAGGTTAACCGACTGATTCATGCGAAATGAAAGAACGAATGACCTCTATTTGTTGCGTGGACAAACGCATCTCGTTGTATAGGTCGTGAAAATCTATGCATGATTGATTCAGCGTGATTATTTGTGGCATGCGTGGTGAGTGACATGTTTCTGGCGGTGTTAAGTGGAGTGCACACGTTCTAGTTCAGTTGTGTTGCTAGGCGTCACCAGTTTGCTAGACTCATTCACATTGATGCTTAAAATCACCTACAAATTACATGATCTTGGAATCTTTTTTGAAAGTTAAATGGTTGTTAAAGTAGTCACCTACTATTTAAGATCATGGATAACTTTGTTATAGTCCATTATTCCTATTGATTTTTTACTGCTGATTCTATCTATCTATTCAGAATATTATTGCAGTCCACTGCTGGACGTAGGTAAGCCCAACGAGCGCAAAAGAGCACGATCTTCTGCTTTTTATCCATCCACTGCCAGCCACCTTCTAAGGTCGTCGGTCCATCGGGCTGGGGGGCGTCCTACACTATGTTTGCCAAGGCGTGGTCTCCACTCGAAAACCAGTTTACCCCACCTTTCATCGGTTCTGCGACAGATGTGGCCAGCCCACTGCCACACATTTTTGAACTATGTCCGTTACTTTGGTCTTCTGCCTGATGATCTCGTTTCGGATTTTGTCTCATAACGAAAATCCAAGCATCGACCTTTCCATAGCCGATGGGCTAGCTTTGCTGTCACGTTCCACGTGTCGGGTCCGTAGGAATGATTTAATACCCTGCTCTTCAGGCATTGTGGCAGTGGTGACGAGAAGATATGACGCAGCTTACCAAACGCGGCCCAGCCAAGCTGCACTCTCCTAATTATTTCCCGCTCGAAGTTGTCTCTACCCAACTGCAGAACTTGCCTGAGATAGACATACTCCTAGACAACCTCGAGCGCCACACTTTCGACGGAAACCGGTCCGGGAGTGGCATGGTCATTGAACATGACTTTAGTCTTGTCCAGGTTCATCCCTAGGCCCACACGTCGCGAGGCAGCGTTAAGACTATGCAGCATTTTTTTGCAAATACTCCAGTGAATTCGCCATGATGACAATGTCATCGGCAAGGCGGAGGTGCGTGAGGTGTTCGCCGTTGACATTAGAATAGAATAGAAAACATTTATTTGACACATAAGCACAATTACAAACAGAATCAAATTAATTAAAACATTAATGCCCGTTCCTTTCCAATGCAGTGTCTTGAAGACGTCTTCCAGTGCGTTTGTGAACAACTTCGGAGATATAGCATCTCCTTGTCTCACGCCTCTTTGCAATTGGATGTGTCTTGTTTTATGGTTTTGGACTTGAACAGTCATCGATGCCATTTTTTACAGGCTACTCAGCACCGCTACTTATCGCCAATCGATCTGGCATCGCTGTAACAGAACAGACCAGGTCTCGACGGAGTCGAAGGGTTTCTCGTAGTCCACAAAGGCTAGGCACAAAGGCTGATTATACTCCTCTGACTTCTGAATAATCTGCCTTACTGTGTGGATAATATGGTCTACGGTACTATAGCCTTTACGAAACCCAGCCTGCTCAAATCTTGCGGCTAGCCGATTTGTGACGACTTTTGAAAACAGCTTAAAGACGTGTCTCAAGAGCGTGATCGGTCTGTAGTTTGCAGAAGAGTTTTATCTCCTTTTTTGAAAAACAGAGCTACTGCTGCTTCGTTATTGGCCAATGCTTATTTCAATTACAGCACAAGAAGTTAGCATAATTGCCATATAATACACATCTGTGTGTGTAGTGCGATAAGATATCCATAAGCCGTGTTCGATAAATGGTAATCACTACCATACTAACATCATCTTTATTGTCGAGGTTATTTGTCACTAATACTACTCTGTCAAGAAAGTACCGGGAAAAGATTAATAATACACAAAATGTTAGTTATTCATCCAAATTTATTTTATCACCTTTAAAGTATGCTCCTTCAGAAGCGATACACTAATCCAACGAATAATCCAATCATCAAAACATTTTTTAAGCGCTTTTTCCGGAATCGAGTTCAGTTCTCGCCACGAATTCTCCTTTATGTCTTCTACCGAATGAAACCGGTTGCCACGAAGTGGTAATTTAAGTTTAAGAAAAAGAAAGAAGTCGGCTGAGCCATATCTGGTGAATAAGGTGACTGCTTGATGGTATTTGTTGAGTTTTTGGTCAAAAATTCGTTCACAATAATGGCCTTGTGGGAAAGCGCATTATCGTGGTGCAAAATCCAAGAATTTTCATTCCATAAATCTGGCCTTTTTCGTCTAATTTGCTCTCATAAACGCCGCATAACGCTAAATAATACTCTTTTTTATCGTTTGACCTTCTGGCAAGAATTCTGAGTGCACAAAAACGCGACAGTCAACATGACTTTGACTTTCGATCGAGTTTGGCGCGGTTTCTTTGGTTTCGGTTTCAGTTGGAAGGCGCCACTCCGAAGCTTGTTGACTAGTTTGCATGTCAAACTCGTAAACCCATGTCTCGTCACCAGTAACAATGCGTTTCATGAATGTTGGGTCGGAATTGACTCGTTCAAGCATGTCCTCAGCGACTCTATTGCGATTGAGTTTTTGGAGAAAATTCAGGTCTTTTGGGACTAGCCGAGCGGCAACATGTTTCATACCCAATTGATTATTTAAAATGGTACGAATCGACTCGTGTGACACAGAAAGTTCGACGGCTAGCTCTTTCAAACTTGAATGAGGATTTTCAGTCACTATTTCCTTCACTTTTGCGATATTATCTTCAGTAGCAGACGTTGATGGCCTACCAGAGCGAGGCAAATCTTCCATCACATCTCGACCGCTTTTGAACGCTTTGTACCACTCATAAACACGTGATTTTGATAAAGTCGATTCACCGTTAGCCTTTTGTAGCATTTTTAGAGACTCCGAACACGAAATCCCATTGGAGATGCAAAATTTAAGAAAAACTCTTTGTTCGATGTTTTTGTCCATTATGAAATTCGCAATAGGTACACACTAGATATGGTATAACTAAAAACTATACTGTATTAAATCTAATTATCAGATGTAACTCAAACTCCGCGCCAAAATGGAAAACAATTGTGCCACTCTAACAACAAAAAAAAAGTATAATTTTGAATTTGGAACCATAAACAAATCATCAATTACCGAAACTTTTTTGACAGAAGGTTATATACGTTTCGTATCGACGAGTGTCAAACGTAGTGTCGGTCTAGCGCCTTCCAGCTCGATCGACCGACAAACTTAAAAAGTCGGCGATTAGTGACTTGATGAATAAACAGAGAGATCGCTCTTTGGCGCTCTCCGTTGGGCGCCAAAGTGTACCTAGCTTACGTTCAGGAGTGGACTGTAATACGCTGAGACGTTGATAATGATTATGATATTATAAGACAACGTAAGGCTTTTGCTTTATTTACGATCTAAATGTCATTTTGTCTATTAACTCAAAAACATTCAAACTACTATGGGTTATTTAAACCAGGTTTAGTCTAAATCAAGTCTATATTTTGAATCAACTTTTAAATCACTTTCTGAGGTTTCCCTAAATTTACTTTGAGGCGGTCATTCGTGCCTTAGGGCGCTAAGCTAAGGCGTGACTACGTGCATCAATCTGTGTAGATCCATCTTAATTTGCGTACGCGACCTTTGCGCTATGCGAACTGTTCTGCTGGCCTGAGATAGCCCGTGCACTAATGCACTTAGAGATAGAGCCGGGCTCTAGGCTAAAACCATCGTTAGTGTCTCGCAATTAGTGTTGCATGACCTTCTGGTAATGGGCGACACCAACATTTAAGGTCCTAGTCGCATTGGTAAAGATATTTGCTCTAAAATATGAGAAAAATCAGAAATAACACTTGAGGCCTTCATTGAGCTGTACAAACAGAATTAATCTTCTAAAGAACATCAATCTTTTTTTTCTCATTGTATTCTTGATTTCTGAAGGTCGCATCCCTAAAAAGCGTCCTACCGTATCTCGTGATCTCGTTTAATTTTATTCTTTTTAAGCAATTTTTACTGAAAGACTGATACTTATCGGATGTACACATACAAATTATCGAAATTATCAACAAAAACCGACCAAGTGCGAGTCAGACTCGCGCACGAAGGGTTCCGTACCATTTTCTATAAAAACGGCAAAAAAATCACGTGTGTTGTATGGGAGCACCCTTAAATATTTATTGTTTTCCTGGTGTTTATTTTTTTTGTTGTTTTAGCGGCAACAGAAATACATCATCTATGAAAATTTCAACTCTCTAATTATAATGGTTCATGAGATTCACCCTGGTGACAAACGGACAGGCACACAGACAGACGGACAGCGGAGCCTTATTAATATGGTCCGGTTTTACTCTTTAGGTATGGAACCCTAAAAAGAACTGGATAATGTTTTAACTACCTAAGTATAATACAACAACTTTCTCTATGTTTTTATGTTGGTTTCATTGTTTAGAATCAGCCCAATCAGTTTTATTGCTTGATGATTTAACGCTGAACTTATAGCAATGGCTTTCTTATTTAATCATCTGCATAAATGATACGAATATACACACATTTCTTGTGGCTTCTCTGCGTATAGTTGTAACCAATACTTATTGATATAATTAATTAGTGTAATTAACTATTATCTATGCATTATTAATTGATGCTAACTGACTTCAAGATCGTGAGTAGAGTGGGTGGAACCAGCCAACCAGTGCGGTGCATTATTGAGTTTCACTTCGTAACCGATACAATTATCATTTAATGATTTTCATCGAAGGGCGTTGCATACGCGCTTAATATTGCACCGGGAATTTAATGAATAGCGATTAAGGTTGTATGTTTTAAGACTATTAGGTCGATCGATAAATAGGAACGTTCGTTGCATGGAGACTTTTCGAGCAATGGAAAAACTGGAAATCGCACACTTAGAGTAGATTAAAGCCGTTATCAGGTACCTAGGTAAATATATTGTATAGTATAGAAGGCGCTCCAAAGTAGCAACTTTATTACCTATTTCATTTTGTTTAAATGTTGGAAAGTTAATGAATGTACCCATGCGAACATAGATAGAGTACATAAGTTGCACATTTAATAATTTGTGATTATCAATACAAAATTATGTTTCCTAGAAGTGCTTATAGCTTAGAGTCCAGTCCTTGAGATGGATTACCAAAGTTACCCAACCCACGCTGCGATTGTGTGGGGCCATTCCCTGATTCCCACTTTAGAACATTTATCACAAGCACCTCTGTGTTTCGGAATCCACGTTAAAAGTTGGTCCAGATTATATCGCTGGATACTAACCGTTATCTTTAGAGTTCTAAGGGATGCTTGATTAGATCAGATGCTACGGTTAGGCACTTGCCTTTTAAACACTACTCAACCAATCCGAGCTACGCTTAGAGGACCGTGTTAGCGTATGGCACAAACCAGCTTATAGTTAAGGTATGGCCTGACCCCTGTAGTGGGGCGTTTAGTGGGCTGATTTTAAAACAGCCCAAACTTGAGGAGGTAAATGTGCTCATCAATATTAACAACTTTTTTTATAAGGTTCTCATCGAAATCTAATTATTTCTGCATACAATCTTACACGCTAAAATTGATAATAAATACAGGATATCTCTGAAAGTATGGATCAAATTGAACAGGCGCATAGCGGGGGTGATTCTTGAACTTTTGAGCTCTATGAATGTAAGTTCCATTTTAATTTTTTATCCGTTAAAAAATAAAACCTAAATTCATGGGGCCTAAAAGTTTCGGAATCACCCCAGCTATTCGCCTGTTTATTTTGGTTCATACTTCCAGGTCCACCCTGTATAGAGCAGCAATTTTTTATGGCTTCCATATTAACGCCTTAGTAAAAGTTGTTTGTACTGATAAACAAATTCGCATCCATAAAGTTTTCAACTGCATTAAAAATAACCCTGTATAGGCGAACTTAACTATCAAGGTATCATTTCTTACATAAAAACATTTTTGAAAGGGCATTAACACCCTAAAAAAACTTATCATTTATACGCACATGGTAGCAAATAGCCGAGTAGGTACATAGCTAGCTCACATGACGAGCCAATATGACAGCAACTAGTACGGACATTATTTTGATTAATGATCAGGGCCCTATGATCATTAATCAAAATAATGTCATGTTCATGGTTATGGCCCAGGGCCATAACCATGAACTCTTAAAACAATTTTAAAGTTGTCAAATCTGTCAATTTTGGTACGTCATTTCATACAAAATTTGACAGAAATGATAATGTTTGAAAGATTTGAGATTGTTTTAAGAGTTCGTGGTTACTGCCCAGTCCTCTCAAGGTACGAGGGGTGATCCAAAAGTAATAATTATCAATGATAAACACAACGAATATAATAAAAAAATAAATGTATTTCTCAACATAGTCTCCTAGCAAGTTTATACATTTAGTCCATCTTTTTTCTAAACCTAAAATTCCCTTAGAAAAAATATATTTATCTTGACTCTCAAAAAAGTCCTCAACTGCGGCCATCACGTCACTATCATCGTCAAATTTCTTGCCTCGGAGGTGTTCCTTAATTCGTGGAAAGAGATAGAAGTCACTGGGTGCTAGATCTAGTGAATAGAGGGGAAGTTCCACCAGCTCAAAGCCCGCTTCCTGACAGCCATGGCAACTGCAGCTTTGTGAACCGGTGCGTTGTCTTGATGGAACAGCACTCCAGCCCGCAGTTTGCCTAGCCTTTTCTCCTTAATAGCCTCCCGCAATCTTCGTATTTGTTCTGCATAGTAGGAGCCCGTAATAGTGGCCCCCTTCTCCAAGTAGTCCACCATGATGATTCCTTTAGCATCACAAAAAACAGACGCCATAACCTTCCCTGCTGAGCTTGACACTTTGAATTTCTTCGGCGTCGGTTCATCGGCTCGTTTCCATGTCATCGATTGTTGTTTTGTTTCAGGGTCAAAGTGGTGGATCCAGGTCTCATCCATTGTCACAAAACGTGACAAAAAATTCTCCTTGTCTGCCTGGAACTTTCCGAGATTTGCTCTTGACATGTCGACTCGTTTCTTCTTTTGCTCGTCGTTTACCATTTTCGGTACCCAACGCGCGGAGACCTTTCTCATATGCAATTCGTTCGCAAGGATTCTTTGAATGCTGCCATATGAGATCCCTGTGACCTTAGCTACATGCCTGATAGTCACTCTTCGATCTGCCAGTACAACTTCTTCAACTTTTTTCACATTTTCTTCAGTGAGGGACGTCGATGGGCGTCCTTCACGGTGTTCGTCTTCCGTCGATGTTCTTCCCAGCTTAAACTCCTTAGCCCAGCGTGCAACTGTGGAATATGGAGGAGAAGAGTCCCCTAATGTTTCCACCAGGTCGCTGTGTATGTGTTTGGTAGACATTTTTTTCAAGCAGAGGTATTTAATGACAGCTCTGATTTCGTTTTTTTCCATTTTGATGTTCACTCCTTGACAGTTAGTATTAAAATGAATGTAGCTCCCGGGAATGGTGACCTATTAATATGGTTTTTTTTCCTTAACTAGTGGGTAACTGAGCAAGTGGCTGGCATATTTTTTTTATTTCTGTGTGCACTAGAAATAACTCATTATCATTACTTTTGGATCAACCCTAGTATTCTGTACCTTCTGTAGATAAACAACGCTACTTACAAAAACTAAAAACGCCAATAAGGCATATTCCTAAGTGTTCTAACTTTAGCGCGATCGAAAAGTAAGCACTGATATCCGTAGAAAAATAAGTTAGTTAATAAGTAATGTGTTACCCTTACCAAGCGACACAACTCGAAATTCGTGTAAACGTGTATTATTTCAATCGTTTCTTTCTCGTGTCGCAGCAGTGTTCCAGCAAACACGACTGCATTGTTAACCATAGGCAGTTTACAAAGGATGTCGATTGGCATAGACATTATTTTAATCATTAGTTATCCTTTCGGTTGGTTGACTCTACATGATGTTTTTTGATTTAATGTTTATTAAAAGGTCACGAAACGCTATTTATAAACTCCATTAACATAGTTTTCAGTGAAACATTATTGTGAAATATTAAATATTTATCAAGACGGATGGTTACAATTCTCATGCTTGGAACTCAATTTCTACACCTTAGCCGGTCGCTAATAGTAACCGTAAACTATCCCTCGTGCCATTTGAATTGCATTTATATTAAGCCGGATTAAAATCTATTTTTGAATGATCGAAGCCCACTATCCCGTGCGCGGTCATAACAACGCTGCGTTCGTACAAGTTATTGCCTATAGTGTAGTTGCTGCGAATAGCATTGACTAATGACTTCATTGTTTTAAGTTTTTTTCTAATCCCTTTGCTCAGTTGGCACTAGCATGCGGACGTATGCAGAAATAAATAAACAAAAAGTCAAGTCCATTCACTCCGTGCTGACATTTCTGCTCAGTGTTTGGTGCCAATCTTTGTTATTTTATAGGATTCACTTTTATTGATGCTCCCTGAATACCCAATGTTTCCCGAGTAGAAGATCGGTATTGAGTCAACGTAAATGAGAGTAGGTATCTTATAAAATCGTTGAAATTGCTGAAAAATGTTCTTATTTTTAATTGTTATTATAGCGGAGCGTAGCCAGTTTTACTTGTTGTGGTTATTATCGTGACCGTGACCAATTAAAGCCCGGTTCCTATATCCGAGAAACGGTTGGTTTTGCTAACGGATGGTAGGAATTGTCAACTTGACATACTCAAAAGCGTTCCTATAAACATAGAGAAAAAATCATAATGACGCTTTGTCAAATTTTATAGGAACGACTATAACGGCTCGTTACTTTTGACACCAATAGGATCAGTTGCTGATGTATACACTTACGCATAGTACAATATAGGAACCCGGTGTAAGGGACCACTCTCTATAAGTTTGATTTTAACGTCGCAAATATTTTATTTTGATCAACGATCGTTACTTGTTCTTGTATCTTTAAACCTCTGAATTATGTTTTATAGAATTTGTTTGTTATTATTTAGCAGATCTGTAATTTAAAATGTTAGTATCCCAAGCTATAGGCATATCGCAACACTAAATATTAAATAAAACTGACTCATAACTACACACCTCTTAATATTACATTCGTAACTAACATTTAATGTGAAAAGTATCAATTCTTATTTTATTGTCTTTAGTTTACACTTACTTATCAGTAGAAATATTTAAAGTTCAATGTCCACATACAGTTTAAGTACCTAATTATTTTATTTTGTATTGATATTGACCTTTGATTACTTCTACCTAACTTCCATCTTTGAATCGAGAATTGATACAGTAGCTAACGATAAGATAATATTATATATCACTAAACGTAGATACAGCCTAAGATTAAATCAAAAAGAGGAGGAAAGACATAATTTTGATTTAAGCTAAGGATACAGCATTTTCTACCATTTAATAAAAATAGGAGATAACTCCTAATAAGTGACACAAATAATTGTGTCACTTTATAATATAGCAGCTGTTATTAATGAACACAACTTCTAAATTCGTTTGAAATCACTTCAAATTGTTAAATGAAAATTTTTGTTCGCGCCTACACAAAACATCCGCCAATACCTAACATTGTAACTATGCGTTTTATTTCATAGCTGCGTAATATGCGTCTGAGCTGCAATAACCCGTACAAAATTTAAAGCGCTTCAAAACAGAAATAATATTTTGCTATATTGTACGTCTATAATTAAAGTGCGAACAGAGTCGAACCGCTTCAAAAATAGCTGTTGGTGTGACACCGTAAATCTCTCTTACGGCGAAACTTACCAACGTAAATCATTGGCCTCGCTCTTAATGGTACATTGAATTTTATTGCACACCCGTCCCAATAAAATTATGTCATAAACAGTAATTAACAACAAATGCTTGATCATTAGTGAGTTTAAACATTATTCCGTTGTCGGTGTTTGTTTGTTACGACCTTGGTACAGTCATGCCGGATTTAATTGTCTGGATTAACACAGGACGTGTATAATATTTTATGTACTGTAACACACAAGTATTTTTACATCTTTATTTTATTATTAAAGGACTGATTTCACTTTTTGTTCATGATTTCCGCTGGACGGCAATGAATTCCCAAATACAATAAATCTGAAACACAGTATCGATAAAATAATCCAAACCAGTCACAGCTTTGCAATATGCAACTGCAATTGGCAATATCTAAAAAAACATCTGCAGTTATAATCAATGTTTTAAGTCCATAACAATTACAGTCGCTTTGTACAAGTAATTTATCTGTCGCTACTCGCTGGCCTGTTCATTTCCTACGTTTTACTTGTTTCGCGTGGCTGGAGACAACTGCTCATCAAGTGACAGTCACATCCAGTAACGGGAACTAGCAGATAAACTCTAAGGCTAAGGTCACAATACTACTGTTTCTACTTAACAGTATTACAAGCATTTTTTAAAGATATATGATATACAGTAGTGATGAAAATAAAAATCATTTTGAAAGTACAATACAAAACACTCTGGTGTGTAGTGTCATTTCTGTGAGAGCTGTGAGTAAATTGGTGTGGAAGAGTGGACACTCTTCCACACCAATTCGTGTGAGTGAATAGTGTGTGTGAGTGTGTAAAGTGAATAGTATTTTTTACTGCCATTCTTTCCTGTCAGTGGCAATACTGAGCAGAGTCCGAACACAAATTGAACAATGTAGGTACCGCTTGTTGGATCATGGTTGCCCTTTAACATACTTCTTTGTTTTGGTTGTAGGGGTGGTCTTTAATGCTATATTCACTTCTGCGACGGTGTGCACATTCTCTGGTACGCTTGTCCCCGTACTCCTGTTTGAGGACTACCATCTGATTTACGTATCTGGGCCTTTTCCTAAGATGCTATCGACTAAGTTCCGAAATTATTGTTGCAATATGCTCTTTGGACTCATCGTCTCTGCATAGCGATCGGGCGATTGTTCCAAGCTGGTTGCGTACACGTCTTTTGCCTCGATTTTTTTCTATAAAAAATAATTAGCCTTCCTCAGTCTATTTTTGGCCAAAAGCTCCTTACAATGAACGCCACTGAGCCCGGTCCTTGGCTCTTCTTTCCATAAACTGCCGGCAGCCTTGCGTTTATTATCGCTCTACCTTGTCAAAGGGTGCCTCACGCCGCTTTGCCTAGTCGTGGTCTCCACTCAAGAACACATCTGCCCCGTCGGTTTGATAATCAGTCACGTTTTGCCGTTAGAACTGATGTTCTACGGCAAATGTGACCAGCCCCATCCTCTTGCCACTTAAGTTTGGTTATAATTGAACTATATCTATAATATCAGTTGAAGTAATTTGTATTTAGAGCTAACAAGTTTAATATTCCATTTGAACTATCGCAACACGTTCAGTTTTACCTTAATGTTCGTATTTCCTAACGATTTTCTGAAAAATCAGTGCAAGGATTCAAATTCTCGGCTTACTGACGGACTTAATGCATCTTTATTAATCTTTAAGGTGTGATGAGTATTTGACCCCATGTTTATTAGGTGTGAAATTTCCAGACTATTCCAAACGAAGTTAATATTTTTTTATTCGGTTAAAAACGACGAATCGAAAAAACGAATTCGGTCGTTTACGTACCAGTGGCAGATCAATGCTAAAACCACAAAAACTTGCTTGCCCTGTGAATATCGGCTTTTATTCTATTACTGTATCGCAGTGCTTTTATTTCTGCAAAATTGGAAAACCACTTTTGGGTACCGCAACTGTATACTGCATAGTGTTTGATTCAATGCTACAGTTCCATAATTGTTACAAGCCTAGTTACTTACGCGATGTATCATTTTCTTTCATAATGTGCATTTTCTAGGAAACAAATGGGCGTAGGTAGCTATCTATAAAATTGATGTGTAGCGCTCAAGCAAACAGTGTTGTTTTCAACTCTGCAACTGTCAATTACGTTCTCCATAATGCGATCCTAACAATCATATCCTATAGAATTGAAAGTTGTTTAGAAGTACCGAACCGTTAATAGTACAGTATATTGGCGCGAGTAAACACATATTTCACGGCGCGGGTGTTTGGCGTTAACTTAATTTAATGCAAGTTCTATTGGCGCGTTGATATAAATCGCGAGCAGGGAGGCTCTAACAGCTAGTTTCCAATGAATGGGTCAGTAATCATCTGCATTTGAGGCCATTAACTCAATTGGCGAGTGCTCAATGAGAGGGCGACCTCAGTACCGGACACCGCACCCGCTCCGCTCCTCTGCACTTCTGTTTGTGTAATCTACAATGCGCTTTAGTTCGCAGTTCGGTCAGTTTCACTACCTTTATATTCAATTTACGTATATAGAAAAACAAATAAACGCTAGATAATATACCAATGATATCGAAGTAATGAATTGACATACTTCTGCAACGAGATACCAGATTTCTTTGCCGTGGGTGCCTCTTAGTACACTGCGCCCAGACATGAGCCAAGGAATAAAAAAAACATTTGCTATATTGACCTTCTTGGGAATAGAACCGGAGATTTTTTCGCTCAAAGCTGCGCTACTCCGGCAGACAGGTTATTTTGGTTTGGTTCGTTGGTTATGATTGTAGTTTCTGTTGATGACCAATTTTCATGACAAGTTTTGCAGCAGAAAAAATGCATTTTGGTTACTTTTTATTGATCGTTATTAATCCTTATTCATTTTAAGACATCATTTGCAATAGGCAGTTTGTAAGAATGCTTGAGATTATAAGCAAAAAAATACGTTTTTAGTCTTGCTGTCGTGATTCAGATATTTTCCAAACTAATCTACTTCATAAATCTTTAGCTATGACATTGTATGTGACCAATCTGAAAATAGGCGATATTTTGCATTGTGCAGTACCTCAATGCTGAAAATCGCGAATATTATGTGCCGTAAAACACTTAACTACTCTCTTAGCAATTTGTAACGAAGTGGTTTGCCGTTGCACACTATTCAGCAACCAAAATAGCAACCAGGTTGTTAACATTTAGAGCTGTGGTAATGACCTCGATTTAAAGAAAATAGGGTTTTTACGACCACTGCTTTGATTGTTGAATCTACTAATAACGCTTAACTATGCAATTTTACCTTACATTAAGTACCTATATTTTAATTTGTCAATTAAAATAAACAGCATAACTCTATATCTGAGTAGAATATAGGTCATTGATAAACGTTTCAAATCGTCAGCGCGCGAGATTCTTATTTTAATACTTTCGAGTGCTAGATGTGTTCAAAGAATTAACTGAAATTTCCACGATAAATTGAAACTTCTGATCTTTATGCATGTTTCTTTTATCTGTTCTAAAATGTATCGTCGAAAGCTCAGCAGCAGCCAGAATTCTTAAATACATTTTACAAGAAGTAATTAAAATAATATTTTGAAGAAAATATAACTATATCGTTTTAAATTGCCAGGTGCGCGCTACGCAAATCGTGACCCGTTCTTCAACAAAAGGGTTTGATTCTTGGTTCGGATTAATTTAGAAAACGAGCTTTTTAAATCATTTCTGGGCTTAAAGACGTCCCTAACAAAATTAATTGTCTGGTAAAACAAAGTTTTTAATTCCTTGGGCTTCAAGATTATTATTTTATTCAGTGGTCAATATTTATTTGTTTATTTGAGAATTTCGTAAGAATTATAAATCAAAATACGAGTATTTCTTGTTTATGGAGTGTTGAGTCAGATACCTTCTTTAAATCTCAAGAATTTAAAAACAATAAATTAATATTCTTTGACGCTACGTACCGTTTCCTACCAAGCGAGGACTTCGCATCCTTAGGTAGTTCATGCTCGTAATTCCGCAGAGTGATAATAGAAAACACACACAACACAAAAACAGTTATAACTCCCAAAATACAAAAAATCGTAGAACATACATAGGGGTTAAATCGATAGCTATGGTCCTCACCTCGCATTCTCTTGACACCTTACAAGAAACACCCTGTATATTGTGTAGCAATCTTGTACTATGCCGACATTGGTCCTTTATGGAACGGAACCCGCAATAATTTTTTTTTTTTAAGTATTCATTGTTACGGTTGATATTATTTTGTACCTAAAATGTCATTATTACAGCCACATATTCAATCAGCGGGTCTAAAACGGCCGCATTGGATGTTTCATTTTTAATCTGATTCATTTAGTGAAATGTAGCGGAAATGATTTGCAAACCCTAAAACGGCCACATTAATAAATGAATCATATGCAATTCATTTCATCAAATGGATCATATTTGATGACGTTAAAAAAATATAGCGACGCGTCCAATCTTACTACACGGTTTTTGTGAAAATGAATGTTTTTAACAACACAAAGGAACAAAATGTTTCAAAATACTCAAGTTTTGTGTGTTCTACAAATATCAATACAAAATAATAATAAAAATAACATTAAAATGGTGGTTCACCAATTTGACATATAATATGAATTACTCTTTTCATAATAAGTGGACCATATTACGAACATATTTCCATACAAAACTGTCAAATTAGATGAACCGCAAATATGAAATGTTCGAGGTTCATTTTATGATTCATCAAATAACATTTCATTTTAAGATTTGCTAAATGAAACATATTATGAACGGAATATGAAACATCCAATGCGGCCGTTTTAGACCCGCAGATGAGGTTTCCCCAAAAACCTAACAATTTTAAGCTTGCGGTCTGCCTTGAACTATCCCTTTTAATATTGAACTCTACGTTTCAAAATCAGTCGTGAAAATTTGACAGTAAGTTAATATCGTGCTCATCACACAAACATTTGCCCCTTGCGGGATTCGAACCCGCAACCGGCTTTGTAGTCCTAACTATACCTTCACGAAGAGTTAAATCAACTCGTAGGTGCCGCGGAATGAAAATAAAAAACGGAGCTGAATTCATAAAGAGCACAGATGGACGTTGAATATTGGGATTTGCGCGATACGGGACATACTCGGCCCATCAACGTTCTTTGCTTCGGAATGGGGCTATGCCGTATTGATATATTATTATTATTTTAATCTCTGACTTTGAACCATTTTAGTATGGATGAGAGTTGATAGGATTTGTCATGACTTGGATCAATGTAAGTGAAAATCACTAACTAGATTTGGAGATAGATCTATTGCTATTGCTGCTCTAGATTTAGGGTATGTACTCGATGGGTAAAGCCAAATATAATTTATTAAGTTGTTTGCTATAAAACATAATTAATTTCGAAAGAAAAATTTTCGTACACTACAATAATTTATCTTTCGAAATACTGAAATAATAAATAGATGCTATCACGTGAATTGTTCAGGGTTTGTGTTATATTTAATTAATTTAGTTTAACGTGGGAAACTTGTGCTATCAAAATATTCTTAGTTACGATTTAAACGTAAACTTACATTAAAATGCAATGACCATTGCAGTTACTTATTTAAATCGATTCCGTTAGTGAGGCAAAGTTCAAATTAATATATTTTTTACTCAGACGATGTTAAGTTTTCATGCGCATATTTGCATTGAATAGATTGCAATTATTTATACAATTATTAGTTACACAATTATTATAACTTTACCCTATTATTATGTTCTGATTTATCTCAATAAAAAACAATAATGCGTAATTAACATATTATTGTAACGGGATTGAAAAAAAAATGTTCTTTTAAAATAACTCTTTATTGCTTCTTCACCCGACCAGCATTGACAACTCTCTCTCTCTCTCTCAGTCGACGACCTCCGTCAGTAGCCGAGAGGCGAGCATGCCGGACTATATATATTCCGGGTTCCAAATTTGATCCCCGGTCAGGTCAATGTAGAAAACGAACTTTTCTATATTGTGTCAGGTCTGGGTGTTGTGCTACCGTCGTTGTTTCTGATTTCTATAACCCAAGTGCTTTAGCTACTTACCTTAGGATCAGAGTGATGTATGTGATGTTGTCCAATATTTAAAAATATATATTACTATACATGTCCTCCCAAGTGACGTAGCACCGAAGTAGCTTTCTCGAGTGACGTAATACAGACGAAGTCCTTTTGAGTGACGTTGCATCGACGAGGCGTAACACCGACGTAGCTCTCCCGAGTAACGTTATACCGACGATGTCCGCTCGAGTGACGTAGCATCGAAGTAGCTTTCTGAGTGTCGTAATACAGACGAAGTCCTTTTGAGTGACATTGCATCGACGTGGCATAGCACCGACGCGACGTGACTCTTCCGATTGACGTTATACCGACGAAGTCCATTTGAGTGATATAGCACCGACGTGGCTCCCCTGACCTGAGTGACTTATTACCGAATACAGAAATTCAATGATTTAAATTGAATTCACGAACTTTAATGACGAAAGTTACAAATATACTAATATTATAACCATTGGTGTATGTTTAAGTTTAGTATACAATCAGTTCAGAGATATGGTTTAGTGCCAAAGTTATTAAGTCAATATTGATGAAATAAAATTTATGTCGAACTGCAATAGCTGTTGCAGTAATTTATTTATACCTCTTTGTTATCTAAACATTCTCAGAGAATCCAGACCACATTATCTCTCAATGCGTAATATATTCGATCTCTACAGATTATAATAATAACACCTTGATCGCTAATTATATTTATGATATCAACAACAGTATCTTCTTTGCATAAATTAATTGGTACTTACTTATAACACAATTATTAATTGCATGTGATAAATAAATAGGAAGGTTGTGAATAGAATAAATACTGTCAGGCTTGATGGATTAGCATTAGCCGTTGATGGATACATTTTAAGTGTCAATGATGTAATGATTTTTAAAAGAATACAACATGTCATATCCTATAAAAATTTATAGATTTTTTTTTATTTGCAAGTACTGGTGACTTTCATTAAAGAAGTGTGACCATTGACAAGACGAAGAAGAAATTCTCTTTACTTTTATCTTGCGCAACCATGTCAAATACTTGTACTTTGTTTTCTATATCCACGTTTCAATACTTTCTACTTCCCAGCACTTAAGGAAGTCAAAACTTTCTTGTTGCTCTAAACAAACTCCAAGTATACAGGTTAAATTTTCTTGTTGGCCTTTCTCGGTCTCCAGATGATCTTGACTCTGTCCTCGGTCATCTTGCAGCACGTCATGTAAGTCTGCCCTTTTGTCCATCTCGCTTATACATTCTATCAAAAAAGTTTTGGGAATTGATGATTTGTTTATGGTTCCAAATTAAAAATTATATTTTTTTTGTTTTTGTTAGATTGGCACAACTGTTATCCATTTTGGCGCGGAGTTTGAGTTACATCTGATAATTAGAATAAATTCAGTATTGTTTTTAGTTATGCCATATCTAGTATGTATTATTTCATAATAGACAAAAACATCGAACAAAGAGTTTGTCTTAAATTTTGCATCGCCAATGGGATTTCGTGTTCGGAGTCTCTGAAAATGTTACAGAAGGTGACGAGACGTAGGTTTACGAGTTTGACATGCAAACTAGTCAACAAGCTTCGGAGTGGCGCCTTACAACTAAACCGAAACCGAAGAAACCGTGCCAAACTCGATCGAAAGTCAAAGTCAAAGTCAAGTTTTCTTTGGCTATCGCGGTGTTGTGCACTCAGAATTCTTGCCAGAAGGTCAAACGATTAAAAAAGAGTATTATTTAAGCATTATGCGGCGTTTAAGAGAGCAAATTAGACGAAAAAGGCCAGATTTGTGGAATGAAAATTCTTGGATTTTGCACCAGGATAATTCCTTCCCACAAGGCCATCATTGTGAACGAATTTTTGACCAAAAACTCAACAAATACTATCGAGCAGCCACCTTATTCACCAGATACGGCTCCAGCCGACTTTTCTTTTTCTTAAACTCAAATTACCAGTTCGTGGCACCCGGTTTCATTCAGTAGAAGACATAAAGGAGAATTCGCGGCGAGAACTGAACTCGATTCCGGAAAAAGCCTTTAAAAAATGTTTTGATGATTGGATTATTCGTTGGCGTAAGTGTATCGCTTCTGAAGGAGCATACTTTGAAGGTGATAAAATAAATTTGGATCAATAACTAACATTTTGTGTATTATTAATCTTACTCCCGGTACTTTCTTGACAGGGAAGTATACTCCAAACTAAACAGTCACCTATCTAAGGTATGACTGCTGGTTAATTTAACTCCTGAAATACTATCCGCAGAGAATTATTGATGGAAAATAGGCTCAAGTTTGTGTTTTGCAACAAAATATAGAACGAGTTCAGTAGGAAAGATAATTTGCTTTATCTTGCTTTGTGTTACTACGTAACTTTTATTTATTGACGTTCGTAAAGAAGTCAGTGCTCTCTGCTAACGTAATCGAAGTTTTTTTATTCAAGGTTACACAGAATAACTCGTAATAAAACTGTAGTTTTGTTCCCAAGCACTCCGGTATCTTCAGTTAAATGTAGAAGATCAATCAAAACATTTGCTGGTGTGTGAATTTTTAATACTTTAGGTGTTTGATTTCACAGTCGTATTAATAAATAAATCTTTTCCAGGTCCCAATCGTTCACATTAATAGCTTTTACACGGTAATGATAACAGACAAATTTTACTTCACTTCTTATTCTATGTATAGAAGCTTATACTCATACATGCTGCTACGTAATGGTACTTCTTATTTACCTCCACTATGTCGCTGCCTATTACCGTACATTACAACCAACGTCGATATTAGTTACCAATTGATGCAATTGTGTGTTAGAACATGTATAACTACTTGCGTATATTTATTGTGTTTTAGTTATAGACTTTATGCATAGAGCCGATTAGCGGTTTCTAGATTTTTATTTTCGAGTTTACATTCAAGTAGTGTTCAATTAAGTTTTCCTTCAAGTAAAAACAGACACCGATATACAAACCTGTCTAGAGTAATATCCTAATTCTTCACTGAGTAATAGCAAAGTAAAAAGTCAGCATGCTAGATTTAAGTCTATACACCCCATGCAATTGATCACGGAGTATCTGTTGAGATAATGACCTATATTTAAGAAAAACACTGTTATAAGAATAACTTCCACGTTAGATTCACGGAGAAAATATTTTTCCCAGGGTTACGCAAGCGGTAATTGTGGTGGAGCACCTTAGTTGCCATCTTCCGAAGTTTGGTAAGTGAGGCACTCCATTTATACACAGTCTGCCCGTCGTGATTCCGGAGAGAAATATTTTGTCGATTGTACCGCCCATGCCCTGTGACACAGTATGGCTCGATCAGATCTGTGCGGAACATTACGCATAAATAGATCTTTCCGGGGAACCACCAGAAGCATATCTCATGCCGTAGAGTAGACGCTTGCGCGCATAAAACGCTTACTAGATCCACACTAGACGCCTAACGGTCGTTGTCACGCTATGCATGATTACGTTAAGAGCACGTTTATTTTATCTATTGTTGTTATGTACTGTATTTTAGTGTTTACTGCACTTTATTACCATCTTGCAATTTTCTTTATCTTTGATGCTTGAATGTCGGAGTTTAAATGTGGGAGTTTCGATTTGTATTAGTAATACGTCAGTAATATTTGGATGCAAGAAAGCTATCGAAGTAATCGTCGGAGGCTCGGGAAGGGCTTTAGGCGGCGAACCCGAGCGCAAGCCAACTGATCCGTGTAATGAAAGTCTGAGTCGCCCCGCAGCGTTTCTCCACCTTGCTGCGTTTTCTTATGCATAATCGTAACTATTCCCAAAAGTACATAGATGTCCGTATTTCACTTATTTGTAAGTATCTCGTATCGTTCTTGTATTCAAATTGTAGTCTGTGTTGTATGAAGTTTTAGTATTTTAAAGGTGTAAAGTATCAAATTTGGTCCAATGGTTTTTCCACTGCTTTCAGTTGTTCAAAGAAGTTTCCAACGGGTTCGGATCGTTGGTCGACCCTTGCCAGGCTTGTTTTATGCGGGCCCATTGAAGACGAGCCCTACACTACGTCAGACGACATTCGCCCTAATCCGATTATGTGTAACAAAATGCTACGCGCAGCCATTCACCACATGCCAACATGAGCAGCCAGGCTCACTCAACCGTTATTGAAATTTATGTGTATTTTGACAGGCATTACCTACACATCAATTCATGGAGATCAGTAAGTGAAGTTAATTATTTGAATTGGTGAATCATGTTTATCAATTGTACCTATGTGTTGAGTAACATTCTCGGGATTTGAATACTACTAGCATGTACATCAGTATACTTTTTTTAAGCAAGCTTTCTCGAAAGAACTTAACTCCTATTTTTAGTTCTCTGGGTTGTACAAATTCGGAACTTCAGACTAAAGCGGCAGTTGAAGTAAATTTTTGAAATAATTGTCTGGCTGTCGTATTTTCTCGACGGAACCGCCGCCGCCAGCCGCGACAAGTTCTGCAGTATACGTTACATCTAGCTGTTCGCTGCCGTGCACTTTATGAAAGGATTTATATGAGCAATGCCACCATTTTGTCGCCCCTTAAATTAAATATACAGCTCTAACTTTGGCATTGGCTTATTGTCATTTAAGTTTAAATAGAAACAGCTTTTAAGCCGTGATTTATTTGGAGCAACCGTCTTTTATTTTATGTATTTGGAGCCAATTTAAGCAAACCTATAAACTCCGTCACCGATGTAATTTAACGATTCAGGATTATCTGTAATGGGCTACGAAATACAAAAGTTGAGTTATTTACTTAGAATCGTAAAATATATATGTATCGATAAATCGTTTACCTATCGGATCAGAATAAAGGTAATATGTATAAGGTACGTTAAAAAGAATTAACCCTCTGCAATCTAGAAAAATAAATTAAACACACATTTTAAGGTAACCTACCTACATATTTTTACGATATACTTATGTGGTTTCGAGCAATCGAAATCAAATTAGACCATCCACCTTTTCGAATAAACTGACAAAGTTTCCTTGAATCGGCTTCAGTTGAAAGATTTATAGACATCGATTTTTAATCATTCGAATACAAGTGAATAAATAAACTCATCGGTGTCTCTATTAAGGTCACCTAAAAATACGTTTCTGTGATAATGTTGTACATACTTATAAATTACGTAATACGTAGGTACGTACGTAATACGTAGTGTAAAGTACGGAATACTTCGTCGACTCCCTCATGAGGGGTTAGTTATCTTTCATATTGATATATTTAACTATAACACATTTTGTAATCCCGGTCTACAAGGTGTAACATAATGAACGCAAATAATCTTAGGGGCTTATTCTGGTACTCAAGTACAACCACTTTTACTATATATTCTTTTAAACTAGCAAACTATTCCACTTTTACTATGACATCAAATCCAAAAAAACACCTTGCCATACAAAATCGCCGAGCGGCTGACAGCAGTTTATAGGGGGAAGTCGAATTATTTTTTGAGATTTCGATGTTGGTCCCATAATAGTTGTTGTATTTAAGCGCCAGAATCAGCCTTATGAGGATGTGCGTTCATTATATTACATCTTGTATATCTAAAAGGGACCTTGTTACTAGATGTTTCCGTTTCTCATTTCCACGATACTTGAATGTAAGAGATAATTTTGAACGTAATACCTACTTATTCCTATCCATGATAAGGCAGAGGAGGAAAAAATTGATATAGATTAGGAGGTTCGGTGGACGATTATCTTGTTTTTGCTCTCATAATTTGGTATTAAAATTAAACGTTTTGGTAGATAAGAAAACGATTTCTTTTAATATTCAATCGGAATTTTTGTTTGGTAAGAGTTTATTTTTGTTGAGTGTTACGTTAAAGAATAAAAGTAATTTGAAGAGCTGGTACAAAAAATCATGCAATAATCAAATATTTTATTTATATTTTCATCTCGAGTCTTAGGCGCAACACACAAGAGGCAACGGCGTGGCACGGCTCATACGAGCCATGCGTATGGCACGTCCGCGACACTGCCACGCCACGCTCGCGTCACGTCCGCGTTATACTTGTTCCATGCCGACGCCTATTGTAAATGTTCCGCGCTTTTTTGATCACCCTACAAATGGCATCAGGAAAATCAAAACAATGTCTGGTAACTACATATTATGGTAGTGGCGCTTTAAACGCAAAGTATCCTGGCTGCGATACCTACCCATTTTAGGTCACTTCAGAAAAAGAACTTATCTTAATTGGATCGAGTCTAGGTATTTTGCAAAATTCATTCTCTGATACACTTATCACAAGAATTAATATTTTTTTCTTTCGAGACATGACATTCGGTGTGTTGTCTGGCGCATATTTAGGTAATTATGTATATATATATTTACATAAAGCCAAATTATTTCTAGCCCACCCATCAGTATCGTTACATTCATTATGTGGATAATTAGTGATATGCTAGTATTTTAGCTTTGCGATGCGCCTAATAGCATTAGGCTAATTTAGGGAACGATGTTCTGTACAGCCGGCGATCTAGACTGTTTAGGCTTCCCATAATGTGGCTAATTTTACGATCAGCTTCCAACCTCCGTGATAGGAGTACTAATATTATCACTTTATCTTTTTACTGAGTAGCTTTTGTCCGCTATTTTGTCTGCGTGCGATTACGAAGTTGCATAGGAAATGATTTGATGAGTATACCGAATATGAATGTATTGTAATTTTAATCTTATTATAGTTTACAAAACTCAAACACATTTTTATCTCTTTAAGACTCGCCTAACCAAATGAGCTCGAACATAAAAGTTTAACTATAAGCCATTAAAGAGATCTACTAAATATATACCTCGTTCTCCATAATTAGATCAGCTCGATGTTACCAAAATTGTCTTTTGATTTGCAAATATTTACAAATTTGACAAGGAGGTACATATTACGTCTTCGCAATTTATTATATTTTTAATATCAGAGAGATTCTATCTAGCACATAACAATATTAAAGTGTCTCTGGTAAAAAATGCTAATACACTGTCATCAATATTTGCAGTCGCAATCCTGAATTTCGAAATCCTCGCACAATGCTGATAGGTATTATAGGGAAGTTTTATATTTTACCTTATCTTCGATTCTAAAAAGCATCTTGTTGAATCTTAAGACGTTTTGGGCAAAGAAAATTGATAGATATTTGGCTTGAGATTATAGCAGTTATGTACTTCATTACCCTAGTGAAATTTAGCATACAAAGACTTGCTTTGAAAGAAACCTCCACGCAAATTCTTTAATCAATGAATGTGAAAATTCTTCTCAGTTGCTAACATTTTAAAAATGAGAAACTCGCTGCAAGCTAATGATTTCGCCTTCCACTCCCGTTTCTGATGACCATTTACGAACTAGCTCATAAAGTGTTAAACACGGACATGAAAAACACGAAGTCTAACCACCTCACGTTGACTTTCGTCTTATGGTTTCTTCAAAAAGCTATAACATTTTAACAAAACGTAATGCTAATAGCCTTACTCATTTCTTTTAAGTAAATATGGTTCGTTGGTCGTCAATTTGTCACATAATAGCGGCTATTAAAACGTCTTTTAACTCAGTAACGTGGGGCTACGAATGCTTCTCATTCATTTTTGATGGTCTGTGCTGGCTCGACGGTTGAGCAAGACCTAATAGGCTATTGTTCTACGTCTAGGCGACTAACTTAATAATCGTCGGTTACGATTATTATTCGACTGTTATTTCGTAATTCTTGAGTTTGAGAACGCCTAACTAGATTTTGTTACTAGTTTTGGCAACGTTCTTGGAATATCTATGTTGCAGCAATCGATTTAATAAAAAATAAAATGACATTCATGAAATTCTAAAGAAAAGTTTGTAAGTATAACTTGTTAGGTACTTATCGGAATGCGTACAGAACACAATGAGAAGTTCGAGTCAAGTAGAAACAACATAAAAAAAATTAAGCTACAAGTTAACAAGTTAAAATGTAGGTACTTACATCGTATTATAGATGTAAAGACATATCTACATATTAAGTAGTGTCACTGAACTCCATTAGCAACTACCTACGTCTAGGTTTGAAAAAAAAACTGTACGCCTCTATAACTTTAGTCATCTATTTGGCTTGAACCACCTAAGGAGATGCAGTAAGAATCAGTTAATACTAGACCTCACGGCAACAGACGAATACCGGTATTAAATAACTAAATTAGTAAAACTGACATACATCTAACGCAGGAAAACCGCACTTAACTCATATAGAGTAGGTACGGACAACAAAATAAGCATTAAGGTAAAACCGCTTACGGTATTTTCTTTTACGGTAACGATGTAGGTAGGCAAATGTAGATAAGGTGTCTTTCGCACATTTGCCCAACAGGCAATGTCGGCAAAAAATCCTTCTTCCCTTAATAAAATGTTTAGATGTATTTAGGCGTGAAAATCTACTTACTCGCGACTTCGAGATATTATTTTTTGTTAGAAGTAAATATGTTTCAAGAAATGTGAGTGAACAAAAATATACTTCTTTAGTATTCATGAGGGTTTCTATGTTCATTTATGTTAAAATATTGATATTAACTTTTAACTACCTACCTATAAGATATTGTTTTTTTTCTATTTTGACACAAGCAGAATTTACCTATTTATTATTTTAGTGTGGGGTTTAGATGTAAATTATTTATTATTCGAAAAAACTTTTTTTTAACAGGTTATTAAACAAGCCTTGTTTTTAACAAGCTTAAAAAATGTTTGGACAATCTATGATGTTGTCTGTACATTAATGCCTAGCTTGCATTCGTGATGATTCATTGTCGACGTTCATTTGACTTCGTAAAAAAGGACATGTCTTTAATGTATGATTAAATAGCCTATAAAATCGCACTTTACACTATTTTACAGACATATTGTCATATATCTCATCTATATAAAAATGAATTGCTGTTCGTTAGCCTCGCTAAAATTAGAGAACGGCTGGACCGATTGAAATATTGGTGGTAGTCCAGGGAAGGTTTAAACGGTGAGAATTCGTTCGAGTGCTACCGGTGAGGTGATATACCTACAAATTTTAAAAAGACAAACAAACTGTCTTGTTATCATACCTATCAAGTTTTAATTATCCAACGATGGCCGCGTAATAATAGATTTTTTATTGTGTCTCTTGACCTTGGCCTAACAGGTTACGTTTCGGTAATATTCTCTTTAAATAAGGTACTAAAAAGAAGCATCCATTTTAACCAAGCATCGAAAAAAAAATAAGCAATCCAACGTGACGTGGACGTTGCAACTCAGCTGAACCGCACGACGGAGAAAATCGCTAAAGGGCAAATGTGACAATTGCAAGCTTGATGGACTGATGACCTAAAAACTCTGGCTTGAGCGGAGAAATAAAACTATAACTGAAGTAGGAATTGTGAAGTTGGTTTATTGTCCTATCCTGGGTAAAATACATAAATAATAATGTGACCGTGAGTTTTTGTTAAAGGGCACGATTGATATCACTATGGGTATTTTTATTTTACTTTATTGGTAAGTATACTAAATTACAGGTAGGTATTGCTATTTGGTTTTTTTTTAGTAAACTTATATTTTATAAGAATTCGGTTCAATAAAAGCTTGGAAAATCATTCATAAATAATGTATTGACTTATGATAAAACTCGTAGAACAAATGTTGTTGTTTATGATGTTAGCTATCAAGTCGTGCGAGGTTGTTGATTTTTTTTAAATAACCCTGTATAGGCCTCACCCAGTGACTTTCAGATTGGCCGGTTGGAAACGGCCTGCATTCATCGGCTTCCTGCAACCTTTTAGTAGGTCGTCTGTCTACTTGTGGCTGGACGTCCCATACCGCGCTTGCCGGTACGTGGCCTCCATTCCAGAACCTTTCTGCCCCGTCGGCCGTCGGTGGTGGTGGTTGGTTTTTTAGATAATGATTCTAAAATAGTATATGACATACATACAACACAAATAGAATTTGACTCAACAAATAGGACGTATCTAGTACTTAAACTAGTCAGTAAGGAACTTAATTACAAAGAAATAAGAGGTATTTCTAAAACGTTAGTATGATTATAATGCAAAATATTCTTATCTAAGAATCATCTCTAGCTAGGCAGAAATAGATACTATATTTTATCGGTATAAGTTTGACGGGTGATCAAATACACAATATTTTGGCCAGGTTATTTAAAATATTTATTTATAAAAAAATCGAATGACTATCTTTTGCTCGGTAATTGTTTGAGTTAATGCACATTAGTATGTGCCTGCGTCTATTTCTGATAAAAAAGTGAGTTCGTTTGTATTGCATCCAATACAAACAGTAGTTTTAAGGGAAACCTGTAATAAGCTTTCCTACTTTAAAGTACCTCAATAAATGTCTGTATGTTACTCAGTTCATACGTACAATGTAGTATCATTGATGAGAATTCAATTAGTATTCTTTTTATTTGGGCTTATACTGCCAGGATTCACTGGTTTAAGAACGTTCTGTTGCTGATAAAGTGAACATTTTCTCCGCCGAGTCTCATAGATAAGAATCTCATGTTGACTCAAGACGACACAATCTGAGTGAGTAAAAAACCAGGATGTCGACGCGATAACCGAGTTTGTTATCAAAATTAAATATTTTAACTGTGTTACATTTTTGAAGGGATAATGGGAACTAGGGGGACCGAAGTAACACACTACAATTTTATGTTCTTTGTGTTAATAATTGTACAATCTACATCGATGTTGTTATTGTGCGGCATCAGATAGATTATATAAATAATAATAACAAGTTACGCTTATACTCTTAGTATGAGCTATCGGACAATGAATATTCTCATTGGCGTCAATCAGCACATCCAGATGCAGTTTGATTAAACACATGTGTCTAAATTTGATCTAAATCGGGAAACGATCCTTTGCGTACATACACATAGTGTATTTCTTGGGCAATTGCGCTATATACCTATTACATATTTACTTTATAACAGACAGAAAGATACAGTGTAAACATCAATAGACGGGATTATCAACACTTAATGTTTTTATACGACAAATAATAGAGATCACCATCAAATATGAATACTTGTGGCTCTTGCCAAAAATTATGATATAGATAAATATTACTATTTATTTCATGTCTCGCTTAGATTCTCTAGTTGTAGATTTTACTGAGCTCATATAATAAACGAGAACACTTTACTATTGATGTCACAACATCACTCAGTATTCAAGCAGAGGATAGTAAAATTAAACGATTTGAGAGCAGTGCCGAGCCATTTTCGTATTAATGTTTTTTTCCTTCTTTATCGATAACGTTAATGGAATGTGATTTTAACTAACAGAATTTAAAATAAGTTTTAATCTAAAATTTCCATCCGATAGAGAAATCTAAATAGAGCTATTTTAAACTGTACACCTGTAGCATCTGCATGAGGCATTTAGTGATTTGTAAATACTTCTGAATAATTTAAAGGATTCAGGACCCAAGACGATTTGACAGTAAGTTCTAAATCTCATGGACGGGTTAGGTGGTACTGGATTACGTACGCGTCGGGCGGCGGTGTGAAGGCCTCGCTCGACTGGCTCCCGCCAAAATCGAGAACCAGCATGACTTGTCCCAAAATTTGCATACCGAGCTATCTCCTGCCGCATTACTTTATGAAATATTCAAACATCATTTACTCCTCCACAATTTAACTTGGGAAGGCGACACACGAGCCTCGGGTCGCGCGGAGTCTTATTATGTTACGTGCCAGCATTTTAGGTCACATGAAAATGGATCCAGTTAATTAAAACTCCTATTTATTAATTCTTGAGTATCGCATAGTACGCTTCCTTTCTGAGTCTTTTCTTGGCCGAACCGAGAAATCATAGACGTCTTATGTTAATAGAATGACTTGCAATAAGAGAAAAGTCTAACAACCAATGGATACGGGGGTCAGTGCAGCTGGCATGTATTTATTCAAATGTAGATGGGAGCATGAATAAATTAGATGCAATATCAATGCCAGATAACAACAGTAATTGCCCTATAAAGACGCGGAACGATGTCACAACGCCTAGAAATGCAATTACGTCCGCAAGCATGCTCTCACGGACATATGTAGCTATAAAACGACTTTTACCACAGCATTATTGTCATATTAGTCTCCAGATTTAAGGAGAAATGGACCAAAAATGATTTTTATTCTGCAAGGAAGATCGCAGCTTGAATATTCTCGGTAAATAGAAATATCACAATTTGTCCTGGATTTCTTGAGCGCCAAGTCCATTGTCCTTATTTGCGAATTATGCCACAGAATCTACAGATTTGAATTGAACGAAGTTCAAGAGCTCAATATAAGTTATTTGGCATATCACCACATTTTCGCAAATATTTATCCCACCAAAGATATTAAGAATTGGGCCAAGATCTTAAAAGTCAAGAACAACCCAAAATTTCAAAATCAAAAGGATAAGTAAAAATAATGATCTTTTTTTTTTAAACTATGGCAACGTCATGAAATTAATGTTATCTTTTGTTATAAATTTTGGTTACAAATGCGATGTTAAATGGTATGACAAATTATGGAAAATATCTAAACTTGATTTAAGTATCTGAAATTACAATCGAGTTAACATGATCTTTAAACAATTGAGCTAAAATAAAATTAATTAATGTAAACATATTATAAGACATGGTAAATATTATGATGTAGGAGCTAATTGCTAAGCATACAATGCTGCGAGATGACGCATCAAGTCGTATAATACGCAGCAACTCTTACAGCCAAATGGATGGCAATATGGACCGTTTGCCGATGCATTTTCTGGGAATAGCATGCGAGATCATAAACTGTCTTCACTTCATAGGGGCATAATTCAAAAATTTGGCTGTAAATTCCATAGCGAGCACAAATGGCAGGGCGTAATATGGTCTACTGTATGTCGGATTTAGGATATTTCCAAAGCTTCACGAATATGTACGACGTTCGCTTCTCGAGATAATATGCTGCCGTTTTGCCAATGCCGTCGTTAGTTCACCTATTGAAAACCTTCCATATGAAATTGGCGATTCAATCTCGAGCGTTAAGCGGGCCACCATTTTACACTATTCAGACAGTGAGGTGCTATTCGGGGAGTAGCACTGAAGCACCTAAGCGGATTATTCTAAAATATACTTACAAAATCGTCCCGGAAAATGTTTATATGTAAAATATACGAAGTCTTTTCTAAGCTGTATTAGAAACGTTTGAGAATTCTAGAACAGTGTGCGTGTTAGATTTACTTTGTTTTTACATCTTTAAATATTTTCACATTATGATATAACTTCTTTTTTTTTTGCAATATCCTATGAAGCATTCTTATTTTTACCTAAGTACTTATTTAAAATTTAATAATGGTGCAGTAGTACCTGTTATTTTTAATATTCTGATGAATAGTTTAAGTTATGACATTGCTGGTATATCTGTTAACTGATGACAATCCACCACACACACTCCAAGCAGTAAGACAGAAACAACATACTCGACCGGTAGATCTCTAGTCGAGGTCCGGTCTGCGGCTGCGGCGCTCGCTTACTCTCTGTCGTTAGAAACCAAAGCTTCACAAAATAGAGCACATTGAAATTTAGCAACTGTCTGCCCGAACGCATTACCGACTCCGCTACTGTATTTATAAATATTCCTCCGACGTATTCAGCTGACAGCTGACTTATAGGTCAAGTTATATTTTAAAACATTTTCACTTGTTTATTTATGGTAAAATAAATGACGTTTAAATTTTTTTTATAATTCAATGTTTATTTGTAACTTCGAGCTCGTCGAGGAGTTCTTTTTCGTACACTACTGTACATCCAAATGATTTCTGTGTATTAATTAGCAGTTACGGTTAACTCAACTCTTTTGTGTTATCATACATTTCTCAGTATCTTGTTCCAAAGTTGAAAGCGACGAGAGCAAGGCGGTAAAATATGGGTTGCGCAAGACTATTTGACAAACGGTATTATTTTATTCGTAGTTGAATACGCCACTATGAGAACGGACATATGCGTGTATAAACTGTCATTAAAATCAAATTTTGGCGTTCTTCCAAGCCTCAGAAATATTGTTTGCTTTCTTTATAGAATGGATAAGCACCGAACTCTCAAGATCTGTGCTTATCTTGCCCTATTATACATTTTTTGCAGCAGAACAGCCAAAGATTGTACCTTAAATGGTTTCTTGTAGGATTTAAATTTTCCGAATTGCTTTTCTTTGAATTTGTTTGCAGCACGTGCGGTTGCGTTTCGCAATAACGAAAGGTGGGTAATGTTTATGCGTTCCCAATAAAAGTGGCGCGACGACAAAATGCTATATTTTTTCGTTGTTTCCTTCGGCATTATGTCTGCGAGTCCGCGCTTCATCTGTAGGCACCTCGTTACTCCGCCGAATAATTTGTCCATTGACATGATGGATGTTAATGTCACCGGTCGTATTGTGGCGGTATTTAGCGCGCCTTTGAGAAAGTGATAAATCTAGGATGACTTCCTGAATACAAATTCAGTTTAGGCAAAGACACTGGAGATTGTGAACCAACATACTAAATGTCACCGGCCGTGAAGTTAGCTTTTCTATGTTGCTTGCATGAGACTATGATTTCAAATGTATTTGCTCGTAAACATTTATCATCCTGTCTTAGTTTTACTGACTGAAGAGTGAGCGTGTAAGATTTGCTCGTGTAACGGTTGAAATACAAAATGAGTCATTAATTTTAAACCTAGTGTGGTATTGGTAAAAAATAAATTACTCACAAGAAGCTCCCTAATAGGGTATGGTAGGGAGATTTAAAATAGTTTTTTACCGATATAGACATAGACATCACGGATAGAGATCGTGTTGAGAATGGAATGGTAGCTCTGGGACGTTTCATTTGTTTTGGCGCTTAATAAACTAAGATTAGATTTGGTTTTTGCCAGACGTAAGTAAACTAAACATTGTTTGTTAAATAATTGTGATTTATCAAATACAATAGTAGAAATTAAAAAAATGTAATTGATATGCCTATTGTTTAACTAGGTAACAGGAATAGATATTCGTTGATGTCAGTTTTCGAATTCAAATAAACGAAGTCTAGTTTCACAGTAAGTGGTTCTTTAGCTTTAAGTGTTAATTGCCAAGTCGTGTGTGGTTTACATTTTCATTGAAGTTAACTTACCTCTTTTGGTAAAACGAAACATAAAACTAGCTACGAAATACCAACACGTGTCGTGTCTGTCAATGTTTCTTTATTAAAAAAGACATTTGCCAGTATCCTTTTTCATTAAATAAATGACTGCTCCTTTATAATATTAAACTGACTGAATGAGATATTAACGTTATTTCAAACAGCCAACGTACGGAACACTGAAGTTTCCTCGCGTCACCACTAGGTTCAGTCCTAAAATAAAAGCGCCCAGCAACCCATTGATTGATGCGTAGTCACACGGGCGTCTTACTTTTGACAGGCCACGTCAGAAAAAGGAGTGTGAAGCGAAGTGGTGTTTTTTGTCTGGAACACTACACCGGGAGACGGTCACATGAGTTAATGAATTCGGGACGGTTGCGTCTGGCAGGAAATCGCAATCACGAGCCGAGTTTTTAAATCAGTTTCGTTTTACGAATTCACGTTCGAAAACGTTGTCAAACAAACATTATTCTGGGGTTCGAGGTCGACCATAGCGTTCGTAGCATCACTAAAAGCAAATACTCGTGGTTTTGTTTATTGTTCCATGTTCTAAAGCATTTCAACATTTTAAAATACTTGGTCCGTCATGAGTAAGATTACCTACTGCAACCTGTCGAGGCTCAATAGGTATCCTCGACATAACGCCTGTGAACAAACGTGTGAAAAAATCATAATATATAAAAAACCCAAAAACCGCCAGCGACGAAATGTATAAGTACGGTTTCACTATATTAAACCCATTACGTTTTCATAAAATCAGCCTCCAAAACTATGTAGTATAGAAGTAATTATACTGTATGCTTACATTGATTTTTCTTAACTTCTATTTTTATCACTAACATTTTAATATCATTTAATATATATTTTGTGTTTGCGTGTGTGTTTGTGTCTTGTGTGTGTGAGAGAGTGTTTGTGCTCGTGTGTGATTATGCAATGTTAAATTGTGCTTGTGTCTTTATTGTTCATTATGTTTTGTTTTGTAGCTATCGTAAAAAAACAAGACAAGATTTTTATGATTTAATTTAATATTTACTTTTTTACTTATTCTTTAGGTTCGAATTACTGTTAGTTATTATTGTTTGTGGTGTGTAACAACAGCAGTAAAAACTTTTTGAGTTTGATTACGATGTTCGATGTAATTATAGTATATTATACGATTATATAATAAGCTTATATTATTTTATAGTATACATACGCTTATGTTTTTAGGTTAAATATTAAATTTATAGTACTTCGTAATGATAACTTTTTTATATTACGAACTCCAAAGATTTCATAGATCACAGCAACAATCGATTCTTCAGAATCTAAAAAATATTTATTACCTATTGTATCATTAATCATCAATTATCCAGTATACCACATCGTTTCTGCAGTAAATGATTGTATATTTTTGATATACATATTATGCTTATAAAAACTACATTTATGACATTTCTGGCGAATCCTGAGTTTTTTTTGGCCATGTCTTGTATCGAAGTTTGAATAAGTAATTGTGAATATCATGTGAAAAATGCCGAGCCTGTACGAGATTAGTATGGCTCTCAAACAGTTTAATAACAACAAGGCGCATGGGAACGACGGAGTTACGGCTGAGCTTCTGAAAGCTGGCGGTACGCCGATTCTAAAAGCTTTGCAGAGGCTCTTTAACTTCGTCATCCTCGAGGGCAAAACGCCATAGGCTTGGCCCGTGCCAAGAACAGCACCACCACGCCCCCGTGGGCGTGGTGGTGCTGTTCTTCAAAAAGGGCGATAAGTCTTTGCTGAAGAATTACAGACCTATCTCGCTTCTGAGTCATGTCTATAAGGTGTTTTCGAGAGTCATCATGAACCGTCTCGCACGCGGGCTTGACGAATTCCAGCCTCCCGAAGCCGGTTTCCGTAAAGGCTACAGTACCGTTGATCACATCCACACGATCAGGGCCATAACCATGAACTCTTAAAACAATCTCAAAGTTGTCAAATCTGTCAATTTTGGTACGTCATTTCATACAAAATTTGACAGAAATGATAATGTTTGACAGATTTGTGATTGTTTTAAAAGCTCATGGTTAGGGCCCAGGCATGTTATACAAAAAACAGAAGAGTATAACCGGCCACTATGCCTGGCGTTCGTGGATAATGAAAAAGCCTTCGATTCGATTGAGACTTGGGCAGTGCTCCAATCTCTCCAGCGGTGCCAAACTGACTACCGGTACATCGAAGTGCTGAAGTCTTTGTACACAAATGCCACCATGTCAGTACGTCTCCAGGACGAGAGCTCGGAACCAATTCAGCTGCAGCGAGGTGTAAGACAGGGAGACGTAATTTCCCCGAAACTATTCACCGCAGCGCTGGAGGACGCTTTCAAGCTCTAGAACTGGAGAGGACGTGGCATCAACATCAACGGCGAGTGCCTGACTCACCTTCGTTTTCCCGATGATATCGTGGTCATGGCTGAGACCCTAGAGGATCTTGAAGCAATGCTCGATGATCTCAGTACAGTCTCCCAACGAGTGGGTCTTAAAATGAACATGGAAAAGACGAAAATCATGTCTAACTCCCATGTCGCACCCACTCCTCTTATGGTTGCAGGCTCTACTCTGGCAGTCGTTGACCGCTATATTTACCTTGAACAAACAGTCCAGCTAGGTAAGTCCAACTTCCAGAAAGAGTTCGATCGTCGAATCCAACTCGGATGGGCAGCGTTCGGGTAGCTACGTAATATCTTCTCCTCACAAACACTACCGCAATGCCTCAAGACCAAGGTATGGAATCAATGTGTGTTGCCAGTGATGACATACAGATCTGAGACGTGGCCGCTAACGATGGGCCTCATAGGAAAGCTCAAGGTCACTCAAAGGGCGATGGAGAGAGCTATGCTCGGAGTTTCTCTTCGCGATCGAATCAGAAATGAGAAGATCCGGAGGCGAACCAAAGTCACCGAAGTAGCTCTCAGAATCGCAAACCTTAAGTGGCAGTGGGTGGGGCACATTGCTCGCAGGACTGATGGCCGTTGGGGCAGGAAGGTCCTTGAATGGCGGCCGCGGACCGGAAGGCGTAGTCTTGGTAGGCCCCCCACAAGGTGGACCGACGATTTGGCGAAGGTCGCGGGAAGCCGCTGGATGCGGTTGGTACATGATCAATCTTTGTGGAAATTCTTGGGGGAGGCCTATGTCCAGCAGTGGACGTCTTTCGGCTGATGGATGGATGTGAAAAATGTCGTTCCGACTTTTTGACTTTTTTCAAAAAGGTTAAACTACAGGGCAAACCCTTATCACAATCGTCTTTGTTTTAGGCTCAAATTGTAGCTGACTAAATTGTCTAAAGGAATTCTCTCAAATTTTTGATATTCAAAATATCGAGCGCCAAAATAAAAAATTCGGAATTTTTTTTTTCTTTTCCACTATTTCGGCCATAACTTTTTTTCGTTTGTGACTTCCCCGAAATAATTCTTTGAGTACCTTACAGCTCTCGTTAATACACTTCTTTTGAGCATTTTTTGAATATCATATCATCATGACTCTCCAAGATATAAGGAAATCGCTCTTTTTCGTTAAATCGCAGCCTACACTGGTACGAACGAAAAGACATTTCCAATGTCTAAATGTGTAAAATTTTTTTTACATGAGTTAACGAATGCTCAACGCGACTGTAAATTTGAGCAGGAAACGCATCATGACACGTTAGTTCCTAAAAAAATGTTTTTTATATTCCGAAAACTGTTTCAAAGTTGAAAAAACGCGAAAGTAAACATTGTGAGGAAATATGTCTGTCATTCGTTGTACAGTCGGATTCCGAAATACCTAATCCATTCATTATGGTCTTTAGTGTCGTCGTGTGTGTGTGTATAGAATGGATCTCCATAATTTAATGAACTCGTTCTTTAGAATTAGGGAATATTGCTTAAGATGTCTTTTGGAGTTCATAGCTTTTAGCCCTAATAATCGGAACGCATTCGGAAAGCTACTAAATGCATAACCAACGGACATAAAGAAAAGATAAATTCTACTATTATTACTTTGTTTTTGTTTGTCAGAAATAAGGATCTATTCCACCTTAATAAATAAGATACAACTGAATGTTGCAACTAATAAACGATTTTAGGATTCTCGAGTAAACTTTATCACAATTTGGAACAGACACATAGAGACAGGCGATTTGTACACGTTTTCTTTAACATATTCAATCAAGACTGTATCTAGACTTCTTAAAAAGACGACATTAACCTTCCCAAGCTCATAAAACAGTAAACGCTCCGGTTTAATGTCAGCTTATCGTCCAATCTCGTTCCCGATTACTCATCGAAAGATCCGATTTATAACTACTTACCGATGAACACGATTTAATTTCAATGAAATGTCAACCGAGTGCCAAGATAGTACACAATACTGTTAGTATCTATACCTAATTATAGCTTTCTAAATGTTTTCATTGACACGGCTGGTTGACACAACTCATGACAACGGCATGTTGTCAATCACCACACTTCATCACCGCCCAGATTGGCAAACATTGATGCTTTATATTTAACAGTTCGTTAAAATTTAAGTCTTCAAATAGAGCTCCGGTACGTTAAATCGCTTCCTTTGTGGATTTTGCCATCATTAAAAAGTAGCGTTCACTTGGTTCAATTTTTTTATTCGAGCTTGTCCTAGTCCTAGCTTTATACTATGTTATTGGATGGACCTGTAATCTCAGCCAGGTATTAATTGGCTAAATCCGCGTAGATACTATAATGTTCACGTATCTTGGTTGATACTTCAAAAAATATTCACCACTTTTGATAGGGCTACCTTCTGCCTGTGGTGTTTGTCTGTGTAGACTTCAGAATTAATAGAAATTACCTCCCAAAGTACAATAAACATATTAACCCGTGTCTTATTGTTATAGGTTGTATGAATTTGGAAACATAGAAGCAGGCACTCTTTGGTTATGCGCATAATAAATGATGTAGAAAACTAAAACGGCAGCATAAATCAGAAAACAGTAGTGCTAGCGGCAAGTCGATTGCTGGGTACATCTCTATGAATGGTTCCCAGCACTAGCTGTTGTCATCTGCCATCGGAGCGTAATCATTTTGCGGGTCGTAGGTACTTGCTTTCCGTATCAATATATTTAAATTTTATATTATAACTTTTTATTTTGAAGATCCTTTTAATAGTAGGTGGGTAGTAGAGTCACGCATGAATATATTTACATTCACTGGACCTTTGTACAACGGAATAAGTTACGAAGTGTATATGTCGTAACCCGATCTTAGAATCGAACACTTAAAATGTTTGTTTTTAATGAAACGACCAACATAAACCGGCCAAATCGTTAAAACGACAACGTTTGATGATATGTCAATCAACGTTTGGCCATATCATTAAAATAGGTTAAAATACGTTTACAAGTTACTGGAAGTTGTTTAGTAGGTACACATTTTGGGTAATAGATAAATAAAAAAATAAAAATATTTGTAATTTAAAAAGAGACTAACAATAAAAAGATTTAAATAGTTAAATAACCTAACTAACGTCCCAAATTACATGTTAAATGCCATGTTTTTTTGAGGATGCGCCCGTTTTACGAGTGACTTTCATAAAAATCGCCTAGCTTGATGTTTGATTGATAGTTCACTGCACTTTAATCTTCAATTTACACATGAATATTCACTTTAAGAATAGAATAATTGACCGCCGCCATGATGTACCACAATACTAAAGCGACATCAGCGCCTCTACCGGTGGATAATATAACTGTTTTACGATATTACCATCAACGTTTGGCCATTTCATGAAATAGGTGATCATATCGTCAAACGCTGACTGATTCATTGATCTGGCCTAACCGCATCATGATGTGGCCAGCGGGTTCTGTGCCGTACCATGAAAAACGACCATTTTATGAAATGATTGACCACGTCATGAAGTGACTAATTCTAAGATCGGGCACGACATATACATTTGAATGCTCTTGACTGTACATAACAAATCTTTGTGTCGAAGGTATCGCCATGTTTATTCGATATTTTCGTGTAGATGATTGAGTTAGACGGCGTGCGCAGGAGGCTGGGACGCAATCTCCGGTGCAAACTGCCCGTGGCGCGTTTCTTGCCACCCTCGTACCTAGTCTAGTATCCTTGCTACTTGTCTATAGCCTACTAGGGGAGGTGAGCCCAAAGCGGGTATACCGCCCAAAGCGCGTAGCCTTCGTTATTCACGCATACAATCCCATTGTGCAAATGTGTGCATGTCGCGGCATCGCCCGAACGCGTTCCGACACGAATCCGTTTGGCCGAAACATCGGCGACGCGCGGCGGAGCTCTAAGACGCGAATGTTTTTATTTGCCTGTTTCACAAAAAAATATCAAGGTATGTGAATATGAATTACTTCATTCTGTTTAAAGTTGTATAAAATCTGTTACTTGTGTATTATTCTGCATCAAAACAACGTAGAATTCTCATTGTTTGAGCAACATTTCTGATAAAGTTTTTAAGTTTATTTTACAAAACGTGAAAAAGTATCTTTTGGGCAAAGCGGGTATGGGCAAAACGGGTAAACGGTTCATGGTTGGGCCCATGAACAATGCAAAAGCTATTTAGGTGTAGGGGCCTGCTATTGTGATCTATGTCAAGAATAAATTGCCACAGATCATTCAATATATTTTGAATGTTTTTTTATTTTGTAAACGGTAGTGTTACTTTTTTATAATTTTATTATTGTTTTCATATTTTGGAACTGTTCACAAAACCTTTCTTTTTGATAAATAAATGTTGCAGTAACTATAATTAAGACTGACGAATGTGATTTAAAAGACTGACTTGTAATAGTTTTGCTATAAGCTACATAGCAATAATTTTTGTTTAGTTATAAGATTGCCCCAGGCGCCATACCCGCTTTGGGCACCCCCTGCGGGCAAACCGGGTAAAATGACCGACTGATTAGTTTTTGAATTTTTAAAGTGATTTATTAAAAGAGAAGTGATTTTTAGTTTTGATTACAAAGTTTAATACATACTTGTACGAATTATTAAAAATAAATAACTTTGCAACTGCAGTAACGTCTTTTTTATTGACTCAAACCTTAAGTTACCCGTTTTGGGCCCATCTCCTAGTCGTTGTGAGCCGAGAAAATGTGGTCTCTTGTCGTCACTCTCGTTGCTAGTCTGGAATCATTGCCGCTTGTGTAGTGTTTCTCACCCGAGCACACGTGAAATATCAATATTAACATATTATTATCTTAAAGTTAAAACGCTGCAAGACGCTACGGACGGAGCTCCTTAGCGTAGCTTAGAGTCGAGTAGGACGAACTTGGCGACACCCTTTCTGAGGTCCGGGTTTAATTCTTAGTGAGGTCAATTTATATCGCCCTTTTTATATTGTTCGGGTCTGCGTGAAACAACAAAATTTCAATGTGTGTGTGTGTGTGTCTTGTTTTGTTGGGCTAACGAGGTAAATGAGATTGCAAGATTTTAAACGCAACTAAGAACATCTGCCTGCAAGTCGCGGTATATTTTTCATTATATTGGTGTTACTTATAAAAAAAAAGATGAAATGAAATAAAGGTTTAAGTATTTGTGGGGGGTTAATTACAGTACTTTTATATCTGCCATCTGGCTGACCCACTGTCTCCCGCACCACAATGCAAGGCGCATATTCCTTCCCGCTCCGCAGCCCTCAAACCGTTGTCACTCCGCCCTGACAGCCCCTGAGACGCTCATAAATCCGGGATAATTAATTAAGAGCCTGCCTGCAGCGTCAATCGATGTAAATAAATGTATATGCTGAAATGTGTCACTTTATAACTTGTTACATGACATAATAATATTAATTAAGTCTTGGATTTAACTTTTTTTTTTCATAGGCATAATGAAAAGATATTCTTTCTACAGTGAGGCATGTTATTTCGTCTTGTATTTTTATTAAGGATTAAAGCTAATTTAGAGTACTTAAGTGCAAATTTATAAGCGACAACAGCATGCACTTATATTACTTACTTATAACACAACGTCATACCTTAATATTTTCTACAGTAGTAGGCTGACTACAATATTATAAGTATGTATTTAATTAATATTATCGACTATTTTTTCATCAAAACGATTAAACAAATCAAAATCGTAAATTTTCAAAGTATTTTTACATTTCATGATCTCTTTACGAGTCGTACGGCTTCAAATCCGTCATCTGATTTCACCCTATGTGATTGACACATTCTTCTGTAAGTATATTTAGCGCGAGTATTTTGTGCCTCACTCAACATTCTACATGCTTCGTTTTATTTCCAAAGCGTTCGTCACGGAAATTCGAGGGATATTTTCCGATCGCAGTTAAGGATCTAGTTTCCGCAGTCGCGCGATAAACAAGTTATTGGCGTTAGTGGGAGGTGGGAACCTGGGAAGTGGGGAGTTGGGGTAATTCACCCGTGTAATTAATAAACGAAGCCAAAGGAAGCTCCGTACATTTGACGATTTGCGACCTAAAACGTGACTTGCTGCAATCTACGCGTTGCTAATTCGAAGAAAAATATGTAGGTAAGGTAAATTATGGTTTCGATTGGTAAGTAATAAGAATGTTTTGTTTTCTTTAGTATTCAATGCATAGTTTACGTTTCTTTATTATCATAAATCATACGAAGGATACTACCTATAAACTTGTTATATAGATAACGAAGATAACGAAAGTATCCTAGAAAGTAATGTCCGACCGAGCCTAGTACTTAGTGTAACATTTTTTTTAAGTTATCCGTTACGTATGACGTTTAGATCTTGAATTTGTAAGTTTTTAACGCTTCAAACCATACCATTTGGATTTTATTTTTAAAGCACCCCAATAAATAAACTTACTCTGGCTATTTATTTTGGTACAACGCTTATTTAAATGTATATATTTAGAAACTTCATTTCTAGTAGAACCAAAAGTGTTTGTATCTATTTCCGCGTCAAAACTATTAACGCATAAGAGATTGTCGGAACCCGTTGCCTCCAACATCAGTATTTATTTTACTCCAGTTTACACATACATATTGTCCTCGAAGATGTGTCAGGCGTCTCCTCACTTCGATAAAATGCGCTACGCGGAATACAGCTACCAAGAGTTTCAGTCAAACAAATTACAGTTCTAACCCTGAACTTATAGGGTGTATTTTTCACTGAGCGGCACTCCAATAGCTTTCAACAAGAGGCGCAGCTAGGGCTGCCTCCTATGAAAATAGCCACGGGAGTTAAAACAAATAGAGTGACTTTGCAAATAAGAGATTTTGGAAAAATACAATATTAGGAAGAAACAGAACTGCCTGAGGCTATATGACAAAAGTAACTAGAGCTATCAACACGAGTAACATAATAGAGTTTATGAATTTTGGTCTAACCAAGTTAATCAAATTTTGGTATCAAATTAAAATTGTACTTAAATCGGCAATTTTTTATTACATTGTTGGTTCATATCAATATTGGAGTCTTTGTGGTGAACATCTCATTACACATGCATAATAAGCCTCTTCTTCTTTATGATTTTCATGTTTTTCTGGAATCTTGGTAAATTTTACCCAGAGAAAAAAGCTTTAAGTAGTTTTAAAATACACCCTTGGATTATTCGATTATTGTATTATATCGACATAGTAAACATTCAGCAAACTGGGTATGCACCATTCAAGGTGCTTTATATCCGGGTCAAAGTCCAACTGGATTTTTGTAATGAGATTTGGTGACAATCGTGGTCGTAAGCCTCCAAGCCCGTAGAATCCGGGTCAAACAAGAGATGCGACAGCCCTAGCCACAGTTCATTTGTTTCCGTTAGCACTTCTGGTCCACAGATTCTTCGTCGAAGTATCAGTTGTCCTCTTGATTAGCGAAGCACGACTGGTGACATAGTTCAGCTTTGACCGACAAAGCAAACAATCATGGCCGGTCGTCGTTTCACTTCTCTTTAGGGATCCGCGTGAAAGCTTATGGTAAGATAAGGCTAAAATTGAAGCTTTTCTAAATAAAAATTACAAATATATACTTGGGTTTGAGTTTTTCAATGTTAACAGACTCTACAAAAGTATCATTTTAATTGACGTGGTCCGGAATTACGGAATCTGGACGTATCAATTTACCATGATGTAAGACCGATATCAGAACTTCATGCTAGCTAACTCTTACCACATCGTGCCATAGATAGATAAAAATCATAACACACCATTTTGATAAATCTGAATTCCACATGCAGAAATAATTATATAAATATGCTGTCCGGCTACGCGACACTTTAATTGTCATAGTATCGAAGTAAGTGTTAAAGAGTACCAGATGGTGAAGTTTACCGAACTACCAGTTATAGTTAAATTGACTTGATTCGGGAATCGAACCTATCTTTGCGTTCTATTATAAAACTTGTTTAAGGTGCTGAATAGTAGTTACAACTAGCGCCACCGATGTTTAGCGCTGGGCGAAAGATGCGCACGATTACGTGATTGGTTTACTTACGCACTACTGTGCGACGCGCCTGCACCGCCAGCCGTGATTGGTTATTAGCTCCACGCACACGTGCCTCTAAAACGATTATCGTCACATTAGTTGCGCAAAGCGATCCCCACTCCTTGCCCCAGTGCCCGGGTACTGTAAATATCGTTACTAGTTTACTCATTGATCATTTAATAAACATAAATAAACGAGCATGACTCTACAAAACACCTTATTAATCTTTATGGGCTAAATTATGCCTATTGTAGTATTATGCCTATTGTAAAATAGCGCTAATGACACATGAATCCAAGCACTTTTTTTCCTCTAGATATGTTTATCTTTTACATAATTTTATCCGTGCATTGTGAAACAGGCCCTTAAAGTGGCCTTTTACGAGTTGAAGTCACACTACAGTCAGGTTCAAAAGTAGCTGATAAAAAACCAAACCTGATCTCCTTATTACACATTTGTAAAGTGATTTTTTCAGACTATTGCGATTTGTTTTGAAAAGTGTTTCTTTTAGAAAATTCAAAAATATTTTCATCTGCTTCTGATGTTGACTGTATCCATGGTAATATCACACCTTGGTTCGTGCTGTGAAATAGTAAACACATGATATCTTATTTAGTGAGTACTGTCAACCGTAAACCGTCGACCACCGGGTCGACAAGGGATTCAAAAATGTTATTGTATAAAAGGAAAAATATTCCACTTTTGAATTATGTAAGAGGAAAACCATAATAAGATAAACTTTACCTTAAATAGTCGAGGAAAGTGATAATGTTGTTAATAAGTGATATTCTTTATACTAGATCTTTAAATTATTGAGCGAATCCAAAGCTAAGACATACTTTAAAATACTTGGTATCGGTAAACATATCAAACCTCCTATAAGTAGTTATACCTATAAGTACACAAAGATTGTGTTATTCCTACATAAAATGGATAGCTGCCGCTTCAGAAGCAATTCCACGTTCTAAATTAAATATAGGGGGTCGCTGCTGCGTAGATAGCTTGTAAACTTTGCTTTTCGCAACGCCCACGATAGTCTAGCGAAAAAAACATCACCACTCGTAGGTAATTTTAAAATAGGCTAAGAAAGTGGCTTACTCACTTTTCTGCTTGCCAGTCCAACGATATTGTGTTCGTAGTTGAGCCACATTAAGAGAGACTGGACTAGGATGGTTAGAACTAGCGTAATAAATAAAACTATACAACACAGTTTTATGTGATACGGACTATTCGAAACGAATCAAAGAAGCCCAAACACAATGGTTTTACTAGTCGGACAGGGAAACTTGTCAATTAAAGTGTGATCGTCAATGATCTGATGATGAAGCTAGGAGAATCAAAACACGATATAAGATTGTTACCGAATATCACATACAAAGTTAGAAGTAGAATAATTAATTAGGGATAAAGACCAGAACTAAAATTTAATAACATACTTAGTTGGTATTGTTGGTAAGTTAGTTAGCTGTTGGTTACAAGTAAAAATAGTTAACGTATGATACCTAAATTGGAGCATCTTTTACCCAGCAGAGGATAAAATTTGGGTGAATATTTGCATATAGGTACATACTTACCATTAAAGCCGTCCTACTTAGTTTGTGAGTTTGTGTATGCGGCGTTTAGTTCATAACAATAAAATTGATTTGCGCACAAGATGGCCGTGCGAAACCGCAAGAGGGTGTCGTGAGACTGGGAACGCAACTAAGTTTGTTTGAGGGAGTTGCACACAAAACAATTTATTAATCTTATTATGAATAAAATAATTATAATAACAATTATAACAACCTCCAAAGAAAAAAGGGGAGACAGACAGAAAAGATGAAAACATGTTAAAATCTGTTATTTAATGATGCTATTGAGTCCGCATCTTGCCACTATATTTAAAGCTTCAAGGAGTTCAAGGATCCAAACTACAGAAACTAGTCCATGTGACGGTAGGTATCCTAAAAACGAAGTGATCACGGCGATCGGTTTTACGGCTCGCCTATAACGTTGTCCGCTGCGATTTATTGCATAATTCGCCGGTTGCCGTGCTTGCACGTTGTTCCGAGCAACAATGTGGCAAACTGCTAGGTTAGGGCTGTGGTACAGGCCCAGCTATGCTATGCAAAGCGCTAACGCCGCACGGCTTTGCAAACAAAGTCAAGAAATAACAAGTCCAAAATCATCAAAAATCTTGCAATAAAGTGGATTACCTACTATACCTTACTTTTTAACTCATTACTGACTTCACAACCGACCAGTGTGCCTTTGCACACGTGTAAAGCAAAAATAATTGTTATCCATTAGATCCAGTGCAGACGTTGAGTAATTATAATAAACAGATAACACACCTTCAGTGGCATTAGGTTTTAAATTTTCCAAAAAGGTGGGGCATTGATTGTCTATTTTTTTGTAAACTTCCATTGGACAAGTGGTCTTTTTAATACCGTCCAGCTTATAATGTAAACACGCTGGTAACAGTGATTGAATCAGTACATGAAAATTTCATTTTTTTTTTGTCACAATCGCAAACCCTACGAGCTAAGTAAGCATGACTGCTGCTTCTAAACCACAACGGATTAATTTGATATTTCGAAATACAACCCTTGTCAAAGAGATTCCGTGATGACAAAATGTGACAAAAAGCCTAGCTTCAAGTCCTTTGTACGTCCCCAACAACTTTATAAAGAAAAACCGGTTAAGTATGAGTTGGACTCGCGACTCGAGGGTTTCGTATCACTGTATTTTCTTTCATTTGTTTCGGGATCTTTACCCGTCTCTACTCCGACTGGTTTTTGTAATTTGTGGTATAGAGCGTCCCTCTAAACTTTAAATTAACTGCTACTTACCTGAACTTTATCCTTATTGCTGCCATTATAATCATTCTTCTTCTCAGTCGTGCAGTCTTGGCAGAGTGGTCGTGATCGTGTGTCGGTCGATTCTTGTGTCACCGCTGTTTTTGCGGCACCATGTAGCTCGATGTTTGCGCGGAGCGAGAGCAATTGTTGATGTTGAAGTGCGTCACAGATTTAATGAGGTTCTCTATCGTGTTGGAGAGCACCCACGTAATCTCTTGCCCTCAACGTTCCCTTGCACCATCAGTCGTTTCATAGAGTCCTCGTTGCGGGTGATGTGCCCAAAGAACTTGAGAATTCGTGATTGCACAGTCGACGATAATCTCTCTTTGATGTTGAGTTCTTTCAGGATGGAAACATTGGTTCAGTGCACGGTCCATGGGATTCTGAGCATGCCTCTCGAGTACCACATTTCCAGGGCTTCAACCTTGCGACGGTCCTGTTTCCTCAGTGTCCACGTCTCAGCTCCGTACAGGAAGATAGGAAAGACCAGGCACCGCATCAGTCGAACCTTAGTGTTTCTGGTTATTCTGCGGTCCTTCCAAATCTTTGCGAGTTTTTCCACTGAGGATCTAGTCATACTAAGGTGAATATTATGTACCTATACCATTAATAAAACCCTTTATAAAAAGTGGTATAAAACATCGCATACAATGAAAATCGTAAAAAACAGATACAACTACATACTATCAACAATTTATCTTTCCAAAATTTTATTTTTGAATATGTGACAAAAAATGTCTTAATTTTTGTTGTTAACTTGTTAAAAACACGGTACAACCAAAATTTGTGTATTTATCTCCGAAACTGAACTATTTTTCCGTTATTGGTAAATATTTATCGTACTTTATTAGTTTTCATTATAATTTAACGCCTACCGTTATAATAAGACGATCAGACAGACACCAAAATAAACCCATGAGATTTAGGTTTTTTTTTTTTTCATAAATACTATACAAATTATATAAAATTTGATGAAGTTGTCGTCCCAAACAAGCAAGAATTTATTATTAATATATCCTAGACTCACTGCCCTATCCGTTTCATAAAATATTAATCTTCTAATACTATTCAAGTTAATTTTCAAGTTATAAAGTGAGTTAGTTAAGTTGATTTCCACAAGTTCTATTTGGACTTAAACTACACAAAAGTTCTGCAATGTTAATATAGTTTAGAATATGATCTTGATGATATTATAAAACTAGTTTGTGTATGTGAGCTTAAAGGCATTACACATGTTATATTATACGAGTAGCTTAACAGCATTTTGTTACAATGATAATCTAAAATGTGCTAAAAAAGGTAAAAATAAAAAAAATAACTTTTTTACAAAGATAGAAGACACTATTCATTTTTATCCTTTACTCTTGAATAGATTATTATTAGATGTATGCATAGTGAACCTCACCTTCAGATTGTCTCCTGTTTTAAAAGTCAGATTAAAATCACATACAGAAACGACAAGATTTAAATATATGAGCATCGCAGCATGGTTGCCAGCAGAATCTAATTTATCTTCTACATCTGATCTATTTTGTCTACTTATGCGAAGTGTGAATGAAATATAGTTTTTATATTTAGTAGTTTATTTCAGTTAAGTGATCTAAAATATTCGTTTTTAAATATGATGATATGTGATACCTGCTGGTGCTGTGATAAGTAGGTATTATGTAATAAATAACTGTTATGGTTTTTAATCGATATTTTATTGGCTTATTTTATAAACTGATTTATTGTAAAATTGTGAATAGGGTTCGTTTCCTTTACAGCTATGATGCGCTTTATTGCACGATATATAATTGTACAAGTTAACTTATTGCTCTAACTTCGCGTATTTCTTGAGATGCCTTGTTATTTGACCTTCTTTAGATAATACTTTATATCTTTGCTTCTACGTATTTTTACTGCAATATCTTTAAGTGTGCTGCTAGCATTAAATTGTCTTATGCCGTTATTGTTAATATATTATCTAATAAATTTCCTCTGCAATCCATCAGTGGTTACATCCAATCGACATTTTCACGACACAAAATTGCTAGTGCGTGCAGTCGTCACACACTTTGAATCTGTTGCAGTTAAATCGCAGAGTCTGCTATTTGATGAAACATTCGTATAGAGCACGGAGTAGAGATATCGATTTGTATCTAAATTGAGAATCGGGCGTTCTGCTTCCGGGAAAAACGAAAGGATTTAAATAAATCATAGCATGATTTAACTACGAATTATCAGATAATTTTAGAATCATCATTATTTTATTTTTATTTCTATCTATAAATGCACATTATTAATAAGATAAATGTACCTACTTTGTACACATACTTATGCTATGAGGTACTCTTTGTTTTGTCCTGCAATAGCCATGCATGATGTTAAAGATGTCAATGTCATTTCAACAGTTAGAAGTTGCAAAATGTATGATTTTACTGTGACTGCTCGAAGAACTTCTGGGAATTGTTGTTTCCAAGTATTCTCTCTGATGATTTGCTAAGTTCATCTGTTATTACAGCTTGTAACAATAACCTGCACTTAGTGTTTCGCTCGTGTGGGCTTCGGAAATAGCAATTTGCGTGGTGGTCCAAGCATGTTTAGGTGTTGACTAAATATAAACGTACCGCCTATTAGATGGCCATCATTATTATTGAATAATTAGATTATTTTTTGTAAATAACATTTTTCATAACAATTTAAAAAGTTTAGTATTCAACTATAGATGACGTTTTCAATAATAAAACCGATAACAAAAAAAATACAGTTAGGATTTAGCAAATTCAGCAGTTTGATTATTTTTATTACACAATGTTGTCTGTCTGAGTGACATGTCAATAAGTAACGGAGACAACAAAAATGTGAGAAGTAATAAATTGCATAAAACGCGTCAGTTTTGTGTAACGTAAATACGCTGTACCTCAATGCTGTAAGCTCTACGACAAAGTTTTATTAATTGCATCTGAGTCGATGACATGACATGCAAGAGTTTCACAGTTTTCTTTACGTATATTTAGGTATTTAACGTTGGCAAAGAGCTTCTAGATAACGTATATTTTTAAGCGGTTAAGCGGTAGCAATTCGAAATCTTGTAAATATTCCTAGAAAACTGAATAGGATTTCTAATACTTTAAAAAAGAGCTTAAGTTACTAATAGGTAGTTTTTACAGTGAAATCGATACAATTATAGACAGTCTTTAGTGCAATCCTCCACTGCTGGACATTAAATCGTCGACAGTTGGTATATTATGATTGTCGACTCAAGCTCGGGTTGCAGCGGTGGCGCTTATAATTCAGGGGTGTCGAGACACAGTTAATTATCATCACTTATCCTGTAATTAGCTGGGGCGTTTAATAAGTAAAGGAAATGGCCCATTACAAATTCCACAATGATTACGTATTCTAAAGACAATATAAGGCTATTGTAATTTTCCATTGTTTTTTTTACCTACATTTGCTATGAACTTTACATGAATGAGCGTAATGACATCTATTGATGACGATCGCCGACAATCTTTTTCTAAACAATGTCAAACATGAAATGCGTGGGTGGTGGATAAATGGAATGTATATTATTAATTACTTAATGAAAGAGAATAAATTATAAAGAATGATATGAAGTTAACTAGATATGTAGGTTTTAATAATACACATAACGGCACATAACAGCAGAGAATCGAAGACAATTAAAAATATATTGAATAAACCTATAAAAAGTGGCAGCAAGGAGTAACGCCAACATTTAACATTATGAATTGCTACTTAGACCACCTGATTGTAGGGTTGTTCATTAGCCTAATATCATGATCAATCAAACTTGTTATGTAGATTTAGATTATTATTTATTTAGATTTAGGTCTTTGGAAAGAGAATTAAAAACATTTTAAGAAAGCTATCCTTGTCCGATTCTTTTTCAGAAAAGTAGTTAGAGGTTGTTTCAAAAAGCTTAAGGTTTATAGACAATGTTTTACGCATGTACTCGTACATCTAGAAAACGTATGATTTACAGTGTAATACATTCTGTCAAAAAAGTTTCGGGAATTGATGATTTGATTATGGTTCCAAATGCAAAAATATTTTTTTTTGTTGTTGTTAGATTGGCACAACTGTTTTCCATTTTGGAGTTTGAGTTACATCTGATAATTAGATTATATACAGTATTGTTTTTAGTTATACCATATCTAGTGTGTATTGCGAATTTCATAATGGACAAAAACATCGAACAAAGAGTTTTTCTTAAATTTTGCATCGCCAATGGGATTTCGTGTTCGGAGTCTCTGAAAATGTTACAGAAGGCTTACTGTGAATCAACTTTATCAAAACACGTGTTTATGAGTGGTACAAAGCGTTCAAAAGCGGTCGAGATGTGATGGAAGATTTGCTTCGCTCTGGTAGGCCATCAACGTCTGCTACTGAAGATAACATCGCAAAAGTAAAGTAAAAAGTGACTGAAAATCCTCATTTAAGTTTGAGCGAGCTAGCCGTTGAACTTTCAGTGTTACACGAGTCGATTCGTACCATTTTAAATAATCAATTGGGTATGAAACATGTTGCCGCTCGGCTAGTCCCAAAAGACCTGAATTTTCTCCAAAAACTGAATCGCAAAAGAGTCGCTGAGGACATGCTAGAACGAGTCAATTCCGACCCAACATTCATGTAACGCATTGTTACTGGTGATGAGACGTGGGTTTACGAGTTTGACATGCAAACTCGTAAACCCACGTCACGTCACGTCACGTCAACAAGCTTCGGAGTGGCGCCTTCCAACTGAACCGAAACCGAAGAAACCGCGCCAAACTCGATCGGAAGTCAAAGTCACTGATCAAATAATACTACGTAGAAGATAGCGGAGTAGGAATATCGAAGAAAGTAAACGTCACTTACTTCAATTGATTGGAAACTTTTTCGTCGAGTGACAAAAAAAAAGAAAAGAAAAAACTCAGAGTGAGATACTTAATAGTGATGTGATGTCTGATGACCGTAAATGTCCACAGGCTATATAATATCGCATAGATCTAGACATAAACGAGATATCGATGCACTTTAATCGATAATCGTTAATCGATACTTTATAATCGGTTGGTAGGTATAGTATGCGCTGTATAGTAGCTATCAGAACCTGCAATAATAATAATAATGGGTACTTTACAATAAAACTGTAGTTAAACGAAAATTTTATATTTAAGAACTTCAAAATAAGAAATACACTTAGTTCAGTCCCAGAAATACAGATTCATAGTCTCAGATTATCTTCTCGTTCTCTTGTAGCTGTAGCCGAAAAGGAACTTGCATTAACAAACAGATCCAGAAGGCAAAGATAGTTCCAATCAATTTTATTGACTCACATAAGTACATCACAGAATGTCATAGAACCTCAGAATAAGAAATACACGATTGGTCCATATATCTGCATGAACAAGAGTTTGAACTCTTTCTGCTGTTTTAATTTTATACAGCTTTATACAACTTGTATGAGCATGCACTTTAGGAGCACTAAATGTAATTTAAAATATATTTCGTGGAAATTCAACAATTCAGAATTTAATTTAATTTAATGACTTGACACTTGACAGACGCCAATGACACGCCGAATATCTTTTGACAAAAAATAAATACAAAGGAGTATTAAATCTTATAAAAAAGTATGTACTGTTCATTAAAAACTTTTTGTAAAATCAACCATGATTCGATGATATAAGGCACTACACACAGTGCACAGACGAAGGCACAGGGCGGAACAGAAATGTTTTTACTAGTAATTACCACAAATGAATATTACACATCTAAAACATAAACCTTTAAACTAAAAATAATAAATTAAAATCACTACCTTTTTTAAGCGCGGCTTATTCTACTGTTGTAACGTTTATACCTAACACGAGTTGGATTTAGATGTCAATAACGCTTAGTTTGGTTCGGAAAAGTAAAAAGTGAGTGACAAAATCTACTTACTAGTTACTACCATGGAAAAGCACAAAACAAAGTTTATTATAATTAAATAAGGTATTTCTAAATACATACATACATAAACGTACCTACCTTCAAAATCCAAACCAGCGCTGATTATTCAGTGATTATTGTTTTTAACAATAAATATTGATTATTTTGATTTTAATTAAGTGTTTTATTTACATTTCTGCTAGAAATTTTCTTTAAATATATTTTTACTACGTGTGGATATTAACACGTTCCCTGTCCCCCAAACAAGAGCCTTTTTTCCCTGTCACGTGCACACGTTTTTTTGTAATAATGTATTGTTTAGTACCTATACTGAAACAAAATCACTATACTTTGGTATTATTTTAGGAATTTCTTTAAAAAAAAAAACAACAAAAACAATGTGACTCCATTCGGAGTCGTGGACTTGTGACCTTGGAAAAACATGACTCTAATTGGAGTCATATGAACGTTCGACGTTAAATTGAAGTTTATGAGAAAGTTGGCAACATTATTTGTCTATGGTGTAACTGTGGATTGTTTTAAAAAAAATTAAGAAACTACAGAAAATTGATAATAGATAGTAACCAGGGTCTGATGATGGAGCTGAAACGTGGCCATAAGAACTCCGTAAATAAACGACGCAACCCCATCGAGTGTGGGCTCGTTTGATTCGTCTTGACGAGTACTTTGATAAAAAATTGTAACCAGGGTCTGATGATGGAGTTGAAACGCGGCCATAGGAACTCCGCAATTAAACGACGCAACCCCATCGAGTTTGGGCTTGTTGGATTCGTCTTGACGAGTACTTTGATAATAGATGGTAACCAGGGTCTGATGATGGAGCTGAAACGTGGCCATAGAAACTCCGTAATAAAACGACGCAACCTCATCGCGTTTGGGTTTGGGCTCATTTGATTCGTCTTGCTGAGTATTTTGGGGACGTCGCGTTTAGACCCGTAATTATTAGTTTTAGTTATAATGCAACGCGAAAGTTTAAATGATTATAAATAAAATACATATAAACTTAAAGTGCCAAGCTTTTATTTTTTTTACTTTAGCCTGTCCCGTTGTCTGTAATCAAATCTTGCAAGGTAAGCAAGTTAAATTTGATCCACTTCCTGGTTTCCGATTGAGCTGAAATTTTGCAAGCATGTGTAAATCGAATGACAATGCAATATTGATTGTTATGAATGTGGATTACGTCTGATTGATTAGATGCCAAGGTGCGTGCTCACGTGCCAAGGGCTGAATGGTATGAGGGTGTAAAAACATTTCATATCGCTAACGTTGCGTCTCAGGGTACCAGGGCGAACCCGGTTCTACTGAAGCCCTTATACAATGGACCCCTTGGGGGATGGACCGTTTTTGTCCTATACTCGTGGGAACAACATGAACAAAAAATATCGAATAAAAATACTAAAAAGTTAAAAATAAAATTAAAGAAAAAAAAAACTATTTAAAAAACAAGCTTTTATTATTTGTTAATAAAATTTAAAAATAAATTTACCTGATAGAAAAATACTATTATATAGGTAGCATTTCAAAAAAATAAAAGCGTGTTACATTGTAATTGCAGAAGAAAAATAATGGTGTATAACCTAAATGTTGTTTAGTGTTCCATCAAAATGTAACACGCTTTTATTTTTTTGAAATGCTACCTATATAATGGTATTTTTCTCATCAGGTAAATTTATTTTTAAATTTTTAGTTCATTTTATTAACAAAAAATAAAAGCTTGTTTTTAAAATAGTTTTTTTTTCTTTAATTATGTTACGTATCTCTACCACTGAGTCTTTCGGCAGCTCGTACCTAATCATCTTTACTAAAGAAACCTTTGCATACAAGACTATTATCAAATGTTCTCTACGAATGGCTACAAGGCATTGTTTTAATAAACGTATTTTATCTTTAGGAAACATGACCTCCCGTTTTTTAAGCACATAGGAACTGAAAAACATGGTGGGATTTCGATTCTTATAAAATATTTATTGTATTTAATTAAGAAATACAAAACTTCAACACTTCAAATATAGGGGGCTCTGATACTTGTGACAGGTTTCTAGACCTGACGTCTCAGAGCTGCCACCTAGTAAGCGTCATTTCAGAATACCCTCATTAAAAAACTAGCATTTTTTTTTCTTATTTCTGGGTGTACTGGTTTACGCCCCCAGTAAATAAAATAACTGACTGGTACCTCGTAAGCGCCACTTCTGCCTAATACACTACGAAATACGTTCTGAAAACAAATCGCAGTATTATCTATTGACTCCTAAATGTTAAGGAGTTCTGTGGCCTCCATCATCAGCTCAGCAGTATGATATGCATACTAAAACCTTCTTCAGAATGTAACAAATACTTTTCTAAGAAACCGCATTAAAAGCGGATGAGCCAAACGCGAGAAAATCAAGAACGTTTGTCCGCGATTTAAATACATACATACAAACATACGGGTCAAACTGAAAACCGTCGTTTTTGAAGGGATTCTTGCGGTTGCTTACGGATTCCGGCAGCGTATAGACCGAGCCTAAGGTCGTTTTTTAAAAAGGTTCTAATATCGGTCGGAAACAGCTTATTATAATCCGAGCCTTGCAGATATGATAGATTACGTTATCAAATCGTGCTTATTATGGATGGGGCTTCGACACTTTTTACTCGTTCACAAAAAATATTTTATTCATTCACATCATTAAATTTTATTCATTCAGCCAGGTGACAGATCTTATTAACAATACTGGCTACGCTTAAGAAGCTATAAAAGGGGTAGAAAACATCTGTCATGGCGTCATCGAAAGTAAGTCGAGCTGACATTTGGCTGTCATAGGAATCTCAATAGGCACTGACGTAAGGCTGGTCAAAGTCATGTTGACTGTTTTCTTTAACTGTCGCGGTGTTGTGCACTCAGAATTCTTGCCAGAAGGTCAAACGATAACAAAAGAGTATTATTTAAGCGTTATGCGGCGTCTAAGAGAGCAAATTAGACGAAAAAGGCCAGATTTGTGGAATGAAAATTCTTTGATTTTGCACCACGATAATGCGCCTTCCCATCATTGTGAACGAATTTTGACTAAAAACTCAACAAATACCATCGAACAGCCACCTTATTCACCAGATTTGGCTCCACCACTTCGTGGCACCCGGTTTCATTCGGTAGAAGACATAAAGGAGAATTCGCGGCGAGAACTGAACTCGATTCCGAAAAAATGGGTTTAAATTTTTTTTAATGTAAAATATGATTATTCGTTGGCGTAAGTGTATCGCTTCTGAAGGAGCATACTTTGATAACTAACATTTTGTGTATTAATCTTTTCCAGGTACTTTCTTGACAGAGTAGTATTTTGCGTTTTAATGAGTAGGAACCACTTTCAACTTGAGATAATACAACGCTTTAATGTCAAAATAACATTATCCAACATATTGTTAATAAATCTGTCATTAACACCGTAAAATAGTTGGAAATTTATTATTAAATAAATCACATTTAGTATTATAACTGCTCTATATTTTAATAATTAGTCCACGCCGCATAAATCTCGATGTGAATATGCAGAATGAAACTACATTTTAGATCATTTTATAGTGAAACTAACTCTGAAGTTGTGTCACTTCATTTATGCTTTGCAGACAGAATACAATGTTTAATATAATTCAAACTCAATTTAAACTATCTTACTATCGCGTTTAAAACTTTGGATTGCAATAACTAAACATAAAAATATAAGTGTTCGGTTGAAAGCCAAGAAAGATACCAAGAGGCAAGAAGCTAATTAAAATTACTAAACTTTTACTCTCGAGTTCATGAAATAGTATTACTTTAATCTTGTTTTGTTTTTAGGGTTCCGCAAAAGGAAAAAAGGATCCCTTAAATGATTTTTTTGTCTGTCTTTCTGTCTGTCACGGTTTTTTTTTGTCAGAAACGTGTGAAGGTATCAAGTTAAAATTAATATCGAATACTGAGGTCTGCAATCTCACAGCGCTGTGAAAGTAAAATTGAACAAACGAAACAATCATGTTTGGACAGTCTCAATGGAAGTAAAAACCTTGAGTAGGTGTAGCTAAATAAACAAAGCAACAAAAATAAAAGAAACAGCCAAAAACCGTATATTTTCGTGATGGATAAACTTATTGTAAACTCCAACAAGTTTGTAGTTTGTACAGAACTCTCAGTTCGCAAGTCCGACTCGCACTTGGCCAGTTTTGTCAGGTTAGTATAGAGTTTGACGTAAGAATAATATTGTTTAGAGTTTATTGTTAGGCCCTGTCCTTAAATAGGCTAGTCATTCTGAACCGAACAATTTGTAGGCTCTTTAAATTGTAGCTACCCAAATAGGCCTTCTGCCGTTTAATTAAAATACTGCTTTTACAATTATTTAGGCATTTTTACACTTCACCTTACAGCCTATCGGTAACAAACAAAGTCAGAGCGAAATTTAAGTAGAAAAATTGTGAACTGAAATAATCTAAAGTAGTAGTAGTAGTAATCTTAGTTGAGCATGCCTAAGTTACTTCAAGTCTGTTTTATATCAAGTGAAAAAGCGAATAAAATTTTCTATAAGCAATTTTAATCTAATCTTATTGAAGAAACTTATTAGGTATTCTTAAGGAATGGCTACGCTTTTATAACGATCTAGGATCCAGATAATGTTCATGCAAAATAATAATGTGCTATTTTTAGTTTGTCCTCGACAGTCCATAAATTGAGTGCTGTTGATATTGATGGTTGATGGTCTTACTACAAAAAAGATAGACTAGGTTTAAATATTTTTAAATTGAAAAAAGACAACTTCGTTTATGCCGGGCTTTGAGCCCTATTTCTTGCAAGCGCGCAGGCGCCCTACCAATTAAACTACAGGGACATATCTCGACCGGACAAAATTTGCCTTCTCAATGTATTTGTGATATCAACTAGACTAGGTTTAAACCATATCTAAAGAACGCCAATTTGAAATGTTGATGCATTAGACATTCGATACATTATTAACATTTTCAACTCGGCGAATGCAAAAGTTCCACAATAACGGACTGTTGTGTAGGCCTACTACGAAAGTGTATCGTTCGATCGGACGTATAAAACTAACTAATTAAAATGACCATCTCCTTGTATCAATCCTAAAACTAGCCGTGTAAAATCTTGACCGTTTTCAATTGTTCATAAATTGCCGAAGGTTTTATACAAGTAAATGGTAATTTTACCCGACTTAAAAAAAAAGAAAGAGGTTCTCAATTCGACAGAATGTTATTTTTTTTTGTAGATTTGTTACACGATTACTTCGTCAATTATGGACCGATTTCAAAGTATTTTTTGTTTGAATGGGTATACTGTCCCATACCCAAAGTTGTCCCATTTATACAAAGTTAGAATCTGATCCCTGGAAAATCGAGGGCAACCCTAAATTTTTATAGGTACACATAAAGTTTTGCATATATTTTCTGACTTAATGCTGATATTTGAGTCTGGTAATCATCATCTCATGTTGCTGAGCTGGTGATGAAAGCCACAGCACTTCTTAACGTATTTCGCAGTGTGTTGAGCAGTCGTGGAGCTTACGAGGTACCAAACAGCCAATTTTTATTTACTGGGGGCCTTAACCAGCATACCCAGTACCTAATGAAAAAAAAGTTCCTTTCCAAATTGACTTGGTATTAAACGCAAGACCTTATCCTATGGTTACGATACCAGAATAGGCCTAGTTAAAAAAATATATTTTTAAACCACTTTGATAAAGACAGTTCATAATGGTAAGGACTTAACACTTAAAATTCTAAAATAAATTACCAAGTTTAAAAAAAAACTAAAACCGACTTTAAAATTAAACTAAAAAGCGAAAAGTAAAACTGATTAAAACGTACCTAATCAGATATTTTTGGAGTCGGTGCCAGCCATTCAGAGTTAAAATATGTTCTTTCGCATCGACTCCAAAAAGAACTGATTAGGTATGTTTTAGTCAGTATTATTTCCCGTTTTTTAGTTTAATTTTCTAGTCAGTATTTAGTTTTTTATAATAATTTGATAGGTTATACCTCCGAACGAACGAAACTCTTTTGTAGTAGGCTACCTTTTTCCGTAATATTTTAATGGATTTATTTGGAGTTGACGACAACTGTCGAGTGAGCAATTATTTATGATGTGGCCGTTGCATCACTAAATATTTGGAATGGGTTTAGATCAAGCAGTATATTGGTTTCCCTAAACAACCACTGAGGTAGGCCGCTTCCAACCGGCCAATCTGGAAGTCATTGGGGGCGGTCTATGTTCAGCAGTGAACGTCGATCTAACTTTTGAGTCTAGACTGTGAACCACTAGGCTAAAATTGTCGGCAACATATTTATGTCTTCCATTTATTTCATCTTCACTCTTCTACCACATGGTAGGTACCCTTTATGTCGGGGTACGTTTGACAATAATCCTAGATTCAGCTAGTTATTATTACATGTACCTATAAAACAAACAAAAAAATGAAAAATCTTTTTACTGATGTGACAAAATAGGATTACTTGATAAAGTAACCAACATAATAATAAATAATTGTACGTAACGACATTTCATTGTTGTATAATTAAACAAACTTTCATTACAAAATATCCCTTTGCGTATAAAGTTACGAGTACCTAGGTGGTCCCATAGGTAACCCTTATAAATTGTATTTACTTACTGTACATGTATATTCCAAGTAAAACCATATAGTGTTCTTCCATGTACGCCTTTAAATAATCCACTGCAGGTCATAGGTCTATCCCAAAATAGACGAAGCGGCCGGGCCATTGATCCCGCTTCACTATGCGAATTGGATGTTTAGATCGGCAAAACATTTGCTATTGTTAGTATTAAGTTTTGTATTGCTTTTATTTCTAATAGGCTTGGAGCTTGTGCCAACATATTATTTAATACTATAAATCGTACAGTTATAATAGACAGGCTTTGACGGTCCATTAAACTGGGCTATAAACGTATAAAAGTAGTGTGAAACGGAGGAAATTTAATACTAAAACAAGGGCTTATTACTTATGTATAAGCTAGTTTGTTGCAATACCTACTGCTTTTACTTGTTTGCAGAGAAGAAAGTCTTAATCTTTCAACTCCCAAGCGGTAACCGGTTACCGCACGTCCATTGTTATCTATTTTCGCTAGAGGTTGAAGGATTGAAGATTACTTTAATTAGTTTCATTTGATATCGAACCGGCCGATCTGGAAGTCACTGGGGGCCTATGGCCTATGTTCAGTAGTGGACGTCCTGTGGCTGAAATGATGATGACGATGATAAATGTAATGAAAATTATTGTTTTACTCTCACTATTTTTTGTTTTTTAATCCAAGAATTTTGTAAATTTGCAATTCACCAAACTATTTTTCGCGAGCGAATTTAACAATAGTAAGGTAGCAACTATTGCTAGCAATTCCGCGGTAGCCTTAAGAATTATGAGAGAATTGACAAAACAAACATTTAAATAAATACCCGTAAAAAAAGGCAGGATTTTCACTTTTTGGCGTCAAGAGCTAAGAGGTTAAGCCTTAAAAACATTTGTCAAACCACCAAACGTATACCATAACTACCAAGCACCATCACCACATACTAAAGCCATCTGCTTATTTTTAAATTTCGTTTTTCTGTAAAAACTCTTCTTTATTTATCCAAGCTCAGAGTTCAACTGGCGATTGTATAATATTAAAGTATTCAGTTTTCCTGTGATTGCTTTAAAGGGTTAAGTCGTTGTAATATAAAATATTTATTTGTGACTCAAATGACATATTAATAATATGTTTTGCCATCTGAAAAATATTAGGATCGCAATTTTGTTATTTTATAATTTATATTAATTTGACATTTTTTAATCAATAAGCAGCTTACATCTTTCGCTGGCCTTTAAACGTAGGCTTTTTTGTCGCTCCATAGTTTCTTACGAAAGAAGTAAATTATATTAAGAGTTTTTTTCTTTTGAATGAGCAAGTGCAAGCTCTGGAATAAACTAAACATTAATAAATCCTAACAGAAGCCAAACAAACGTGGTGAATTGTTTCAAGCTTGTAAACGAACAGCTTATAATTTTTGAATAGGTTTGCTTGGCTGCCCAATTAACTGTTAGCCTTCAAGCTAACATTCCATCGTTTCATATTTTTCCACGCATCTTCAGCCGATTTAACTCGCGATCAGTCATGCGGTGACATGCAGGTGTACACCGCTTCCGCACTGATTCTGTTTTCTAGCGACAAGGTCTTCCCAGCAATCGATCAAAGTCTGTTTTACCTACTGCATTATCATGAGGACGTTGACCTGTTTAATTCGTAAACTTCGAGTACCCCGCATTGTATATTATTCCTTGAGTCCCGATAGCGCGTTGTGTAACCCCTCTTAAGATTTTTTAATTTTTTTGATGTTTGCACATACCTGCTTTTGGGGCGTAGGAAACTGTATCAAATGTTGGGTTGTTCGTCAAGTCGGCCTACATGTATAAAAAACCCTTGAGACGAGTTGCAGAAGATCAAAATTAATAAAAATTGTATGCGTCAACTCGTCCCACGTTACTATCGATATGAATAAAGGTGCAACCAGAAGTAAAAGTGTTAGTGTAGAAAAAATAGAAGACTTGGGTTGGATATAAAATGTTTATTCATCGCTGATTTGTCACTGATACAAAACATAGGCCAGTAATTAACAATAAAATTAATTAAACTTTTACATAAGATCAAACGCAAAATAAAACAATTAACTCTTATTCTTGAATTTATTAAGAAAATCTTGACCTTTTTAATGTTATATAATATGAACAAAACAGAAGCAATTATGATAAATTCTAAGAAAGAAAGAGTTTTAAAAATTAATAATATATTTCTTAAATAAACACTTTTACACCGCTCTTAAAACAAAGTGTATACCTACCTACATATTTTAAACTATTCAGTCAGTAACACTTTAATATGCAAAAAAATCTTCTCGAGCGTACGCAGGTCAAAGTGTAGCTATAAATATCTGACGATCGCTAGTGTCGGTCCAAATCTCACCAACAGTGCCGTTCAGAAATAGACCGTTCGCAGTGCTCCACGTACTTTGCCGCACTTAACTTAGAGTTACAAGTCTCCTGGCTCTTAGTTCTAGAGATAAGCCCGCAAATATGGTAATGAGGCAATAATTGACACAGGAACAGACGCTCGCATCGTCTTAGCGGTGGGATCGGGGTAGAGTGTATGTTGTACTAGACTAACAGTACCTCGTTCTGTCAAACCGCGTCTCTATAACCTTTGAGACTGATTGCATCGGCGCAGTACCGACTTCGGATTTAAATTGATGCCTTGAGAGCTAATAGAGAGTACAATTGATTGGTTCTGATTGTTTAGTTCTGTGTTGAATGAGTCTTAGCAGCAATCTGAGATGCATTTCATTTTGCCGCATACAGAGGCAGCGGATATTTATGTGTTTTATGTCTTTTATGTTGTGAATACTTACATTTCAATAGTATTTTCAATAGTAATAGTATCTCATTTAATTATTTTGTAGACTCTTAAACTATTTCTTTAAACGGTATTATTTATCAAAACGGTATAATTTATCAAACTAAAAAACGTGTGCAATTAAATTTGCTCTCTCTTTTTGTTAAAAAGTTTAAATTCGATTTTAGTGGGTTTCCTACTCGAAATCGAATGGCATGTATTTGTTCGAATATTAAATATAAATGTACTCGAAAGCCTTTCCTCGAACCATTAAATCGACAGATAATAAGCTTGACAGTTTGCTACATTACATCGATGCATCAAAATCTCGAATGACTTAGCCCAGCGGATCAAATATATGAAGAACTCACCTCAAATTATTATTAATCGAAAGATCATAAGAGCTAATTTAGAACAAGAAAATGATGACCTGTTTAATGAACGGGCATTCGATTTCAAGTGTAGGCCCGACTTTAGTCATGTACTGATTCAAACTTTGATGGATCTTTACAATTAATTGATTCGGCATTCATCCAATGTTTACTACTTTTTTAATGAGTATTGAACCTTAGGAAATTACGAATTAATTATTTTAATTACTATAGTAAAAACAATCCATACAAATCGTTTATTTATTTGGGCAACACGCCTGTTAATATCAATCCGTCAGTGCATAAACCCAATACATTGTGAACTATTTAAAATTTTCACAGTTGTTCCGCCGAAAGAACTGACACGCGTAAACATCGCGCGGTTTTGTTTACATTCCCGACAGCTTCTTATGAAACGCGAGCCGTCTCCGAGGCCCATCTTAGATGAGATGCTCACGTTGATGTACAAGTGCTGTATTTTCCTTTTTAGGGTTCTGTACCCAAGCTCTCTGTCTGTCCACCTGTGCTTTACGGGCTGTATCTTTTGAAATGTAATAGGTAGATACTTAAAACTTTCCCAGAATAGCTATGACCACTAAAACAACCGATAAAAGTGCAAAATTAAATATGAGAGAATGCATCATCAAAGAAGTTGTTGGGTCATATAATTGGTAATACGCAACCGTGATAAATTCGTGTGGTGTATGGCTATTGTAAATTCATATAAAACACAAAAAATACGTACGTTTATTACCTGATCTTAATAAAACAATGCAAACTCTTAAGTACAATAAAACCGGCCGTATGTATGTATTCAAGCGACTTAAAAAGGGTTATAAATATTTCACGATGATACGGAAAAGTTAGTGTGAATCCTGACCCGACTCGCACTTGGCAGGTTTTTGAATCTCAGTTAAAATTACGCAGTTTATTTCTTAGATACTTGGAGAGGTAGACGCCACTGGAAAAATATATTTTGCATTTGCCGAGAGGTCGCTCTAAATTAATAGCCCAGTTTTAAAACGTCGTTTTCGTTAGCGGGAACTCGAGTATATTTGCCGTAATTGGATAGTGGGTTTGCAATTAATATGCACTATGATACGGTTCAGGTAATTCAATATAAATAAAATGGTAATAGCACAGAAAACTAATACTCAATTATTACTCTAATATAGTCAATGGATACTAAGCAAATTGCCGTGGAGAATCCTTAATGAATTATTTAATGTCGTGTTTTCAATATTTAATTTTATTGAAACTTCAAAGAAATAATTATATTATATATATATATATATATATATATATATATATATATATATATATATATTATATTATTAGATAAATAATCCAAGTAAAAATAATAATTATCGATCACTAATTCATTTGCAAAACAAAAATCAGACACAACAAATAAAAAAATGTTACTTATTATAAGGAACTATTAAATGAAAATCTCAAATAACAAAAAAGTCGGTTTTCCTACATGTCATCCGTCGAGTGCGCGGGAAGTGGTTACGGTTTGCGGCGGAGTGCGCCCGCCGAGATAGCTGCGCGCTGAGTCCGCATTATCGCCTGTGCCTCTTGTCACATGGCTACAGCAGCTTAATCTCAGTTCACATAGCTATAATTTTAGTAACGGTACGCTTTTGCATCATTTTAAAGGGATATTTAGGGTGAAAAAGGCGTGAGTTTGCGTGGACTAGTCTAACGATAGCTGCGCGCTGAGTTCGCATTATCGCCTGTGCCTCAGGTCACATGGCTACAACATCTTAATGTCTGTTAAAATTGCTATTACGTAAATCACAGTACGCTTTTGCATCATTTTATAAGGATATTTAGTACATCAGACGTGAACAAAAGTAGCTTGATTGCTCGGACTTAGTTTAACAATACCCCAGCGGCGGGCATTGGCTTTATTTCGAGGTAGGCAGTAATGTGTTTTATTGATGAAAATCAGTGGTTTTCATCAATAACACACATTTGTAAGTACCTTCCGCCTACCTCATTTCATTTATCAGGTAGGCACTGCCTTATTGCCTATATGCACCGCACGTCCCTGCGGTACCCATAACAGTATTGGTGTTCTTTCTCTCGGATGTCGAAATGACAGGACTCAATGTTTTTAGGACATTCAGTATGCTACTGGTAGGTTAATGTAAATACACCGTCTATGCTTAATGAAATGCTAGCAAAGGGTTTAGGGATACTACAGACAATGGGAACAATGCGTTGCATCTTCGTCTTTGGTCCGTAGTGGTATGTAGCCCAGTTTGTGGTCACGTGCGTCTGTCGTATGCTAGTGTCGCACTACCATAAACAGAATGTCACAAAAATAGTAACAGATGAAATTAATTTAGTCAAATTACCTATACTTGGATCCCATCCGTTTTCACAAGGTAAGAAGTGGACACTGATACAGTGTCAGTGGCCTTTAGGGTCTTTAGCAAAATAGACATAAAATAATTCTTAAATAAGTATAGGTAATAAAAAACATGTCACCCGATCAATAATTGTCATTTATTCATTGATGTACTTCAAAACGAAGTCAAATGACAAAAAAATATTGTTTTTTTAATTAAAGAATCAAATTATTTAATCAGATACGAAAAACGTATTCTTTGTAAATGATGTTTAAACGTTTACATGATGTTTACATGTCGTAAAAATGATTTTATGTATCTTTTACCTTAATCAGCAAATATATGAATGTACACAGGGTATACTCGTTCGTTCCCGAACTAATAGTACGTGCTAGTGCCGGTGTGTAGCCCAGTTTGCGGTTATGTGTGTCTGTCGACAGCTTATGTCGTTATATCTTATGCGATTTTATGATGTCTTCGTAACATAAATCCTAACACGTCGCAATGTCGCACGTTATGTATCGATTTTGACGAAATGATCTTAGATTGTAATTATAAGTTGAGTATTGCACCAATTAAAGGTATGTATTCGTCACTTATTTTAGAAGTATACATAAAGCGTAAAGATCACAGTCATGTATTAAAAAAAACGTTTTTTTTCTTCTTCGATAAGTAAGGGCAAAGTAATTTTGTTTTTTGTCTTGTTTTTTTTTTAATATTCGTCTGCGTAAGCATTGCCAGTGTCAAGTTAAATCCTAGAGACATTCGTAAAAGGCAATCTCAGTTTCGAAATGAATGTGTTCTTTGACTAAAGCCAAAGAGTCCGAACGGGAAAAAATACTGGTCGGTTTAAATTAAGTGTTTAAACATCATTAAGATTTTACTAGACCTTCTTAAACATTTACATAATGATGTCTCTATTAAACTGAAACGTATTTAGCAACGGCCGCAATCCGTCTCAGCTATTCCAATACTGGGTTAAAACACATAAATTATTCTCACCAGACATGATATTCGCTAAAAGCGACCAAAACGGGCTGGATAAATCCGGCACTGTCACAGTCAGAGTGGGTCAGCTTTATATTTAAGAATGAAATGACATGACTCCATTAAAATTTCACGAGGCAGGTAGACTAGACTGAGCAGACTGTGCTGCTATACGGGGAGCGATCGAAGCATGCTATTATTGGCGTCGAATTGTTTCGGACAAATGCTACCCATTGCCGAGTCGTAAACTAGTCAGTCTAAAAACGTTTGTGGCACGGCAGTGGTATATGAATAGTTATGACATTACTTGCGAATAGAAAATAAATACTTTTTGTATAAAATGTGGCCTTTTCAGGCCTTTTATTTTTAGTGCATATACTATAAAATCTCAATCCATTTGCAACCACGATATTATGTTATTAACACCTATCATTTGAGTGGACTTAATGCTTTCGATATACGAGAGAATTTAGTTATGAAAAAACTGAATTCGGATATTCGCGCGTACCTAATTTGATTGCATGGAGCTTTTTTATACTGAATGATTTTATTTTAGTTAGATAGGTATCAGTTTGAATTTTCATAGTTTTTGCTATGCATACGGGGGCGTGCGGTGCATATAAGCAACTAAGCAGTGCCTAACTGATATTTAAAATGAGATAGGCAGTAGGTACTTACAAATGTGGATTATTAATGAAAATTATTACTTATTTTCATCGATAAAACACATTATAAGTATGTACTACCTACCTGCAAATAAAACTAATGCCCGCCTCTGTCAGCATACATAGACAAATGACAATATAATGCCTGATATTGTTGATGATACAGTGGTAGAGTTAAAAAAATAACTTTGAGATGTGATTGAATTCTAAACACAAGATATTTTTATTTCTCTAGTTTCTATTTACTTATAAAAACATCTTTCTAGATAGCTGAAAGTTATACACATTAATAATTAACGATATTACGAAAGAATATTATCACGTCTTTTACAGTTGAACACAATGTTTCAGCAGATAGAACAAAGAATTCAATTAACTGATGGGATAGCACTAATACATTTTCTTATTGTTTCAGGTAGAATTATGCAATAAATCGCACGAGAAAATCTTTGAGACCGTTTTCCATGAGATGTAGACGCTGCACCAACGTAAGTTAATGATTTCAACTAATGAAATTAAAAAGGTTTATGAATTATACATACCTCATTCACGACGTGATGTATAATAACGGCAACATAAATTTTAGTTTAAAAGGATTCCCTTTTTCGTTCGTTGAAAAGAAATTTTAATAAATGGGAATTCTCCCATTTCTGAAAATTTCTTTTCAACGAAGTCTCAGACGCTATTCCAAGTCCCGTTTGTCATTATTGCTCCGATATTTTTATTCTAGACAATACTTAATGTTAGATGTTAGATTTCTTAGATGATACATACATATTGTAGTTTCTGATTGTTTCTATTATTGTCACTTACTAGCGACTAAACTAGAGCATCACATGACTTGGTTAAAAACCCGGTCATTACAGTATGGATAAACGGATAAACGTATGTGTCGTTAGTATTTTTTGTAAAATGTTACGTTTATTTTGGTTCGGTTGTTACTCTGTAACAATTTAAAAATTCTAAAAAATCACCAATCACAATGAACCCGAGTTTATCACAGGAGTGTTATTTTATTTCTAATCAATTTTTATTTTTCTATTAAGGTACGCAACCCCAAAAAGGTTTATTTTATGCCACCATTAGCCTACAATAACCATCTTACAAATTGAATCGTGGCATCTTATCAAAACGTAAAAGTACCCGTAACAAGTAAGAGGAAAAAATCCTGTTTACCTAAACGTAAGCAACAGAAACAAGCCGTCTTTAATGAGCAATAAAAAATTACAAAATCAGATTTTTAGCATTTTACCGAAAGTTTTATGTTAAACAATTTAAAAAGGAAAAAAATCCACATTGTTGGCATTAAACGGTTGCGGAGGGCGGGCGGCGTAATAATAGGACATAATATATTCAGGGTGAGTCAAATAAAATTAGCGCGGTGAAAAATGTAAACGGTCCTTTTAGTGCCTTGAGGACGTGTAAGTATTAGGTCGGAGCCTTTGTGCGGAATTCAGGGCCGCGGAGTCTCGGGGCGAAGCATTTTTTTATTTTAAATTAGCCGGCAGATGCGTGAGATACCAGAGTTACTGCAAGATAATTGTTTTAAAGTACTGCCCTGTAATAGATCGTTCTAAGGACAAAAGGACAAATGCCGATTTTTATATGTACTTTATTGGTATTTCTACAACTTGATTTTTTCTATTGCTGTAGGCATTCTAACCAAATGTGTACAGACGTGTGTGGACAGGCCACCTTTAAACAATCAATCTGGAAGTCACTGGGCGGCTTTGTTTAGCAGTGGGAGATCTTATGGCTGAAACGATATCAATATGTAATGTAGTGTTCCTTAAAATGTTTTTAGTGTGGTTAGATCCTGTGACTATGTGTTGGGATGCGAACTCGCGACACGCGGTTATGACTATTGAATACATAAACTTCAGAACGTCACTTCATATAACATTTGACATAAATAACACTATTGTACAAGCTCCACATTTACCTTTTAACTCCACATAACGAATGCATTGCGGATTGGCAGTTGCCAATTTATCGGCGGCACCTAGAAATGGAATATTACCCAAATGCGTGGCACTGTGACAAGCTTATTAGCGGCACAGAATGCAATCGATTAACAGTCGCAGCAGCCAATTCGACGGAACCGTGGACATTTTTGGACGACATGTTTTTTGTAATTGGTTAAAATACCAAATTAAATTAAACATTTTGGTGGTTGTTGTTATGAGTTGCCGATAATCTAAATTAAAATGTTAAATCAAGTTTTTTTATAAGGTTTAGATAAAAATGTTTAGGTATAGTGATTCTTCATTATGTTTTTATAAAACTAGTTTGAGTAGATAGATTTGATTGTAAGGCTTTAGCATGCAGACTATGACCGAGAAATACCGCTCCGACTCTATGTTCCATAATAAAAGTCGGTCGACGTTAGGACATCCCTTTCTCAGTCATGTCATCTTTGGTCATAATCTGCCTACAACCATCAACACTTATAGTACCTAGGTATACCTCCTAGTTACGTGGGTATCATCGCTCATTATCATAATGTCCATAACGAAAAAAAAACCTTTTATATTTTTTGTGCCACTTTTGTACTTACTCTGATATATTTATGAGGACTTTGCATCTTGTAAACATTGTTACTTTATTACAGGAAGAAATAGTCGTATGTGCTGCTACTATGGTGAAAAGATTGTAGCCAATCTTTTAGCACAAAGAAGAAACTTGTCGCAGAGGTTCTTTTTACGAGCCCATGCATCAAAACAGTTTAGACGTTTTGTCCACTGCTCTAAAAAAGGGATTGTGAAATTAAAAAAATTTCACGTTTTTAAGGCAATAAAAAAACACCATGTCTTTTTATTGAAAAATGTCTATCGAACTAAAACAACATTGTCATTTAAAACAATATACAATAGCAGCATCATTCAAGAAAGTCGCAAATATCCGCTTTTTAAAACTTCGTATATCGCGCCGCGCTACTTCGAAACACTCCAATCCTTACTTTTGGGTTGGAAGTTTTTCCTTGTACAATCGACAGCTCAAAATGTACACGACTTTATACCTTACAGCACTGGCTTAAGAGTGTGTGTAAGTGCTTTACTCAAGTCGTACTGTCTATTGAGAGAACACCACTCTGCGACGGTATTAGGTGTAATACGTTAGCATTCTTCAAGATTTAAGCCTTTTATTTGCAGTGCACTGCCAGCAATTTTGTTTGGATGAATACAGTTTTTGGTTTCCAAATGCATAAAGTGCAGAGTGCCTAGTGCTTACTATTTCAATAACAAGTAGGCCGTACATAAAATGCTATTATTTTGTGAATTTACTATCCGAAATAAGTAGGGTAACTTCAAAAGGAATAACAATCTGGACATTATTTACTAGTATCCATATTTGTTCTACTTTTTTACTAGTAGGAAAAAGTATGTATTTGTATTTTAATATTGATACACCTTTTTGATCAACCGAATGGTGCAGTTGACGGCTTAAGCACATGGCTGATGTACGATTTTCATAAGTATAATCACAAATTACATATAGCGGCGCGGCACGTTAGACAGATAGTCCACTCGGAACATAAGCGTCATTTCGTTAACGCACAATTGACATCTCGGACGATTCCGGCCAGAACTTCAGCGGGCTGTCACTCACGACACGACAGTTTACTAATCATAACACACTCCGCGAAGCTCAGTTTTGACGATATTTATTGAAGGCGCGTGGTTAGAAACGAATAAAAAAATTGCGTAACATGGACAAATGAGACAGAAATACAATTTCTCGAATAATATCAGGCTGAACCAGTTTTATGGAACTTCTATATCGATAAAAGTTGCGAATTTTTTTCGAAACCACCGCGAATTAGTTGCGAGTGTGTAGAGTTTTGGTTATGTTGGCAGAAACTTCGCGCCGCGAATATTGCTCTGTCTTCTAATTTAGGCCTGGACGTAATGATAAGATGAATGTATAAACTAATCGATGTGTCAATGTAATAAAACACACTTATTTCAAAAATTTAGAATAGCATCCCTAAGTAGTAAGCTCAATTTTGGAAGTTGTTTTCGACAATGGTGGGAGTGGCCCTTCTCTTCGATTCGAAATTTCGAAATTTAGTATTTTTTCTATTTTGTGGTATAATCGTCTTGTCCATTATTAGGACTACTTACACTGCCAATTTTTAACCCTAAATCTAGAGCAACTTTCAGATAACATACTATTTACATGTGTGACATTACAGAGGCTTGAAATCTTGTTTGACCCGCACACATCGAAGCGCCCACTCAACCCTCGCCAGCACTTTAATTAACTTAAGAAAAAATACACCAAAATCCAGCCAGCGACAACGCTTAGCGAGCTAACTCAGCAATAAACGAGCGTATTAGCCCGAAAAAGGTTCTTAGCTCTACAGCGGACATATGAATGGAGTTAATTGGAGAATCGGCCCATTGAGGCGTGTTGAGGCGGGCAGTTTGGCCGACGCCGGCGGCGGCCTGCCAGTTGGCGCGGGCCCGTCCGCTAATCAGTTCGACTCTGATTAGGGTGTCGCTCGAAACGCATCGAGTGCTTGATGTTCCATTTTCGTCTTATTGGGTTTTGATTATAAAAAATCGCATCGCTTCAAACGGTGCAAGCATTTACAATTCGTAAAAATTATCTTCGATGGCTAAAAACCTCTAGTTTGACAAATATATTCGTTTTATAAATTTTATTCTTATTTGGTATGCTAAAAACAAGTAGGCATTCATGAAACTCCAAATTCTGTTCTCAGAAACTTTATGTTTTGGTGGAGAATTAAGTGTGAGTTACCTTCTCTTCCCCTTTAGATTCCAATATTAACTACCTGCTTTAAGACTATAATACTCTACATTCTCAAATTTTGGCACCATATAGGTAAATACAAATAGCATGCCAATGTAAGTTAGAGTATTATTTTTGTTATTAAACGTAATTAATTATACTACCTACATAATAATTCATATTGGTATAATCAACAGCAGGTCAGGTGCCCAAAAAATTAAAGTTCATTCAACCGGTTTTCTATGTTAAGTCTAACGTATAGAGCTTATTATGAAAATGTGCCTCGCTCTACCTTGATACTTCAGGCATTAAAAAAAGTGATAATCTTAATATATAAAACAAAGTCGTGTTTGTTCCAACACTTATAACTAGAGACTGGCTGGACCGATTTTCATGGTTTATAATTTGTTGGATTTGTCTCCGCCTCGAATAGCAGAATAAATAATGATAACATTGGGAAAGCGAACGAAAAATATACTGTTAGGCGGTACGAAGTTCGCCGGGACAGCTTGTTGTTATAAAAAAAATTATTACTGTCACTAAAACAATCTTCAAATTATAATATCATCAAAGCGAGTGACTTTGAAATAGGCTCCCGGAGATTTTACAACACTCGCATGTTCAGCAGGGTGCCGATAAGTGCTGATTAAAAGTTTCATATGTATGTTGGCAATGAGACTGAGGTTACAGCCCTAGTAACCCGCAATGTTGTTTCTATGAAACGCCTAATCCTCAAACAAAATAAAACGGCACGAAACAAATCAACGTTGTTAGTATAACAGGGCAAACAGTGTTAGCATAACCGATTGATTCTAATGCGAGGCGGGCCGGAGCGGAATCGTCTACGGGGGCACCTCCTTATTTTGTCGGGGTAATTCTGTATGCATTCGTTGAGGCGCACTCAAGTCGAAAAACCAGCACGCGTGAAGATGCCTCAGTCGGGACAAGGACAGGCAAACAGTAGAGGTGCGAAGCATAATTTCACGGTGCGTGGTCCGGTATAGACAACAAATACCAACTTGGGAGCTGACAGGTTGCGGTCGAAGACGCCGCCGGCGCCTTTTTCGCTTGTTAAACAAATAAAGTGACGCGAAAATGATATAAAGGCTTTGTCTAATGAAGTAGGAAGTTCTTCGTGTGAACACCATGACTATAATTTCTCGTCGGTGTCACTTTGCAGTACAATTATGTAATTTAGTTTTAGGTGCTAGGTCTATAATTAATTTGGACTATGTCAGTATTTTCAGTATAAAGCAAAAACCACGTATCTTATGAGCATTTAAGAGTACTTCGATTCCGAAAAGGCTGAAATTGTAGAATACTTGTTTTGTTCTGTCTTTTAAACCGACTTCAAAAAAAGAAGGAGGTTCTCAATTCGACGGAATGTTGTTTTTTTTTACGTAAATGGTTGACATGACTGGTAAAGGGTATTTCATTGCTAATAAAAGGCTATTTGACTGATATCTTACCGACAAGCTTCTCGTATTGTTGATCAGTAAAGTAAAATATAAGAAGGAACATTAATGAATGACGACCTCCGTACCCCAGAGGCGAGCACGCCGAACTATATATGGCGCCGCCATCTCTGAGGTTCCGGGTTCGATTCCCGGTCGGATCAATGTAGAAAACGAACTTTTCTATATTGTCTCATGTCTGGTTGTTGTGGTGCCGTCGTTGTTTCTGATTTCTATAACACAAGTGATTTAGCTACTTACCTTAGGATGAAAGCAATGTATGTGATGTTGTCCAATATTTATGTATTAATGAATACAACACTAAAAATAATAATATTTAATGTTAGGTGGATCGCTGTTGAGTCAACTAGATATTAGGTCAAATAGCTAGTTATAAAAATCGAATAACTACCTTAATATAAAATTAACTACGTTCATGTCCTATTCGTAATATTACAGATGATAGAGCTTTTTAATATAATTTTAGCTGATTAATAATCGAGTGTCTCGGAAAGCTTTGACAATGAAAAGATTCTACTTTAATAGAACTGTACTTAGGCGTAGGCGTTGAGTAACATTAAATTGAGATATTTTATGAAGGAAACATGGACAGTAAATAAATAACTAAAAGCCTATTTCATCACCCACAGTGTTGAATGAGACAATTTCCGTCCTTAAATTGACTCCCCTCGGTCTCTATAAAATTGGCCTAAAATTATCTTTAACGCTGTATAATTTCGCTAACCAAATTTTCTTAGATAGAGAAAAAAGGTATGGTATTTGGTAAGAACGCTTCTAAAGTAATCTATTTAAACGTTTTTGTTAAAAAATTAAAAGAAACTTCTTTATCATAATGGCATGTCATAACGATAAGTTGTGTTATATTGTCGTAAGTTTGACGTAAAATTAACATTGTAGAGAGACGTTGCGCATTCAGTGTAAGTAGGGAATTTGATCCCGGGCCATTTTTCTAATCCCAGGATTTCGGGATTCTCTACAGCCAATCCCGGGATCCCGGGAGTCCCGGGATTGTGGATAGTAATGGAAAATCAGAGATTAACTGTGTAAAGTCAAGTCAGCTTTTTAGGGTTCCATAGTCCTGACAAGGAACCCTTATAGTTTCGTCATGTCCGGTTGTCTATCTGTCTGTCCGTCCAAGGTTTTGCTTACAGGCTTTTGACACTAGCGAGGTGTTATTTTGTGTATATAAAAATAAATATTAAAATAAAAATTTGTTTATTTTCCAACAGAATGTTACATGTTTTGCTATTCTAAACTGAAATTTAGTAAAAATAAGCCTAAGAGAATTAAACATATAATATAAAAAGAGAAAACATATAACTCCCGGACCATGTAGGTTTAGACAGAGCTTCAACAAATGTAGTGTGAGTGTATGATATCAATAACGCCGACATAGTGGTAGAATAAAATATTGAAATATTTTTTAAGGTAGCCCCCATTACTTATAATACGTGGAGATGATTTTTTTTTACAATCTATCCCACCCGTACGTGTACTACTTACGAATTAGAGATCCGATTGCGAAATATTAAACTTTAAAGTATAATTTTTTTTTCGAGTAGGGCATCCCCCCAGCCCTTTAAAAGTTTAACTATTTGCTTGAAAAATCTGGAAAAATTCATGACTATAGTGCTTTTCATAAAGTTTAAAGTCAAATCATAACGATTAAGATAGATCACTTAGTTTAAAAGTAATAGTCTTTCAACTTATGTATTAGATTTTTTTTTACATAATAAAACATCTTTAGAGGAAATCATTAAAAGTGACATAAATAACGTAATTGCTGTAATATATTGTGGTAACAACGTGCAACTAAGGAACCCTACACTGCGCGTGGCACGACACGCACTTGGCCGACTTTATCATGTATTTACAGTAACAGAACAGTTAAAATTTAATTGAATATTTAGTTATAACTTAAAAAATTAAATTCCGAAAATTCCGGGATATGTAAAATTTTATCCCAAAATTTTCGAGACTGAAATACTCCTCGAAATGAAATACAATCGGGATCAATTCCCCTAATTGTAAGACTCATAGAGTAAGATGCTTTAATAAGTATACCGTCTTTAAGACAGTATTCAGACAGCAGGCTAGGTAACGAACTAACAATTAACAAGTTATTACCCGACTGCCAAACGAGGGTTATGTTTTTCGAGCGTATGAATGTATGTAAATATGTCCATTTCTTTGACACGCCCTACAGCCTAAACCGTTTAACGGATATTAAAGTATAATATATCAATAGATTTGTCTCAATTGTGGGAGTGACAAGGGGACATGTCATTTCCTTACTTACGCGGGAAAAACGGATCTGCAATACTGATAAACCGATTTTGAAACTGCTGTGCTAATAGTATTCAATACTTTATTTTCCAAAATTCCTACGGGAACAAACAAAAAAAAACACCGAAAGAATAGGAAGTAAAAACCGTTTAATGGATTTCAACATATGATATGTCATTAGATTCGTCTCAGTTGTGGGAGTGACATAGGCTATGTTATTACCCGGTATTCTTATTGCTGCATTGAATTAAACGGAAAAAACCGATTTCAAATATTTCTTACTCGAGTTAAAACTTTTTTTTTTTCAATGAAGAGTTACAAATAAGGCTTGATAGTTCATTGAAAAGTAGTAGTAGAACACTACAAACTAAAAAGTCAAAAATAAAGTAAATTAATTAAAAAAATCAAAAAACCCGACTGCGTACAAAGTAAATTTAAAAGATGAAAACAAGATTTAAAGAATCAATTTGCAGTCTGAGGCATCAAATCTATGTTACTTGAATTGACTTTTTCTACACGGATTTTATTACTTAATTAGGTACTAACGCAGTGCATACCAAGTCTATCATCATTATGCTGTTAATGTTTTGATGCCTCCGTCTGCAAATTGATTCTTTGGACGCAGTCGGGTTTTTGATTTTTTAAATAAATTTATTTTATTTTAATATAATCAAGATAGTCATGTAAGTAAGATAGTAAACGGAGACCACGCTTAGGCAAACGTAGTGTAGGACGCCCCCCGGCTAGATGGACCGATGACCTGAAGAAGGCAGCTGGCAGCGATTGGATGCAAAGGGCGGGAGATCGTGCGCTGTGGCGCTCCTTGGGCGAGGCCTATGTCCAGCAATGGACTGCAACAGGCTGATATGATGATGATGATGATGAAGATAGTAATATTTATAACAATGTTAGTATTTAACTAAACAGAGAGTACAGTGACTTTAAATATTATTTCTTAAATAGCATCGTGGTAGCCGTTATGTAAACAAACTTAGAAATCCACCTAATATCTTACAAAGTAGGTAAGACTGTTTAAGGTCACCCTTAGAGGGGTTTAGATTAGCAAATGGAGCAAATAAGGATTATTAAAATTTTATTGGAAACCAGCGTCACATATGGGCCCTATTCTAACACAACTATAAATATTTTGAATTTACTATGTAATTGCCACGCTATTTTTTAATTTTGTTTTATTTAATTTAATTATTTTCAATTTGCGCAAGTGTGATCATATACATATAGAAATGTTATACCTTTGCTACAATATTTATCTTGGTATTTATAATATTTGAACACATTTTCAAGATATCCTAGGTAAGATATAGTCTGGTGGTCAGATCCATTTGCCGTTCCGGGCCACGTACAACTTTCATGTCCAATTTATAAATTTCCACCAACAGAAATTGTGTAATCCAATCCTGTATGTCATTATACGGAGATAAGTGGGGCGGGGTGGCGTATTTACAAAATATTATTCTACCCAGAGTGGCTACAGAAATTCTAAGGAAAACTGTACCAAGCTGCGGACCGAAAATGCTTTTTCCTTCCATTGATAATTGAATAATGAATAATGTGAATAGTAAATATGATAAAAATCTTGAAAATAGCTTATTTTTTCAACGTGTGAGAAGTTAATATCTATACTTTCGTTCAGTTCGAATTCCGCAAGGGATAGGGCGATGAGCACGAGCATTAATGTACCTAAGTCATGGATGTTATGCATTTTACTCGTTGTTGACGGACGATGCACAGCTATAACGTGACAACATTAAAAATTCTATTGCGTTTAAATACTGTCCGCGAATATGTTAAATAAATATCAATCCGTTATCTAGTCGCAACATGACTGAAAAAATTAGGGATTGTTGCACAAATGACTTTTTTATTTATATCAAGGAACCGCGACGCTCACTTGACTGGTTCATTAATATACTTTAATTAAATGTATACTTCATTATCAATATTATGGCATCAATGTCCGTCCAAGTACAAAACCACCGAACAAAACCCATCCAGCTGCTCCGAGGTGTTAGACAGGGAGATGTTATATCTCCGAAACTGTTCACCAACGCACTGGAGGATGTGTTCAAGACGCTGGATTGGAACGGACTGGGCATCAATGTAAATGGCGAATATCTTGCGCATCTTCGCTTTGCCGATGACATAGTTATTATGGCAGAATATGCAGGATTTGCAAAAAATGCTGCACAGTCTTAATGCTGCCTCGAGACGTGTGGGGCTTGGGATGAATTTGGACAAGACTAAGGTAATGTTCAACGAACATGTCATCCCGGAACCAATTTCCGTCGAGGGCACTACGCTCAAGTTTGTCCAAGAGTACGTCTACCTGGGACAAGTACTACAGCTCGGTAGAGACAACTTCGAGCGGGAAATCGCCAGAAGAGTGCAACTTGGCTGGGCAGCATTTGGGAAATTGCGTCATATCTTCACGTCGACACTGCCGCAGTGCCTGAAAAGCCGGGTGTTTAACCAATGCGTCCTACCAGTTTTAACCTACGGAGCCGAAACGTGGAACATGACAGTCAAGTTGGCCCACCGACTACACGTCACTCAGCGTGCTATGGAAAGGTCTATGTTGGGGATCTCATTAAGGGATAAGATCTGGAACGAGGTCATACGACATAAGACTAAGGTGACTGATATTGTCCAAAAATGTAGCAAGCTGAAGTGGCAGTGGGCTGGCCATGTCTGTCGCAGAACCGACGAGAGGTGGAGCAGGAAGGTTCTCGAATGGAGACCACGTTTAGGCAAACGTAGTGTAGGACGCCCCTCGGCTAGATGGACCGATGACCTGAAGAAGGCAGCTGGCAGCGACTGGATGCGAAGAGCGGGAGATCGTGCGCTGTGGCGCTCCTTGGGGGAGGCCTATGTCCAACAGTGGACTGCAACAGGCTGATATGAATGAATACTTCATTATGGAGCGGCTTGTAAGGTCATAAGCTCTGAGTTGCGGTATATTTGCTAAATTCGCAGTGGGGTGGACCGACCATAACTCACAGTCTTTCTTGAGACCCTTTCGAACTATTGTCACGTCTTCGGAAAGCCGTGCCCTATTAAATGATGTAGTTATGTCATATTTTACAGCGGGATAAGGCCACGTAGTTATGCGGAATACAAATTAAAAAGACAATTAAATATTGAAAAAAAAAGAATTATCAAATTGCTATGAACGAGCAATTTAAGAGTTTGATATTGAAAATGTTCGTTTTGGTATTATTTTAATTCTGAACTAATTTTCAAACGCGCTTAACAATAGCAGATTTTAGTTTGATGCCATTAGATAAATAACACAATAATTGAACGGATGGCGATATATACAAGATGGTTAGCGTCATTTTCTAGTACTTTCTTAGAGTCTGTAGTTATTTATAAGCAAGGTTTCTAAAATATCTAGATCGGAAATTGAAAATTGATCAGGTGCGAAACTTGAGCCTCCCTGCCTGTTAATCTCGTTGGAAGCAAATAGGGTTACCATCTCATATTTTCTTGGCATATTTTTTTTCTACGGACAGACGTTGGTTTAGGAGATAAAAGAAAAAATATGTCTGTACGCTCTAAACAAGTACTTCTAGGATTTGACACAAGATAGAGATTTTTGTTGTCTTTGCAATTACAATCATTCGTCTAAGAAAGTCCATTTTTAATTAAGTGCAACATTATCTTTGGTATATATTGTTGGGAATATTTAGCAGTAGCCCTTGACTTGCAGTGGGAAAACCAGGGCTAAATAAAAAAATATATAATTTATAGATTAATTAAAGGTAGGTAGGTATTAGCAATGTAGGTATTGAAATTTAATATTTCACTTTAAAGTTTAATATTTCGCAAACGGATCCCTAAATCGAATCATTTTAAAGGACCTATTCAACGATACCCCACACAATGGGGTAGACGAAAAAAAAACATCCCTACGTTACATGAATGAAAGCTACCCTAAAACTTAATTTTTCGAAATTTTATTCTACTACATTGTCAGCATGATTGATTTACATATTTCCACAAAATTACAGATCTCTAGTGTCAACATTCTCCACGCAAAACCTCGGACGGACAGACAGACGGACATGACGGAACTATAAGAGTAAGGAACCCTTATAGCTTCGTCATGTCCGTTTGTCTGTCAGGACTACGGAACCCTAAAAAAAAGATAAAGGTATAAACAATCAAACAAAATCGTAATTAACAGATTTATTATTAACCTATAATATTATTTTTAAATGTTTTTTAAGTTTTAGATAAAGTGCGGTTTCTGTGACTGAATACCTGGTCATCAATTTTGACGAAATTGCCGTTAATTCGAAAAAATTAAACATTAAAAAAAAAACAAATTACAGACAATAATATTATTTTTTAATCTTTTTAAGTTTTAGATAAAGTGCGGTTTGTGTGACTGAATACTGGTCATCAATTTTGACGAAATTGCTGTTAATTCGAAAAAAATTAAACATTCCAAAAAAAAATAACAAATAGAAAATACAAGACTTACAGACAAAAATCAGGTCAAGTTTTCTATTGTGAGCCTATAAATTAATTGTAATGCGGGGCAACCCTTCCGCGCCGGTTCCGCACACTCTCAACTTTTCCATCGCACCAAGTTTTAATTTCATTCCACGCAGAAGTATTCTCGATGTATTTTATATTCAATGACGGATCAAATGAATCATTTCATTTGAATTTTAAATTTTGAAAATTCTATTGCTGGAATTTAATAATTAGGGATAGCGCTTTTGGAGCATAAATTAAAAGTTTTGTTAAAGAAATCATTTTGTTATAACTAAATTTATTTACTTGGTTTCTGTGGTCAGTTATATTGCTTAGTACCTAGCGGTAATTGAATACATAAGAAAGGTTGAGCACGCATGTCAATTGAATTAAAACTGCCGATTCAGTTAATTCTTCTCGATTGCGTGTTATGTCGTCTCATTGTCTTGCGATATTTGTGTTCCCAAATATTGAATTAGCAGAAGCGTTTTTCACAGTTTAAGATTTTGTGTTAAGCATTTAAGTGAAAATTAATCACAATTCTATTAAAGCTTATATGTATGTACCGACATGATTTTAGCACAAATAGAAGTAGCTATTTAGCTATAAAATAACATCTTGTGTCATATTTGTAAATTTTCAATAATTAATTACGTCAACAACAGTCGTCTCTCCCAAACAAAGTAGTCAGAGATTTAGTGATTGCTAGTATATTTTTTTGATTATATTTATTCATTATCTTCGTCACACTTAAGTTTAAATATAACTTTCCAAAACTCGATAGTGGTGTTGTTAAATACTTCGTTTTTTCTGGTCGGTCGCACCTGGCGCTGCTAAAACCAACTACGATTAAACAATAAACAAAACTTCAACTTCTCTTTGTAATCAAGAGCCGAGGCGACAACTTATTTAATTTACATAAACAGTTTAGCATAAGCGCCTCGAATATTTTATACAACGAAAGTCGCACCTTAGCCAGCGTCTCACATAATTTCTGTATTATACAGTTGTCTACTTTAATTTGACGGTCTAATTGAAAGGGAATTGATATTCTCTGATTTAATTGTTACATCAGTATTCTGAAATGAAATGAAATGAAATAAAATGAAAAGAAATGAAATGAAAATTTATTTGCTCAAAACATGATCTGATAGTTTATAAGATAATTTTATTTATGTAAACATGTGTGTGATAGATATGATAGTTAGCCAAGTACTTGGACTATCTTTTTGGTGATAAATTTGAACAACTATGGTAATTATTAAGAATTTCAAAGGTAGTAGGTAGGCACATCTAACGTGTAAAAAAATCATACAATACAATTTTATGTCGAGTCAATCGACGAACTATACTTAATTAATAAATAGCTACTACTACGACTAAAATTGTCGGAGGCCTGCAACCAAGTTTCATATCACATACAATAACCATTTGTCATGACTATATGGAGATTAAATCGTCACTCGTTTAGTGCATTACTCTTCTTTTCTTTTTTACAAATTATAGTTTATTCATAGAATCTATTAAATTTTACTATTTTTCTCTTTCAAGAGAGATCTTTTGGTATTTTTCCAGTTAAACCTTTTACATTAGTTACACAAAAAAACAACAACTAGGGATTTACATACGTCTATTAAAGGTTGTTAAGTACCTCATAATACACAGTCATAATCTTACTTCCTAAACTTCTAACAAGGATTTCAAAAAACGGTAACAAACTCTTATAACAAGTCCAACAAAGTTGCTTAAGCTATTAAATCCTAGTTCTTTCAGTTGCGAAGTTAATACAATTTTAACCAGCAATAGAGTGTAAAACCATCGGTAAGCTGTAGGCAGCGCATAAATCTGCTGTTAGTTAAGCTGCGTAAGCGGAGTAGACAGAAACATAGTGAGAAACTCAGCGTTAAGCGGTAGCGGGAGCGGATGTTTAGCTATGCGATGATCTGTGCTAAATGTTTACTATAAATCTGATATAATTAGATTGATGATTTTGTTCGTATTTAGCTGCAACAAAAAGCGTCAAACTATAAAGACCTTGGTACGAGATCTACAGCCGGATAACTGTAAAGACGATCACGCTGGAGCGGGTTCCAACATGCTTTACATTGTCTTTAATCGCATATTTCGTAGTATTGAAAGTTTCCATACACAGAGACCCGCACCTACACATAAGTAGCGAAAGCAAGTAGGTACTTCAAGGCTTATTCGCAGCCGCAAGTAAAGCTCCAAGACTGTAACTCGCTACACGTTCATCCGTCACACGCGTCACTGCTTTTGTTTTTTGATGCGCAACGCTCGAGCGTTTTACTTACTTACTTGAGTCAAACACTAATATTTAACATCATATTATAAAACGGTTACATGGCTTCACAGTCGTTGGAGTTTCCTTAGCATAACAATGCCTGGGCTAGGAAACTAGCTAACTTAGCTCCTGAAGCTGTACCAAATATTTAGAGATAAACTATATCTATAGTATGCTAAACGTCATATCTTCAGTCAATGTCTTACATCGTCTAGAACTAAGCCCGAACCATAGTCCAGTTGAATTAGTCACCGCTGCACAGTGGTTCAAAAGCCGCGCCGGTAAAGAAAACGGGCTATTAAATTAATGGGCATGCGGGACGGAGCCGCCAACCGCCTGAGACTAAATGGATATTTTTCAAGAGCCATCTCAACCGCGGCATTCATACTCCAGAGTTTTATCATGGAAATATTCGAATTAATTTAAAGAAAGAGATGTACCACTTTAGGCTAAGCAGTGGAGTTGATTTCTGATTTAGCTGAAATATCGTAATTTTGATTGAAATTATTGAATAACATCTTTAATATCATCAAATTATTTTAACATCAGAATAACATCGTTGTTTCAATTCGAAAGTTTTAGAAATATCTACACATTTGAATCTAAGTAAAGGTCGCAGAGGCACTTCTATTAAAATGAAAAATTGCACATAGGTACAGTACATGTCGAACTTTGGGGCTACATAAAAAAACAAACGATTTTATCTCGTCAAATATCCTAATTTAGAACCACAGGCTACTGCTCAGTGGTAACTTGAAACTGTGCTTTTGTGCAAGCTTATCAATCTCCACACTGCACTGTTTAGTGCTGGCTTAAGTCCTAGTCGCAGACGTGTAGACCACGAGACGTCGTTTGTATGGTAATAGGCCTCATTCGCACATGAGATATACGCTGTGAGAGTTATTTAGCTATCAACGCGATAATTAACAAGCGTTTGGGGGTTAAAATTTATTTTCTAGTCTATTATATACAAAAGTGTTTGTATTTAAGTAGAAAATCTTTGATAACATTATGTTAATTTCCAAATAAATCAAATCTTTTTAAATATGTCAATGCACTAAGAAGTGTATGACTTTAAATGTAAAGATTCATAAGAACAAACATTTTCTCGAATGTTTCCGACGTTGAACTTTTAATGACTTGCCTGAATACATTGACTTTAAGGTAGTCAAATTAAACAATGGGTTTATTTAATAATGGAAATTACTGTTAGGATATAAAAAAATAAAACTTAAATGATGTATTTATTTATTCAGCAAAGGCACACAATCGTACTCAGCCAACCTTCGAACAGTAAGGTCATCCATAATTTGATCAATTTATTGCAACAATTGCACATCGCAGCGAGCTACCTCATGCGTATGTCGGGCTTAAACTTTTAGTCCAATGCAAGCGATATTTGTGGGGACACATGGGTTTATTTTTTTTAAATACTTTTAAAAATTGAGTCTTGGTCCATTTTAAGTGTGATTGAATTTCTGTGAATCCTTTGTAGGCTACAAACCAGTAAAACACTGAAATCTGTAGTGTTTTATTGGCTTTGGCTAGTTTAGTCTTTGAAGTTGTTTAGTTGACAATTAAGCTAATTCTTAATCGAAAGGAATCCTGTCTCACAACTTTTTCCCGTTGCGCTCTGAATTAATTAATAGACTGATTTTGTATCTTAATAATACGACTCAAGTTGGCAGTTGGCAGAAATCGCTTACAACTTTTTTTATTTTTTTATAAACTGTCGAAGTCCTAAATTATGAATTTAAACCTAAAGAATATTACAATCTAGCCTATGTCGACTAATGAGTAATTTAAATTTGACCTAATTTAAGTATAAAATTATATTTATTGACAGTTCTTCATTTTAGATCCGCTGTGATGAGGTAATAGCTAGAACTCAAGTCAAGAAAGTCAAGAGTAAGCCTGCCTGACCTGTGCCAAAAATTTTTCCTTAGAGAAAGTAGCAAACTTTTTCTGTTTATACAATATTTGACACTAAAACAACACATTAATTACAAACTTAGTTACCAACCTCTCAGTGATTATCTTCCTATTATCTAGATTTTTTAACAAAATTATAACGCTGTTTATCGCAGCGTATTGCTTCGAAGTATCGCATTTCACAGTTTATAGTGTGCTCAAGCCTATCGCACGTAACTAGATAGCACCCGATCCTATGCCAGGCCAGCCAGCGGTACCAGGAGTTGGCACTACGTCGCCCCGACAATTTGGGCCCCGGCCGAGCCACCTAACCAGTTATTGGATTGTCATAATTTACCATGCCGTGTACCGCTGCACCCATCGGCGTCGGTGCCAGTAGCTACCGAAACTTGATAGTCCATATGCCAAGTGTGGTATTAGTTTTTACAAATTGCTGAGATTGCGAGCTAGGTAAAATATTGGTTTTATTGAGAGATGAGTTATGTGTTCTTATTATTTGTTTATTAACAACTATCGGTTCGGAGATAGGGTTTAGTAAGCTCTCATAGAGGTCCAAATCATTTTTGTTAATGATATCAATGCGAAACAGCGAAATTATTAACGAAAAATAATCTCGCAAATTTAATTTAAGTATATAGTATTAGCTTGTGAGTTAGAATTTAAAAAGAGTACCTACCTTCTTTAACTGAATGAAGTAGTCCTAGTTTTAAAAAATAATTCTAATCAATTGATAATTTATGACCTACTTTTGTAAAATCAAAATAATATTCAGAATAAAAATAATGTAAATTTTACAGAGTTGAAGCTTTATTAAAATGTCATCTTTATTACTAAGCCGGTCCATTAAGTGATTAATTTTATCAATGGGAACATCGTAAAATCATGCAACTTCTTTAACTGGTTGTATCCATACATGCTGTTCTGTGTACCGCTTCAATAGCGTTTTCATGCTTTTTAACTGGTTGTAACTCCGAGCGAATTTCAAACATGGAATATTCCAAATGTAATGTTATTGTATAGACTGAGAGGGTCGTGGGAAGCGTGTACACAGCACAATGCTGGCCGACCGCGAATAAAAAGATGACGGACAATAGGCGTTTGCATAAAACCGCGAACCTAACTCGGTTCACATGACTAGGTAGGCGCACTAACTCTGACAGGATAAGGTGGAACTAGATCTGAGCTAAATATTAGGTACAATTTAAGCATAATAGAGGGTCTGTTGAATTACGCCTAGACGTTAATTAGGTACGCCTAAAATAAAAACCTGGAGGCGTAATTTGACAAACCTGCCTTACATGTAATAATTCTGTCAAAAAGTTCATATACCTACACTATAACAGTAATAGAATTGTAGAAAAATATATTTCTACAACCTAACATTCTATAATGGCCATGACCACTTAGGTATAGCAGGACTTTTTCATCCTTGTTTCGTTTTAATTAGAGTTAGAAATTAAAACAGTTTTACTTACGTACTGTTTTGCGTTTATTGTTATGTTTGGCCCAATTAATTAAAGCGAATGTGTTGCTAAATACAACATATTTTATAAAGCAACGTAAAAAAATAGCACATGAGCACTATTCCAGTACTAGGAAGTAGGAATTCTATTGCTGAACATAAGCCAGGATAGCAGGAATATGGAACTATGGAAATAACAATGTAATGTTTGGGAAAGCACAGCTATTCAATAAGCTACCAAACACCTTAAAAGAGCGTGAAAGCATAAATGTATTTAAATATAAGCTAAGATCTTTAACCTTAACCTTAACGTAGGAAATCCACTGCTTCCAGATTTGCCGGTTCGAAGCGGCCTACGTCCGCTTCATGCAACATAATTTGTATTTCAATTTATTATTACTTTGTAAAATGCAATGGCTTGCTTTAGTGCCTTTAGTACTTACATGTTTCTACTAGATACTTTTAAATGTCGTTACAAAAATAATCGAAATGCTATTTTTGAAATTATTTATAGCATAGTTTATTTACAATAGTTTACAACAGCATAATCTCAAGAAACATAAAAATACAGTGTAACATAGAAGCGGATTAACGATATCGCCACTACGCACTCAAAAGCGCTCATAAAAATTCTTTTATATCTCTCTTTTTGTAAAAGTGATCTGCTTTGTTTTCACCCGGTATTCCACAAAGAACGCAATTATGAGGCTTTTCATGGTTTAACTTTAACTGATGGGTTGAATGTGTTTTTAAAAATATATTCTAGAATAGCTTTGAGAGACGTAATCCTGTATTTTTGTGTGGAGTAGAATGGAACGGTGATCAAGTACAAACTTACAGACGAACAAAAAAAGCAAAACTGAATTTTACTATTTAGTTTAAGGTATGACTTAATTCTACTATTTTGTTTAAAGTATTTAAGTACGACGACCTCCGTAGCACACCGTACTTTAAATGGCGCCGTCATCTCTGAGGTCCCGGGTTCGATCCCTTAGGTCAATGTAGAAAACGAACTTTTCTATATTGACTCGGGTCTGGGTGTTGTGGTACCGTCGTTGTATGTGATTTCTATAATACAAGTGCTTAAGCTCAGAACCTTAGGATCAGAGCAATGTATGTGATGTTGTCCTATGTTTATTATTTATTTAGCAAGCTATGACGCTTTTCTCTAGGTTTTTTTTTAACTTTTTTACGGCCTCAAATAGTGGTGCTAGTTAACACACTCATTCCGCCAAAATCTTTGTTTAAGCTTTTTCAATCAGACGCAATCCGTGCGTTGACAGGCTCGGGCGCGTGTGTTTTGCGGTAGGAGTAAGTAATGTTGATATCCCAGTTTAAAAAATATAATCTTTTTTATACGTGTGGTCCAAACGAATCAAATGGTCCTAAAATCCGAAGGTTTGTAGTCATAGGAAAATCCCATCATTTATAACACCTGGTTGCTGGATGGTATCAAATTATTGCAGTGTCATGTCGTCCGAATGCCAGTTACTTACAAAGTTATTTATTGATACCACAGGCATTAAATTCGACTTTTAAGATTTGTTTAGTTAATTAATCAAAATATCAGTACACAAAGTAAATAAATAAGACACAGGAACATTTAGAGCTGCACAACGACTAGAATAAATAAAAAGCTTTAAAATCATGTCTCCTTAAAAAAAACTAATATCAATAGGTTCTTTATGACAGTCGAATATAACCAGCCAGCATCATAGCAAGTGGCGGGTTAGTCGGATGTGGGTGTCCACGTGACTTCATCCGGCGGGCGGCTCCGGTCGCCCGGTCACGTGACACCAATCTCCTCAATCCGGGAAACAAAGGGCCACACGTTGCCTGGAACGGCCACGTTTCGCGTCACGTTGTTTGGGCCAATACTCGCTATTTCTATGTTTGCGATAGTTAGTCTAGGCTGCCTGAAGTGGGAATAGGGTCGTGGCTTGAGCGACTGTTATGCAACTTACTATGTCTGCAAATATAGTCAGGAGACGTATTTTTGAATTATGCGAATTCCAATTCGAATACGAAATAGCAAGATTCGCATGCGAATGACTATAATCCCTATTTTTGAAAATTTATTCCGTGAATTCCGCAACGAGTGGACCGACCCACTCGTATATCGTTCGATTCTACTAGTAGAAAGTTCGGAAGTATGACTTTGACAAGTAAACATATGGTTCACAGATTAAAATTTTTTTTTTTCGTTCCGTTTCATGCGATTCATTGCCGGTTTTTAAAATCAATACATTTTTGCATTCCGGTTTTTAATATTTTCTGCGTGAAACGAAATAATTACAAGAATTTTACTATAGTAGCAACACAGAATTCGAGTGATTTAAAAATACGCAAAAACGGGGGTGATAGAAGTAGAATTCGCACAATCGTATATTCGTGTTCAAATTCAAGATTCATTTCTAATGCTTCAAAATACGTCTCCTGGTCAGATTTGGCCAATTATTCATATCTCGGACCGACAATTGTGCCACTTGTTGCATTTTTTAGAACTGCTCTACATCGCTTAGGACTGTTATGTTTCAAGACAAGTTTTGAAAACCGTTGTTGCTATTTCTAGGTTAATTCTCGTGGCTAGGGTCACTAAAAATAGGCCTTAAACTTGAGGGACTTCGTTGCAGCTTGAATTAAGTTACAAGTTTTGGTTTACCAATGTTATTGAGTCAGGATACAAAAGGCCAAGCGTTGCCCACTGTCGTGTCACGTGTAGTTAAGAATAATAATTGCGAGTTTCTGTGTTCTATGAAAAACTATTTTTCAGTGTGCCTGAATTAGGAATATTCTTATAATATATTTATTTATCAGACTAACCCACAACTGTTTATATTGATAAATGTAGTAATAACATTACAACATAATAAGTTTTTTAAAATTTTGTTTTATAGCAATTACCTACCTTGCTAGGTTTCTTTAGAATTTACAATACTTAAAAAAAAAACGACCACCTGAGGTCGATTTAAGCACTCGACCGGTATGCGAAATCTAAACTGCGTTGAAACCTACTAATTACAGTGTACAATAAAACGATAGATTAGGTCACCAATTTGTACATAAATCACATAAAATCAATACAGGCACGTTTGAACTCACTCCGATTAAGTACGGGTTAATAAACGACTCCGATTATTAACCCGTACTTATTTGTGTAGTTCATCAACTTATAGACGTTGTGTCAAATTCAAATAACCCCAATTGGAATTAAAAGTTTGAACCAACCGAGTTAACATGTTTTAAATAAATAATTGATGGAGTTCGAACCTTTCGCGGAATCCATTACGAGCTTGCAAATCCGCCAAACGAATAGCTGTGAAAAACTGATGCAACTGTATATTTTTTCATTCCGAATATTTAACTGACATTCCGTCAATCAGTTTGTGCGATAAAACAAATTCACACTAAAATAACTCATTGATTTCATTTAAAATATTCACGTGGATTGTCCAACTCCAAACCGAGCGTTGACGTGACGGGAATGTTACTGAAAAACAGCATTTTACAACACGTCATTTTTACTCAGAATAAAACTGTCTAAAAGTTATTAGGACTACATTTATAGATACAAAATAAAGTGAAAGATTCGAGGAACAATAAATTAAGGAAGTAAACTTATGTTTTTATTTATTATAAATCAACGACGCCATAAACGTCTCATTCTACAAGAAGTGCAAAGGGAAACTCTTTTTAATTCAGCGATCGCTCATAGAAACGTTCTTTTGATGCTCGATATTTAAATAAGCGTGAATGGTTTTGTTCAAGAGATCGTTAAAGTTTATTCCACTTTTCACTGTACCGCAGACTAATAGTCTTGTTATTAGTGATATTCGATTTTGTTCTTTATTTCTATGGGTTTAAGGATGTAGGAAGAATGATCGGGATTGGGATAAATACGTAGACGGTCCACGTGATGGCATGCGAGAGTTCGTCACGTGCTCGCACCAGGTCGTCTGTCGGTCTATTTTACGGACACGTCCATCAGAGATTTAATATTAGAACGGTTTAACCGTAAAATATTGGCACTATTTCATTTGATTTTTATTATGTCATTCGCGATATATTTTTTTCACGAGCTTTAAAACAAAATGTGCTCTTAAAATAATTGGATTTACTTCAGTTAGATACTCCAAGGATTTCTTATAATAGGGTTTGTGAAATCTTTAAATACGATCCCAGAGAAAGCTTTTTAAAATGACATTAGTACCTACTTACTTAGAGTATTACAGAGACGAGTCGATGTTTTCTCGTTGTATTGATTCAGCGAAACTTTTTACTCAGAGTGCTAATGTTGCGCGGAGTTTGGACTTTTGGAGCGCTCGTCTAAAAATTTCTTCAATTGCCTAGTCGCTCGCTGCGCGCATTTTGAACATTTTTCGGTTTAAAACGTTAACAATCGGCTAACCCCTAACATCAAGTGCGAGCAAATAAAAACAGCCAACTCATTTTTTTTAGGGTTCCGTAGTCCTGACAAGGAACCCTTATAGTTTCGTCATGTCTGTAAGTTGGCACTAGAGAGCTAAATTTTTTGTGGAGGAATGTAGGTATAATATCAGTCACGCTAAAAAGTGGTAAAAAAATTTGATATGTCTCGGGTAAAATGGGTTTTATGTATTAGTTATTACACTTTGCTTTTCACTTCGATTGTGAGGAAATTATTAATTAATGCTAAAAAATCAAAAAACAATTTCAAAATTCAACACAAACAAAATACAAGGACATCCCGCCAATATATTTTTTTTATACGTGGCACTTAGCATCATAGGTCGTAGTCCATATGCTACAGAAATATTTATTTCTGAGAAAACTTATTAAAATTGCCTATTTTTATTAATTTAGTCATGATCTAGTAATTATAACATGGATTATGTGTAAAAATAAAGAAACAGAATGAAATAATAAGTTTGTTTAATGAAGCTTAATTGCGTGTGTGGCTGTATACACCTAACGACCTTTATCTTAGAGTCTGAGTCTTAGACGACGATTTTACTTTATGCACTAGCTAGAGCATAAAAAGCGATTTACGCAGCCTAAACCCGACATAAACATGAACTTTACGAGCATGAGAAGTGAAAATTATTTAATGTTATGTTTTGTGTATAACCTCCGTTCCGGCTTAGTTAATATAAAAAAACCTTGTAGCAATTACAGCACTTGTCAGTTCATAGGTACTAAATGTAAGTCAAAAATCATTAACAAATTCTGGAAAAAATGGGCCGTATTGCTGTTCTACAGGGTTTGTGCTTGATGATTTCATGTAACGAATTGTTATGTTAAATCGTCACTTTATACAGAGAGAGAGAGAGATATATATATAGATGAGCTTTATTTGTATTAATCTGTGATTGTTTTGCAAAGTAGATCCCTGGGGCATAACCACGAGCTCTTAAAAGATTGTTACTTCAATTTTTTTCCTGTGGCGTTCGACCTAAACAAGTCACTGCTTAGGTACTTGATAAGATAATGCTTGTCTAAGCTTCTAGCACTGCGTGTAAGTGGCTGGCTGTTTTACCCTAACTATGTATCGGAGGTGGTTTAATGACTCCGAGGCTGGCCTTTGTTTACCAAAACAATGCGCGGTGCGGGCGCCGTCAATCCTGCTACAGATGACGTGGGCGACCTTTTTAACTCTAAAGCGAAAAATGTAATTTTAAAAATTTTAATTAAGCATAGTAATAGCAGCTTACTGTTCCCATTTTTTAGTTGAGAGAATGCACTATTTAATTTAAAATTTACTGTAAATTATTTATTGAAGTTTACGATTATAGAGTGGTGTTGTTCAGTTGCCTTTTACATCTCATACTTTTCATGCAGACTACTTATGCGTTGGAGTAGAGTGGGACGTGTTCACAATACAATTTATGATATATTTTATATTAGTTCTCATATCTAAAGATGTAAACATATCAATTCCAGTACATATTCCTTTTCGTATCCCATTGTATTATTTTTTAATGTCGTCACCAACTAAAAGTGTCGAGCTCGTAATGTCAAAGCCAATGCACCTTTCGTAAATTAACTTTCACAGATAAATTCGACATCATCCAGTTGTCGATATTGTCACTATATATTTTAAGCTATAATCAAAGTGCTGAAAAAACATTTCGTGAAACTTTTAAAACAAACGATTCCTGCTCGAATAAATAAAAACAAGGTACGCGAATTGCTTTAAACAAAAGCGGAGGTTAATACTAGATGATCCTGTTATGCTACTCAGAACTCTACAGGATTTCCCAACTTAAGCTATTTAGGTCAGAAATATCCCTTCAATTAACTTTCGACAAATTAACGAGAGAAAAATATAAAGGCGGGCCGCTAGGGAGGTTCAGGAAAGAAGAATAACTGGGATCGCGGATAATTAATGGTTTCATTTATTTTTCTGCACTTGAAAGTCGCGATTGTGCTGAGTTAGGCCGCCTTTTTACTTTTCTCAAGTTTTAAACGGCCATTGTAGCTGTACGCAAATTGGAAACTGCGAGCCTTTGACAGTCTGTAAGTAACGGGTGAAATTTTTAGCTTTGAAGAGTCCGTTGATAAGAATATAGCCGTCCAAATTTTCCGCCCTCATTGAAAACCAGCGACCGTTGAAATTAGGCACAGCAGACAATATGATTGTTTCATGGCAATTCTTTTGTAAATTGTAATTCGGTCATGCTCTCTAGACTTAATTAGGAAAAATTGGCTTTTATTTAGGTTAAAAACTTTGTAAATCATTAGTTGGCTGACGTTGTAACTGTAATAGAACAAGCCAAGCTCAATAACCACGGTGAATGGTGCTATTACGTTGTGGTGGCTATGGCTAATCATTTTCTACGTTTATTTAAAACAACAAGTGATAAAATATCTTAATATCTGATTGTGCGTCGTAAATGTTGTAATACACACCTTTATTAAAATTGACATCTTTAGATAGATCTAATTTATTTATTAATCAATTATATTACTAATAGTTACCAAAAGATTTTGTCTTAAATAATAATTTTGCCGCCATTGTTCAGTGGTTTGCGAACTACTTTTTTGTTTCAAATTATCCACCACAATCAGGTTTTAGGTAAATAATAGGTTGGGGAAAAGTTTCTTCGTATTTTTTAAGAAAATACAAAAAAAAAAATTATATAGTTTATTCACATTTAACTAAAGTATGTAGGTACCATTTTGTTCGATAACTTTTTGCCATCTTGTAGGTGATCATGATCCCATTGCTATAGAAATTTTGGGGCTTCTGATCAAAATACCGTGACAAGTGGTCCTCTCGTGATGTTAACCTGACACTGCCTAGATAATTCTAAAGAGAGAGCGAAACAGGTGGAAATCTGAAGGTACAAGGTCAGGACTATACGGTGGATGCATTAACACCTCCCAGCCAAACTCTCTTAATTTTTGCTGAGTGGCTAAAGATGTGTGAGGTCTAGCGTTATCATGATGAAAAACCACACCCCTTCTGTTGATTAATTCCGGCCGCTTTCTCTCAACTTTTTGCTTTAATCTCATCAGTTGTTCGCAGTAGAGTTCAAAATCGATGGTCCTGCCTGGTGGTAACAGCTCATAATGAATAATGCCCTTCCAATCCCACCACACACACAGCATCACCTTGTTGCGAGTTAACCCGGGTTTCGCCACAGACTGTGAAGCATGACCGGCCTTTGACCACGACCTTTTTCGCACGTTCTTGTCGTACGTGATCAACTTTCGGTTTCATTATGTCGTAATAAAGAATCACAAACGAGTACACAATTCATTAGGTTTCTTTCAGTGAGCTCGTGGGGTACCCAAATATCGAGCTTTTTTGTGTACCCAGTTTTTTCAAATGCGCCAAAACTGTTTTGTGGTCAATTCCCAGTTCTGTAGCTACGTCGTAACTACTGATATGCCGATCTTGCTCCACTTTTTCAAATATGGCATCAATTTTATCCGTAATAGGGCGACCAGAGCGACGTGCATCTTTGACATCAACATTTCCGGATTGAAAACGCTTAAACCAAATTTGTGCTACTCTCACAGACACTGCACTAGGTCCATAAACATCGGCTTGTGTTGCATTTTTATTTTTTTGGTAGTAAAATTTAAAAATGTACCAAATTTCTTCATTAGGTTTACTCATCTTGACAGAACGAAAAATAAATGAAAAATACACATTTTCTTAATTTGAATTTGGAATTATCTTCTTTAAAATTTAAACTTTGAATGATACCAAAACCAGCCAGATAAAAATAGTACAGCCAAAGAGATTTTATTACAAGTTCATACATACTATTATGCGAAAAGACTTTTTCCCCAACCTTTATGCAGATTCGGCGTCGGGACTCTAAGCCAGTATTGTGATTCCTGCCGCGATCGCCTGACCGCGTCACGATTCCATCCCGCAACCCTGACCCCTTGAACTTAAATGTCACCGGGACCTCTATTATGTAATGAGAAAGCGACCAGATGCTGTGATGTCTTTTATCAGTTTTTGGATGTTTTTGAATCCAATAATAAAACAATGACATTAAACGACATTGTTTGTTTTAAACTTAAGTTTGAATTACAAGTTAGATATTTAAAGCATAGAGAAAAAAATATATTTAAAGTAAGTTACGTGGACATTTCACACGTTTACATTACAATTTAAGTTTTACTACGGCTATAAAAAGTTCAGGAAGGCTCTAGCCACTTCCTTCAGCACCTGTTCACCATCCAAGACTATTTTAATCTACAAACTTATTTAAAAAGCTCAAAGTGGCAAGCCAATACAGTTGTTGTGGAGACAAAAGGCCCAATTGTCGTTAAGAATACTACACAAACCCGCGAACCGCTGCCACTGTTCCGTTCGCTGCGCCACTACAATTAATATCGCTCTCCCTTTTTCATCGAGTACACGATCTCATATTTGACGCGATTGAAGTCATAGCGATTAGTCTCTATTCCATTGATGTAATAACCTCTCTGGACGAGACGAGATCTGCGCACCGATTTTGAAGTCAATTTATAGCTGTTACCGTTTTTGTGGAATTTTTATGGCTGTTTTAAGGTTAAGGCCTTTTAGCATGACTCGTGCAACAGTAAATTTTTGCTACTTTCATGCAGAGACTATAATCATAATCATAAAGATTAGACGATTTGACCGAGTATATTGTTGTGCATATTTACTTGATGCACTAAAGGTATATTTTTAAATTATTGTATAAACTACTGTCATTGTTTCAATGTCAAATTAACACTTTTAAATAACCTTCTAAGACATTTAAACTACTATTAATAAACCGACTGCAAACAAGGAGGAGGTTATATGATAAAGGCCTGTTTGTGTTTGTGGTATTGATTTAAAATTTTGTAAGAATGTGACATTCTAATGACAGTACAATAATATGATAACATCGAGATGATTGATCTGATGATGGAACCAAGGTGTGAATAGTGAACTCTTTAATGGTCACTAGTAAACCGTGTTTAAGTTTATTTGATTGTTTTTGGCGAGCCGAATAGAAAAGAGCGTAAAAAGTAAAGAGTGTATAAAAAAGATAGTTTTTTAACCATAATTTTAATAGCAATTATAAAAAAGTGAATCAATAACATACAAATTCAAATATGATATCTAAAAAAAAATACGTAACAATTAAAAACTACTTAATGCAATTTTGCTCTTGGCATTTTCAATTTTTCTCAATGCTAAACAGTGTTTTATCAACCATGCAAAACTTCGATCCGCAGCCAGGAATTAAATTGTTTCACAGAAAATAATTTTTCCCGGCGTGTTGACATTTTACTTAGAACGTGCTTTAATGGTTGTTAATAATATCCGGGTTGTTGACACGTCCCGTCCGCTAATGGGTACTGGTTTCCTGGAACGAGACGAGGACTATGGATTTTTCCAACGGAGTAGAGAAATTATTGTTCATTTGTATTATTTAATTTCAAGCAACCTTGATCATGACCATGGTTGTTGTAAAGAAATAAAAAAAATTATGCAACAATCACAAAAATGATCTATCCCCAAAATAAGTATAGCTTACTGACTAGATAAAGGATAAATATACATCCATAACTTCTGTAATAACACATATTTTATTTAACTATCAATAAACAAAATAAATGACCACACGAGTGCGTGTGTTATAATTTAAAATGTAATTAAAATGGGTGTCTATTAAGTTCATGCTCATCACAACAAAAGTTGCCATTTGCGAGATTCGCACCTTACTAAATGGTAAGCAAACCAGACGGTTGTCGATTATATAAGAATCATTTATAGAAAAGTCTTCTGATTTTTAAAAATTAAGTGTGTGAATGCTATTTATCCAGCCTTACCGCAATTAGTAGCTTGGTACTTACCTCTATAATGCAAACCATAAAATTGGGTAGAGTTAAGTATTAAAATAAAGATAAAAGTTTTTTTATAACGCAACGTAGTTTTTTTTTAATTGACACTATTTTGCAATGCAGCCCTGTGTAGAGACAATAGAGGCATGAAAGAATTAAAAGCTTTTACTTCATAGAAAGCACGTACTTCATAATGTTACTTCTACAATAAACAGAACACAAACGTTAGACTTAAATGCTAGTGAAAAGCGGGAAGTTACTTCCACATTTGCTTACCATAAGTGGAGTAGGTACCTAATAAAGCCCACATAGACAAAGTTATGATTTGTTACAATGTAAAGATGTAAACACAAGCTCCTCAAGCTGATAACTTAACTTATCACACTAAAAGGGATTAAAACATAATGTCATCCAATATACCGTACAACTTGTGACATCGCAACTTCGACGTCTATAATTCTCGCGAAAATGTTTTTCCACGAGGCCTTACCTATTTTAAATAGTTCGTTAATGGGTACGTCCTTAATTAGAAACTGTACAGAGTGAATCCGTGGCTCTTTTTCTGATTTAATGAGCAGGGAATCGTGTGATCCCTTTCGCACAGATTTGGCCACGCCCCTCGGGCGGTGAAAATCAATAATACACTTCAGAAGTGCGTTTGGTGTCCTACGTAACTGACGTAGGCTGTGTCTCTTTAGAAGATAAATCAGACAGCTTTCCAAAGTAGCGCCGAGTGACGGCGCAGTCTCCCGCACGCTCAACTCAATTGCTTAACACTAATCGTATTCAAGGCCCGCACTACCAAACCTTACTCAGTCATAAATCTTGTTTTGAGTGTGGATTTCGTTGTACTTAAAACTTTGATTCAATAGTAGGTAGCGTTTTGTAATACGGCCGAAATCACTTAACAGCTATTTTAGTTACAAACATTGGCGATTGTGTGATTTTTAAACAAGTGATACAAAAGGCTTAAACCTTTGTTATGCTAGAATTTTACGAGATTTTATTTAACTTTGCTAGACTTTTTGTGCTACTGAGAGCTTAATGTCATAAAATTTCAATATGGATTAATTAATTAATTTATTTTACTTAACACAAAATCCACAGCCCTTAAATAACAGAGTTATAAAAACTTACATTATAGACAAACGGTAAAAAAAATAAAAAAGTAATAATATTAAATATTCACAGTTCAACTCATTTTTTCTCAATTGCTCAAGATCAATTTTTAACATAAAGTAAATCAGCCCTTTATAGGTTTTGCACTACATAACACACTTTGAATATGTTGTTTAATGTTATTTAAAGTTTATTGTACAATAATATACAGAACGCGCATCCATTATGCAATTTTTGCTGTTGAAAGCATGACGGACATTCAATGGAAAAATTACATTTTCCTTCCCTTAGATAACGGGCCCTAAAAAGGCTTTCAGTTAAATTATTAATATAATAATTTCTTAACGTGTAACAGAAAGCGAGTTCCCGATAATTGCCGACAAGCGGACTAAGTACAGTCGCAATCAAAAATATATTGTCAGTTTGAGATTTGACTAACTGCTAATGGTTGTGTGACATTTTGAAAATTATTTCATCGCTACATAGATGTACAAAATGTAATAAGGGGTATAATGAGCTGGTCGTTTCGTCAAAAATGACAATCCAGACAGTCTTCAGGCGATCTAACTGAGCAAATCTCTAGGTTAAATTTTAAGGATATCTAGATAATTTGAATTAAGTTAAAATAAAATGACACTCTTGTTTTTGTTTTTTTTTTGTGTGATAGTAATGTATTTCTATGAAAATAAAAATATTTAATTGATTACTTTTTGGTCATTCCCAAAATAAATACAAATTAACTGTGAAAATACAGTTTGAGAAATGTTACAAAAAATATTTTTTTTGTAACTAGAAAATGACCGTAAATATTCAAAAGTTACAAATACCTCCTTATTTCGTTTCTAACTGTACCAGCAATAGCACGCGCACCTGCATAAATTACAAGATTTAACGTTCCCATCCCTCCATTAATAACGCATAAAGTATAAACCCTTGTCTTTGTGTGTTTATTAAAACCCGAAAGATTAATTATTACGATGCCGAATTTTAAGAATTCGCAACTTTGTCGAGTCGCGGTAGGTCGGAATTTAATTTAAAAATTCCGAAGTATAACGAGACAGGTGAGCCGAACTGCTAAGCGCGTTATGAATTTGGCCCACGCAGTAGTTTCGGGAATTTTTCCCGGCAACTCGACGAAACTTTGCGGATTATCCTTCACTGGGTATTCATACATTGCAAATAATACGAGGCAGCGTACGTTAGAGTGTGTAACTTGGAAATAAAACTCTTTTAGGAAACCGCATTTTTTTACAATTTAGTTTTAATGTCTGGCTATTGATGCATTTAAACAATAACTGCTATTTATAAAATAATAATACTTCTTATAGTGATTTTACCTTTTAGCTGATGCAAATTAATTTGTATGAATCATAATGACTTAATTAAATATATTTTGTATAGGTTCCGTGTATTTTATATGTATATGTTCGGTTTCCTGTCCACCTAATAGATGGCTAATCTGCTTGTTATTAAAATGTATACAACGTATTTATTTTGAAAAAAAATAAATTTGTGTGAATAAAAAACAATATTTTAAATTAGTACCTAACTAACGAGATAATAAGTAAAAGCATTCTAACTATATAATTATAACCACTTAAGTGCACAGATCCCGAAAAACAAAACCTCAACTTCAGAATTTCGTACAAAATGCAGTTATTTCAGAGCGCTCCTGTGTGTAAATTTACAATGAAGTAAAGACGCGAAAACGCAGTTAAAACTTTGTGTAATTTCAGTACTTAATTATTCATAAATCACACACTGTGAACCATTAGGATCCTACTTAGTGTATTTTACGGGTTGAGTTCGGTAACCTTATACAATATCTAAGTACTTAATAACTTTATCAACACAAATTACTTTGCCTAACATTGTATGCTAGGCTTTTATGATTTATGAAGTGTTCTTTAAGTAATAAATAAAGACGGTTCATGCTGAAATAAACATATTTCTCTTGTAGTTACTCTAAACAGAAGAAGTAGGTAATATTTTTTTGTATTTATTTCGGAGAATTTTACTCTCAATTATTACATTTTATTAGCAAATTTTTGTAGGCCAATGAAAATATGAATAAATACATCACTAATAAAAAACTTTTAACATTTTCGAGTTCTAACTGTACTTCCTCAGATTCGATGCCAGTAGAACTCCGTGGCTATCTGCATCCTGAATTAATTAAGAGACTTATCCCTTCCATTAATGACAGTGTCCCCAACACGGACACTCCTGATTGATTTAAGCAAACACCTTCAAATCCCCGAATTGATGTCGGTAGGACCAGGCATTAGTTATCTGAGGTTAAAAATCGAGGGATGCTAGAGAGGAGAAAGTAAAATACCCGGAAAGCGATGTGAATTTAAGCTTTGGTGACCTCTTTCAGTATTGCATTTGCAACAAAAAATCTTTTTGAGAGTCTCAAAGTAGGGATTGCATATCCTTGTTACGAGGTACCAGACAGCGAATTTTGCCGGGGCCATCTCTTAGCATATACCAGACCCACCAAGTTTAATTCAAATTCAAGTATTTTATTTCAGGAAAGGCCTATAGATAATTAGTAACAATTTTCCTTACGAAACTAGTGTTAGTAGGTATACTTTTAAGATTAAAAAGTGAGCTTTCATATATACTTGGTTTGATCAAGTGTGATTTTTTAAGACGATTTGTTTTTTTCTTGGGTAAGAGGATATGTTTCTTTAAACAAGAACATATGTTCACGCGTCTATAGGGAGGAAACGGTTTTCATAAATTAAAGAAAATTGCTTTGGTTAAAAGAAATATGTCTTGTTTTAAGATGTCTGTTTTTTCTGTGCAGAAATGACCGGCAGGGTAGCCACAAACTCTTAAAACAATCTCAATTCTGTCAAATCTGTCAATTTCGTACGTCATTACGTACGAAATTTGACAGATTTGAGAGAGTTCACGGTTACCCCGCACTGAAAAACAAACCTTGGGAATTTTCACGCTTATGGCGTCAATATGCCAATTGGGTTATCATTTGGGAAAATATTTAAGTATTTTCTCTACCAACATTACAGTTTTAGTAAATATTTGCCTAAAAACATACTAGGTTGTTCCGAGATAATTATGTTCGAAACTTTCTGGTTTTGTTTATGCCCCTAAATTTTAATAGAACAAAACACACTATATTTATATCTAAACTAGCAAACCCGGCGAACTTCGTACCGCCAAACGTACAAACACGACTTTGTTTTATATATTAAAGAAGATTACCTGTCAACAGTTACCTGTCAACCCAACTTTAGTTCTTCTATAGGAATTATAACTATTTTTGAAGATACATTGTGTAACTTTGTCACGTCAAAAAAAAATACTTACCTATTAGGCATTGGTGTTGTCAGCTTGTAGCGGATATCATGACCCAAGACTTCAATGTTAAGCTCCGGAACTTTAAACATGTTCCTATGGCAACGTGTAAAAGGAATGCATAAGTAGTACCTATGCGTTTTTATCTTAAAATAAATATTTATGCAGATGCGCCGCTGAGCAGATGAATATTTATTTTGTCTGTTGTCATTTTAAAGTGGTGTTTTGACGAACAAAACACCTTTTAGTTTAATTTATGTAAGTATTTTAAAAATAATGCCTATCCTGTATCTGTTGAATAGGGGAAGCTGCATACAATCAAAACACTACATACAATTAAACATACTACTCCAGTCTACATAGAATTAAAATTATGAGAATTAAAACACGTAGCTGAAGTAAAAAAATAAAAAATATACTTAAATAACATATTAAAAACAGATCACCTATATTTTACCAATCTGAGGTTATATGATGTCATAAACAAATTTTAAGTGTATTTTACAAGGATTATAGAGTACTTACCGTCATCATAATCGTCCCACATTAGACCATGGCTGGATAAGCCTAACGATCACGATCTTTAGCATTATTTTATGCACTGCCAGAATAGCTTAATATCATCTTCTTCTTTGCGTGTCGACTCAGGCTTTCATATGTGTGAGGACCAAACTCAGCCACTGATATAACATTATCGGTGGCCTTGTCAATATCCTCGCGTGTGCAGGCGTAGGGACACGCAGGGTATGATATAAGATGTGCCATTGTCTGGGGGGAAATACCACGACTCAATACCATTTTGAAAAGTGATTTGCTAAAAACAATACATCATACTTCAATTATCTAATTAAAAAGTTTTTGTGATTTTGTCTTCTTATCAGAACGCGTTGTATTTACTTATTTTACAGGCATTAAAGTTGCAAAATGATTTTCAACCAGCACTTATTATCACAAGTTGCTACGAAAGTTAAAAGGGCTATAAAAAGGTTATAAAATTCGTTTGCAGTTAAACTTGCTTTTAACACCATTATCTATGATTTTTTCTTAAATTATTTAACCGCATGCTATAAAAGTGACGTTGTTACTAAAGAGCCAATAACAAGGGTTTAATGGCACTTTGTGTGTTTAAAGTTAAATCTTTATGAGAGAGTAAACGAATTTAACCCTTACTCGGATAAGAGATAATAGGACCTGAATAATTTGGATTTAGGTTGATTCTCAATAAACAGCTTTTTTACACAATAAAACAAAATACGCACTTATATTAATTACCTTTAGGATAGTGTCCAGCTTATTCTTCGGTCCAAACAATACTCTAAAACTTACCTTGTTGCTTGATTTTAAATAAGTATTAAAGATTCGACCAGAACCTATTAATATTATTTTTAAAAAAAAGTACTACGTTTCTACAGAAATTTACGACTGTGTAATATCCGCGCAATTATAGGTTTAGGACCTTTAGTTGCCGACAGTACACGTTGTAGCTCTGAAAAAGTTTATTAATAGTAAAAGAACTCTAGTAATATAAGTAATTACTCCTTTAGCAAAATTGAGATTTCTAACAGTAGGCTTAGAACATTACTATGTAGCACGAGAGACGCATGCACACTCACCACAGAACATGCAATAATGCCCAACTATCGAAAATCTCTCGTAACTATAATGTAGGAATACTGATTAATTGCAATGCTATTAATAATAATATTATTTTAACAGTCAAACTACTTAATATAACTAGCCCTAAACTAGGCAAATCTTGCAATACTATGAAGCCTACAATAACGAATGTTTATTCACATTAAAATGAAATGAATGCAAAAATATGAAAGTTTCATCAAAACTTTCATATTGTCCCATAGCCCACTTCAGCCCACGAAATTGAAAAAGAAAAAAAAACCCTTAAAGATGAATACATTAATATAATATTTGTACAAATCACATAAACACTTACCTCTTCCGGGATTCAAACCCGCAACCACCAGATTTTGTAATCCGAGAGCAAATGGTACAAAACCATGGTATGGTATTTTAATCTTGTCATCATTTAATTACTTGCAGCGACAGTACTGCAAGTAACTAAATGATTATGGATAGTCTTGTTGACGTTTTGTTCCTAGATTGTTTATTATTATAATTCAGTAGTGGCTTTTACAGAAGAATCAGTAACATTTGTGGGAACTAAACCAACTGTATCTAGCTATCTTGTGGTTAGGTAGACTACCGCCTAAACACGATTTATTATTACGGGAAACGTATCCTGCCACCGTCACGCGAGCCAATAAAACCGCGATTTGCTCCGAAGTTCATTTATGTTTCATGTAAGAGAGCCTTATGAAATAGTCCATAATACCTAAATGCATGTTGCGTGCTTGTTTGTCTACCTAATAACAGTAATAACCCATAGTTCAAAAACAATTCGCTGTGACTAAATAGAGACATGTAATTTGTTACCTGTTGCAAGGAATTCTGCATTGTTCCACTGATGTATAAAACGACATCTTAAGTGGACACCATTTACTTCTAAAATAAGATGCTTATAGTTTGATTTTGTTGATTTAGTAATTTTTTGGTCAAGTTTATTTTAAAATTATTCTGTATTTTTTGTAAATTAACAATTACCTACCAATAACGAATGATTATTTTTTAAGTAATAGCGATGTAGGCTAATCGCTTAAATGCCATCTAGATGAAAATATGTAATATAAATAATATTTCAGCAACTGCAGCTGGAGTTAGTAGTTAATACAGCAACTAATGTACAGATGGCGCTAGCACTTTCTTGTTAGTAATTAGTAGAATTACGATATCAATCAATTCATGCAGTACCTCATGTGTATTTTACACAGACATACATTTTATTATCGATTTCATTTCATACATTTCCTAAGTATTACCCTAACATATTGCAATATGTTTTAACCCATCTTTATATAATGTATTAAAAAAGTTGATAAGTGCATATCACACACGAGAACTGGCTCGGCCGATTTGAAATTTTATTAAATTGTCGTAATAGTCCGAGTATGGTTTGTATTTCATAGAAAAAGTTGTTCGACACATTGGAAAATTTTTAAAAAACTGAAAATGTGTTTTTTCTATGTGTTAAGTGCTACACATGACGCTGCTACAATACGTGCGCAAATTTTGTTTGACATCCAATTGTCGAATTTGTACAAGATATTATCAGATAGTTTTTTTAAATATACTTCAACGCTGAGGAATTACTCATTTTAGTTTTAATAAGGAAAGAGTGAAAGCGTTTGTTAACGAGACTTAATTGTTAATTGTAAAAGATAAGTATTTTTTCCTTAAAAGCTTGCTTACCCGTATTTTTTAAAAATTATTATTTTAATTTAATAACATTTTAAAGGCCATATAAACAATTTTGACTTTTCCTGACTGTTATATTTCGTATTATTGTATACCTATTTCGTATTAGTGGCATTTATGTTGATTTCAATTAGTGAGCTTTGAGTTTCGTGCGCGGTAACTAGCACGTGCGGTCACGTGACGGGCACGTGGTTGTTCTAATACAAATGGCGTTTTAATGTTAAAGCAGAAACATTTTTGGGGTTCCGTGGTCGAATAATAATAAACGGCATGCCTTAAATTAAGTTTGTGCCCGCATACAACGTAAGGCTACTTTTAACGGGTACACAATAATTTAAGACGACAGTTGCGTGGTTCGATTTCCGGTAGGGTCAATTTATGTTAATTTTCTGGCAGGTTGACGAGCTGTTGTCTGTACCAACGATCTCATAGGTAATTTATTAAGATGGATAATTCTTATTTATATATTACTGAGTTATCCCCTCAGCATATCAAAACGAGAAATATTTTTTATTGGTTACTAGCTGTTGCCCTCTACTTCGTTCCCATGGTCTTTTAATTAAAAATATTTAATTTTTTTTTTTCGTAAGAACCTTCTGCAAAGTGTTATAAAACAAAAAAGAGATTGATTAAGTTGGTACTGAAAGTATTTACGGCGTAACCGAGGCATAAATAGATTCATTTTTATTTATCTAGATAGAAATGATTATTAAATCCTTATATTTATCTTGTAATAGCAGGTTAAAAAGCTTCAAATAAAATAATGAAGTTACACCACGACTTAGACTTAACCAGTATTTTGGTAACATTTTACTTGACGATGTTTACTGTGATTACTGTACCTACTTTAGTGACTTTTTGTTATTAATTAAAAAACAAACTTTAAGTATATGAGTGAAATTCTAACAAACTATAAAACTAAAGCTCGATAAAAAACGTATCTGCTGATCTAACGCAAACAAATCTAACGAAAGTAAATGCAATATTCAATATTGCATGCAAACGGAAAACTCGTTTGCTGTCAGTCAATATACAGTAACTATATGAGTAGTAGTTTGCAGTTACAGTATAGAATAGAATAGAATAGAATAGAATAGAAAAAACTTTATTGACACAGTACAACACATAAAAAAAATACAAAGAAGAATAAAAAAAAACAAAATCATTTATTCCTGCAAATTGGCCATTGAAGGCACTTTTACTTTTAGTATAAAAGGTGTTTACAGTTATATGACCTATTGAAGTCATAGGGTCTTTAGTTAACTTTCTTCTAGAAGGTGATTCTAATGCACTAATATAATAACTTTTTATAAAGGACGAACATCAAAATCACTTTTATTTTATTTGTCTTTACAAACTGATAACCAAGAATTTTTTGACAGTTTCAGTATAGTCGGATGAATTATGTCACATTAAAATTATTATATACCATTAGAGTATGGTTAAATAAACGCTACCCACGATCCTCATAACTAAACAAGCGTATCTTAGATCTTATCCAAGCTAATTGTATTATTGTAAACAGATATTAATTTAGTTCAGTTATAAAAGCCATTTATTATGTATTTTTGTCATAAACGTAATGAGTGCCATAAACGATTTGTCACTCTTTGTCACTATGATATAGTGGTGGTTGTAATTGCAGACCGCCTGGGTTGCATAAATCTGTTGTTTGGTTTGTTGAAAGAATTTATTTATTGTAGAGTCATCAACATAACCACAATACCTCTTCTACGTAGCTACCAACAAACTTAAAATTTTCTCAATTGATATGAAAATCGATGGAGTAAATTATATATCTTTAGTTTGGTTGACTGGCCGCTGACTATGTGGTACATACAGTTTACATTTTTATTGAACAAAACATTTAACAAACAATATCATGTAATTTTTGGTTAATCAATTTCAAAATAATTAACTTTACTTAACACTTTTTGTCCGTGTAATGTTTTAGGTGGCAAAATGTCTTGCACAAGTATGATTCCTGTTACAAAATATATTAACTCCCAATTTAGTAATCGATAAAGAATTAATTTAAAAAGTGACAGAAACAATGATTAAGTATCAATCACAAATGGTTTCTCAATGAACTAAAATATTTAAAATTCATATATCAGCGCAATTTTACTTTTTCATTCGTTAAGTTTGTAGAAATTAGTATTTTCTTCCCGTTTTTTAGTTTACTGAAAATGTATAGGTAGGTACTGTAGAGGTTTATAGCCGAGCAAATAAAACCTCTACGTCTACCAAGGTATGTTCGAAATATGAAACTGGCTTTTGAATATTTTTCTTTGACGTAGAAAGAACTTTTGTTTCCGGGATTGATTAGGAAGTCTGAAGTCGATGAAAAATAATCAAAAAATCTAGTAAAAATGTAAAACTAGATATTTGCAATTAAGCAAAACGATTCAAAAGTTAAGTATTTGCTGCATTCCTCATGTAAAGAACCTTTTAAATAATATAATTTATTAAGTGAAATAATTCGTTCTCAATCAATTCCCAATAGTCAATCCCAGCTTCGGCCGTTGGCCGGTTATATAACGTTGCAGACCGTTATAGTGGAGGCGCCACCCGATCCCGAAGAAGCTCGGTTATTAATCACTATTACCAAGTTTTCAGAAACGAAGAAATAATAACGAAACGGAGAGATGAATAAAGAGTAAAGTCGGAGCCATATGATGTAAGGACATGATGATGCTTAATATTAAAAGGAGAACGGACTACAGCTGTTATTAAAGATAAGTGTTGTAGATAGTTGTTTATTATTATGGCGGAAAAGTATAATGGGCATCCCGGCAGTTGTGCCGAATTTTTCAAACAATTTTTATATATTTCTAATATAAATGGTTGGGACGATGCTGCCAAAGTAGCAGTATTGCCGGCTTATTTATCGGGGGCAGCGTATTATTTTTATATAAAGATCACGAGTTACGAAACAACGTTTCAAGCTATTCAAGAGGCTTTTATGTCAGAGTTTGCGGCAAATGAAAATAACGCTACTGCTGATCATTATTATGGTCACATCGAACAGTGTAATAAGGTATTGACAAAAGAAGTTGTGGATCTTAAAGAAGAAGTAGTTAAACTGCAGAAAATAATTCAGCAAAAATGCGAATTAATGGAGGAAATGAGTTTGTCCTTACAGGAGGTAAGCCTACTCAATAAAAAGCTTAAACAAGAATGTCAAAACTTAAATGAAACGAACATAAAGCTATCTGAAGGTATAGTTAGTAAAGATAATGTGATAAAAACAATAAGAAATGAACTTGCTGATACGAGGAAGATTTTTGCAGAGGAGCTTCGTGTTAAAGAGGGTAACTTAGAGTCGGCTATTAAGAAACTTGCGTGTGTAACGGAAGAGAAAAAAGCTTTAGAAATAAAATTTGAGAATACTAGCAAAGAAAGAGATTCTATATCTAATAAGTTGAATGAAAAAGAAGAAGAGATATTGAACCTTCAAGAGGAAAATAATGCTTTGAAAAAAATAGTACAAAATAATGAGATATCTTCCCAAGCTTTGCATTTAGAATTGAAACAAGAAAAACAGTCAAGAATAAAACTTATAGCAAAACACAACGACGAATATGGTAAAATGAAAGAAAAACTGTTAGAAAGTGAAAATAAAATAGAATTGCAATGTAAAGAAATTGCAAAATTGAAGCAAAGTCTGAAGGACAACATTAGGTTCAACAAAGAGTTGCGTCAAGAGGTAGTTGAACTTAAAGATTCTGTGTCCAAGCAAAATGAGAACTGCAAAGTATTAGAAAGAAATAATAACACGATGTTAAATGATAAACGCTTGAATATTATAGAAAATGTGTACAGTGAGGAAAAGGGTCAGAGGCAGTTGGACGACGTGCAGTACGAGACGGACACCTATGAAGACAGGATTAACGAGTTGAATCTAGAAAAACAAATAATAATTGATGATAATAATAATAACGAATTTACTGAACAGTTTGCTTTCTCCTCCGATTGGTTAGGTTGTTTTAACGTAGATGAAACGCTTGTTCACAAGGCGTCATATAGAGACAACATTTTTATTACGAGGGCGTTAAGAAATATACGTAAAGCCCAAATTAAACAAAAGTTAATTTTAATAAAAAGATCAAGCCTTGCTAGCCCATACAGAGGTCCTTAAAAGTTTATTTTGAGGTCTTTCTAATAATTATTATTTTCAGAAACAGGTGGGAGAAAACACATTGTTCATCATAATAAGTTAAAACCGTTTTTTTTTTAAGAGTATCACAATAATAGTTAATTCTAATATCTTGGTTAAGTTATTTATCTAAAAGAAAGTAACAACATTTAGTCGAATTTAGTATTATAATTATTTCCTTTTTTTTGAAGTCGGTTAAATAGTATGAAAGAAAAAGTATTGTGTAAAAAGTCTTTGTCATAGTTTAACTTTCTTTAAACTTTTACTTTTTAAAAGTATACTATATAGTCCTTGAGTGACAGATCCAATACTTGACGTATTATATAATCCTTGAATGACAGATCCGATGTTTGACGTCTTATATGATCCTTGAATGACAGATCCGATGGTTGACGTCTATGTATCAATTATTTAATTGTGAAATGTAAATATTTGTTGATAAAGAATGAAAGAAACTTAACAAATTTATTTTAATTTTAATAATAGTATTTTGCTGGTTAGGTATAGAAAAAAAGTAGGTTATAGTTTTATGAAATAAGATAGGATGTGACTGTAATTTGTTTTGGATTGTTGACTAATACGTTTTTCTTTCTAGGGAAATTCAATGGATCTGGTTTCCTCATGATATAACAATGAAAGCTGAGTATCGAGCACTGTGATCAAGCACAACCACTTCTTTTGAAAATACACCCATGCGAAATGTTAAAATGAAAGTAATCTGTTTTGGGGTAATTTTATATTCATTAAGGGGTTTAGGATTTATAGTAAGATGATTAGGTAGCTGTTAATTGGTTATCGTGTGCCTCATCAAGCGCATAGCGTTTGGGGGATGTCTTGAGTTGGACATCATACATGATAAGGAATTACAGATATGGGAGTTTGGTTAGGACAGAATGCAAGGGTGTGTTGTAATTTCAGGTTGTGTCTCGCGAAGGGGGAAGTGCATAGTTAAGCAAAATTAGATATGGAAACCAGATTCACAAATGAGCGTCATAGTAAGGTTTTTGATGGCATTACTAGTTTATATTATAAATAATCAAGACGGTCAGTTGTTTATTTATTTCCATTAGGATAGGAAACATAGTTACTTTTCTAAATTGATAAAAATTGTTTTCCTGGACTAATTTTGCAGTGAACAATGGTGTTGATTCTGTGGATAAATTTTTATTGGACGTTTTTTTTGTCCAAAGTTGGAATGATTGTCAGTTTGTCGTATTATAATTTTAATGTTTTTATGTTAATGTGTGTCATGTTGTTGTTGTTGTTGCGATGTGATTAAAATCATTCCAGCTTACTGTTACATTCAGTCTTTATTGGCATCATTGAATGTATTAAATTGAGTTCGTCCATAGGTAGGCTGTTTTAAGAGAGAGTTAGGAAAATTTCTCAGATGAACTGTGAAATTTTTTTTCTTACCGGGGGGGATGTAGAGGTTTATAGCCGAGCAAATAAAACCTCTACGTCTACCAAGGTATGTTCGAAATATGAAACTGGCTTTTGAATATTTTTCTTTGACGTAGAAAGAACTTTTGTTTCCGGGATTGATTAGGAAGTCTGAAGTCGATGAAAAATAATCAAAAAATCTAGTAAAAATGTAAAACTAGATATTTGCAATTAAGCAAAACGATTCAAAAGTTAAGTATTTGCTGCATTCCTCATGTAAAGAACCTTTTAAATAATATAATTTATTAAGTGAAATAATTCGTTCTCAATCAATTCCCAATAGTCAATCCCAGCTTCGGCCGTTGGCCGGTTATATAACGTTGCAGACCGTTATAGTACCTACTACTAAAATCGGTAAACAAGTTGGTTTACTCCAAACGCCCTTCCATATTATCAAAATTTCTGGTGGCAGCATGATGACTGGTGAATTTAATGTTTTTCCCAAGTATAACGAATTAAATAAATCAAAATCGTTACCACCTGTCACGTGGCGTTCGCTCAATGAGTGCTCTTTAATGGAAGCTACGCAAATGAAAGCGAAATTTAGGGACTTATTTCAATGTTATGGATGGTACCTCCGGAATAATTAGTGAAAATTCTGTTATAAAGGCAGATTAATGTTTAATTGGCGGTTTAGGTATATTATCGTTGTAACGTAAGACGAGTATGAACGGTGTTAGATTTCTGAAATTGAAACATTTTTAAAAGCGTAATTATTATATTTCTCTTGCTAGCTTGGCCTCAGAACACATCATCTGGACAAAAGTACACGATCAGTATGTCATTAGTCTAGTCAAAATGCCAGGAAAGTCATCGTGTAACCCTCTGACTGGCGAAATACAGATTGTTATTACCTAGAAAAATCCAGTAGAGCTGCATGTAGAGTGCTTTGCCATATTGTTAGTGATACTTAGAATTCACTATCAATTGTGAAAAATTGAGGTTGCCCTAAATAAGACAAATAAATTCTAACTCAAGCTTAGCCTCAAAACCGTGTTATTGCACATGGGGCTTGGGGGATGGGCGTGTCTATTTTGGAACGATACACACTTAAATCTTGAATGTTTTTGAGATTCTCCTTCAAGACAAAACAATAGCATTTACTTAAGAATATAATATTGTAGTGCTTTTCTTATAAACAATTTTGTGACAGAAAACAAACACGTAAGCCCTGTTGTAATCTGTTCCGAGAAAGGACTCAGTAATAACACACATTTTCTGTATCAATATTTGCGTAAGCGGTGGTGTTTGATTTCTAGTTATTTTTGTTATTACATTAAATGCTATCCACTATTTGCAATATGGTAAAATAACTTTAACTTTATACTTCACAGCAAAAGATTCATGGTTTGGTGTAAAAATTACTCATTTTTGATTGATATGAATTTAGATACAAAAATATTTTATTCGTTTAGTAACCAAGGTTACCTAGAATGAGGGGTGTAATTTCTGTCGACTTCCAAAGGCCAATTCCCGTAATTGTCATTCGTTGGGAACGTAAGAGGATTTTAATATGATGCGATTATGATGTTACTGAAAATCGTTATTCTCGTCGCTATTATACATCAAATTTGTACACGAAATATGATCATGAGCAGACTATAAATGATTGTGACAAAACTAGTTAGTGACAATTTTGACAAACCAAGCCAGCATAAAAAAAAATATTATTGAAAGTTAGGTAATACCATTTGGCCACTTTCCACTCTCAATCATATTATGATCACTTAGGATTGATTTGTCAATTGGACGTGATAATTTTAGTGTACTAAAATACCGTTTGGGTGGTTGATGTTAGTGTAACCGGATCACACCGGACACCGGATTATTACTACTTTTAAATTACGGGAATTGGGCTTCCGATTTCTTTTTTCACCTTGTGAGTTTTTTTTCGTGTAAGCTATGACCAGTCTACTCGAAAAAATAATAATTTGGGCTACAGCTAATTGAAAACTATTTTATACTATTTTCAACGAAATTGTCAAACATGCAGTAAGCACGTTTGGCGGTCGGGTATAAACCCGACTGCCAAACGAGGGTTATGTTTTTTGAGCGCATGTATGTATGTATGTCTATTTATTTGGCACGCCCTACAGACTAAACCGTTTAACGGATTTTTACGTAAGATTTATCAATAGATTTGTCGCAATTGAGGGAGCTACAAGGGGTATGTTATTTCCCGAAATTCCCGTGGGAACAGAACTTACCCGGGAAAAACGGATCTGCAATACTGATAAACCGATTTTCGAAACTAATGGTCACATAGTTTCAGTGCTAATAGTATTCAATACTTTATTTCCCGAAATTCCGACGGGAACAGGCAAAAAAATACACTAAGTGAAAAAATAGGAAGGAAAACCGTTTAATGTATTTTAACATATGATATCTCATTAGATTCGTATCAGATGTGGGAGTGACATAGGCTATGTTATTACCCGGAATTCCCATTGGTACAGGAATTAAACGGGAAAAACCGACCACTTACTATTTACTCGAGTTAAAAACTTTTTTTCAATGAAGAGTTACAAATAAGGCTTTATAGTTCATTGATAAGTAGGAGTAGTATACTACAAACTAAAAAGTCAAAATAATTTAATTAAAAAATCAAAAAACCCGACTGCGTAAAAAGTGAACTTAAAAGATGAAAACAAGATTTAAAGAATCAATTTGCAGTCGGAGGCATCAGTTTTTTAGAAGCCGTGGCGAATTAAAAATGTTTTTTTTTACTGGCATCAGAATTTAATGAAACAAAGTCTAAACTAGCGCACGAGTGAGCTTTTGGCTTCAGTATCGATTATAGAGTGTTCCTCAAAAACAATTTTCAAATATCTTCAATGTACAGAATTCGACCTGTTACAGATTTATTGTATTTTTAGAATTTCTTTCTACTCGAGCTTTGAAACTCGGTTTTACTGAGCACCCGCCTTGAGACCCTCAAGGATAGGAATGTTCAGTCTCCTCCTCTTCCCAATAATGATTTGATCCCTCCTGATTGACAAATACTGTATCCCCAAGAACTTTACTAATAATTGTTACTGTGTGTATAGCTGCCTGTTTTTGTATGGTGTGAATATTAATGTAGGAGTCTAATTTATCGCAATACCTATGTAGGCTTTTCGCTATAACCCCTGCAGCTCCGACTACAATAGGTATAACTTCAGTAGGTGTTTTCCGAAGTCTGGTGAGCTCTGCTTTTAACGCGTGATAATTACTACTTACTTTTGCTCTTATATTGTAGTCAGAGGGTACAGTTATATCTATTAAATATGTTTTATTTTGTGGTTTATTTATGTAAATTAGGTCTGGTCTATTGTGAACTATTGTGACGTCTGTCTGTACTGGTATTTCCCACATAAGCTTAGCTGTCTCATTTTATTTTACCTGAGGTTGAGTTTAGTTTTCTTTCCACCAGAGATTTGAGATTTCAAAATTGTGTTTTTTAGCCAATGTCCAAAAAATATATTTCGCAATGTTATTGTGGCTGCGCTTGCCGATACGCGGCCTCCATTCCAGAACCTTTCTGCCCCACCGGTCGTCAGTTCTACGTGCTATGTGCCCCGCCCACTGCCACTTCAGCCGGCTAATCCGTCGGGCTATGCCAGCGACTTTAGTTCGTTCACGGATCTCCTCATTTCTGATTTGATCTCACCCACGCCTCGATCTCGTAGGACGCCCACCCACAAGGTGGGCAGACGACCTGGTAAAGGTTGCAGGACGACGCTGGATGCAGGCCGCTTCCAATCGGCCGATCTGGAAGTCACTGGGGGAGGCCTATGTTCAGCAGTGGACGTCCTGTGGCTGAGATGATGATGATTGTGGCGCCTAATATAATAATTACCTGCTAGTTTTTCACAACCCGAGATGATGTGTTGCGTGGTCTCATCTTTGGTCATACATAACCTACATCTACCATCTATTGCCCTGATACTATACTACTATACTACTCTATAATTATTTTAATAGTTTTGTGCATACACTTCTTTACTTGACTGTTAAATAAATAACTTAACAAATAACCTACTACAAAATGTTAAGTTCCGAAGATCAATTTTGATCTTAAAATCCACCAAAAACCTCAACTTGAGGTTTTTGGTGGGTTATCAAAATATTGTCTATAAATAAATTAGCAATGGATTACACGTTTTTGCATGAACTCATGCTCACCCTTTACGTTTCAGAGTAGGTACTCTTCATTCATTGGCAATTTGTAAAATTTTTATTTTAGACAACGCGCTATCGCTGGATTATCTTTTCCACGTCGGTGCGTTTATTTTGAATGCGAATCCGCAACGTTATTGTTCAATATCGCCGTTTGTTTCTGTGTTTATTTTCGACTTAATAAAATCCAATCGCCTTTCGATTACTCATGGTTTTTCTGTTTGCAATTTCTATTGTTCGTGTGTATGTTTAAATCATTGATCTATGTTATGACCAGTTATGATTTTCAATTAATGTTATTTTAATTTTTTTTAAATCCCTTTTTAAGACCTAATATATAAATTCTTTGAATTATAATTAGTGAAAAAACAATGAAGTTATTTAATTTTTATGTATAAAATTGAATCTCTTTTCACGATAAAATTATAATATTTTTCCCAGATATAAGAAAACTATTTATCTTCAATGTCGTCATTATTATCAACGCACTATGTATTGTGTCTCTACTTTAAATAAATCAGTTACCAACCATCCCACTTAATTGGTTTAATAATATTAAGACGTAGTCCTTGGCTAATTCATCATTTCATTTCTTTAAATAGTTCGTGATCACGCCACAGTTATAGTTGTGAAATATTTCGCGATGTGAGATTTGTCTATGGCGTACGCGCGTTGACGTGGATCGCGTCATAGACGCAATGACGCGCAGCGCCGGCGCAACGCGTCATATTGGCAAAGGAGTTGTTGTTGTCATAACAATTTAACATATAGCCTCACTTTTTGCAATTCAAATCTTTTTTACTTTATCAGAGTCTTTTAAAAATGTGGGGATACCTAAAGGATTTCAATTCAAAACTTTTGTTTAAAGTTTAAAAACAGAACAGTGCGTTGCATTTTAGCAAATAGGCGATGAAATAATTGTTGAGTGCTTTTTAAAATATCCTAAGGTGCCGATGATTATGCTTTTTTGGAATAATTTAGAAGTATTTTCTGTTAACTAGGCGTCACGCAATCGTCATTTTATTTTATATTTTAGATTCAAATCTTCGTGCGCGGAGAAAAAGCAAGTGTTTCTAAGACGCAAAATTCAGACGACACGTTTAATAAGTTTGCACGTTTCATTTACGAGCGAGAACGAGATTTTTTAGAAGAACTTCTAAATAATAAATTTCTGGTTGGCAGTCAAGAGCATCGCTAGCGTAGCCGCGCCCGCGCATCCACGTCACAGCACACCGCGTGACCACGCGCCGTGCTACTATGATAAATTCAATCTTCGTACCCCAATAATAACTACGCACGTCCGTTATGAGTTATTTTGTTATGTAATGGTTGATTAGTCTCCGTTTGAAAATAATACTCTTTCTAATTTAAAAAAAAAAAACTATAAATTTTCTTAACGGTGATAAAATCACTGTGAAACGATATTAAGTCGAAATAGGAATACAATTATTGACAGAAAAAACAGGTTTTTTTAAAACTACGTATGTATTGGATAAAATAAATCTAAATATTAATATATTCCATGATTAATATTTATCTTGCTGCATTGTCGAATATTCCAGTCCTAGCATCTAAATCAAGATACAAATAGAAACATCGCAGAGCTTCCCATACGGTATGCGGGATTATTTTAGTTGCGATCTCTGCGGTACATTGAAAAGAGTAATGTCATTACAGTATTAAGAACGACACAAATCTTTTGAAACTAAATCCGCAGCACATTGTTATGGTTGATTTAAATTCGTTCTCTGCGGGTGCGTCACCAACGTTAGCCTATTTGGCCGATCGTGGAGACATCATGTGACTTGATTGACTTAATAACGTTATATGACAGAAGGAAAAAGGCGAAAAAGACTGGAATGGAATGCGGAGCGTTGTGCGAAAGCCTTGCATTCGTTTAAAACCACTAAACTCTTGTTGTCACGAAGATTTTTTTATAAACCTTAAGAATCCCGTACCGTCTGTATTTGCATGAAAATTAAAACTGAATAAGTGCTGTTGCTTATAAATAAATTCAACCCATGCACTGACTTCGTTCTTAAATTACAAACGCATTTAAATGATAGAAAGCATTATTTAAAAAATACGCGAGAACTACATACCAGATTTAAAACGTTAAAAGACACATTGTTACATTAGAATGGCCGAAGTTTATTTTTATAAAGCCATAGTTTCTTGAAAACGTAGTTTTAATAATGTTTACATAGCAGTCACGTGTAATTAAATTTATTTCTGTCATTTACGAAACATAAGTATTGGTCACTAAACAATGTTTTACACAAGTGACTATTGTAAACTTTCACAATAATCCTCAGCGTAGTTATCTGTAAACCGATTCGTGAAAGCTATATTTACCGGGACTTGAGAATTATTCCGAGACACATTTCAAACATACATTTTGTCAACGGCCGAACAGTAAATGTAAACTTTCTTTAAAACTTGTAAATTATTCGAATAGTCTACATAATTTAGGGACGCGTATTCTGATCATCAATTTGTTCTTCGTAGGAATGAGTTTTAGCGTTAATAAATCAGTGCAGTTCAGTGTGTTTTCTCTTTAGGAGAACTCAAAGTATTTTGATTACCGCGAATTTAATAAATTACTAGAATTCTGAGTGTTTTTCGTATTGAACTGTCGATGGTAAGGTATTACCACCACTTCTTAATATTAAACCATTTTTTCACTTCACTTCGAATACATACAAAAACCAACTCGCCCATGCCGAGACCAGCCCAGATCTCCCAATTTACTTTTTTAAATTTAGATAAGAATTCTACAATATTTGCAAACTAATACAAAAAGATAAATATTAGTATTTTTTTCCGTGTCATAAATTAGGCAATATAAGTTCATTGCTTACTGCTTATTTTGATTCATAGAGAAATTGGTAATATCTAGCTTTATTACCCATATTTTCTTGGAACTTACTAAAAGTCTGTCACCTATCATAAATCTACGATAAGACATCACTTACGCCAAACGTTAGTTAGCTACTAGATAACAAAATAAGTAGTATACTTTTCTTTGTTACTTATTTTTAAATGTATCGTGACGTTACAATGTTTAGGAAACGAAAATGTATGTTGTATTTCACATTCGCGTAAGAACAAACAAATCCCGATGATTATGTGCTGGTTCGCAGAAATGAAAAATGTTATAATATTTTGTTGCAAATCAAAGTTGGGTACTGATGATTACACCATTTATTATAAAACTAGCTGTGCCCGCAACTTTGTTTGCGTGGACTACGGTATGCTTGCTAATAATGTAACAAAAAATGATCAAGTTAAGAACAATATATCTACATATACAAATATTACAGCAGTCGCCCGCGGCTTCGCCTGCTCTAATCTAGATTAAAAAATAAACCAATGAATCGCAAAGGATAGGGAGTGATTTTGATAAATCCTTCCTTATTGGGTGCCAACGTCATAACAAGAATACCTGTGTGAAATTTCAAGTTTCTTGCCTAAAGGATTTGGCCTGTGCGTTTATTTAAAACTCTACTTCATCCTCTATTTTACCCTATTAGGGGTTGAATTTTAGGAAACGCTGAAATAAATAACCATTATATAAATCATTTTTGCTGTACTCAATTCACAAATCATTTTTGCTGTACACAATAAGAATAAAAAGTTTCATACAAACTTCTATCCCCTATTTCACCCTCTTGGGGTAAATTTTGAAAAATCTTTTCTTAGTAGATGCCTACGTCATAAGAGGAATACGTGCGTGAAATTACAAGTTTCTAGCCCTAAGGTTTCGGCCTGTGCGTTTATTCAAAACTTTCATCCCCTATTTTACCCACTTAGGGGTTGAATTTTAGAAAACGCTAAAATACATGACTCATTAATTTTGCCGTACCTAATTCATACCAAATTTCATGCAAATATGTTTAAGGAATAAAAAGTTTCATGCAAACTTATAATGAAAAAATAATTTAAATGTCATTTTTCTTTTTTTTAACCACACCATTATTTTTTATGGTTATTTAAATTTCTTTGGAATGTCGATCAATCGTATTTGATGTAATGTACTTCTGTTTACGATCATTGACCCAAGTGATTTGCAATAAAAACATAGTTACCGCGATGCCTCCACAACGATGTAGACATGGTATTTTAAGAGCATGACAATTATCAAGCTATCTTTACCCTTTAGTTAATTGGCAGAGGAGCGTCCTTTCACTCCGCTAGATATAGTATACAAAATTAATCGTTACAAAAAGGATTTTATGATGAAAATGTTTGCAACTATTAATTTAAAAGTGATGCGAAGTCCTAATATTATTATAACTTAGTATTATTTATAGATATCGACTACTTTTATTGGCTTTTTGCACATTTATACCTCAGCTCAACCACACTGAGCTTTTAAAACAGTATTACTTTAAGATTGTTTGTTTTTTTTTCTACATGTATTTGTTAAAAACAACACTGCTTAGGTCCTGTTAGTCGTGTTTGTATTTGTATATAAAAACGAACCAACAATAATATTTTAATTTTGGCTTTTACAAGCCACCCCTACCCTACCCCTAGCAAGTGACATGTTATTAGACCGGAATTTATTAAAATATAAATTTAAATTATTTTGGGCGTGTGTTGAGTCGCGTCTCATTATGTTGAGAAGTAGGGTGAAGGGGCGGGGGGTGATAAATGAGAGTATTGGAAAACGCCTTGGCACGTTGCGCGTCACGATGACGGGTTATAAATGGGTTTTATATTGTCTGTTCGCACCTTAGTCCATCTCTCAACCGGGCCTGATAACCGATCAGGAACCTCTCGTCCAAATGTCCAGTCGTTTCATTCATTTTGCGACAGCCCAACTTAGACGGCTAGTTGAAATGTTTGGCGGTAGTCCAACGCTGTAAATTAACTCTTTTTTTCTCTTTTTTTCAGGTAAATCGTTGAAAGAGATTCGTTTGGAGTGGAAAGTTTTCAAGATTAGTGGTACTCGCACCTGCTTCGGACTGAAGAATCCTTGTTTTTATGTACAAAATAAACAAACCCTTGATGCCAGTGTTATGCAATAAAATGTGGCTGAATAGTCGTAGCATTTTTATTTGAACAGACGTTTGAGCTGGCTTTTAGGTACACAACTTCGTACAAGCTTAATTATAGTCCTTGGTATTCAAATGATAAATCTTATACTATAAACAACTATTGAGATTGTAGACACGCGTAGAAATACAGACAAATACAAATAGAGACTGCATATATCTTTTATCGTTTAAAGTATAAAGTTTTCGAGTTAGAAATGATAAATAATATAATTTACTTCATAAACTATTCTTAGTAAGTACGTAAATCATCCATGGGCACTAATTTAAGATAAAATGTGTCATATTATTGTAATGTTTCAAAATGTTTTGACCATAAGTAGGTAGCCTCAAATATTTTTAATATGGTTATGATCTTTAAGACATTAAGTTAACTCACACAACTTCATTTAGCCTAAACCTGGTTTCAAGCATCATTCCATTAGTTAGTTATCGGAGGTAGCACTTGATATTGGACCTAAATGTACTACCTACTAAAAGTGTAAATATACTGTATAGTAAAATGTATTGTACCGACTCGTAAGTTATAGATAGAGCAATAAGGAATGCCGTAAAGTTGGTCTTATTATAGAATCATTATAATAGTATAGGAGTACGACAAAAGAAGATGGAGTCCAGCCAGTATCAGTAATGGTGTGTATTGTAATTGTTATTTTTTTGGCCTAAAACCTCTCGCCTCTTGGGTGGTAATGACTAGCAATTGCACAGCTGGCCGGGATCAGGGCGAAAGAAAGAGAAATCGGCGAACGATGCATGCGTACGCACGTATTAACAGCGGATTACCTATTACGTACTTTCAGTAGATAATATATATCTTAAAATATCTAATTATTTCTTTTTACAAATAAAAAAAAAAAATATATCAAACTAGGTGACCCGGTGAACTTCGTACAGCCTAACAGTATTTTGTTTGTCAGCTTTTCTAATGTTTTTATAAATTATTCTGCTATCCGGGGCGGAGACAAACCCATCAAATCATAAGCTATGAAAATTGGGCCAGCCGTTCTCGAGTTATGTGTTTTAAAAAACACGACTTTGTTTTATATATTTCAAATAATACTTAAAAACTATAGTAGGTAAGTAAAACATTGATATTTATGGGACTCGTAAAAACAAATCAAATGAGCCTAAACTTACTTAAGATTTTACTATATTATATTATTCGTATGAAGAGTTCCACAATCCTACTCCTGGCTCTGATAAATGCTTTCAATTTATTGTATTGTCATCCGAATATCACATAATAACAAAGTTGTTATTTAGTTACAAGGGAAGCTTAAAAATTGTAGCATTCTAAATGTATTATATTTTTTGTCAGTACTGTTTGTTTTGTTTGGTTTCCAATAAAGTGAAGATAAATTTATATTAGAAAACCGATCTCAAACTAAAATGTATTTAAACTATAAATATATTAATTCCACAATCACACCAATTAAGAGAGGCTTGTATAATGGCGACTAGATAAGGCTACACATACATTAATTCCTTTAAAACATCCATTAATTGGTACAAAAGCTCATGCTCATGTCATGACACAAATATTTGTCCCTTGCGGGATTCGAACTCGCAATCATCTGTCTTTGTAGTCTGGTGCACAGTTATCAAAAGTAACTATAATAACAGTTCGTATAATAAATTAGTTGTTATGTTAAGCTGTTGCCCATGACTTCGCTGGCGTGTTCTTTAGTTTATTTAATATATCCCAAAGGAACATTTAACCGGGATAAAAAGTATTCTATAATGTATCCCAAATCATTTTCTATAAGTGTGCGTAATTTCATCCAAATCCATTCAGTAGTTTTTGCGCGAAAGAGTACAAACTTTCGCATTTATAATTAGTATATTAGTACGGTTAAATTCTAGTTTACAATAATATCAAAAATTACCTGTGTACCTCAACGGCAACCTAAACATGCGCTTACTAACGATTGCCAAACTCTAACACGCGTACTTTCAGTCTGAAGTGGTTTTGGCAAGCCCGGCAAGGTCTGCTCGACTTAACAACGCTCACCTTCGTTGCTCAGGCTGAGCAAAACTCATAATGAGTCGCAGATGAGCACCGCTAACGTCGTTTTACGTGCTCAAGCACTGTTAATAGGTCCAACTCTCAAGCCCCTCGTTCGCTTAATGTGCAATCAAAAATTTCATACCGTGTTTTGATATTACGGTAAGTGTAGACGGTGTTATTGTTTATTTATTCACTGTAGGTTGAGTTCACTTAGTTTTAATGAGTTGAACATTCTTGCTCGCAAAGGTACCTATTGTTATTTATTTAGCTCACTTTGTTATAAAATTTGAGCACATGTGTGTATGGTGTTTGAGGTTCTAACATTTCATTAAATTATTGAATACGCCGCTGTCAAAAACGATTGTTTAAGTACAATTAATAATGGTAAAAAATTAACAACCTCTTCCTGTTTAATTTGAAGTCGATTAAAAATAGGGCCAATAGAGACAATCAATCGAGCTGGTAGTTGGGTCATTTGGGATTGGGACACGGAAGGCTCAAGGTCAAATGTTGGCCGGCTTTATGGAGAGGGAGGGACTCTTTATGATGAACTCCTACTTCAGGAAGTCGCCACATCGTAAATTGACCTGGCAGAGCCCCAACGGTGCTACTAAAAATGAGAAAGACTTCATCTTGACTGAAAAAAAACGAATATTCAATGATGTCTCCGTGATCAACTCAGTTAAAACAGGAAGTGATCACCGAATGGTAAGAGGCACATTGAATCTTAATATAAACCCTGAAAGAACGCGTCTCATGAAGTCTACGCTCCGACCAGCACCTTCTCAAATCCAAAACCCTGAGAACTTCCAGCTGGAACTGCACAACCGCTTCGATTGCCTAGGGGAGTGTGTCGACGTGGACGAGTACAACAACAGGCTCGTGGACACTGTCCTTACGGTTGAGAAAAACTTAATAGGCCCCAAATGTACCAAAAGAACAAAGAAAATCTCGTCGGCGGATACATTCCAATATCGGCGACTCAACAGACAGATCTCTAAGTCTCTGACTCGCGACATACGCGACCTTAATACAAACTGTATTAAAGAAGCAATCGAGCAAAACAAGGGCTCGAAAGTATTCGCACGAGATCAGGCCGTTGGGCAAAGCCAACTGACGCAGTTGAAAACCGATGACGGTAGAATCGTATCGTCTAAACCTGAGCTCCTGAAAGAGACTAAAAAGTTCTATGGACACTTGTACGCGACGGCGCAAGCGCCTGTTAATAGTATAGCGGCAGATCCAAGAGCTAAATTAACCCGACACCATACCGAAGATATCCCGGACGTCAGCCTGTACGAGATTAGTATGGCTCTCAAACTCAAACTCGCCGGGGGACGACGGAGTTACGGCTGAGCTACTGAAAGCTGGCGGTACGCCGATTCTAAAAGCTTTGCAGAGGCTCTTTAACTCCGTCATCCTCGAGGGCAAAACGCCACAGGCTTGGCACGGGGGCGTGGTGGTGCTGTTCTTCAAAAAGGGCGATAAGACTTTGCTGAAGAATAACAGACCCATCACGCTTCTAAGTCATGTCTATAAGCTGTTTTCGAGAGTCATTACGAACCGTCTCGCACGCAGGCTTGACGAATTCCAGCCAAGAACAAGCCGGTTTCCGTAAAGGCTATAGTACTATCGATCACACCCATACGCTCAAGCAAGTTATACAAAAAACAGAAGATTATAACTGGCCACTATGCCTGGCGTTCGTGGATTACGAAAAAGCCTTCGATTCGATCGAGACTTGGGCAGTGCTCCAATCTCTTCAGCGGTGCCAAACTGACTACCGGTACATCGAAGTGCTGAAGTCTTTGTACACAAACGCCACCATGTCAGTACGTCTCCAGGACGAGAGCTCGGAACCGATTCAGCTGCAGCGAGGTGTAAAACAGAGAGACGTAATCTCCCTGAAACTTTTCACCGCAGCGCTGGAGGACGCTTTCAAGCTCTTGGACTGGAGAGGACTAGGCATCAACATCAACGGCGAGTACCTGACTCACCTTCGTTTTGCCGATGATATCGTGGTCATGGCTGAGACCCTGGAGGATCTTGGATCAATGCTCGATGACCTCAGTAGAGTCTCCCAACGAGTGGGTCTTAAAATGAAAATGGAAAAGACGAAAATCATGTCTAATTCCCATGTCGCACCCACTCCTCTTATGGTTGCAGGCTCTACTCTGAAAGTCGTTGACCGCTATATTTACCTTGAACAAACAGTCCAGCTAGGTAAGTCCAACTTCCAGAAAGAGGTCGATCGTCGAATCCAACTCGGACGGCCAGCGTTCGGGAAGCTACGTAATATCTTCTCCTCACAAACACTACCGCAATGCCTCAAGACCAAGGTATGCAATCAATGTGTGTTGTCAGTGATGACATACGGATCTGAGACGTGGCCGCTAACGATGGGCCTCATAAGAAAGCTCAAGGTCACTCAAAGGGCGATGAAGAGAGCAATGCTCGGAGTTTCCCTTCTCGATCGAATCAGAAATGAGACGATCCGAAGGCGAACTAAAGTCACCGACGTAGCTCTCAGAATCGCAAACCTTAAGTGGCAGTGGGCGGGGCACATTGCTCGCAGGACTGATGGCCGTTGGGGCAGGAAGGTCCTTGAATGGCGGCCGCGGGCCGGAAGGCGTAGTGTTGGTAGGCCCCCCACAAGGTGGACCGACAATCTGGTAAAGGTCGCGGGAAGCCGCTGGATGCGGGTGGCACAGGACCGATCTTCGTGGAAATCCTTGGGGGAGGTCTATGTCCAGCAGTGGACGTCTTTCGGCTGATGGATGGAGAGACAATCAATACATGGTAAAATCCCCATAATAGTACATTACGTTACAAGTGTGCTAAGTTGGTCATTCACACGAGGGATTATTGTAAGCGCGAGCCGCAGGCGAGCGCGGTAAGGAGGCCAAGTTGATCAATGGCACAAGAGTTGCATACGACGTTTTTCAACACAATTAAGAGGAAAAATTCAAATTCAAATTCTTTATTAGGCAACTTAGTCTAAATACATATGTTTACAAAAAAAGACTAAAAATACCTTCTACGAATATGACTTGGCGTTTTTGAATGTTTCGTAAGCCGCCAGGTATTTTTCTATGCATTTTGGCGGCAACGGGCTATCACTCGCGTTTCGTGCCTCGATAAGTATTTCCGGCGGGGTCGAATAAATATTTTACTCGTCTTCAGTATTTCAAGTAGCCATTATTGATAGTAATTAACCACACAGCGTGACACAGCAACAACTTTACCAAATAATAGGAAAAATGGCGCCGGCTGAACACCAGGTTTCAAAACCAAAAAAACAAAATTTACGTGCCATTTTACCTTAATATTTGGTAAAGTTTTTGCTGTGTGGTTCATTACTATTAAAAATGTCTACTTTAAATAGTGAAGACGAGTAAAATGTTAATTCAACCCCTTCGGAAATACATAACGAGGCATGAAACGCGAGTGATAGCCTGTTGCCGCCAAAATCCACAGTAAAATACTTCAAAACATTTAATCAGTGGAAAAACAGCAATTCATGTTCGGCAAAAGGTATTTTTAGTTTTTAGGTACTTTTTTTTCCTCGCAATTGAGTTGAAAAACGTCGTATGCAACTCGTGTGCATTGATCATTACGCACTCCGCTTCCTTACCGCGCTCGCCTGCGGCTCGCGCTTACAATAATGCCTCGTGTGAAGTGACCAACGTTGCACACTTGTATCATAATGTACTATTATAGTTCATGAAGTGTATTTTCAGCAATCTTAACCACGGCCGTACGTAGGTACTACATGGACCGACTGGTAAAGTCGCATGGCAGAACCTGTTAAATTGAAATTTTAAGTTGTTGCAGTCTCAGAAGCAGTCACAACAGGTCGATTCCCAGCTGACCCAATTGATTAAAAAAATCTCTTTTTGTTTTCATTTTCCGTAGTTACTGATTTCTGTGATTTCATACACTCATCCTGTTACCAATATTTTGTTTCAGGTTTGATATACTTAAAATTCCATGAAATAATTAACCTAATAAGCAACTAAAGTCTATCAATCGCGTATTCGCGTTACATATCCGATATTTCCCATAAACATTGGCGCTATCAAACGAAAAAGGTCATAACATAACACATCTAAAAGCAGTTAATTTGACCTTTACCGTTAATAATAAGTAAAATAATTATTTAGCTTTCCAGAAGATTTTTGAAATTTTATGTTAAGATAATATTTATTTTGCTCGTTCTTTTATCAAAACAGAACCCTTTTATTTTCGTGATGCTCGTCCATCCGTCTGTATTTCTGTCCAAGGCTTTGATCAGATACCTTAAGTTCTAAAGTAAGTTTACATTTAAAACATACCGACAAAGTGATAAAATAAAAGTAAAAAATTACGACAGTATATACAGGTTGACTTTTGTATCACCATCCAAACCGTCTGAGAAGACTCCCGTAATACAAACGAACAACTCTTTATATATTGGACCAACTCTCTAACTGCAAAAAAAAAACACAGCTGTTCCATACAAAATATCAATATTCTTTCGACCAAAATGTATGGGACAGCTGATTCTTTTTTACAGTTGAGAGTTGGTCTAATAGATAGCGATGTTCATTTGTATCACGAGAGTCTTCTCAGAAGGTTTGGATGGTGATAAAAAAGTCAAGCTGTATATGAAAAAAATAAAAAGGAAAAGTATTACAGCTAGGTGGGCTTTACGAGCTACCATATAAAATGTGCATGGATAAGTAAAATAGTTATATGGCATATAAGGCATCTTGTAACTGGCAACTACGAAACCCTACATTGCACGTGGCCGGTTTTCACATTTGGATGTCAATCCTTCTTTCTAGGATATTTTTTATTTTCCCTCTTTTTTTTCTTTTTTTTCTCCTTTTGAAATTGTAATTACTGTAGTAGGTATTACTGTAATTACTTAGTTATTGTTATACGTATGTATAGCTAATTTATTAATCCCTTTGCATTTTATTTAAAAAATCAAACGTGAGCTCATTGCCGATTTAGTTGAGAGTTGCCATTAAAATAAAAGAAGTTTGATTCAGGGCCATAATCATGAACTCTTAAAACAATCTCAAAGTTGTCAAATCTGTCAATTTTGATACGTCATTTCATACAAAATTTGACAGAAATGATTATTTTTGACAGATTTGTGATTGTTTTAACAGTTCATGGTTAGAGCCCAGCTCTACAGTATTGCTGTATGACGGAGTGTCAACTATTTTCGCTTTACAAGGTAGTATTATTAATTATTCCGCTTGTCTCTATTCTCTAAATCTAATCAAATACTAGCTTAAAAAAGGAAATCCAGTATCAACACTCCGCGGTAAGTGGTAATTCGCTAGTGCCGTTCCAGCGATCAACAGGCGTCGAAATTTGAAAATTACCATCCATTGGAGGCAATAAATTTGTTGAGCTGTCGCCAGCAAGTGTCGACCATTCGATGGTAGATTGATTCGTTGATTGAGGAGCCCATTCGTTTCGCTCGTACGGCCGGCATAGTCTTAATTGCCATCGGAGATTGCTATATTGGGGCCATTATTGTTTGTTTACCTTTGCATTTAGTACCAAAGCGAGCGCGATGTCCGTTTTTCAATTTGATACATTGAATGTGCAAAGCTACTTTGATCACAAGGAAAACTATTAACTAATGTTGGTTAGTGAAGTGACATCGGGCATTTCTCGTTGCAAATATTTTTAATGATGGTTAGATAAGGCTCTTCGTGTTAATTTTGTATACAGTACAATCACTAATTTAATTAGATTCGAACTTTGTATCGTACTTATATTTTTGTAGTGTATTAAAAAAAAGAGAAGTAAATGGAGATGAAAACAAATAATCAGGGGATTAGGTTTAACGAAGAAAATATTATTACAGGATATTGTTCTTCGCATCCATTTTATACTTTAACAAGGAAGAATAATGATTATTTTAAATGCTGTTCCATACTAACGTCCGAGTTTTATTGCGTGCGACTATTTCTTTTATTGATATATTTTATTAACTTTGTCGAAGATACAAGTAGCGATGCGCCGTCACAACACTAGACATTATAATGTCACTAGCGAGTGGTGCTGTCACTTTGGCCCCTCTACATATTTCTATGTATTTTTTTTACCCTTCCTTTTTACTTTGACTTGATTTTATTCATCCACCCGTTCTGATATTTACCCATTCATATTGATAAGTTGCAGAAAAACGTATGTTTTATTGCGTTTGTTATTCATACAAACACGCCAATAATAGTTTAAGTAACGGTTTTCTTTTTTTTATTAAAGTGAGTTTTACTAACTGCGCGATCACAGTATTAACGTGACGAGCAGATAAAACACCGTGTCAAGTAGCTCATGACGTGAAGTGCGCAGATCTGCTGACGGCTTTCTGCTGCGACCTAGTTTGTTGACTCCTTGTCGCTACTGCTCGTACATGACGTTACTTTTTAAATGTTAATATAGGAAAATGTATATTTAAAAATAATACGACGAAAAATTTATGAGACAATAAAGTGTTTAAGAGACAATTAAGTAGGTAGATCAAACACCTAATCAAGTGATTCAGACGTGAAGTTCGCAGTTGCTGACTGCTTTATGCGGCGATCAAGTCTGTTGGTGTAAATATTTGAACAATTTCTTATAAACAAATACAAACGTAATGATGCAAAAGGTTACATTGTTATAAAGTAGTTCAATCCTGAGCAGATAGGTAGGACAGCGGGTCAAGTAGCTCATGAAGGTGTGTGCGCAGTTTTGCTGACGGATTAGAAACTCCCGTTTCTACCTAGACTGTAAGTCCGGTAGGTCCGGTAGGTACCTAGTTCGACTTTTTGTCGATACTTCAAAGGGACGTGTTCCTAAAAAAAACAGAAGCCGCAACAAAATCTATCAAGTAGCTTAAAATGTGTTTACATCAACAATGTTAAACAATGATTGGTTTTAAATTAGCTAAATTAAATAAGTTGTCAGTAATGTGGAGGTTTATATTTGGTACATGTTCAAAACTATACTTATACCCCGATGTCATTATTAATTTAATTTAATTTTTTTATATCAGTAATGGAGAAGTTACGTGTTTTTTCTGTAAGTAAATAATTAACAAAAAAAATTGTTTAAAAATATATAATAAAATGCCTACTACCTTGTTGCTATAAAGTAGATAAAACAAGAATAGTTTATGAATCAGACGATGCATATATAAGCTGTCAACACATTTTCTGTGGCACCCCTCGTTACAACGACCTAGTTTGTTTATTCTATTGTTCTTGTATTGTGTCGTGTTCAACAAATTGCATGCAAAAAATACTTAGTTGCGTGTGCTAATTAAATTAGACTTCAATATAAATGACATTGTAATATCTATAATAAAGCCCAATCCCCTGCAGCCAATAACATCCAGATATAGACATCTCTTTCTCTACCGAATAAATTAAAAGAGACAGACAGACAAGTTTTGATGTAAGAAACGGAAAAACGAAACCCTATTTGCTGTCATTCTGCTGACTGTCTGTGCGTCCGTCTATAATTTTAGGGTTAGCTGAAAACAAAATGAGAAGCATACCTAATATTTGCAATATTGTATTTTTTTTATTTTAAGCCATAATATGGAAGCAATTAATTTCAAAAAACATACTTTATTTTCACAACAAGGTAGTTAAAAACTCATGTATTTTTTTCTAACGACAAATGTAGAATACTGACTTAAAACCGAATATTGAAAAACAAATGACTGAGCCTCTATATTACACGTTTTGTTATAAAACCGGCCAAGTGTGTGTCATGCCACGCGCAGTGTAGGGTTCCGTAGTTGCCTCTCGTTACTACAATATATTTCAGCAATTACTTAATTAAGTCACTTTTAATGTTTTCCTCTAAGGAATTTTTATCAGGCAAGAAATTTCTAATACATAAGTTGAACGACTATTACTTACTCTTAGTGTGCGTCCACACTACATGCGCGGTGACTTTAGGCCTAAGGCGGGCGCGGCGAGCGGGGGCGAGTGGTGGCCACAGTGACGCGCGAGCTCTTGTAGCGGTGACGTATGTAGGTATTGCAAACTATGGACGAAGATTTGGTATTTTTACAAGACAGTTAAAAAGGTTAGGATCGTAGTGAATTAATGTTGGTGTGTGCATAATTTATTTTATAGGCACTAGAACCGGGTTGAAATCGTACAGCGCATCTTAACTACGGAATGCTTATCATGCAGACAAAAAAGTTAGGATAATCAAATTTAGAAAATAAAATTTAATAAAAAACTAAAACCCGACCGAAAATTAGTCTTAGCATCCCCAAAGTAATTTTAAAGGACCTATCCAACGATACCAAACACAATGAGGTAGACGATGAAAAAAAAAAACATCCCCACGTTACATGTATGCTACCCTAAAAAAAATCTTTTTCAATATTTTATTCTACTAATTCTTCGGCGTGATTGATATACATACCTCCACAAGCTCTCTAGTGTCAACAGTATTTAAGTAAATCTCGGACGGACAGACAGACGGACATGACGAAACTATAAGGGTTCCTTGTGAGGACTACGGAACCCTAAAAACGGATTTTTATTTTAACCCATAGACAGTTGCTAATGGAATAATTTGTAAAATATTTGGTTCTTCCACATAAAAACAGATTACATAATATACTAACTGTGAGAATGATAGACGTGAAGACAGCGCAGCGTGCCTAATGAAAGCTTTTATGAAAATATTTTCATACTTTAATGTTAGGTACGCGTCAAAACTTGTCTGTAGATTAATTTAGTTAAGGAATATTTTTAGATTTGAAGCACGCCTGCTTTTACTGTCACTGGTAATTGCATTGACAATCTATTTAAAGATTAAATTAAGGATTTCAATTTTATGTGCTAGGTATTCGGAGGGTAGTTTTCCATTTGTATTAGCATTAAATTTCATGTTTAAAATGTCGTAAGTTTCGTTATTATTTTTGTATCATTTTTGCTTATTATTTGCCTCTTGATGACGTGATTTGAAGTAAGGAATGTCATTAACATATATACATTTTGCATATTTACGAATTACCTTTTTTAAGCAAATTGACGCCAGATAATATTCCTGACTCGGCTAAAAAAAATTTAGCTTATTGTATTTTCTATCATTCAGTATAGAACAACAATAAATCCAAAGCGCTTATTCGCAGTTATAAATAAAGCTAGTCTAAGTAATTCAAACCATAAATGTTATAAATAGCGTGACCTAATTCAAATCTTAAAACAAAAAATGTATAAGTATACAAGAATTATAAATTAAATTCAAGCTATATATATGGAAATAGGATGCTAAAAAGTCGATAGAGCAAAGTTACTGAGGTACCCACATAAAACCGTTCGTTCGCAGTTTAAAAGATCCAGTGGTGGCTAGCTAAGAAGCGCGCCGTGTGCAAGTGGCCCCGCCGCACCCATTCAGTCTCGATGACACTTTAAATTCTTTGACAGATACATACTAGGCTTGGGAACCGGGCGCTACTTGTCTTTCGACGAGCTCAACTCGTTCACGGTCTTTTTGTTTGATGAGTTTTGTATTTCTGCTGTTCATAAAAACGTTTATCTGGTGGATAGCAGGGTGGATAATTTTTTTGAGACTTAGTCAATCAGAGAATTAAAAACAAAAATAATATAAGTACATTAAAATGAATAACTAAAATCTTTTGTTATACTAGACGATTTTATAATGTTCATTACAAAAACCTGGTTACTAAACTAAGCCCTATTAACCTATATACCTTAAACTAAAATCGTGAGGCTTATAAATCATTAATTTTCATAACTACTTACGTAACAATTCTGTTTTTTCTGCTATGACACGCTTATAGCTATTAACTTGTCTTAGATGTCAAGCGACAACCGCTAATTTGTATTTTATATTTTCAAAGAAAAGTATAACTAACCATACTTTATAAAAGAGTTAAAATTTTCAATATTATCAAAGTTTACAATTTTTTCTCGACACTATTGACTATACTCGTATACCTACTTTAACCGTCATAATATATTTTCGTTCTATTAGGGATTTAGGCTACTTTTATTACGTGGGTAGGTACTTCTCTTTAGAATTTAATAAGGTAATTCAGCTACTTTGTGGCTTACCAAAATGTGCCAAACTTTGTTTGGATAGGTACCTGTTTAGAGTTGATCCAAAGATCTTTTAGTTGTAAATTTCCTAATTAAATAACTTTCAATGAAGACTTTTACGATAGTTTTACAAAAGCTTTCTGGCTGAATTTTTTATATTAGGTATACACTATGAGCCACGTCATGTTTTTATCGTACCTATCAACGTGCATTTTTACCAAAGTGACTTTGAAACCATCATTTAACTTTGTTAATTATTTTATAGATTGATTTACACAGCAATAACACCAATTACGTATAGCGGAGGCGCCATAATGTTATGAAATTTTTGAAATGTCGTAAAATTAAGCCTCATTTTTCTTCTACATTTTATTTTTCTAGACAATGGCATTTAATTACTTGTTATTTAAACACTGGATGTTATAAGTAAGTGTCTTATTTTAGACGCGCTAAATTGTGTTGCCTAAATCTATTTCATTTTTTGTTGAATTCTGACAGCATGTCTACCGAATCATAAATCACTAAGCTTTTATCAAAATAGAAGAAGATTATTTGGTGACTTTGGTTATCAATCATGATATTGTCATTTTTATCGGTGGGTAGTCAGTATCATTTTGATAGAAGACAGTGAAATTTAGGCGTTTTGCAAAGCTAAAAAAAATATCGGATATTTGTAATTTTTGCCACGTACCTACTGCTGTGATTTCTCACGAGATAGCATTTATCAGTATTCAAAGAATCTGTGAGATAGACTAAGTGGCATAATCTTTAACTTACATGGATAGATTAGATTTGACAAAATACCAAATCAAACATTAGAATGCATTATATTATCAACCAATCAAGTATAAATGAATACATACCTATTTAAATGATAGGTAATGCTTGGAAGCCTTTTTTTTACAACAGACTGTTGTCAACTGTCTTATTAATGTTAGTTCCATAGTAAAAGTAGTTATGTCAGTAATCTGCTACGATTACGAATTTTGTAATTTCTATGTTTGATGATGGTTTTACATTTAGGTTTAGTTTTAGAAATCTCAATGCCTCTCTTTAGCAAGCAGCAGCAAGTAGAATTGGCTGGTGGTTTGACTACATAGCTTTATAAATACTCTTAGAACAAGCGAATAACGGTTTAAACAAACAAGCCACACCAGAGTGTGTTTTTAGGGTTCCGTAGTCCTGACAAGGAACCCTTATAGTTTCGTCATGTCCGACTGTCTGTCTATCCGAGGTTTTGCTTAAAGTCTGTTGACCCTAGAGAGTTGCAATTTTGTGGAGATATGTATATCAATCACGACATAACGGTAAAATACAATTTTGAAAAATATTATTTTTCGGGGTTGCCCCACATGTCATCATGTGGGGTATCGTTAAATAGGTCCTTTAAAATGACTTAGGGGTTGCTAAAACAATTTTATTTTTCGATTTAGGGATGCGTTTGCGATATATTAAACTTTAAAGTGCCAATTGTTGGTCGAGTAGGGCGCCCCCCCCCCCCCTTCTAAAAGCTAAACTATTGGCTTGAAAATTCTAAAAAAAATTTATGATAAATTTATGCTTTTCATGAACTTTCAAGGAAAATCATAGCGTGACTTAAATTAAGTAATTGCTGAAATATATTGTGGTAACGATGGGCAACTACGGAACCCTATACTGCGCGTGGCACAAAACGTACTTGGCCGATTTTTAAATTAATAAAAAGATGAATATAATCAATTTCTGAATTTAAATAGCATTTGTATGCCTATGTTTGCACATGTGCATTTGGGCTTAACATAATAAGTAATTTGCTCCACCCTGTAAGATGAGAGAAACATATTTTTAACTCAATTAATAACGCTTAAAACTTAACGTTTTGCTACTACCAAATTCTCGTACAAACGTAAGGGCTTTTGCAGTTTCGGTATTCGTAAATTGCAAGTCAGTAGTAAACTTTTCTATGCATTCATTAGTGGTGGTAGAACTTTCTTAATTCCAGCTAAAATTACACAAGTCCGCTATTATGCTCCTTACTATTTGCAGACAGATGGAATGCAGATCGCATTGTCTCTTATCTACATTTATTATTGTGAATTTATATGAATTTTTCTACATAGTGGGTTTATTGACAACGGGCTACGTGTTTGATTCGACTGTTATAAATAAAGGCTCAAATCTTAACAAACAATATAAAATAATGTTAAGACTTATATTAACTTTGAAAATTGTATGTTCGATAATACACATAGAGTTATGTTAATAAACCTAATATTATTCGTTTTTGTATTAATATTATTGTTTGTTATATGTCTTTACATTACAAATTATAAATGGGTTTGTTTTGCTAGATCGTTTTTTTATACACGTTAGAAAGAAGAGGTGCTCTAATTTGTAAATCTTTCTTTATGGTAACAGTTATTCTATAGTTTTTTGTAAAACAATTTTATTTCACAATACCTTATTTTTAACTTTTTAAATTAAACGCAACTGTAAATCAATTGTAAAAGGTCTTTCAAAGTTCAGGGTAATGCTAATTTTCGAGTTGGTTTATTTTCATAAAGGACAAATTTAATAAGCTGGCCGTCACCGCTGAATAATGCAAGCGGCGCCGGGCGGCATACATTATTTATAATGATCATGTAGGCAAAGCTAGCGCGTCTTAAATGAAACCACATTGGTTTACCACCTTTACTTTGACGTAATAACTATATTGGCAAGATAGTAATGCAACCATTTAAATAAATGAATGAATAAAAAAATATATTTATTAGTGCAGTTAGTCCAATTCCTATTTCGTCCAATAGGTAAAAAAACGGCCAAGTGCGAGTCGGACGCACGAAGGACGTACGTCGGACGTACCATTATCTGTCAAATCGAGCAAGAAATCACGTTTGTTGTATGGGAGCCCCCTTAAATATTTATTTTATTTTGTTTTTTAGTATTTGTTGTTATAGCGGCAACAGAAATACATAATCGGTGAAAATTTTAACTATCTGAATATCACGGTTCATGAGATACAGCCTGGTGACAGACGGACAGACGAACGGACATACGGACAGACGGACAGACAGACACACAGATAGACAGACAGACAGACGGACAGACGGACGGACGGACAGCGACGTCTTAGTATAACGTCTCATTTTACCCTTTGGGTACGCAAAACCCTAATGAGTTTATTTAGGTGCAGTAATTCCTATTTCTTTCAATAGTTAAAAAGGGGTCTAACTTTCAACATGACCAATCTACATTATGGTGCAATTTGTAAATGATTCAATAAATAAATGTAAACACTTACCACCACCACACTTAGCACCATATAGCTATGGTTTTAAGCATTTATGTTGGAACGCCAGTTACCTTTCCTTGGTCTCTCCAAAAGAAGTTGGGAACCGTATTAAATTTAAAAAAAAACAAGAGATCTCAAACACAGTCTAGTCTAGATCAATTACGTTCAACAAGCACCACATTGCAAGGAATCATGCTCATTTCATATCAGTACAAGCGATTCGTTATTACGAGTATAACGATGCAGTGTATGATAGAAAACATATGTGCTCACGCGTATATTGTTTTTATACCTACTCACAATCTACAGTCGGCAAGGTAGGTAGTTTAAAGAAAACGTAATAATTACAACTATTGTCAGAAATAAATAACTAATTGTCTTATTCCTTTTGTGTAGGTAGAATGAATACTAAAATTAGGAGACATAATTTTGATATTTTTGATTTCTGATTCGCAAAAGTCGGATGTTAGTTTCTTAAAAATTGTATTTGATGATTGGGATTCGAATGTGAATTGAAATTCTACTGCCTTAAAATGTCGCATAAACTTGTCGACTTCAGTACGTTGCTGTTCAGATTTAATCTCATCAAATCGTTGCACTGGGGTTAATAATGGTTCATGAGTTATAGTGCATCCTAACCGCTCAATTACTGTTTACTAAGAAATAATTAAATAATCAAACTCAGAATGCTCGCGTAAATACCTATATTTGTAAATGTTATTTAAAATTTAAGAGTTCTCATCAAGTGAAATAATGTAATTTCATTGAGACAATAAAGTTTCTTTAACCCGAATATTAAAAATAATCATGTTGAAAAAGTAACTGTCGAGTAAATGAATCACAATTTCATGAACTCAGTGTTCTTTTATTCCTTTTAGCTTCTAGCTAACTAAATGTTCTTCCTAACCTCTGCTGGCTCTGCCCAGTTGGCTTGGTCGTTCGTAACACGACCTGATGATGATTTCAGGTCTTGTAAAACTACACATAACGTTATAACGCAAATCCTTATTGAAGCAATTTAAAAAAACTTTGTTGAAGTAATGTCGACGATAAAGAATTCAGATAATTTTCATTATAGCACACAACACAAAACACAACAATATATTGAAAAATAAATGCATTAAGAATGGTACAAATTTCAAAAATAGGATAAACAATAACTAATTAAGCAAGATAGTGCATTTAATTGACTAACTAATTGTTACTCATATTGATTCAATGAACACTATTACAATAAAAAAAAACACTATCTCTAAACTTAAGTATTATGAGCCGAGTGTCAGATAATTTGATTGACCTTCATGGTCAACGGGACGGTACCTCAAATATTATTAATAATTTAAGCAAAAAAATAATTAGTCCCGATGAGAATATAAGAACCAACTATCTTAACTTTGTAATATAAAAAGTGCTAGGCCACCTCTGCTGACAGTACGTTCGATTCGGTCTATTTGCGAAGAATTGTGAGCATGCAAATATCAATTAAGAAGACGTTAATAAATCGACGATTATGTGCCCAATTGGAACAGAGATGACTGTGTTAATTTACGTTCATTTACACTACTAAATTGCAATACCTATAATTATGCAATCCGCCATAAATCCGGAAATCTTAAGAAAAATGCGGAAAACTTTATAACTTTTAAGTACTTTTTGCATGAAAGATTAAAAAACATCCATATACTTATTTATTATACTTAAAAACTTTCGCATTTATAATATTAGTAGGAAACTCGTTTGTATCTTTTGGTACCTTTCAAAAATATTTGCCTTCATCTTATACAAGTTGCCTTTTTTATGGATAGCACCTTTTTGTAGAACACTGTGTATTAATTTGTTTTCTACAGGAAAATTTTACACACTTTCAATTATTTCACTAAACCTAATCGATTAATATAATTATATCACTAAACTTGAACCGTTTTATATTTATATTCCTAGTAAGATAGTAATGAATCGCTTTCGTATAACTATGTTACGGTATATGATCGAACCAAATCGTATAAATAATAACGAATACGTTACGGGATATAACTATATATAGTTATATCCCTAGGGATATAACTATATTACGGCTTTATCTATCTTACTGCGACAAAATGATACTCTACTCTTCTGACTATAAACAACGAATAGTTGATTGAGCATAAAATTACATATTTTATACATTGATTTCGTTATTCAAAATTTTCAACATAATTTATTATAAATGAAAACCAGCTGCATTTACTTAATTTAACTATTTGGTTCATAGATAGAGTTGTTTAAATTCATGATTGACTAATAATGTGAAAAAAAACACATCTGAAATTCTTTATTTTTTTAAATTTTAGCCAACTTTTATAGAATATCCATAAACATCAATGTAATTTTCAATCAACATATTTTACTATGCAGATATTGATACGACCGGATTTATTACTTTCATTCATAATCCCGATGATACGTTACAGTACAAATACAGTGGGAATTCAGAATTACGCCTAATTAGTTTATCGCTGGAAACGCCGACAGGATGGCATAATAAAGTTGCAGTTAATGAGACATAGCGTGTGATAGATCTAATCTGTGTGTTTGATGCAATATGCGTCATCGCAAGCAATTGTGACGCAAGGGGTTAGACATGCCAAACAATTTACGTACGCAATGATCACCTGGTACTCTGATGTTTAAAGTGTTAACTGTATTTGATTAAGCATGGGATTTAAAACAATTTGGGCCTTAGAGTTGACAATTTAAAAAAACGGCCAATTGCTTGTTGTGCCCGAAACACGAACAAGAAGGGTTCCGTATTAGCGTTAAATATATCAAAATTAAAATCTAATTTTATGAATTTGTTAACCCATTTGTAATTAAAGAACGGCTGTAGCTATTTTTTATGTTCTTGTTTTGTCTGCCATTTTTGCCCATAGCAAAATAACTATTAAAACATAAAAATAATAGAATCTCCACGAGGGCGAAGCCGCGAACCCGTATGTCAGTATGACGGGCACAGGTAAATAGGAAATAAATATTTTATTCGATAGTAAACATCTTAATTTTTGTAAAACTTTTAAAATTTTCAAAAAATATAGTAGTCTTAATAACAATGCACTAGGTTATGCGAAAATTTCTGAATTCTACCAATTACAGTTTAAAACATAAGTACTACTGCCAAGGCAGAAGACTGACAAAGCGGAGCCTTAGTAATAGGGTCTCGTTGGTACCCTAGTTTGGGTACAGAACCCTTAAAATTATCAAGCAAATGATTATTTCCACTTAATTTAGCGTCGACAAAACATTTTATCTTTTGCTAAGTCCTAGTTAGAAGTAATTATTTTAAACCACTTCGAGTTCATCGCTATTTAACTTTTGAGAATTAATTACTTACAACACTTTAAAAGTGGCGGTCGTGATAAAAGTTATTAAGAGTTTATATTCAAAGTGTAGGTTAATACAATTTTTTACCCTTGAGAGTTAGTTTCTGCCGAGAAGACCTTAATTGTGTTAAATTTTGTTCAGTTTCCAGCGAATGTCAACCCATCTAAATCAAAATTAGAAGCCAAAAATACAAATAAACCTAGCATGGTCATTGCTAAAAAACAAGAAATGAAAATAGAAGCCAAAAGTAAAATTTTAAACAAGTTTTTTTATTGCCATATTTTAAAAAATATTTGTCTTTTGTTTTCCTTTTTTTTACTTTAGGCTTAGTAAAGTTATGCACATCACAGTTAGCATGTCTATTTCTAGTCAAAGAATTGAAATTTAATTGTACTAAGTGTTTTTTGATGGGAGGGATAACGGAGACAGTTGTCTCAATCAAAGCAAAAGTATTTTAATTCACAATTTGGCTATTAAAACGTTAGAATAATACCGTAAGTAATCGTCTAGCGAATTCTCACCATCTGATTGTCTCGCGAAGATAAATGATGATCGGCTTTCGTTCTAAACTAATTGACCCAATTCTAATTTCTCAATTCACTGGACACTAAGGCGAATCAGTTTCGATACGCTCTGATGTTTACACTTTTCTTTTCATTAAATGTTTTAAACAGTCCCTGGTGACTAGTGAAGGAAATAAATCGTTTTGATAGTCTTTTTTATTGACGCAGACGATAAAAAATAATTGAAACATGGTAGTTATACTATTAGGTATTGTTAGGTATAAAGCTAAAAGCTTTATTAAATCACATTGTGCTGTTAGGTATAGATATTATTTAAAGTCTCATCACGGCAGACGTCTGCGTTTATAACTAGATGTTGTAATTTATTGGGAGGTCACGGAGATCAGTGGCGATTATCTGTAGCAACGTTGATAATCCTAATTACAGGTGGTGTAACGAAGCTTTATAATAAAATAACATACAAACGTGAAACTACAAATCCATTTGTCATGGTCTCGAAGCAGAAGGTAAAGGTATAACCTATGAGTTTTGCTCAGCTCATCTTGCAGCACAACTGCGAGCAAAATTTATTTTTTTATTTTGAATTGACTTATAAACCGGAAAACGAACCCAGAAAATTTTACAATCAAATCAAATCAACACGCCACTATTACCAATCAAGTAGTGTCGTTCAACTCCGCATATCGTTCTCAAAAAAAAGTCATAAATGCGGATCTGATGCATCGGTCAGATTCGGCCGAAACGTTACATAATTAACAATAGAGCAATTAAACGAGCGCGGTATGCGCCAAAACGATTTTGCCGCGAGCGCTGCCGCTGCCCACCGCGAACAATGTGTTCAGCTGATTCCGCTGACCAAGTTTTTGCTGACGCTCACCTTTTTATTGAATTACGGGAAAAGATATTCACAGCTGTTTCATTCAGTGGACATGGCCACCGATATTGGACAGGTTGCGATGACTTTTAATATTAAGCCCTGGAGTGGATGAAATATTTTACTTGAATGTCGAAAAATGTCTATATCTATATCAAGATTAATCAAAACTTTAATTGTACTTGATTGCCAAGCATATCTTGTCTTTCATGTCTAATTTAGGCCTATTGATCTATTGAATAATTGGCCACTTTTAAACATTGTACTGTTAAAGTTCTTTGGCCTAATTACAAAAAAGATAGGGTGTGCCTTTTTGCACATAACTTTTTAAGTCCTATTATCGGAAGTCCGAAAATATTTCTCATACTATTTTACATCATAATGATCACACTTCATAATTTTTGTTAATACTAATGATCTAAACTCATAATCATCGGAATTCATAATATCACTAGTAATACAACTCGTTTATACTAATATTTGTTTTCATATATTTCTTAATCACAAGTATTAATTTTCCGAATTGTTGTTATTTATAATGTTAATAATCATAAATTTGTTTGCACTAATATTTATTTTCATATAGTTTAGTTTCAGTTTTTAATCATAATTGTAAATGAAACTGGGCGTCTCATTAGTTAAATTCTTAAGGTTACCCTGGTTAGTTTAAATAACATTAAGGGTGGAAGGCCTGATTTTATAAATCTAATAGTCCTTAAACTGTTAGGACCGTTGTTAGGTCTACGTTTACAATGTCTTAATTTAAGTCGTCTCATGAAAGAAGAGCACTTCATGGAGTCAAATCAATTTATAGTTAAACTTGTCAAAAATCTCATCTAGGTTAGGTTAGGATAGAACAGTGACCACACAAAGCGTGAAGCCGAACGAGCGTAGCAAGCGTGCCGCGGCAGCGGCCGGCGAGCGCTAAATTACAATATTAGTTTAAAATTGTGTCATTTAATTGGTACTAGCACTACTATGTACTAAACGGTTTACAGTGACTTAATTTTTACACGAAAAATGTATTTTACCAATAATATAATTATGAGTTTGAATAGTTTCTTAGTAATGCAATTATTAATAGGAAAATTATGATTATTGACTGTTATGAAGAAATTTATTATGAAAAACAAAATTATGAGTTAAAACATTTCTTAGTAATGAAAGTATTAATTAAAATAATATGAGAAATTTCTGTTATGAGTTTCGATAGTAGTAATAAAAATTTATGACAAAAAAAATATGAGTAAAAAAAATATGAAAAGTGATTATTATTAACACAAAATGGTAGTAAATCAAAAAAAGGAACAAAAATTTTATGAGAGCCAATATGGTCCCAAAAGATAGACTAGGTTTAAACACTGTCTAAAGATTAGCCAACCAATTTTAAATGTATTAATAATAATATAAATGAATCAAAAATTTTTTTGTAAATGTTTAATGATTCTTAGGATATTATATGAAAATTGGTATTCTAATGCTTAAAAAATAAATAATTATGAAAATGTAATTATTTTGCTTACAACTTCCGCTTAGTTACGCCGGCATAGGAACCCCAATTACACCACCTGTAACTCACAATCTGAGGACAAACACAGGCACATGCAAAGAGCACCGCCCTTCCTCCCTCAAATCGCATGCGAAACAGACTAATGCAAAAGTTAGTACCCAACACCGACATAAAAACCTCGACGCGCGTTTCGCCACTTCACGTAAAAAAAAATATAAGTTAAAACAAACATTTAACCCCAACTATGGGTCCCTAAGAGACGAATTTCCAAAAATCTCTTATTTTATTTCAACCTTCCAGCTTCAGCGGTCTTAGTCGAAACAGGCGTATACGTGAATGAGTCAGTGAAGTCAGGTAGGTTAAGTTCTTTTACATAACATTTACTCTACTAATATCATAATAGAAAAGCCTATTAAAACAATGGGAATCGATTATCCCATTATATCCATCACCCTCGCTTGGTAAAACTAAGTACCTATCATTATGACAACTACGTCGTTATTACAACTACAACGTGTCGTTCGTAAACACTCACTAATCGAAACTATTACCCACTCGATTCCTGTCACAATACGGATAATTTTACTATCAATAGGTAGCTGTTTACTTTTTATACTGACTGTGTTTGTTTATCGTTATGTGACGAGCTAACGTAAATGCGTTTAGTGAATGTTTTCAATGGAAATAGGCAGGTAGCAATCGTTACCATGGATCACGTAAAGGTCGATGCATACGTGCAGTTGCTATAGCCACAAAACGCCTCGCGCGCTACCATTTGCATTCCTAGTCCTCCGCCTGTCAATTATAAAATGAAGTCGCATAAATCGATCGAAAGTATTTTTTTCATAGATTTCAGGGTGCCGCTCGGCGACATATCAACAAAATAATATTTTTCTATACAAATCCTTGTTTACGTTCCCATCAAAAGTTATCTTGGTAAACTCACACTAGAGCTGAAGGCGTGTACTAGTAGTATTGCAGTAGGTACTTCTTGTACAGTTACCGAGGATGATGCTTCATAATACAATTACCAACTTTATTCATTTTTCAAGGAAGGAAGGATTTCGTTGGTTTTTTTAATTCATTTTTTTACCTGCATCATTTTTCTATTTTTTTTTTAAATACTACATCAATGAAATCAGAGGTGTGCACAATCAGAAAAGTGACTGTATTGTAACATGTCGGCGTTTCAAAGCGAGATACACCGATCCGTGGTCCTGCGTTATAGTCATCGTGAGCAGCAGATAAACCCGTTGCAAAGCTACGTTTGATTGACAAAAACTGTAGCCTTGTTAAGTGCCCAGCGTCCGATGATGAAGCTGGAAGGTGGTAAAGGAACTCCGTTACTATATATGACAAACTAATCATGTTTGGCTTCAAATCGTTTGTCTTAACAAATACTGTTACAACTAGAGGCCAGGGCCCTAACCATGACCTGTTAAAACAATCACAAATCTGTCAAACATTATCATTTCTGTCAAATTTTGTATGAAATGACGTACCAAAATTGACAGATTTGACAACTTTGAGATTGTTTTAAGAGTTCATGGTTAGGGCCCTGATGTTGAGCGCTGGGCCAAAGATACGCAGAAGACCATTACGATTACATTATTGGCTAGTTATGCGACGCACACGCGTCTCCGATACGATGATCGTCTCGTAAGATGCGCAAAGCGATTCCCACTTTTGATCCTAGCTTTCAACATCGGTACCAGGGCCATAGCCATGAACTCTTAAAACAATCTCAAAGTTGTCAAATCTGTCAATTTTGGTACGTCATTTCATACAAAATTTGACAGAAATGATAATGTTTGACAGATTTGTGATTGTTTTAACAGTTCATGGTTAGGGCCCAGGTACTGTATGACATTGTGCTTTCCAGGACCTGATGATGGACTCGTCATAGAATCTCCTAATTTACACATGATAAAGTCATGTCCGTCTGAAGTTCGTTCTTTGCATTTTTTTGGAGTCGCAAGCTGCTCGTGTGCACTGTGCAGTGACCCTAGGGCATCTGCAGTGTTGTTTTCTAATTAGATACACATTTGCCGCCCTGCTCGGTGTTTTGTTGCTGCTGAATACAATAATACAAACAAACATAATAAATCTGTTTGAATATACTGTAGTAGAAGAATCAAACTATTTTTCATTGACAATCAGTTCTGCTACAGAGGCACTAAATTGTGATTATTTTTTAAATTTTATATGCATAAGCAATTATGAAGCTACGATAACAACAAATGATTAAATATACCTGCTTCTGAATTAACCGTTATTCGTCTGTCCTCACCAAACTGTGAGAGAGCGAGAGAACGGACTGGGGAAAACCACTTCTGAATTAATTGTCACTTAAAGGCGAGCAAATTAAAAACCTCTACGGTCTTGTTAAATTAAATGAATTAACAAACAATTAAAAAGTTTTCTCGATTTTGTTGCTTAGAACATAGGTACTACTTAAGTAATTTTGTTTTGAAGTTCATTGTAGTCTTTAAGCGTATTGCTATCTAATGTTTACATATTCACTTTCATTTTCTAGACTTCGTCCAGACATGCTCTAACACTTATCCAATTCCGAAGCTTATAACACTTCCGCAGTGTCGCTGGTTGGAAGAAGCCTTACATAGGTATTCACGCTATATAGGTGCTATAGACGATATACAATAGGTGTTTATTTATGCAATTAAATTGCAAAGATAAAAATAATGATGTGTATTTTATGATTAGTTATTTAGTTTTAAAACTTTGGATTTAATTTGCTTGTGATTTATTGTCGTTACAAAACACCTACATAGGACCTTTTTCATTTAAATATAACTATAAAATATATTTAATTAGCTGTGCCTGTGCGCTGTGCTAAATTTCATCCAAATCCATTCAGCCGTTTACGCGTGATTGAGACGCAAACATCCTAACATCTTCATAAAGTTTTTAATTTATAATATTAGTGTGATTCATACGTGGTCCTTAAAAGTTTCGCTTACCCTGCACGGTACTCCCAGCAAAGCGACTGCACTAATAAATGCAGTTATTTAAGATCAGAGTCTTGAAGGAAATTGCATTTACTTATCGCTTGCACCTTTTGACGCATTCTCACCTCTCGTGTTACCTTGCTACTAATGACTCAATTATGCACCGAACCAACTTACGAAACGTCGAACACTCCAAAGTATCCTGCCAAACGAAATTATATCTAAAGGTTCTGACTTAAAGCTCAAATCAGAATGTTGCCCCAGCTCCCCCTGGTAAAACACATCGCATGGAAATTGTAAACTTATAATGTTAAATCAAGCTTTTTCCGACTTTAATTACATGGTGTAAAAGTGATATTAATTGTTGAATTGAGTAAGTGTTTCGCGAACAACAGTGTTAGTGTAAATTTTGTTAAAAGATTTCTTAAAGTTTTATCTTTCCGGCCAAGATTTGATTTAGTATTTGAAACTATTTTCAGATATATACCTAAATATAGTGTACAGAAAAATACATGTAAATTTTACACAAGACAATAGTACCTAAATAAACTATGAATATATTTACTTAATTTTATAAAATTCACATAGAATACAGGGTGTTAGTTAAATGTTATATCAAGCTGAAACTAGCCTGTGTTAACATTATGCATATAAATGTAAAGTCAGAAATTTGAAAATCGGATTCAAAAAATTTTTTTTCTATGAAAATTAAAAAAATTCAAATAATTTATATACATCAAATTTCTGACTTCACCATACAATTCATATGCATTATGTTAACATAGGGTAAAATCGTGATAGACGCCCCAGTGGTATAGATACAAATATTTATGGCAATTTCTAATAAAAAAAACTCTGTTCTAAATTACGTAAAATTTGTTCATAAATTAATATAGAAATGTTCTCTTTGACAATATTGTTAGATGTCCTGATGGTCGAATGTAAATCTTTGACTTTATTTATAAATGCAAGACCGCCAACGAAACGCTGATGTTTACCGATCAATTAATACCTTTAATTTTAATAAACAAAACTAAATCTTTAAATGATTTATTTGAGTGCAAGAAAAGGTTTAATTCTGAACCCCGCAGCAAGAAGCAGTGCTGCACAGCAAAGCAGTGATGCGTGCCGCGCTGATCCCGAGCATGGCGGCAGTGTTACGCTGTTCGTTGTGATGCGCTGTTGCGTATTCATTGTTTTATAGATCTTCTTCGATATATCATCCATTTATAACTTTAGTTAAATTGTTTCTGAATGTGAGAAATTCATCTTTTTGTTGCCTGTCGCAGCGGTGGGGTGACTCTGCTGCGCGTAGTGCTGCCGCTACATTGCTGCCGCGACATTGCTACGTAGCTCGGAATGTAATCACATATAAACTCATAGACCAGTAGTGCTGCAGAAGCACTGTTGCGTGCTGCGGAGTTCGAACCTTTAATAAAAACAGCATTTTATGTTGATAATAGTCGGCCATTCCACGCACATGTCCCAAATTAACGCTCAGCGGGTAAACTGCAACTTTACTGTTACGTTTTATTTTACGTGATATTTTGTCATTGTAACATCATGAACATTTTGTAAAACGTGTATGTTTTGTACCTCATAAACGATATGATACATGAAATTAGGTTGTATACTTGTATTGCGTTACGACGTGTGTAGCCCGTACGTACTAGGTTCACGTAAGGTTTCGAGTTCACCACATAAGGATATTGTAGGTATTTAAAAGAATATTTTTAATTGAAATTTTCCGCCGGATTTTTGTTATTTAGTCATGGTTAATGTTTTTTTAGAGAAATGTTTTTGTTTAAGAAAGTAGTATACTTTTTCTGAACAGAGATAGATATGCCTCTTTGCTATGCTGTGATGGAGCCTAGTTAAATATTTAAAGTAAGCCTATGTCCTATTGCAGGGCACTCCAACTATTAAGCGGTTTGGGTTACACTCCATCACGTGGCCCTTATGTGTGGATTGGTGAGGGGTTGTTGTAAGCTCAGTAACTAAACCTTACTGTCAGATGTAACCAAGTCGCCTGATGGCCTTAGACTAGGCTTTACAACTATCATTCTGGCCAATATCAAGCGATATTAGCCAGGACAAACTTTTTAACGTGTCTTCCGAAGCACGGTGATGCTTGTGATCAATGTCACTCACTATATGGTCGGATTTGGGATTATCTTTAGTAAACACTACCAAAACGCTCTGTTACAAGTACTAAATATTATCTGCCTAAAAATGTGTTTATAAAAATAGTTTTATTACATTTCATGAGCAAAGTTTTAAAATCATTCAACATCAATTTATTAAAATAATCAACTATTGACGTCAATAATGAAAAAAACTGTTTGTAAAACGGTATAATATACGTATCCGCATGAGAAAACAAAATAAAATTTACATAACAAAGACGTTGTGGCTAAACAAACTAAGGGGAATTATACCAGTGGGGATGTAGGGGTTATCGTTGTTTTATCGAGGCATCGATAGGTAGATGATAGGAAAGATGTTACAAATAAAGAAAGAGAGAAATAAGTATTTTTTAAATGGAGAGGATTTTGATATCGTGGGTGTGCTGAAAGACCATTCCTTGTATATTTTATTCCCTGGTTTCAAGTCCTTTCCGCCCTGATTTTCGTCAGACATGCTTTGACCGTACACATTCTTCCTAGAACCGATGAAAGCTGGAGGTGGAGGTCCTCGAGTTGAGACCACGCCTTGACAAACGTGGTGAAGGGCGCCCAGGTGGCTGTTAGTGGCAGTAGAAAATTGCATAATAGTCCGAGAAAACCCTGTTATTTTTATAAGCGGTAAGTTAGTTTATAAAAATTCACTCAAGACTATAGGGATTTTTCAAGGAAGAATATGCGCTCGAGTCCCCTAGTGATGTTCCATATTATGATATGCGTCGGGAAAATTACGTTGCTTGCAAGTCTAGTAGTAATTTCGCGATCACAGGATAGTACTACTTGTGTCCTATACGATGTAATAAATAACATGCCAGTAGGTTCCAGGGAACCCGTCACTCTATGAATATATGTTACCCTAAAAAACACGTACTCCACAAGTAGCTACGACCTAAAACTGCATTCATCAGTTGATATTGTTAAGGTAAAGTTTAAAATTAAAAAATCTTTTAGCGCCTCGTTAAAATTGCATTCACTGTATCTAATTAATTATTGGTTTACGGAAATACTGTACTTAGTAGTACCTAAATATTTAACAACATTAAAAATAATCATCCCATCTATGTCATCCGCTAATAATACACTGAAAAAAAAATATGATTAATTAAATCAAAATATTGTTCAATTTAATCAACATACTTATTTAAATACGTTCGCATAAAGCAACTTGATGCTGGCTATCAAGCCATCTTGATAAAAAAATAATCAAGAATTACTGCCAATTTAACTAACCTTTTAGTAGAATAGATCAAGCCCTTGATTAAATTCATAATGCCTAATTGTTAGCAGTGATTATGAAGTTGGTGATAGTAATAATTATCTTTATTCATTTAACCAACTTTTTTTATGTATTTAATCCTGAAATTTGATTAATCTTACTAACAATAATGATCAACGTTATAATTGATATTTATTAATTTAACAAAAAAAATGTGTAACATCAACAAAGTTATGTGTTCAAATTGATCGAAGATCTATGTAAGATTAATCACGTTACCTCATTAGATCCAACGTGTCCTTACTTTGTTCCATTAAGTTAGTATATTGATGTTACTATTCAATTTGTATGATTTATACAAATCCTTTATCACATTCATCGAGTATATGTGTTGGGATCCACTAGGTGTTATGTTTAGTCCAAATATATAACTTGTTTAAAATGTGGAACAGTGGTCGCTAGTGGCACTAGTGGTCTCCATACTTCACTCTTATCACACTCACACAAAATGCGTTTGCAATGCGATTGCAGATCGACTGATAAATAGGTGTCACACTGCTGCGACTGATGCTTAGGGCCTGTTTTACCACATCTGGATAAGTTACGGATAGCCTATCGGACGGATCATTTGACATATTTTGTTTAGAAAATAGTCAAACGATGCGTCAGATAGTGCTGTTCTGAGCTCTTACTATGAGCTATTAAAGCAGGCCTGCTATAATAGCTCATGGTACGGTCCCAGGACAGGTATTCCGTGTGACGCTCGGCATAAAGAGCCATAGATTAAAGTTCAGTTGCATGTGCAAGTGGTCTGAAGCACATTGTATATGAGTGTACATAGAGAGGCGTTTGGAGTCACTCGCGCCACTTACTGTAATTAATTAACACCAAACATCATAATTATAAATACTTGGACTTAACATTATTGTTTTAAATTACAAATGAAATACATACCATTTAATATCACGTAATTAGTCTTTATTCAAAAATAATTGTAACAAAGCAACATTTTACAACACTTCAAACTTTTTAAACAAATCAACAACAATTCAAATATATTTACAACATGTGTACAATTTAATGTTAGGTAACATGTCACTTTAATCAGTCTATTATTGCTCAGCCCTGACTGCGCAGTGTTATAAAATTTTTAGAAGTAACATTATTAATATTACTAGGAACCGGGGATTCTAAATCCCTTTGTAATTTGGTAACGATTTTTTGGTTTAAAGGCTCTTCAACTTCGTATGCCTGAAAGTGTTCATTAAAATCTTAAGTGTCAAATAATATACCTTTTAAAATTAACTCACATGAATTAAATAAATACACATCGATTAATTTAAAAAACTTTAACAAATCATCTGGACTTGAAGAATAAATCAATATCATGCCGGCTTTATACCGTAAAGATTTTCCCACATATTGAACTAAGCATGTTGCTTCAAAGTTTTCTTTTAATAATTGTAATAACTCCACCTGAAATAAAAAAAAGATTGATAAATAAATCAAGTAAACTATTATATACTTCATAAAAATAAATTTGGCTTCACAATTAACAAAAAACTCACATTTTCTGATACAGTTTTGTGTGGAAGAGTTGTTTCGGTTTCATTTGAAAAAAATTTTTTTGGTGTTGTGGTCTGTGTTTCTTGCTCTTGCAAAATATTTATATCTTGAAGAGCCTGAAACAAAAATATTATTTATTTCCAAGTCAGTCAGCTCCATTAAAGTAAATGATTTACTTTACACCCATACTTACCATGAAGACAATTTAACGGTCAGATTGAACATGAAAAAGCACAATAAAATATTTAATACATAATATAAAAATTGTTTTCGCAATAACTTTGGGACCTAAAATAATTCCACAAACGTCATGATAATTTGGTTTTTATATTTAAAAGAATCATTTACTTTAAGAAACAATAATACTTACATAATTAGGTACATAACATGTCTAAACAAACACACTTGTTTTATATTTGTTGGAATTATTTAAGTAACCTAATTCATTACTCGCATTACTTTTTTATTTTAAAATTGGAAAGTACAGATATACTTACTGGTCACATGCATAAAATTTAAAAAGATACTTACACTCAGAGATATATTGCAACTGGAAAAGTCAACTTCCTCTATGTTTTCACAGATGATAGCATTTTCTTCGTTGACTGTTTTCAACCAAACCTTCCAACTTCGTATAAAAGTGCTCTTGGCCCAATAAGTGGTATCAGTTCCTTTATTTCCTCAACATTTAAAGCTGATAAAGAATTTAAAGTTATTCCATTTTCTAAAAAAAAAAAAATTAAATTAATAAATAACTCACAATCACTTTGCTCATATTACTGTAAGTAGGTATATGCTAATACACTCATTACTCCACAGGTAATCATTTCTGACATAGATATTTACTTACATGTTAAAATCAAATGGGATGATAGTTAAGCTAAACAAAAACCTTAATTCATCTCCTACATCTCAAGTTTCTCTGTATTGTAATTTGTTATAAATGTCTATTACCTGTGTACTATGCTAGCTGTGTGTTTAATATTTAGGTAGAAATACATTTTTCATTCTTAGCACCTTTGTTATATGTGTAATGTGAAAGTATAGGTACCTTTTTTACTTTTTATCATAATTTGCTTGTTAATAGTACCTATTAATAAATTTTGTTTCTCATTTCTTTCACCGTGTCTAAACTCTAAACTTAACTTTTTACATGACCCAAAGGTTCACTGTCAGAAAATGCTACTCAGCTTTAGCTAGGTACTTACATAAGTTGTAGATTGAATAGGTACACACAGTATTGGCTATTTTAGAAAGAAAGTAGAAATTTAAAATTTGTCAGAAGTGATTTGACAGCTTGACAAATCAAACACTAGAATAAGTCATGTTTGCCACTAACATACCTAACACTTACAATTGAAACAATGTTTGGCTTTTAGAAGCATCGTTGACAAGCTACTTTCGCTTCGCACTCCTCCCTCCTAAATTCATGCGCCCTGGCCTAGTCAGTTGCCTAGTTTAGTTGAAAATCCAAGAGAATAAGTCTACCTCTAAAACATCACTTTCGTTAACATAGAACAAAGTGACTATTGCAGTAAAAAAACACTTATATGAATTACTTACTTGCAAACGTTGGGATCAGTTCTGGTATTTCCCATGCTGTCAAAAGATCAGCCACTTTGTCCATTACTATTTATTGTAATCGAAACCGCAGTTATATTTAAATTTGCACTTGTTCACTTCGAACACACATCAACGGCTATCAACTTAAAACTTGTAACTTCTTTCTTTCTTTTTGCCCGGTTCTGCCGGCGCGCCGGCCGCGGCCGCGCTTAATAAAGTGTTGCCATATAATGTTCGGTTTTCTACTTTTAAATCTTAAAATGCAAGATAAATTATTCATAAACCGAAAAAATGACTTTTAATAACAATAAATTAGAATAGCAGATAAAGCAATAGGTAAGTACATATTTTGTTAACGACCCTGTCAACTGAGGGTTTAAAAAATGGACCGAGAAATGTAATTTCTCGTATAATAAAAGATCCCCTTTGATTTTAATCTTATAGTTTTGGTAAGTATTTGTTGGAACAGCAGCAACAGTAAAATATCTGTGAAGATTTTAAATCTGTAGTTTGCTTTTATTAGGTCTGCAACGTGGGCCTTTTCGGGTTTTGGTCTGTGGTTCCACTATAAAGATTTGCTGGCATTGGAACCTAAAAACGGCCAATAATACATTTTTAAAAAAGTATGGCTTCACATCAAAAGCACAAATAAATCGCGAGAAAAAGAAGTTCCTCCGCTGTGAAAATAAGTATGACATACTTAAGGTTTCCAAGTGCACCTAGGTACCTATTGTTCATTTTAAAAAATCAAGCCATGGATATCTTTCGAATATAAAGAAGATATTATCTTCTTTGTTCGTTGTATATGTACACATTGTAAATTTTAGTTGGTATGGAGGGATTCATATACGCTTGAGATGTTTTTTCACGGTAAAAAGTGCACATTGTAACATAATTTGCAGCTGTTTTAGTATGAAATTAACATAATTATGCCTCTGAGTGTATATCCACTGAAATAAAACGTACATAATATAAAATTGCTTCGTTACGACGTGAAATGTGATCAGTGTGGTATTATTATAAATATATTATATACTATAATATCTTAGTTCGTAATCGTAATAGTAATTAGGATTATTTACTTCACCTTCTCAAAAATTATAACTTACTTTCAACCTAGAAAATAAAGCATAATTTTTGTAGGTGATTTTTCACAATTAGTATAAATTTCCTATAAATGGCAACACTCAGGAAAAAAAGGGTATCAAGCTATCAATTAATGTGATTGTTGTAATGACCTAATTGTATTCATATGAATCAAATATTTTGATAAATAAGATCACACAACTTGATCGTATTTATTAATGTAATTTTATAATAGTTATCGTTTGTTGTTTAATTCGACACATTACCTATTTACTTCAAACACTACCTTGTTTGCGCAAATTTTAATTAATTATTTTGTTAATTTAATCAGTCCTTGTGATAAATTGGACTAAGTTAAATATGTTATCCATCAGCTTAATAGATGGAAACATTTGTATTTTGTTATTTCCTACATATTGTTTATTAAATACGTCACATTTTTTTAAACAAGTTAAAATTGCACTTGATTAGATCCGATTTTTTTCAGTGTAGGCTTAAAGCTGCGCTTTATTATTTATTCTATAACCTATCACCCTAATATTAAAAAGCCGTACTTCACGCTTTGAAACTATCAATTTAAAACCGCCAGTATACACGGTAAGCACTTTACGTTGAAACAAATTGAAAAGCAAATAAAAGGCATCACCGATAAAAACGACGAACTTTTTCAATTACAACTTGCATGGCATGGGTACATGTCTGGATGTTAAGTACGGGATCATTGAACTTACTAGACACTTACCTACTTGATTTAATACTACTTGCGAAGAAAATAGAAACTGTAGTGCTAACTGTGGACCGTGTTTGTTTTTATTGTGAAAGGCATTGTTAGCTTAGCAGCTAACAATGCCTTTCACAATAAAAATAAAATGTATTTAAATATATGCTCGCATCTCTAGCGAGATGCGAGCATATATTTAAATACATTTTTAAGTACTTAAGTACTTTTTATCAAGAGTCCAGAAATAACAAGGATATTTTTATGACTCCATCAAGAAAAAATACCGACCAAGTACGAGTCGGAGTCGCGCACGAAGGGTTCCGTACCATTATCTCTAAAAAACGGCAAAAAAATCATAGTTTTAGTATGGGAGCCCCCTTAAATATTCATTGTACTCTGTATTTTAGTGTTTGTTGTTATAGCGGCAACAGAACGCCTCATCATCTGTAAAAATTTCATCTCTCTAACTATCACGGTTCATAAGATACAGCCTGGTGACAGATGGGCAGTCAGACAGACGGACAACGGAGCCTTAGTAATAGCGTCCCGTTTTACCCTTTAGGTACGGAACCTTAAAAACCATTGTAATTATTGTAAGCCCTTTTAAAAGTAACCTAACCTTACCATGAGGTAGTTTAGGCCAATATGGTGGTGGATGGTGGATATCATGTGGTCCGAGTGCGGATTGGTAGAAAAATACTGTAAGGCTTGTAAAGCTGAATAAAGTAGTTGTCAGATGTAATGAACCCGTCATAAGGACTCTGTCTAGGGTTGCTCTAGGTATTTTCGGTCTAAGGAAACTTTAAATATTCTTTCCAAAGCACGGACACCTTGTGAAAATTTCACTAAGTACGCTTTGAATTCGAACCTTTCTGCCAGTTTCCTTTCCGTCAGTTCTACGTGCTATGTGCCACGCCCCTTAGCTTGCTAATCCGTCGGGCTATGTCAGCGACTGTTGTTCGTTCACGGATCTCCTCAATTCTGATTCGATCCCGTAAAGAATCACCTAGCATAGCTCTTTCCTTCCATAGCGCGCTGTGACACCCTAAGCTTGAGAAAGGTTCTAGAATGAAGGCCACGTACCGGCAAGTGCAGCGTGGAATGTCCACCCACAAGGTGGACAGACAATCTGGTAAAGGTTGCAGGAAGCCGCTGGATGCGGGCCGCTTCCAACCGGCCAATCTGGAAGTCGCTGGGGGAGGTATATGTTCAGCAGTGGACGTCCTGTGGCTGAAATGATGATGATGATACATACAAAATCTCACATAGTCTTAAGCTTTATAAACACCGGCCAATCTTTGCCTACGTAGACTAAGTAGGTATCGCTAGCTAAAAGATAACGTTTCATTTTGTTTAAAACCATCCATACCTGTAGTATGAAGGGGCTAGTTGAACAGATGTAGATAGTTTTAAGCTTTTCAACAAAGTTAAGCTTAATAGTAAGTTCATTATTTTTTTTCATTAAAAAAATTATGACGTCCAGGGTATGAAATTTCTTCACTATCGTAATCTATATCTCTATATAATATGTTGGGGAAAAAATTTCTTCGCATTTTTTAAGAAAATTCAAAACATTTTTTAATATAGATTATTTAAATTTAACTGGAGCTGGATGAGAGTAGCCGTGGATCATGCAGAGTGGCGTGCAATTGGAGAGGCCTATGTCCAGCAGTGGACTAGTGTGGGCTGATGATGATGATGATTTACATTTAACTAAAGTATGTAGGTACCATTTTGTTCGATAACTTTTTGCCATCTTGTAGGTTGGGACATGATGCCATTGCTATAGAAATTTTGGGGCTTCTGATCAAAATACCGCGACAAGTGGTTTTGGCAGTCCTCTCGTGATGTTAACCTGACACTGCCTAGAGAATTCTGAAGAGAGCAAAACAGGTGGAAATCTGAAGGTGCAAGGTCAGGACTATACGGCGGATGCATAAACACCTCCCAGTCAAACTTTCTTAATTTTTGCTGAGTGGCTAAAGATGTGTGAGGTCTAGCGTTATCATGATGAAAAACCACACCCCTTCTGTTGATAAATTCCGGCCGCTTTCTCTTTACTTCTTAATATAATCTCATCAGATGTTCGCAGTAAAGTTCAGAATCGATGGTCCCGCCTGGTGGTAACTTTGAGATCAAAATTTCCGGATTGAAAACACTTAAACAAAACTTGTGCTACTCTCACAGACACTGCACTAGGTCCATAAACATCGAAAAAATTTTCGCGGCTTTTTTTTTAATTTTTCTACAAAAAAGGTAAAAATGCAACGGCATTTTTACCTTTTATGGTACACATTTGAAAATTGGTTTTTACGATTGCTTTTCACCTATATAGTCACAGGTTAACAGGATGAACACTAATAAAACCGGACCTTATATAGTATAAGTAATAATACTGTCATTCAAAGCAGCCGCAGCAGATATTGTTGAAACACCTTATATTGTTAAGATTGCATAAATTACATTAACGTACTGTAATCGTGAACTAAAGAGCACATAATTGCTAAATACAATACTCGAAGTGCTAACCACAACAACGTAGTAAAATGAAAAGTATTTCGTATGCAGATAGTTGTGGAGTAGCCAGCATTCTATTAAAGCTCGAGTCACTACTCGGCTTACTCTATTGTTTTAGGTGAGCACGGGCTGCGAGACCCACTAGTTCCGTTATCTCACTTGCTAGGGCATTCGCGAAAATTAAATCTCTATTAAAATTTCTGAAAAGGGACAAAACTTTTATCAGTTATGAACTTTCGTGACATTTTACGAAGAATTATTATCGTCTTATCTTCCGCGCAGTTTTCAGGGGAGCGGATCTAACTTTGTCTGTGTTTTCGTTCATTGCAGTTTCATTCAATTATATCTTTTTAAAGGAATCCTATTAATATTCAATAGGTTTATCTTATGTACTTCAGTTATACGTCGCTGCGTTGATCGTCAAAGAATATGTTCCGTCTCGATATAACATTTTTTTATTTTGTAAGGCAAAGCATATTATTTAGCAAAATAAGTAAAACAAAGAAAAATGTTTTTAAATGCGAGAAAAACTACTTACTACTCTGTTAAGAAAGTACCGGAAAAAGATAAATAATACACAAAATGTTAGTTATTCATCCAAATTTATTTTATCACCTTCAAAGTATGCTCCTTCAGATGCACTTTCGCCAACGAATAATCCAATCATCAAAACATATTTTTAACGCTTTTTCCGGAATCGAGTTCAGTTCTCGCCGCGAATTCTCCTTTATGTCTTCTACCGAATGAAACCGGGTGCCACGAAGTGGTAATTTGAGTTTAGGAAAAAGAAAAAAGTCGGCTGGAGCCATATCTGGAGCCACATCTCGACCGTTTTTGAACGCTTTGTACCACTCATAAACACGTGTTTTTGATAAAATCAATTCACCGTACGCCTTCTGTAACTTTTTCAGAGACTCCGAATACGAAATCCCATTGGCAATGCAAAATTTAAGGGGTCTACCTTGTATCGCAGAATTTTTAATGTCATAATTTTATTATGCATATCAGTGGATGGCATCAACTTCATTTCGCAGAAAATCATTAGGCATTCACTCATTTATCAGAAGTTTAAAACCCATAATCTCGTAACCCAGAATCATCTTTAGGAATAAATTTATTATCCAGAATAATGAAAAAGCAGAAACATCATAAAGCAGAAAGTTCAAACCCGAATCGTATTCTGGCATACGATTCATATATATATAGTCATTAAAAGGCAGAAACATCATATCGTAGAAAGTTCACAGTTAGAATCGTCTTTTGGCATACCTTTCATTTCTTTAGTCATTAAAAGGCAGAACTTATCAAAATCATCGTTTGGCATACATTTTATATCCTCAGTACCTTATTGAAAATCTCATTTATGTTTTTTTTAATGATTTTTATTCCATTCGGGATACACCCAAGCAATGCTATCTGAGCAATACTAGCATACACCATGCATGGCAAGGCAAGCATGCAGCATGCAAGCAAGCATGCAGCATGCAAGCAAGCATGCAGCATGCAAGCAAGCATGTAGCATGCAAGCAAGTAGCATGCAAGCAAGGATGCAAGCAAGCATGCAGCTGCAAGCAAGCATGCAGTATGCAAGCAAGCATGCAGCATGCATGACTTTTGTCACGGCTCCGCCCCTCCGCGCCTACGCGGTTTTGAATTACACTCTAGGGGTCGGGCAAACAAGACTGCGTGGAGTCGGTTTTGCACCGATTCGTTTCTGTCACTGACTTTTGTAATTCTACATATTGACTTTTTAAAACAATATCTTAATTCAATGAAAGGTAAAAATACAATTTATAAAAAAGCAATATGCGTAATGAAATTATTCTAAACGAAATTCTGCTAGCTTTATAGTATGCATAGTAAAATTGTGCCAAATAATCGTCGGACTAAATAAACGGTATGCTTAGTGAAATTATGCAGAATAAAATTTTGCTAAAGGTTATTCTGCCTACTAAAATTCTGCCATCTTAAAGGTATGCCATTAGGAATTCGGACTTATAAACATTCGGCTAAACAAAAATTATGCAAATAAAAAATTATGCCTTATTAATATTTGTTTAAAGAAGATTATGCCAAGTGTGTTATGCCAAATGAATTTTGGAGCAAAAAAAATCTGCCAGAAAAAGGGAACCCAAATTTAAGACAAACTCTTTGTTCGATATTTTTTTCCATTACGAAATTCGCAATACACACTAGATATGGTATAACTAAAAACAATACTGTATTTAATCTAATTATCAAATGTAGCTCAAACTCCGCGCCAAAATGGAAAACAGTTGTGCCAATCTAACAACAACAAAAAAAATATAATTTTGAATTTGCAACCATAAACAAATCATCAATTCCCGAAACTTTTTTGACAGAATGTAAGGCAATGAGACGCAATTTCTGACGGAAACGTATAATATGGAAACTAGTAGTTTAGTAGTAGAATATCGTTTTATTTTTTATTTCTTACAAAAGATATTAGCAATCAATAAACACCTGCTGTTGCGATTTTTCCTGAGCATATTTATTTTGCCTACTTTTATTATAACTTTTTTTTGAGAGAAAATACGACGTTAAACTCACTTATTCTATCGAGACGGGATATACTCGTATTTTATGATTACGTAATAGTAATTTTATGAAAAATATGAAAATTACATCATCACTTGACACTTTTACAAAGTTTAGACATTAACTTCTTTACGACCTGAAAGCTGTTATAATTTTAATAAATGGTTGAGTTATGAAAATAATGAAACGTTGTCTAAAACAAAAAAGCAGCCATAAAAATCAAACTGAAAAGCAACTGAAACCGTGCGTAAATTAGTCAGCATTGTTTGAAACCCTGGCGGACCACAAACGCACCGACAGTAAAAGTTAATTAAATAAAAATACCAAGCCAATCGGCGGCGAGGTGTTAAACACCAATCAGCAAATAAGTTAGCTCGCCTATCGCAAAGGTTTCGATTCATTGTCACGTCTCGATTTGATTGGACGTGCTTTGATACCGATAGCCGGGATTTTGATCGCTCGAATTTTAATATTTTTTACTTCCTTCATGTTTGGCCCTATCCGTTGCGGTTTGCCGATATTTTATAGCATCCCGTTTTGTTTTGGCAAGTGCCGTGCTCTGTTCAGATGTAAAAATGCATGTTGCAATTTATTTATTGGTTTTCTATGTGTGCAAAATTTGTTAAAAATATTAGAAAATATTTGAAATATCCCGATATACCTTGCACCGATTCGAGTTCAGGTTGTTAGTTATTCTCGAGTCGTGACCTACATAACCTAAATAAATGAAAAATAGTCATTTTGTAGGAATTCAAAAATAAAAGGGAAGAATTTATTCTAAAGTTAGTTATCAACAAAATCTGTAATTTGCAGAATGGGTATATAATTTGTTCTTATTTTCACAAAATGTTATAAACAAGATGTCAGCTGTCCATTAGCAGTTTATTCGTAAAATTAAATCCATAAAGCAGGAGTGAGTCTCAAGTATTCGGAGAAAGTAAATTAAGTAAAAAGTAAAGTTAGTAAGTAATTCGGAAAAGGAAAAAGTATTTAATAAAAAAGTACCAAATAATTAAATATGCGTCTGAATCAAAAACGCTGTTTTAACCTATATACCTAAAGTCAGCCGAAAAATAAGTTGAATCTTTAAATTAGTAATTAGTGTAGATTAGGACGTATCTAATTTGTAATTTTGCATCGAAATCTCGCCTGCATAAAATAAAATACCTATCGCTATCCCGATTGTTGTTATCTATCAATGTCGCCATTGTCGCAATGAACGCAAATAGCCCGACACAAATATGTCAGTTGTCGAGTCGTGAGGGCATGACGTCACGGCGTTATTCTTTGCCTCCGTGACGCTCGCATGACGATTCATTCATTATGCCCTGAATGCGATCTGTTGGATAAAGCGCTTCTAATTATTTCCGCGTCTCACTATCGAAACGCGGTCGCAGACTCAACAGAGATTCTGCATCAATCGTTTAAGCTATTGCATTAAAGTCGACGATAAAAATGTCGTTAATTTGTTCCATAAGCTTGACGGAGCAAAGTTAAAAGATTCAGCTTGAATCTAAGAAATATCAGGAATCGAATGAAATTTTAAGAATAAGAGCTATTTTATTTATAAAAAGTATTAGTTTCTTATAAGGTAATAGTATTAGTTTCTAAGGACTTGAAAGTTACAACACTACATGCAACATGATTGGTGAAGATCAGGGCCCTAACCATGAACTGTTAAAACAATCTCAAATCTGTCAAACATTATCATTTCTGTCAGTTTTTGTATAAAATGACGTAACATAATTGACAACTTTGAGATTGTTTTAAGAGTTCATGGGCCATAACCATACACAAGCTTCTAAGATTTACTTCACAGCTCTATAAAACATTACAATCGTATTTGGAAGTATAGTATTTTTGCACAATCTTTGTAAACTTTGTCAATGTAGGTACATTTTCGTTTTATTTCTTATCATTTGAGCAAATCTGCTCATTCGTTAGTTGTCTTTACAACAAAATTGGATGGAAGATATTGTTTCTGCTATAAATTTAGCTTTGCGCGCAATAAATAAGGGTTTATTTAAAACTTCGCTTAGTTTATTGTCGAGACGTAGATAAGGTTTTAGTGTATTTAAATCCTTTTTTTCGTAATTCGTGGTTATTAAAAATTTCTTTCCTTTGTTTGTCCTATCTTAATAGATAATTTTATTAGCAGCTGGCGTATTAAGCTCCTGTCACAATTTAGTGTAGCTATAGGTTACCAATAACTAAATTAAAAACACGAAAACTGAACCATATATACTTACGTCTTCATAAATATCGCCATCATCAGTCTTTCTGTCCATTGCTGATTATAGATAGTCTTTCTTCAAAGAACGCCTACTGTGACGCTTTACTGTAGCGGCATAGGTTCTAAATCGATGAAAAATATAGGCCGAAATCTTTAAATAAAATTACATTTACAAATACAGTACCGCTATAACTGCAAAATTACTAATTAAAATTCCCTGCCAAATCTTATAGCTCGATGGACATTTGTATTACTCGTAGACGCGATGACAGTGTGCATCCACGTAATAATACCGGAGCATAAATAGTCCAAACAGGTGCGTCGTTCCATGAAGTATGCACTACAATGATAGCATCGCATCCAGGTAGTAACATAAAATACGTTTTTAGCTTATTTCAGACAAGGACGATAAAAATCTCGTGAGTAAAATTTTTACGGCACGTGAAATCAGTTCGTTGTGAGTAGCGGAATAATTTTATATCCAGACGCTTTGGAGTGTAAAATGAGTGTTTTTATATGTAGCGGATATGTTTTGCGAGAAAATATCTCGGTAATGGCTACGGTGTGGCTTAATGATATAAGTAAGTAATTAGAAACGTCGATAATGATACTTTTTTTGTATACTATTTATTTAATAAAAATATTTTGAATACGTTGTTTTTATCTGTTTTTTTTTAGTTAAAAAAGTTTATTCTAGTTTCAGTATATATTTGAAAAAGTGTTTATCGTTGTTGTATTAAAAAAATAATCTTAGTCAAATTGTAAATTAGGACAGTGCTGCAGTGACGCAAATTTACACATAATGCAGAATTGGAATTTGATAATTACCCACAATCTCAATCTAGTCGTTTCAGAAATACCGTTTAATAAATTGAGGCTGGAAATATTGTTGAAAATAAGGCTGCCCACAAAATGTTCGAAAACAAAGATGCACGCTTTGTGGCCGATACTTTGTACGGCCACTTTGGCATGGCTACTTTTATAACCTGGCAATATTACGGCGGTCGGGAACTTTATCGTGCTAATTAGTTAAATATAATTGAAGTAACTTAAGAATTAAGCTACTTTATAATTACCAAAATTATTATAGAAACATAGGCTCAAAAAATTGTAATAATGTCGACTAGATTTGCGGAGTGATATCTAAAACAAATTTAATAACTACCCATATAGTGACTGCAATTTCATCAGAAGTTATTAAAAAAGCGCCACTGAGCATGGTTTGGTGAAAAACTATTTTTTTAATATGTAAAATATTGTTTTAACTCTTAATGGAAAATTTGTTTTTCAATAACATTATTGGCATAGGTAAACTGCGTACCGCAAGTAGTACAATTTGTAGTTCAGTAATTCATAACAGTGGTACTAACACTGAATGAATATGCGAGTACAACACTCATACACGATAATTCTGTCAGCACCGCATTATTTGGTGCGACGTTTTTAGTGAGGAATGTCAGTAGCGATATGACGGTCGCCCAGTCATATTATCGTGAACATATCAAATGAAATAACGCAACGGCCAGAATGCAAGTAACGCTCTGATTGCTCTGCCTTCTGCATATACCTGAGACGTTGACAAATATTGCTACGCCTTTGATTGGCTACGGAGCTCATAAGATTAAGATGCATTTCGGGAGGAATATACGTATGCTTTAGAATACAGTTCATGAGAAGAGATGATTCGTATCCTATTGCACAAAGAGTTGTAGCCTTTAGGGGATTTACATTTTTGGTAATGCAATGTATTTGCAGTGCAGTAAATACAAAGAAGAATCACGTTCCATAGAATGAAATTAACCCACGTTTGATATCAACGATAAGTATCTTTAAAAAAAATATCTTTGAATACATTACACCCCTATACAAATTTCCATAGCATTTTTAACTTTCAAAAGTATGCCATATTTTTTGGAATTTTTTACATGTTTTTTGAGATATACATACCTAAATCGTTGCTCTCGAATTTTAGAATCAATAATTTTGAAAGATTTTCATAGAGCACTTCATTTGCAAACAAGGTACCAAACACGTAAAAAAATACCTAACTACTACCCAACACGACATTTAAATCTAATCATAGTTACGAAATTTAAAAAAGTAGAAAACGTCACACATTCTATTTTCAAACAAAAGAAAAACAAAAAGACAAACCTAAGAGATAACGAAGAATAACGTCGCTGGTTGAAGCAAAATTATATACAGTTGACAAATAAAGCCGCGTCTACTCCGCTCTAGCCAATTCACCAAATGCTGTGCGTTGCATGTACAGTCACGAGCGCTAAGATGCACATTGATTTGTTCTTATGTCGGTGCAGTAAAGTTTAAAATTAAATGCGCTAACTACATATTGCAATGCTCGTGCATGTACCAGATAAATTTTCGCGGCTCTCTTGCCAATGGCAGACAATAAATGTTATGAATGTCCCACAGGATGAACTTTGACCTAAACAATATTGTGTCACAGTTTTACCATGAGTATTATATTTTTTGGGGCCGAATTATAATCTTTGTAGAGAAATGAAGCGGGACTGTCTCATTATTCGTTGTTATGGATGATTTAGTGTGGAGAATATTAGGTAATTTTGGTTGTCATATTATGCAGATCTCTTGGCTTTGATCCTAAAATAATTCATTTCTAAGATAAATCACTATTTATGTTTTCCATAGTTTAAAAGTAAGTTTCAGTCATAAGTATTCTGCAGGTAAACAGACTATAGACATTTTTCGACCAAAGTTTTGCTTATCTGTGATATGTAAGTAATCAAATATTGCCAACTGCATAGCAAAAAACTCTATGATTGGTAAGTTTTAATTAATAAAATAATCGTTATTACACCATGATGTAAAACATACTAAATTTACATTTAGATAAGATGTATCTAAAATTATTTACCTGTAAATAACTTTAATAGCGCATTTGTATATAGTACTTCGTGTACTAGAAATAGAAAATATGACAAAGGAACTCGATTTATGTCTATAGCACATGGCTCCTAATCAGCGTTTTAATTAAAAGGCAAACGAAGTTATTGTACTGAATGCGGTCAAGTATAGGTTTTGAATCTTTTGTATCGACATCAAAAGAAACGTTTGCCATAAAATGTTTGGTAATACTTTATAAAAACCGGCCAAGTGCGAGTTGGACTCGCGCACGAAGGGTTCCGTACCATTATCTATAAAAACGGCAAAAATCACTTTTGTTGTATGGGAGCCCCTTTTAATATTTACCGTATTCTGTTTTTTAATATTTGTTGTTATAGCGGCAACAGAAGTATATCATCTGTGAAAATTTCATCTCTCTAACTATCACGGTTCATGAGGTACAGTCCGTCTGTCACCAGACAGACGGACAGACAGACAAACAGACTACAGACAGACAGATGGACAGCAGAGCCTTAGTAATAGGGTCCCGTTTTACCCTTTGGGTACGGAACCCTAAAAAATACTAAAAATATAATGTACGTACCTACTTTATAAATACATTAAAAAAAAGATACGTTTGATTAAAAAAAATACGTAATTTCTTTTCTTTAACATTATAACCAAATTAAATGTGTTTTTATTATATATTTATAAATAAAAATACCTACTGCACAATCTTCTAAATATATATAACTCAAAGATGACCGACTGACTGATATAGTGATCTATCAACGCACAGCCCAAACCACTAGACGGATCGGACTGAAATTTGGCATCCAGGTAGATGTTATGACGTAGGCATCCGCTAAGAAAGGATTTTAATCAATTCGACCCCTAAAGGGATAAAATAGGGGATGAAAGTCTTATATGACAAAGGCATTTTTTTTTCACCAAAGAAGAATTTTCCAAAATTCAACCCCCAACGGGATGAAAACGTGGATAAAAGTTTGTATGAAACTTTTTATTCCTTGGACATATTTGCATGAAATTTCGTATGAATTGAGTACGGCACAAATAATAGACATATATTATAGCGTTTCCTAAAATTCAACCCCTAAGAAGTAAAATAGGAAATGAAAGTTTTAAATAAACGCACGTATTCCTTCTATGACGGAGGCATCCACTAAGGAAGGATTATTTAATATTCAACCGCCAAGGGGGTGAAATCTATATATATATATATATATAAAAGGCAAAGCTGACTGACTGATGGATCAACGCACAGCCCAAACCGCTGAGTCTAGAGATTCCAAAGAAGGACGGCAGGCTTATATGGAGTTCCCGACCCAAAATATGAAACGCATTTCATCAATGAAATTAACTAATATTCGTACATGCAAGAAAGTCTATATAAAAAGTTAACCGAACGTACCTCTCAAAGTTTGGATTACGGAGACATTACGAGAAAACTAAATGTTGAGGTTAGGTTCTGTTCTACGTAAATTTTATTTCGTCTGACCATCATCACAATAAATTAAATAAGTGTGTCATCAAAACTCGATTACTTACAAAAATAACTTTCTATTTTGGTTCACAATAATTAATAATACTTACGGAGATAAGCATTTATCTACAAGCAAACGACACTTTATTGAAATATTGTTGTTTACATTTTTGCAATTTGACTTTGACAGCTATATCACTGAAAAATTAAAAAGAAGTCCGAATTGAGCCAAAGTTGGTTTTAGCGTACCGAAACTCTAGTTTTAGTGAACTTAAATTAATAAAGGCTCTATTCGGAACAAAACGTTTGGTTTTTGCATGCTTAGGGACGTTTTGTGATTTAGAAATATTTAATAACTATAATAATTTAATTTCTAAATCCCTAGATTAAAAAATAATATTTTTTGTGGATAAAACTAGTTCATCCTACTATCTATATTTTTTATAGTTTCCAACATTCAAAATTCTTTGGCACGTAGGTTCCTTATAAGGTGTAGGGGTGAACAAAGAAAGTTTTTTTTTAATTTTATCCCCTAGGGGGGTGAAATGGGGGCCCAAAGTTAGTATGACTTTTATTCCTTAAACATATTTGCATGAAATTTGGTATAAATAAAGTACGGCAAAAATAATAAGTTCATATTTCAGCGTTGGATGAAAGTTTTAAATAAACGCACAGGCTTACGCAAACCCTTAGGGCAAAAAATGAAAATTTTTGCATACGTGTTCCTTTTATAATGTAAGCATCTATCTACTAAGGAAGGATTTTCTAAAACTCAACCCCTAAGAGGGTAAAATAGGGGTTGAAAGATTTAAAATAATCGCGTAGGCTAGACCCTTAAGGCTAGGCATATCGGTGATGTTGGAATTTCAACTCTTAAGGGATTTATAAGGGGATACAATTTTGTATTTGTAGTTCCATATTTTTAAAGTGTAAACCACTGATATTGTTAAGACTTATGGTTGGTAACTCACATAAATTATTTCGGTGTTGTAATAATCTTCAAATTATAGTGATAAAGGGGTGAATTGTTTATTTGAAGATTATTTTCGATATTATATAATATTATTAGTTTTGTATTTATGTAGGTAAAAGTAGTAAATAGATGCGTATCGTGTTATTACTAAGCCTCTACTGCTGCCTCTTCTATCCGTCTGACTGTCTGTCTGTCAAGAGAAAATTTCTCATTTTTATCATCATCAGCCTTTGGAAGTCTACAGCGAGCGGCTCTGGGCTGTTTGCATCAAGCGACTGCCCGTTACCCTGATTCGGTCGGCAGTCCACTGCGTTGTCGGCCTGTCTACGCTTCGTCTTCCAGTTCGTGGTCGCCAGTCAAGAGTTTTTCTTCCCCAACGGTTGTTAGTTCTGCGAGCGAAGTGGGCTGCCTATTGCTACTTTAGCTTAGCAATTCGAAAAGCAATGTCGGTGATTTTGGTTCTTCTCTGGTTCTTCAGGTTTGGGCAAATATCTCAGCTGTCTGGCAATGTTTGAGAAACTTATGGATGGACCTCCGCCCGTCTATCTGTCAGTCTGTCTGCTGTCTGTCTGCCACGAGCAAATAGCTCAGCTGTCTCAGCTATGAGATCAGAGATCGTTGATCGATAGTCGAGGGACAGACTAAAGTGCGCTGAGTGCGCGCTTCAACCTATTTAATACAGCATACGCTATATTTGCGATTCATTGATTACAAATATTGTTTTTTACCGTTTATTTACCTGTTAAGCACATTTTTTTATTATTGTAATTGGATTACCTAAAAAGTTTATATTGTTTCTTTTTTTAAAATCTAGATCAGCGCGTGCGAAGCCGCGGGCAACAGCTAGTCCCCAATAAATGAAATCCACTTGCTGTCAAACTTTTATCATTCCTTTTTTGTCAGAAAATTCGGACAGTGGCAAACGTAACCGCAGAGCAGTTCATACCTTATTTAGTGCATTTAGGACGTCACTCCACTGACAAAGCACGTCAGATCCGTCATTGCATGCAGACTGTCATGACGACTGCAGTCACTAGCCTACTGTGCGTGACGTGAACTAATGCTGACACTCACTATGTCACCGTTTTAAGTGGACACATGACGTGCTTTGATTTACGTTTAGTTGTACCACTAGATTGCATATTAATGAGGGTTCATCTTGGTTCAATATTCCTTAGACTAAACGGAAGCATTATCAGTCAAATCAACATTAGTATTTATGATCTTAAACAACTTTTACGACTGGCGTCTAGTTGGTTCTCTCATTAGAACAAAGATTTGAGACAAATACATTTCTAAAACGGACATAATACATAAATAATTCCACTGATTGAAATATTAAATTCCAATACGAGAATAGTGAACATCTTACGCTATATTTAAACTGGTCAGGCGGAATCCGAACGGGCAGATAGCAGGGCATTTTAAAAACTTGTAAAAGAAGTGTTGGAGACTCGGCCTTAAAGTGTTTGGAAACTTGCACTGTCTCAGTCGCAATAAATGGCGCGATCACTACCATGCACCACTCAGGAAAGAACCAATTTCATTCCTCTTCTATTGTTCAACTTGGTATTACAGTACGTGGTCACGTTCTTTGGAATGTCGCAATTATGCGTCATAGCTGTATAATTGTAGTGGGGATTTTCTCTGGACCTTTTCTGCAGTTGTGAGATAAAGGAAAAAAAATCTTATTTGTTTATGTTAGTGAGATGTTGTACCAGTATTTAATACGTTTTTATCATGGACGCAATTATAGGACTAAATTAGAATTTATGAGAACTTTTTATTTTGGTTCAGTATGAAGAGCAACCGCACTAGTAGCGAAGACGTGGGCTCGACCCCCAACTGCGGCAGTCAAATATATATTGTCTAACTTATCATATCAACCAATTTCCAAAGATAATATTTCTGAATAAATCTAGAATATGATTGCTTCTGAGTGTTTACAATTACAATGCATTCACGAGCGATGCCTCGCGCATCTCAAGTACTTAGTAAATACGAAAAAATTCCTTACCCCTGGAAGGTGCGGTTTTAAGTAGTCGATCTGAATTTGAATTGGCCCAGCGTGGCTGTGGAAAACACCTTATAAATAGGGTTATTGTGCGTCGTCTCCGCATTATAAAGTCGACGTAGGCCGTATTCACACACCCCGCCTTGGAGGCAGCATTGTGCCGGCCCTTTCTCGAATTTAATTTAATTTCAACCGTTTTCTGCACATTACCTTTGCATGAATCCTTTACAAAAATTCTGGGAGAGCACGATTTGTATTTCTCAGTGAATTTTGAATTGGCTGTTTTCGTATTCTATTTTGTTTACCGTTATGTTAAACTTTAGTATACATCTCAAAGTACCTACAAGTTTGAGCAGACACGGTCGGATAAACATGGTAAACTATCGATAATATTTCGATGAAAGTTACAAATTAACATAAATAAATAAATATAAGATATATTATACTTTATTGCACAATATTGATAAAAGGTTTGTATTAATAAAGAAGACAGAATTATGGACAATGTAGTGGTCTTATATAATATGTCAATGTAATTGATCGATTCAAGACATACTTTAGGTTACAAAAATATTTATTTATTTAAAAGTAACACGAAAAACTAAAATACTTCATGGCCATAACCATGAACTCTTAAAACAATCTCAAAGTTATCAAATCTGTCAATTTTGGTACGTCATTTCATACAAAATTTGACACAAATGATAATGTTTGACAGATTTGTGATTGTTTTAACAGTTCATGGTTAGGCCCAGGTGTTAGTAATAGTCAGATTATTTTGGAGGATACTTATTAAGGATTTCTAGAAATCGGAAGTACATACTTAGATTAACCTAAAAAGTGAATGAGAACACCGACGTAGCCTGGGTCAAAGTAAAAAAAAAAGTCAGTTATCCAGGTCACATTTAAAAAAATCGAATTCAAAACTTTCCAGTTCTTCCAAATCCGCACACAGCTTTATGAACAAATTTATCAAATATTTCGCAAGGAAGCGCGAAGGACCAACTACTAAAACAGTTTTAAGAAACCTCTCTCACAACAAAAGGATAATCCCATGCAATTAGCAGCCGCTTAGTTTTACATTAGCCGTGAAGCATTTCCTCACAACGTACCGTTGCTCGGTCTATATTAAACACGACAAAGCGCAAGGAACAAAAGGCTAACAGACAGTAATCACTTTAAAAATAGATCAATAATGCTGCAAGACGCTGGCGACCGTGAAAGAACAAAGAAGCTACTGATTTGTGGTCGGCTGTGTCGTCGCATTCAGAACCTCATTCCTAGAGAGAATGCACGATACTTATATAGACGGTAAGCACAGCCACAGTATAGGCATATGCTATCAGTATAACTATAGATCTGTTTTTGTTGTAACTACGTAAGTTAGGTCATTTTTATCAGGCTTTGGAAGTCTACTGCTGGACATAGACCTCATTTTCACAGTTGGGCATTTTTTCAGTTTTTAAAAGTGACTGAAATTATTTCATATAATCTTGGGCCCAGACTGTAAAGAGATGTATGGTATTTATACCATTAATTAATGGTATTTAATTTATTAAAAGCTTATAATCTATCAAATCTTCACTGAAAAATTAAAGGTTTTGGTAATCTTAGAATAGAGATATCATATCAAAATCCGCAATCCGTTTACGCAAGATTTTCGAAGTCAAGTATATTATCAAGGGCCGTTAGATGATGGACGTTAGATGCACAGAATCAAAAACCGTATATCGAAAAGCAGTAGTCGTGAAATAATTAATTAACGCTAAAACTTAAAATCTTGCACGATTTATTGCATACAATTTTGCGACTGATAGATGATTTGAGGCTGAATATGGTGTCCATGAGGTCTAGTATGGTACTCTTAGTGAGGACTGTGTCTACTGTATTTACTTATACTATGCCACAACACATTTCTGATGTGTAGAGCAAAAAGAGCAGGCTGGCGTGTGCCCAACCAACTGTAGTCGTGGCTTGTTTCATGCGTCACATTAATTAAGCATCAGATAGAACCGTGCCGTGTCGCTCTAAGATATTTGCGATAAACTATCGAAATAGTAAACATTGTGCGCGCCGAACAACAGGTGCGGATACATATTCATGTTTGCGTAACAGATTTGACACGAGCAGTTCATTAATATTGTGAGGTAAATTGGGTATTGGATTGGAGTCTGGGTTATGAGCAAGTGTATTAGTTGGCACGTCGACGTCGGAGTAGTGATGGGTATGACGCTCAACGAAGTAGAATATTCTTTTGACGCCTTTCAAACGTCTCTAGTGACGACACTGCGGTTGATTGCTTTTGATTGGTTCAATAAGAATTGAAATACATTTTTCTGCATATTCGCTTGATGGTTTTAAAGGTCTTAATCGATTTTTTTTACTTATTTTACATTAACTTTTTAAAGTAATATCAATTGTGCGTGCATGCACCTATTAGGTAGTACTGAACAACCAACTAACTACCAACGATTTGTTTCTATTTCTAGACTTTATTCTGAACCACTCTATATAATTTAAGGTCACAAATTACATTATCATAATTTAATGTCTTTTACAGAATGCTAAAAATATGACTAAGTAATGGTTTTCAAATTTTTCAGTCTCCATTATCTTGACATCAGAAATCATGGCGGCCATCGTTTTTCATCCGTAGGCAATCAATGAGCATTACAAACTCGCAATTGGTCCACAGACGCAGTAAATCAGAATCGCCGAGAAAGTCCCGAACATGTGTCTCAATAACGCCTTACGCGATAGAAACTGCACAAATACCAAACTACCCAACACTCTTATCTCTCTATAAATAAAGCCTAAAATACAACGAACCACATAACTACACTTCGAGATGCTTGAAATAGTAAAGGAGGCAAGCAGAACGATTGGATTTACTATTGCCGTATAAAAATGTCTTATATCAATAGAATTGATAGTAAGGAGAAACGAACGTCATTATATCGACGATAATCATATATAGACTTTATTACTACTAGGACCGTTCCGGTAATATGCCTTATCCGTAGTACCTACTTGATTGCCTTGGAAAAGATATAAAAAATAACTTAATGTAAGATCAGGAGGAAATTGCAGCAGGAAGGTAAGTAAAAGTAGACATTTATTTAAACGAGTTGGCGACTGTTTCCAGCGGTTTTTCAGTTCGTAGGAATTCTGCAAATGTAGTTTACGAATAAAGCTTGACATTTATCGATTATGTATCATGAATTGGAGTTTAATACAAAATGCGAAAGACACAAATTGTCACGGTTTTGGAATAAATTACTAGCATCGATCTGTCACGAAGTGCCAAGCGTTTCTTTTGCGGGGGTGACGCGCAGCAAGCTAGTTTAAATAAGTCGGTTTCCTTAATTAGGATCGAACTCGAGACTTTTAAGCTGAAGGATAAGCACCACACCACTACGCTAAACGGGTCTTCAAATATGCAGGATTACAGGTAATACAGGCCAATTATGATCCAAGAGTCGAGGTAATAGGCCACATTTTAAAAACCTTATCGTTTTTTTTAATAAACAGTCTCAGTGATGCACATAATTTATAAATCAGATATCATCGGTTTTGCTTAAAAACAATGAGGTGGACATTGAAAGACACTGGCAGACTGAAAATAAAGTATGTTTTACCAGAATAAAAACTGCAATACCCAGAAAGGCTTTAAGCATATTATCATGATTTCATAAAAATTGTGACGAAGCGCATATAAGTGATTAAAAAAATATCCAGTCAAATGAAGTGTATGTACCTACAAATTGATTTCAATTCGAATTCCTTATTCCTAAACTTGCGGTGGAGCGAGCTCCTGAGACAGTGGGAGGCGACTCGCCATTTACATGAGAGGTCAGCCACGCTATCTCACTGATTTACAGCCATATTCAATTGTAAGCCAGACTTGCATCAACAGATGCCAGTCCGAATGGATAGCTGTTTTGTTATGATAGCTGTTAGACGATTTACGATTGATTCAACTATTTGAGATTAGATTTAGTGATGTTAGTGACTATCGGCATTTTTAAGGATAATTAAAGTAACTTCCGAATAAAAAATACAATCCAAGTACATCTTCGTATATTGAACTAAGCTTTATCATAGCAACAAGATATACCTACTATTTCTTAAATAGGAATCAGAACGTCCGCTCAAGTATACAGGTTGTCCCAAAAAGTGTCAAGCTGAATTCCAGAGATGGAGTACCATTTGGGGTACCTACTATTAAAATATTATGTCTTCAGTCCGAGCTTTTTTGAGTTTTTTTGACACCTGTATAATTAAACTCGGCTTTAAGCCTTTAGAAAACATATAAATGTATTAAAGTCTAGAACGGTTTCATTCACGGTACGTCGCTAGCAAAGTAGGCTGCGTTTTTCTTTGGCGGCGTCCTGTAGCTTCAACGTATGTAAACATGCTGCCACGATTTGTGCACGGTTTGAGCGGCTTTCGTTCTTTGTTCCAGGTAATGACCCGGCTTTCATCCCGGCTTCAATGGATGCATGCAAAGAGTTGCCAGATACCCGGACTACGTCGCCGTCTCAAGACTGATGCGGATGCATTTACCTACGCTAAAGTATAGCTACCTGCGGGATGGCTACTTATCTTAAGCGCTGGGGCACGCATTGGAGATAAAATACAATTCAATTCCAGTTAGAGATATACGTGGATAATATCATTAAAATATTGCAATACTTTTTTGCTTTGTTTTAAAGATCAGGTATTTAATCCCTTTTAGGTCGTTTTACATTAAAGCTGTGACTAGGAGATACAAAAATTTTAATAAAGTAAATCATCAACAGAATGTTAGGTAAGTACAACACTACATACATTAAGTACATTTAAGTCTATTTTTTGTCAAAACTGAGACTAAACTACGTTTTTCATATTTCATGTCCTGAAAATATAACACACAGCAAATAATTATTAAGGAAACCAAGGTGGCGAATGTTTCGCGTAATCTTTCCACCCACAACCTTAACGGCGTACCTTGCGAAGGTCACTCCGACAATATCAAATAGCTGTAGTCGTATACACATCTATTAACTTCAGTATCTCAGTCAAAACAAGCACTATGAAGACCGTAGTATGTAATACGTGAGAGGGAGGAGTCTCATGCCGTCACTCGGCCCGTTCTCACTGTAATGACCCTATAACGGTCCGCATTATTATTTATGTTGTGTAGCTGAGAACGGCATAATAGTACCATAAGAATGAAATAAATTCTCACAAAGTTTGAGCTCTTGGCTTCGCTTGAAAGCTGCGATAGCACTTATTGTTTCACATTTGTGAAAATGTTTTTTTGGGCGTGTTTTGCATTTGGCAATTATTTTCTAAATTCCTACGAAGGCCGCAAGGCATTGTAATACATAAAAACGGTCTCGAAAGGTTTATGAGTACAGGTCAAAGTGGCGTTCAAAAGACGAACCATGCGTCTACCATTGTTAAATCAAAGAGAAACAAGAATTAAAACAATAACTTTTTATGGCAAACATAAAATTTAAAACCTTACGGATGAGTTTTATTAAGACAACTTTCACAGAAATCTTTTATGTATTCGTTCGCATGTCACGCAATTTCCGGATGGGTGGAATTGACGTTTAAAACTTTTAGCTTCACTCACAAATGTTGTCATACATTTTTTTATTGCTCATCATGAAATTATGTTTCTCTTTTGATCCCTTTAATAAAAGTAAGTATGTAAGGTAGTACTTTCGACACAAAAAACAAAAAATCTAAAGTCCCTTGCAATAAATACGTACTAAAATATTTATTACTATTTATTTACTCATTCTATTGCGAATCACGAACGTAGGTTACTCACGATCATACTCACGATCCTCGTAGCATTATTGTATCAATAGTTAACTAGACATTACGGTACATAGGTTTTATTACATCCCCTATAAATCTCCACATCGCCGATACGCACAGAAAACACCGTATTCGATAAATAAATAATTTTTCTGCACGTAAGCAACAAAAACCGTAGAAACAACGTTATGAATATCGAATGAAGTAGACCAGGCGGCGGGAGGACCAAATTGTTGCCCCGTCGACTTGAAGAACTTCCACAATTTTGAACCTTAATCTCATTAAATTATCATTCGGTTATAGTGTAATCAAAATGAAGCCAATAATGACAGTTTATTAGTAGTTAAAATATTTTTGTTGTGATTTCAAGACAAAATGTACGGAACAACTAATATAAATATAATATAATATATAAATATTGCACAACATCATATACATTGCTCTGATCCTTAGTAGCTTAAGCACTTGTGTTATAGAAATCAGACACAACGACGGTACCACAACACTCAGACCCGAGACAATATAGAAAAGTTCATTTTTTACATTGACCCGACTGGGGATCGAACCCGGAGCCTCAGAGATGGTGACGCCATTTATAGTCCGGCATGCTCGTTCCTCGGCTACGGAGGTCGTAATATATGTATGCATTGGATTGTTTTAATGCGTAAGTAAAATTAAGTGCAATATATTTAATTATGAGAAATATTTTTATAGGATTGTGGTCTTCCCCATATAATTATAAATTTGCGAGAGATCATTATAGCAAGATATTTCAACATTATGCAATAAACGGGTATTTTATCTTGAAGCACAGGTATACGTGAATCTAGATATCATAAGTCAACAAAAGTCAGCCTTTCCCTAAATTGAGGAAGCGATGCTCCCACCGCCCGACCTATAAAGGCTTCTGGGCTTCGCGGTCTCTCAACCGAATCATTATCACTTGTATCGGAAACTCAATAAGCCTGAGTAAATGCACTTTTTCTTACCATTTGCTTCTGTCGGCGAATAACGGCGTTCGTGTCTTATTTTCTTCAGATGATTGACTTATTGGGAATTCATAGAGCATAGTTGATAAGTTTATGGGAGAGAAAAGTAAATTTCTGTATAATAACTTTAATATAATAACTTTCAATAGGTAAGTACCTACATTTTTTTAAAACTATTTTCCTAACAAATGAATTATTTATTTATTTATTTAAGGAACACAAACAGTGCAATGTACAATTCGGAAATATAATCAATTAAAAATCTACCTTTAAAACAAAACTTTGCAGTTTTGAAATCCTTTACACTAAATACAATAAAATAGTAGGTCTTATTTTTTTAATTTGTTGTTTGTAATTTTTACTTTTTTAAATTACATCTTAGAGTTGACACACAATTTTGGGATTAAAGTATAACATCCTACTTAATATTAAAGAATAGAATAGATGTTGAAAACTTCCACTTACTATTAGGTATTATTTTTGGGACATTAAAATTCATACAATCAATATAATTGCCACCTTAGTAACCAATTCTGGATTGTATTCAACTGAATATTCACCCGCTAATACAAAGGTATGATATTGGAATCAAGCAGCAACCATTTCCGATGATAGCCGACCATGATGTACGATCAGCCACGTCAATCATTTCCTTTGAATTCCTAGTGTCTGCGAGAATCTAATCATGGGATAATTGACGGTCTTCCAACTCCGGTGCGGGAAATAGCTTAGTTTGACGTGGCGTTCTGGCATTTATGAATATGTACATTCAAAATTATGAGATTTAGAGAGGAATTATAAAAACATGAAGTGATGGTCAAAAGAAAAGAAAAGAAAAGAAAACTTAACTATTTTTTTGTGTTGATAACACAAGTATTAAAATGAGAGGGTTAAGGCAGGAGTGTCAGTTAAGTTTTAATAGATTTTAGTTATTGCTGGCTGTTTCAAATCGTACACGAAGTTTAATCACGGGAAAATAGGATTACATTTTACACAAAATATCAACCTTGTAGAACTACAAGATTATCTTTTACATTGTGAAAATGCCATCATTTTTAGAGGTTCTTGCACTAAGTCCTAAAATATTTAAATAAGAATTGTGTTTTTTCAGACTTAACTAAATATTACAATAAATAATTCCGACTTCTCCTTTATATCGTCCAGTCGAATGCAAATTATATTTGATATCAAGTTCCTACTCGATAGTTGATTTCGTTATTTTTAACCTTTGTTAAGAAAAGGTCGGTTAGCTTTTTAGTTATTACAAACTAATTTGTCTGTCTAAAGCAAAACGACCACCGTAATATGTTGTTATTTTTATTATGACCACACAAGCGTTGACAGGTGTGGCAAAAATATCACCGCGTTGCTACTTGATATTATCTAAAGCGAGTTTCATGTCAAGCCAATTAAAATCCTTGCCATCATTCATGTCACAGTCGTTTATGATGTTAAACTAATGTTGTGTGGTCACGAACATAAGGTGTAATGTGATAGCTATATCGTTGACAGGGGAGTTTAACTGCAATTGTGTAGTCTTTCAATAAATTATGTGACTAATGATGATTGTAATGACAGTGAAATTTAATAGCATAGATAGCATCTAATTGTACTAACTCATTTTTGAAAAATGTATAAAATTTTCTAATAAAGTACAGTTGATAACTTACTAATCTACCACAAACTAACAAGTTTTCACGACCGATTTTCAGCTTACAGTTCAAGGCGCTTAATACCTCAAAATTGGTATCGAACGCCTTGAACTTAAAGCTGAAAATTTTCAAGGTTTTGTGGTAGATTAATGCTTTTTACTGTACCACAAACTCGTTTTTGTTTAGAGGAGCAAAGCTATGTTTTGGTATGTGTGTAATATGGAATTGACAGTAGCCTTCTACTGTCAATTCCATATTACACACATACCAAAAAAACCTATGTAATAAATAAATTAGTAAGTACTTATTACTTTTTTTAGAGGATCTTTTGACAACATGAAAGCATTATGAGACTTGAAAAACTTTTTTAATATTCTTTCTTTCAGATGTTACCCTAAATCATCTCAGAAACGTGGCAGCGATGTTTTTGCGCTTTTGAAAAGCTTGTACTTGACTAATGATTTCATTTCAATTAGGTCAATTCTAAGGTCTAAATAAGTATGGAACGCAGAAACAGTAAGAAAATTTGGTTATAGACGGTCACAAATGGCATAATTAATAACTTCAAATTGTACTAATAGTGAACAGAAAAAAAGAATTTGTTTTATACAAATTATATTATATTTTATTTATTTTTTTCTGGTCCAAAATGTCAGAGTTTTCACTTTAATATTTTGTAGTTCTTTTTCTGTTACATAATAATACAGTTTGACTACATTGCGCGAACAAACAAATGTTTGTTCGCGGATATAAAACGAGTCGTTATTGTTTTCGGGTACACTGTTGACTGTTTGTTTCCATTAACAACGTTTAATTTCTAACATGTATATACTTTGCTTCAAAAATACGCACTGGTAAAGAGTAATATGTGGAGCAAGGCACCGAGCAAAGAAGGTATGTACGTTTACTGCAACACTGACCTTTTACTTGTTCTGAGACTGGACAACCACCAGAGCCGTGCGAGGAAAATGTGAAGCGAGGATGTGAAAAGATGTGACCTTTTCCACCAGAGCTGTGCAAGAAATGTGTTAATGTGTACAAATGAGCGATGAAAAGATAGATAACGGTATCTTTTCGAACGCAGTGGTAGTCGCATATTTTCAAATCCTCGCACACATCCCTCGCTCGCAATTCTCGCTTGTTTTGTATGTACAAAAACCACGCTATGCTAAGCCCATATCCACCAGAGCTGCGCAAAGCGAAGCTAGGTAAATGAAGCGATTCTATTGGTGCTTACAAAACACGTTTTTTTCGCTACGCAGCTTAGCACAGCTCTGGTGGATGCTCAACCTTAAACCCTTTCGAGTTTTCGACGGAATGACAGCTAGCGGTACGGATATCGTCGTTGGGTTATCGAGTCAAAACTTTTAACTGGCAGTCGGCGACACCATCATCATCAGACTTTAAAAGTTCACTGTAGGACAAATACCTCTCCCCTACAAAAAGCCACAGTTAGCGGTTCTGTGACGTTTGCATTCAACGGCTTCCCGGAATTATGGCGTCTACCGGGAAGAAGGCCTGGTTCTGGCCTGGGAGGAGTTCGTGGTTGTCACTAGAGAACCTGTCTACAATCATCGTATTATGCTTGTCAGCTCTGCGCGCGTCTTGTTGACATTTTGTGCAAATAGAAGTTCGAGTTGTCGACTTTGGTCATCTCTCTAGATTTCCACAACTAGTTTTCATTGTTTATTCTATCTGCACTACAGGGCCCTAACCACGATCTCTTAAAACAATCTCAAATCTGTCAAACATTATCAAATCTGTCAAATTTTGTATGAAATGACATACCAAAATTGACAGATTTGACAACTTTGAGATTGTTTTAAGAGTTCATGGTTACCCCCCAGGGCGGTAACCATGAACTCTTAAAACAATCTCAAATCTGTCAAACATTATCAAATCTGTCAAATTTTGTATGTAATGACGTACCAAAATTGACAGATTTGACAGCTTTGAGATTGTTTTAAGAGTTCATGGTTACCCCGCAGTTCTCGTCCTAAAATTAAATTATTCCTCTAGACAGTTACAAATTCGATGAGAAATAAAAATGGCACGCGAGCCATTAAAGAGTCTTAACGATTTCGATCTGATAAATAAATGATTGAATTTTCAATTAAGATTACGAGGGAAGCGAGGAACTTCGATGATTGTCCCGCTGTAAAAGTGACGATTATAAAGTATTCCTTAAAATCCTTTTTTGGCACAGATTTGGTTTAGGCACATAGGTATCGTGATGGAATTATAGAAAAGTTTTTAATTATTTTAAAAGTAGGGTTTTTATTGGCAGACAGCCTTCTATAGGCAAAAAGTAAAAAGGCTTGAAGAAAAAGGTATACTTAATCTTTAGCGAATTGCTAGAAGTTATTAAAGATAAAAACAAAATATTACATTACACATTAATTTAATAAGTGGAAACAGCTCTGACTTAATAGTAGTTACATAAATTTTTACGAAGCTTATTTTCTTTCTAGAGAACGTGTGTGTCGCAAACAACTGGTTTTTGAAATATGTACTACACTGGATAGGAGAACAACCATTTAATTAATTTTATTACTAACAGTATGTTTCCTTTATTTAAATTTGCGAAATATAATGATAATGTAAAAAGTGTTTTAATATTTGAGTTTATAAATACATTTATCAGTTTTGAGGCGATTTTTCAAACACCATTAAACTTTTTTTCGACAATTAACGTTTTGACACATTTTCTATACGTAACTGGCAACATAAAAAATGACCTGCCATATTGTGTTGTTTATATAATTTAATACTGTTATTTTTCTGTAATAAGTCTGTTTTGTTGAGACGGTTTGTGCAGTAGGTTCTTATCTTAATGTTCTAAAATATTTTTTTCAGAGAGGCAATATAGAACCAATAATTTAGGAAGTCATCTCTGTTCTATGTTGTTTAATCAATTTCAGGCAATTACCTTGGGTAGGAAGAGAAAAACCGGCAAAGTGCGAGTCGGACTCGCGCACTAAGGGTTCCGTACCATTATCTATATAAACGGCAAAAAAACACGTTTATTGTATGGGAGCCCCCTTAAATATTTATTGTATTCTGTTTTTCAGTATTTGTTGATATAGCGGCAAAAGAAATACATCATCTGTGAAAATTTCACAGATGATGTATTATACTCTCTAACTATCACGGTTCATGAGATACAGCCTGGTGACAGACGGACAGACAGATAGACAGACGGACAGCGGAGCCTTAGTAATAGGGTCCCGTTTTACCCTTTGGGTATGGAACCCTAAAATGAGAAAGTAAGGTATGTCAAAAACAATATTGTAATTTTTTTATGCAAAATGATTTTGTCGGAGACGGAACGAGAAGTTAAACAAAGAATTGCACTCATTTATTCAAAAGGTGAAGATTCTTTATTAACTGTACGTAGAGATGGCCAGACATTAAATCTTTCGACCTTATGAGAGAAAACTATAGGTACATTTATATTAGCAAAAGAATGAGATATTCAGTAAAAAATATAATGGAATAAACGGAATTAAATAAGGTAAGAATCTCTGTTCCACCATAAAAAAAATATACATAATAAGGAAGCTCTTCTTTAGTTTGAAGAATGTATTTTATAAAAAATACTTTCAAACAAATATCTTGGAGGATACCTACATCACTACTAACAACCACATCTGTGGTTATAGTTCGGGTATTAATTACATCTTCTTATGTAGTAGATAGTTACAGGGTTAAAAAGATTACAATACTTCAATTAACCCCGTTAAGTCATTTTTTTACTTTTGAGGAAAAGTAAAAAATACTGAGCAAGACTTTATTTGTAAATTTGTGCCCTTTCTAAATAAACCACAGTGTATCGGTCCCAATAGAAAGCGAAATAATAGCTGAAACCCAAGTCGGGCCTATGTCTGCCTGTAAAATATAGATTTATTTTTAATTTTCATTTGTACTGATAGCAATAAGATAAAAGAGACCAATGAAAATGAAAAATAAAACTATAGTTTGCTAAGACATGCGTCAAAAAATGGTTAAGAATATCCCGCTCTTTGTGTCGCAATGTGTGTAAAAAGTGTCAGGCTAAGCATGTGCGTAACATATGTAAATTATGCCAGAAGGGCAGTTTTTTGGTATATTTTTTTTATAGATAACTTCGCTATTTTGGTGCGGAGTTTTGTAAAAAATGAAACAATGTGTACGTAATATTAGAAAATATAATAACAAATCACTTATTCTTTTAGTACTTATGAAACGAAAACTATATGAGTTATTTGAATCTGAGATAAAATCAATTACATACACATTTAAATAGTTGCTGTTTCTTCAACGATGCATGTATCCTTTTTGCATTTAAGAAATAAAATAACTACAGTTGAATGAAAAAAGCTGTTGTTTACATTGTAGACAGCAAACGAACGACCTCTATCGAAAATTCGGTAAAAACGGCAATTTCTCATCTCGTCCTGCATTCTGAGGCAGAGCAGCGCCATCTAACGATTGCAGTAGGATTCGCTTTGTCGCGATTTCAGCTCTGCTCAGAGTGCAACAAATTCATTTTAAGAAATTAGGCTGGTTTGTTCACTTCTTCTACGGTTAATGTAAACTACGAAACGTACGTGACGACACACGACTATAATACGGAGTTGAAATATAATTATATTTCATGTTTTTTTATTAGTATATACATACTTTTACTTGACTAATTTACATAAACCTTCTAATTATCATGACAAGATTTTTTATTTGTATTTTGAAAATGTGATAATATGTAAATAAAAGAAATAACTCGTTATTTATTCTGCCATTTGTTTATTTTAAGAATCTGTACGATAAATAGTACGATAGCAAAAATTTATTCAAACAAAATTAAATGAAAGAGAATTTAACTAGGTTAATTACTTACAATAACAAATTGAATTGGGCGCTAGTATTTTATTTCAGTCCTCAATCACGTTCAAATGGTACTGAAAATCGAAATGATGGTCTCGAGGGAATGATTAAGAGTCCAATCAAATATTTGTTTATTTATTTGAAGATCGATTGCGATTAGACAAAGAATCGATTCAACATTTCGAGTCGAGTCGGTGCGTTGACCGTTCCAGTGCTGTAGAGTTGATAATTATGTCGTCAACTGACTAAAGGCGTATACACACGAGAGGGTATTCACTTGCGGCTAGATGGCGGGACGCAGCAACACCGCATTACATGATGTCGTCTGCTATACTTATGGTAAAGCATGAAGATAAAGGAGAAGGTTTCTTATTCACACTCAATGGTATGGGTCATTGCTTTTCTGTAAATACTAATCCGAAAAAAACTTGAGTGTAACCACATTATAGCAAAATTGATCTTTGATTTAAATAAGACTACAACTGCATGCACCTAGCTTGCAATACAAGTGATCAACCTTAGAGACTGATTATACCATAACCAATGTAGTTGTAAGCTCTCTAACCTAGATTTAGGGTTAAGCGTGCTTTTCGAAGCATGTAAGTGCTTGTAATTAATGTTAGTAGACAGTGTATTGGAAGTAGGTATAAAAAAACATTTATAAACAAAAATAATTTTATTTTTTTCATTAAAATCAAGTATGTGATAACGTAACGTAAAGGATGGCTTATTATCTGTAGTTGAATTTAAGCTCACACAACATATTATACGAGACAGAAACGCAGCAGATCCACTGCGTTGCTGTTACCAACTGTTAAAAAACGCGCACGTTGTTCTACACCAGTGTAATGAGACCCTAACCGGTATACAAAGCGGATCAGTCGCTTTTTACACTACAAAGGCTATTACGCGATTCGTTTCCGAGCGTAAAGTCAACACTGTTATGAAGTTTCCAATGAGTTTTCGGAAAATCGGCTAACGTGGGAAGCTGCGATTGCGATTTGAATGGTTAATAAGCTCCAGTATGTCCGTTAATTGACTCGATATGTAAATAAACAGATACAACGACAGCCATTCAATCAAAGGTTCGCTTTTATTGTTGCGGATTGTTTGTCGACGGTGAATTATGCCGCGGCGTCCGATTTGATTGCATTTAAAATGGTGGTTTGTAATGACTGTCCTAATATGAAAAACTGATTGACGTATTTAGCTGAAATACTTTTTTTCACATAACACAAATCTAGCGGACATTACGGTTTATCTAGACAAGATCTGTGTCCACACTATATATTGTCTTAAAAGTAATAAAGAAGTCCAGAAGTATAATGGTATTCGCCATCTTTATTTAACTAAATTTGAAAGTTGATTTAAAAGCGCAATGTTTTTGCACTACTTACCGCAGAGGAAAAATAAATTGTTTCCGCAATCACATCAATTAGTAAATTTAAAATTTTACAAGAAGCATGTGAATGTCCGAAAACCATAGATTTGCAATTATGTAGGTAGATCGAACAAAAAAGTCAAACAACAACAAACTGAAAAACCCGTAAAAATATTTGATACTCCATAATCCGGTTATGGACGGACTATTTACATATCTACCTATAGTTTATACGGAATCCTAGGTGAGGGAGTTGGAATTGCACTTGGCTGTTGTTTTTGGGACTCTGGCTTGAAGTTGAAGTCTTCGATTTATCCCGCGTATAGATGCAATAGTATCTATTACATCTTACGCTCGCAAATGTAGATTCAAAAGCTATCTTTAGTATATAATTAGTAAATAAAAATATGTTACAAAGTGTTATAGTAGCACGCTATAAAATTACCGACTAAAATCATTTTACTCGCGTATTTTCGGGTTTAATTGCGAGCCCTTGGTATATACCTACATTCGATACGTTTCCATATTCTGTGGTCATATTAATAACAACACTATTCCCGTTTACAGTTTGAACCGCATAACAAATAGTGAAATTGCCTACTCAAAACAAATAGTCACCGGTCTATTAATTTGTTACAGAAATACATTTATTATTATGTTCAAATGACATTTCACTTATTCATAGCGTCCCCGTTTCAATTCGTAGGTAGTACAATCAATTGTAAATTATTTATTAGTATCGACTTTGCTGAACCAAAACTGAATTCGCTGTAGCAGAAGTGTCACCAATTAATTATGTCCAAATTACTTTCGCATTTTATTAGCTGATTTACCGAGTAAATTAATGTCTGAGATGTTTCAAGCGTACAAATCATTAGTTATATGCGTATTTATTAATTAAAATTCGCAATCTATTCGTTTTCTTTGTACGACAAGGATTAAACACAACGAAGTATAAATCAAAGTCAGAGGAATAAAGCTTTCCGTGTCGAGACATTATTCGTGTACCGAATTCAAATGCCTGAACTATTTAGGCTACCTTATATAAATCATTTTAATAAATTACATTGATAAATTCTAACTATTCTAAATATTCATTTTAAAAAAGTCAAGTATCAAATATCAAAAAAAATATTTATGTTGTTGTAAGTTATTTGATTAGGTTACGAAAATCTCATGGGTGTCAACCTTCAACTACTATTATTATTTTGAAATATTAGAAATTTTAACCCGCTTTTATTATTTTTACTTGTAACTGACTACTGACATGTCATCAAATCTTGCAATATTACCAACTTCTAACTGTCGAATCTATTTAAAACATTTTAAGTAAGTACCCGTACCACTCTGTCAAGGAAGTACCGAGAAAAGGTTAATAATACACAAAATCCAAATTTATTTTATCACCTTCAAAGTATGCTCCTTCAGAAGCGATACACTTTCGCCAACGAAAAATCCAATCATCGAAAAAATTTTTAAACGCTTTATCCGGAATCGAGTTCAGTTCTCGCCGCAAATTCTCCTTTGTGTCTTCTACGGAATGAAACCAGGTGCCACGAAGTAGTAATTTGAGTTTAGGAAAAAGAAAGAAGTCGGCTGGAGTCATATCTGGTGAATAAGATATGGCAAGAATTCTGAATGCACAACATCGCGACCGTCAAAGAAAACAATCAACATGACTCTGACTTTCGATCGAGTTTGGCGCGGTTTCTTCGGTTTCGGTTCAGTTGGAAAGCGCCACTCCGAAACTTGTTGACTAGTTTGCATGTCAAACTCGTAAACCCACGTCTCATCACCAGTAACAATGCGTTTTATGAATGTTGGGTCGGTATTGACTCGTTCTAGCATGTCCTCAGCGACTTTTTTGCGATTGAGTTTTTGGGGAAAATTCAGGTCTTTTGGGACTAGCCGAGCGGCAACATGTTTCATACCCAATTGATTATTTAAAATGGTACGAATCGACTCGTGTGACACAGAAAGTTCGACGGCTAGCTCTCTCAAACTTGAATGAGGATTTTCAGTCACTATTTCCTTCACTTTTGCGATATTATCTTCAGTAGCAGACGTTGATACCTACCAGAGCAAGGTAAATCTTCCATCACATCTCGACCGCTTTTGAACGCTTTGTACCACTCATAAACACGTGTTTTTGATAAAGTCAATTCACCGTAAGCCTTCTGTAACATTTTCAGAGAGTTCGAACACGAAATCCCATTGGTGATGCAAAATTTAAGACACACTCTTTGTTCGATGTTTTTGTCCATTATGAAATTCGCAATACACACTAGATATGGTATAACTAAAAACAATACTGTATTTAATCTAATTATCTGGGCCATAACCATTGTGATTGTTTTAACAGTTCATGGTTCATGGTTCCAAATCTGTCAAACATTATCATTTCTGTCAAATTTTGTATGAACTGACGTACCAAAATTGACAGATTTGACAACTTTGAGAATGTTTTAAGAGCTCATGGTTAGGGCCCTGATGTAACTCAAACTCGGCGCCAAAATGGAAAACAGTTGTGCCAACAACAAATAAATATATAATTTTGAATTTGGAACCATAAACAAATCATCAATTCCCGAAACTTTTATGACAGAATCGGAAAAATCGGACGATAAAATGTTTTTGATACCATTGATCTGATCATGGAGACATGATGTTAAATTCTTCCATTGAATTGGTCTAATTGGGAATATTTCATTTGACATGTTCCGTGTCATATAAGGGTTTTAGTGAGGTTTTTTTACTTTTAACCGTAATCGTAGTAATTTTAAAGTAACTTGATTAACGCTATTTGCTGCAAATTACCATAACCCTAACCATAATCAAAACAGAATCAAACATTACGCCAAAAGTTTCGTAGGACCAGTCCATCGGCCGGCAAGCAGTTAATACTGAGCGGTATCAATTAAAACTGTCGCATCTGATTTATTTTATTGGTTCAGCAATTGATTACATTACGGCAAATTGGCCGCAATGAATGGATCGGGCCCCACGACGCGTCGCACTGCGTTGAAAAATTTGCGATAATATGCGGGAGACAGCTCGAGTGTGAAATGATTATTGAATTAATTAAACGTAAGTTTGAGTTTTTTTAAATTAATTTTTTCAACATTTAGGACTTATTACAAAATACTAATCTTTTAGTGGCACTTTCCCACTATTATAGTGGGAAAGTGCCACTAAAATATGGCGCTACCTGTTCAATAAATTGCGGTCATGTCATCGAATTACAACACGTGATTCGCTCTTAAGTTGTTAATTAATTCTTCTCATACTAGGTAATTAAGCTGCTATATTTAAATCAAGTGCAGGTATTTGTCAATGGCTTGCAATTAGTCGTTTCGTTGTAAGGATTGATCATCAGAATTTTAAACAAAATCGATAGTGTGTCACCGATTATAATATGAGTCTAGCCAACTTGATGTACTCATTTGTCATTCATTGACTATTTATTACTCAAAAATCTCCTAACAAAATGAAATCATTATATATTCTTGAAAATAATTGATAAACCAACAGGATTATCTAATTCAATCCCTAAATAACTCGATCCTGAACGACTGCAAATAAGATCAGCGATTCCCGGACTATGGAGATATGAAAGTTTTTTTTCTATTTTCTCCAGCAAAAGTACCCTCATCTCTATTCTGACTACAACATTTAGGTCGAGCGCCCCGCTATCCGCATATGATTCGTTTATAAACTCAGAGGCACTCAGTGACTTATGAAGTTATGACTTACGAAACTGATCTTTATTGTTAAAGCAATAAGATGTATGTTCTGAAGCCCTATCAAGGTGTCGACAAGGTCAAGTTGTTTACTCCGGCCTCTACTGAAACGCTTTAATTCTGACTTTTAAAACTATGGTAATGCAGCCAGCTGTACGCCGAGTGGATGCAGTAATAGTATTAAAATATATTTACAAAGATTATATCAGTTGCGGTGTCATAAATAAACTTGACGAGTTCAAGATATTTATTTATAAGTATTAGCGTAATCTAAAGGAGTTCTCCAAACACTGTTTCTATAAACTTTAAACTTGGATAGATATGCACGCACAAAGCCAGATGCTACAGCTGTTGATTCATGTAAGTAATAGGGATTCGTACGGATTCGATTCCCGGTCAAGCGAATTACTTTTTATAAAACATAAAACACTGAGGTCCACTTGCAAAAACCAATCCATAATTAAAAACTACAATTTTATCCGACTTTACACTTACAATTGACGAAACAGGATATCTAAAATCAAGCTAAGGTAAAATCTAGATTTAAAAGATACATACTGCAAGTTAGTGGTCTTAACCATCCTGAGGTATATTAATGTCTCGCTTTGTACAAAATTTAACACTAATCTTTTGCGTTATTATGGGTACTTTTATTTTTAAATCACGTAACAAAATTCAACGTAACAAAATATGGCCCTCTTTAAAATTAAAACATCATTGACTATAGATAATGCTAATATTTTCTCTCGGCGTCTCTTCCCGCGTCGTGGGCCGCGATAACACAATACAGTATCATTTTCGAGGAACAATTTCCTTTGAGTCACGCTCAAACAAAAATTAATTTATATCGTTCCCTCGAAAATAGAATCATCATGAGCCTAAAACGGAGAGTCCGGACTATGACATATTACCCCGAATTTATGTAATACTAACACCATTCGGGCGTCTATTACGCGATATGAAAAGTAAAACGTTTATAATAAGAGGGCGAATGAAGTATGGGCGGTGGAGTTAGAAAGAGAAAGATAAGAAAATAATGCCCCGTCATATATCATAACAATCGCCAGAATCCTCTGGCCACGGACCCTCTTCAGTGTAAGAATTCTCTGGAAATATTTAACTAAGCAGAATCGTTGCCATGGTTACTGACCGCACCTAATGCTGAGGGCATTAGCATGTAATTTGAATGGCCGCGATGAAAGTGTAGATTTCAGAGATAACGGCACTGGTTTCTTATGAAAATATACATGACACTGAAACTAAATGTTCTTGTTGAAATTGAGATCGTCTATTGAATTTCTAGTGCATTATACAGAATGAATAAATTTATGTAGGTGATTTATTAGGAGGCACTTTCCCGCTATATAAAAAAAAAATGAACTAAACCTCAAATGTATTTTTGTTCAGAGTAATCTAGCAAAACTAAACAAAGTGCTTCGACACAAATCTGTTTTAAAACTTCGTTTATTTTTTTTTTGGTGACAATGAAACACAACGTCACTTTTACTGTAATAAAAAAATCTAGAGTCAGGTACAAAGGATTTGATATATATTTTTTTAGTCAAAACTGGAGTCGAAAGCTTGGGAGACCTATGAATTATTTATAGTTATATATTTAGTTATATAATTATATATATACTCTCATACGACTGAGACATAAGAGTAATTAATTATTCACACTTCGAAAAGTCTTCAGCACCCGCCTTGAGGCTCGGCGTCAACACCAAAACTTTAACGAGTTCCCTTAGCGATTTCAACCATTTCATTTGCAACAAACTATAGTTTAAACAAAGTACATCGTCACGCATACTTGGGATTAGTTGAGGCTCGACATCGGTCATTCGCCGGACAACCCAATTCTCGTTAACGTTAACGGGTTGTCAATTACGTGTCAGGACATGCCCGGCCGAGGAAAGGAAATGAGGCGGGGTGGTTTGCACGTGTTGCATTTAGTTTTAAAAAAAGGAGGTAGTTGGTTATTCTGGAAGCATCACATAGGCGCGGAGTAGTCGTTTGCGCGTCGAAACGTTTTGTTTGGTGATTGATTGTGTTTCGCCTAAACTTTCATCATTTGTGAAAGTGCGAGAGTACTGGGTGTGAATGTAAGGATTACACTGAGTTATTTCGTTTATATTCAAACGTCAGTACCAGTAAGGTTCTATATAAGGAAATAGGACTACTTTTATTATGCGTCAAACTTAGAAATATAAATAAAAGCACTTATTTTGATTTGATACGCCGCTTTGTACTATCGCGGGCTCCGACGCCTAACCCGTCTTAAAGCTAAAATCGTTTGCAAGCACCTCATTGTCACTCACTTCAAGCCATGCTCTTCGTTCATTTATGTTTCGGGTTCAATTAAGACAATAGGTGATTAGGCACAAGCAAGCAAGCTTCTATTTGTATCTAATTGGTTGTAGTAAAACGTAGTAATATGCAACTAATCAGGGCGGGTTGGGGCATGTCCAGCGCGATGCGCTTACACAGGAATATTTCTACAAAGGGGTAAGGCGTCGAAGCCCGCGATAGTACCTACTGAGCTGTGTATTTTTTTATCAAGTCCATCGTAAAAGTTGCTTAAAGCTGGGTCTAGATATTATGTTCTTTTTTCCGTACCGTGCCTTTGTTCTGTATCAGCTTTGCGTTGCAAGAACGCTAGTTTGGACGCCCGTTCGGTACGGTACGGTGGTACGGCGTCTCAATAAGGATACAGGTATGGGCGTCCAAACTAGCGTTCTTGCAACGCAACGCTGATACAGAACGGAGGTACGGTACGGACAAACGAACATATCTAAACCCAGCTTAACATGAATACCAGAATTAATAGTGCATAAACGGACTCAGGGTTAACCCTTCTAAGACGCAGGTAATAGTTCTGGGCGGCTCTCGGAAAATTTCAAGGATTGACTGGAGTACCTTGCCACCCATTACATTCGACGGTGTCAAAATCCCATACAGCAAAGTCGTCAAAAACTAGGTATTTACATTGACAGCGCGCTTACCTGGACGACGCAGATTGCGGAGGTTAGCAGGAAAATGTTTTCAACGGCAGCATCAATTAGTAGATTACGAAACTTTCTACCAATTCCCACTAAAATTGCACTTGTACAGGCCATCCTTTTCCCTATTCCTTCATAATTTCTGCATTCGTATCATTTATGGTCTACGTAAGTACGACCATGTCTCAGAACACCGAGCTCTGCTAAAATGGCTACCGATACGGTGCGAGTATAACATTCTTTCCTTCTTATTTTCTATATTATTTAATCCAAATTCACCATCATATCTAAAGGAGCGTTTTAAATTTAGGCAGTCTGCCTTGGGTCACGAAATGCGGTCTTCTAATAAGATTATTCCATCTGACTTTTCCTTTACATTCTTCTCACACATATTCACAGTCCTTCACTGTGCAATCCATCCGCTTATGGAATTCCTTGCTGATGACTATTCGGCAGTCCGGATCACTTATAAGCTTTAAAAGTAAACTTAAAACCTATCTCCTTTCCCTTTAGCTTTTTTGTTTTTGTGTCTTTTCGTCATGATTCTTTCATGTTAATTGGGTTTGCATTTATTGTATTTATGTATAAGGTATTATGTATGTATGCCTTTTTTAGGATAATATAAGTATAATTATTATTTATTTTGTTAATTTACGTATATGTATTATTAACTATATATATTAATTTACGTATGAATATTGTTATTTAATTTTTCTTTTTTTAACTTTTTACCGCCTTCCCCTCTCGACTTTTTAAACTGTCCTCTACCTGAAGGTTGTCTGGAAGAGATCGCTTCTAGCGATAGGTCTTATCGCTAGAAGCGATCTCTTCCTTATTGCCTAAATTGTTCCATTCTAAATGTATTTTCTTTTCTTTTTACTGTTTGTTTTGTGTGGTGTGCAATAAAGAGTATCTATCTATCTATCTATAAACGTTGTACATACATACATTGAATCTTTATTTTTAAGGTGTTAACTAAATGTTATTACACCTGCGTAATACGCTTACCATGTAAACAATTTTATTAAATATGATACATATGACTTGCTAGAATTATCGCGAAATAATACAGCTAAAGAGGCTACTAAGTGAAATTGCATGGTCCGATGACAATGCTGTTTCAGAACAGGGGTAGATAAACAACGCAATTAGTAAAGTGATTGATAGTGCCCGTGGAAAAACAATGGTAAGCAAGCCTTATATTTATCAAATGATTGTTATCCTTGTTATTGATGGTGGATAGGTAACCCACATAAAGAGTTCCGTCCACTCTAATTCGTTTACCTAACGCGGTCTTAGCATGCTCAATACCATTTCCACCTTAGACTTATAAAGCTAGTAGAATAATATGTGTACATAGGATATCTTTAAGGCGCCAGTTCCTACGACGATTGTAATTAGAAAAAATGCTAGCTTAATCCGGACACACACTGTTATATGTGTCATCATCATCATCACCAGCCTATATCAGTCCACTGCTGGACATATGCCTCTCCAAAAAGAGGATTTTGCCATAATCGCCACGCTTGGCAGCTTATATGTTTACTTCTATACTTATCGTTCAGATCAGATCCAGATTGGCTTAGAGACAAATATTATTTCTATACGTATCGTTTTTTATGTTTGCCTTGCTCATCATAAGATACGAACTTTTTTGAGCTATGCCCTACTTTTTACTATCTTATTGTTGTGATTTTTTGGGTTCTTAGGCGCCTAGGGATCTGAGACCAAAAAGGACCGACCTTTTATATTAAGAGAAGGCAGGACAGAAAAATAAATTGTTTTATTTTAGATAAATTCATCATGTAGTTTGAGAAAACTAAGATTAGTTGTTCGTAGGGAATTTGATTCCAGGCCTTTTTTCCCGGAATTATCCGTATCCATAATCCCGCAGGATCCCGGGGTTATGGACAGGTTAGGTTTTATTAAATAGTAATTTAGTCTTTAAAGAGGGCAACGCAGCACAATATAAGCACTTTCCAACTAAACTGAATTTGTTTGTTTGGTTTAAGAGAAGATTTAAGTGAATTCCGTTGAACTTATTTTTTTTACTTTGTTACTGATTATTTAATGAAAATTTAAATAAAAAGCTGAGTTTTACATAATTTTCTCTGACTTTTTATTACCTATAATAGATACCTAACAGTGATTCCACATTAATGAGACATTTCCGTCTTTTTTAAGCTTGACATAAAAACTTTCTTTAAATGACTTTGTTTACTTCTTCACTTATCTGAAACAAAAAATGAATATTTACATTTTTTGTTTTTAGCAATTCAAAAAAACTCATCGACTCATCACTTGAAAAAAAATCATCGACCTCAGGTGGGACTCGAATCCACGTCCCATCGCATGCCGGGCGAGTGCTTTAGTGCGTTGGGACGTGGGTTCGAGCCCCACCTGAGGTCGATGATTTTTTTTCAAGTGATGAGTCGATGAGCTTTTTTGAATTGCTAAAAACAAAAAATTTCGAGTTTATGCATTTCTGACCTTAACCAATAGTCAAATATTTGTAAAAAAAAATCTATAGGGTGTTGACGGTAATATACTACTCAGCTATACATATTGCTACAACATTGATTAGAAATACGCTGGCTTTGACAGCGAGAAAAAACACTTGAGAAATTTCATCGTGTCACGTGACGTCCTCGGTAGCTTAATTGGTAAACCACTCGCCCGGCATGCGATGGGACGTGGGGGTTCGAGTCCCACCCGAGGTCGATGATTTTTTTCAAGTGTTATTTATCTTTTAAAAAAATGAATAAGTTATTAGCATTCACATTACTTCTCAGAACGTGAAAATTACACACTTTTTGACTACAAATAATATAACTTCTTACATTTCTAAACAGACGTTTATTCATTTATTAACTAAAAAGAAAACATAAATACTGCTGACCTGATGTGACGAGCGACTTTTATGCACCTTTTCACATTTTTTTCATACTTTTTGACTGAAATACACCCGGGATTCCGGGATCCCGGGACCGAATCCCCTAGTTGTTCCCCAACGCCGAGATGGTCACTTACCTACCCAAGAAAAAACCCAAAGAAATGCTCTATGTTCAAAAAGGTCAAATTTGCCTTTAATGGCGATCTAAAAGTAAGTTACGAATATAATTGATTCTTGATTCAGCGTGTAACCAATTATCACCAGCTATATAAAACGCAAAAGCTCTAATAAAATGCTTTCATATTGTCACATTAAACTTCATTAAATGATTTCAATATTAATATCATTCATCATTCATCAATTCGATGTGGTCAAATTGACATTCGTAATGTTATAACTTGTAGTTTTACCCTCCAAATTTACTTTCTGAACTGTTACTGTCCAATAAATTTTAAGTTACAGTTAGGCACCCTTTCAATGTCAAACGTCATTTATTTCATCAATCATAAATTAAGGATAGCTGATGGATTGATGTTGACATTAAACGCTCAATCTTGCCGATAGTCAGGCAAATGCAGTACCTTATTGTAAAAAGACGAGTCAAGACGTGGCATTAATTTCATTTAAAAAAAAATTAACAGAAAGCCTTTATCATTAATTTTTTTAGAGTCGTTAAAAAACTAATTCTGTAAACACTTGCATTGAAAACTCAATCAAATCATTTATGAAATAATTGATCATTGTGATCATTGCTCCTAATATTTATGTTTATCACTTGGATACGATAGGGTTTTCTTGTCAGAAAATATATAAAATGTGTCCAAATAATATATATTTTTTATTTGGCGCTTTCAATATTTAGTCTTAAATGAATGATATTCTTTAATTTAGCAAATCATTAAAATATATTTTAAATTTGTCCTGACGGTAAACTACAGATTGAAATTATTTATAAAATGGATAATAGGCCACAAAAATAAGTGTAAATGAAAAAAAAAAACTACCTATATTTTGTTAACGTACTCGACATTTTTTTTAAGTTATCGAGATTTGAATCGATAGAGCGGAAAATTTGCAGTCGAACTGTATATACTATAACTCAAAATCGCCATTTTGGCGGTTACAGCAATTAATATTACGATTGACGATATGGAAAATTAATAAGCGCCAGTCATAACACCTACTTTTTATGGCATCGATGTAACGAATTAACAGTCTTGTGTTACGAGAAACCAGTGTAGTAACACATTAAATATAACCAAGAGCATCTTCTAGCATGCTTGTATTTGAGCCAATTCTGAAACAATTTTGAAAAGTTTGATTTTTGAATTAACTCGAACCCAGATCCTGTATACGTTCAAGGCGAATGCGCTACGGGTCGATAATATCGAGAACATAATGCACTTTTTTGCTGTTAGCATTATTCTTACCTTCTTTTTAATATTTTTTCCAGCTAGAGCATATTTCCTATCAATATTTTTATTTTATTAATATATTTTCTTTGTCGTCTGAGATCACCGGACTTCCGCCGAAGCGCGGCCAATGCAATTAAGCTTTGATCACATAACGACACATTGCCGGACCTTGCCTTTTGTTCGCAATTTATTTTCATGATACATTTAGAGTAGAGTCAAAAAGGTAGAGTTTCCTAACATGTTTAGTAAAGATAAAAAAAGTTTAATCGACGTATGATAAGTATGTTACACACTTGCTAATTGAAGAGATTTAGAGTCAGAAGGTATCCATTACTGATTTCGGATGTTGTTAAACATTTCAGTACTAATAATTTATCAATTAGAAATAACTGAAAATCGATAAAAATAATACAGAATTATGTATTTTACAATACCGCAAATTTCAATTTAAGGTCAAAGTACATTAAGTACCTACGTAAAAAGTTTGAATAAATAAAATTGATGATAAAGATTTAAGTAGATACCTTTTTATTTTGAGTATGTTTTACCTTGTTAATCTTGTAACACGAAAATAATCTCAGTAAATATACTTTCAGTGATTTAAAATCATCTGATTAAAATATTTTTTCAATTTTTATGTTGAAATACGTAATTTTGTGGAATTCAAAATGCCTGAAACACAAGCGAGAGCGACAAGTGTCCGCTTGTCTTTTGTTCTAGGATTCATGATACGTGTCATAGCTAAAAGAAAACAGCACAGTCATCAAATTAAATTAAATGTTTGAAGTTTGTAAGTTCCTGATATCTGATAGTATAATACCCTTAACATACCCATACTTTAGAAGGTTTAGGGTTATGAAAAAAAAAAGATTAATCTTTATTTGGAATTTAAAAGTAATGAATATTGTTTGTTCTGCAGCATTCAGTTTTAAACCGCGTGAATAAAATATATGTAACAACAAGTCTATTTGCAATTCAGATTTGTGTAAAAATAATTTAAAATCAAAACAGACCGTTTTCAGTAAATCAACTACATTTTACGGTATGGCTTTATTCTCGGATGTATTAAAGTGAACGGCTTATTTATTTTCCAATGTTTCGACTAAACGACAAAATGTTTGTAAAATTTGAGGAATGATTCCACTGAATGTCGCTACACTGTGCTGTGTCGCTGGAAGCCGCAACGGAAAATAAAATTGATATCGCTTCGCCGCGGGCGCTCCGAGAAAAAGCATTTCGAAATAAATGACTTTTTAAATTTCATCGTTGCACACAGTTTCTCTATCAATTGTCGAGGCTCGCTCTACGTAACTGGATTTCGCGACGGGCATTTATTGTGTGCAACATACAAGATCGCGACTTTTATATCGCGGACGTTGATAAATATGAAATAAAGGAGCGTAGACCTGCATTGTGCTTGCGCTGTCGTGTATTGCCAATCAGAAAAATTTCATTGCAGTTGAATTTTTCGATAAAGGGAAAATTCGGAAAACATGTCTTGCGATGTAGCGAAAGGCTTATGTAAAATTTTCAAAAAAAATGTTAACCGACTCATCTGTCTTTCGACCAGTAGTCGATTTCCCTTAGTAGATTTCATTGATCAGCGGGGTAACCATGAACTCTTAAAACAATCTCAAAGCTGTCAAATCTGTCAATTTTGGTACGTCATTACATACAAAATTTGACAGATTAGATAATGTTTGACAGATTTGAGATTGTTTTAAAAGTTCGTGGTTACCGCCCTTATTTCATGTTGGATTAGTATTTGAAATTAGAGTGTCTAATAATGGGTAATAAAAATGCAGATTTGTTAACGTATTTTACTGTCCGTACATACTATACACATTTTGCGAAGACAAAAATCATCCGTATTTCTTATTGACTTGTCATGATATATAAATACGTCATGTAAAAAACATATTTCCTCCAATGAAGTCTATAAATAAAAATCGATTGTTTTGCGCGGCCCATAAGTTCTTCTAACCTTAATACCAGCTAAGCATGCTTAGGTAATTTTAAGCAAAACTTTTGCGCCCAATATTTGAAGTCTGTAGTTCCGAAGTAACTGACGGGCGGGGTGTATTTAATCGGATGCCCATTAACTGGTAACACAGTTGCCAAAGTGTAAAAGGTAAACGCCGCGATTACTGAGCTTGACACGTGCTGAGACCGGCAAGTTTCGGATACGTGAGCCCGGAACACTTTGTACGGAATATTCGCGATACTTACCTACTCCAGCCTAATATTTAGGCGAATTCAGATTTTAATTAGGTTTTAAATTCGGAATTACTTTTATGATTTTTCGAATTGTGATAAAAATGTTTTGAAAAATAACAGAATAAGGACGTCTGCCAAAGTTAAGAGGAGAAAAGTTTTCGTAGAATGACAAACATTTTGCTTTGGTCAAACCTCGCTATTACCTAAATTTAGCCTTTTTTATGCATCCCGCGTACACTTAATTATAATCGCCATCATAGTCATCATGACTTGAAGTTGAAAGTTCACTGTTGGAAAAGTATAGGGAAAATTGATGTTCCAAAAAATAGTTTTTCCATAACTGCACAAATGTCTTAATTATGTTGTTAACCGTGACAGCCATATCAGCCTGGCCTTTTTTTATTAAGCAGCATATGTATTTATTTAAGTTTAAAGACATTTAGAAAATAATTCTTGTTTATTACAATGTAAGGTAATGGTTCTCAAGACTTTTTATTAAAAGTCCTAAATAATGTTTTAACGAAAATAGAAGTAGACCGATCGTAAGTTACATAAGCGATAAAGATGTAAGCCAGCGATTTCCACAGGGCACCAGGTGCGCTCTTCATAAACCATTGAAATATTTTTATTCTACCCTACTACAAATATAAATCTGAGGCGAAATTACTAAAAACTCCAGATATATTTACAAGTCCATACAAACGAGAACTTCAATAAACCTATTACTAAATATTAAGACGTTGTATCATCCTGTTAGTATAAACAGTTTGGTGGAGTTTGATGTGACACCTTGCACATGAAAGTCGGTTAGCGTATTAAGTCTGGCGTTTATAAAGTTTGAAATGGGTGATGGAGTTTTTTTATGTTAAGTTTAGGACATAAGGTCTAACCGTGAACTTCCAAAGGATGATGATGATAACGTTAAGTTTCATCTACGATGCGAATGTTTTACAGAAAAAAAAAACAGATTTGAGCGATGCTATTTACGGGCTTAGGGCTTGACTATCACCCTGCTGAACCCTTGATTACTATCAAGCAGTGTTCATGTCAAACCTCCGATTTTTAAATTATCTCTAAAAAACTTTACAAAAAAGTCGGTAAAACAATAAGAGTTACTATAAAATATTCATGCCTGTTCACCGTGGCTAGGTTCATTCAATTGACCCACTTAAAGTTTTTTGTTGCATTACAAAGTGCAGCGCGTTTGTGTGCGCTGGAGCATAAACAAATTGTCGCTCGCTCATCTCATTACCGTCACCTGTTAGCGACATACACCAGGCGACGGCGAATAATACAGGAGCTACGGACGCTCCAACTTTTAGTTGAAGCTAGCCTCTGACTGCGGCCTCGCCCGTGTAAAGACTTATGAAAGTCGCCTAACATCTCTTTTCAATTGTTTTAACAATGCCTGAGCCCAGTCAGAAGTCACCTTACATTTGAAGTTTACTGAGGACATTTTCCACCACTTTAAGACCCCTAAAGCTCAAATCAAAAAAAGCAGAAATGTTATTTATTTTGTTGAAAAATGGTTTCCCCCTTTTTTATCTGTATGTGAACTGTTAGTTCTAGGACTGTTAGTATTAGGGACTAGTTATAACAAGCGCCTTCGGCGCGCTCACAAGACGCTGCGTTTCGGGCGTCCTGAAAAATTGTATGAATATGTATGCAACGAATTACATCAAGCGTCCTAAGCGTAGGGCTGCCATCCGAGCGGGTTTCCCCGGATTCGTCCTAGTTTGGAGGGCGTTTTATTATTTATTCTGTTTCATTTCTAGTGATATTACATAGCATTTGTTTGTCTATTACGTCTTGCATCTATTAATGTAAGCGTAAGTTTTTGTGCAGCACATATTCCATTTCCTCTCCTTTTGCCTACCTTCGTTCATTTTTTAGCAGCGTAACGTAGGAAGTTGCTCGTGCGCCCGAAATACAGCGCCTTGAGTGCGCGCCGAAAGCGCATGTTATAACTAGTCTATTATAGTATGGATGAGAGTTGACAGGATTTGTAATTTAATAGCAAGTAAACTCGCTAAATACCTATAGTTTCGGAAACACATGGTTCGTATTGCTTCTCCATGGGTATGATCGATGCTCAGACCTAAGTCAATTTAGTAAAAATCATTCGACTCTAGCAGGGCATCATTCCTTGCTTTGTTGCATTCATGGCGAATCACCACACCACTAACTAATCAGGTCGTCATAGTTATAAGTGGTAGAATGTTTTTAAATATCAAAGTAAAATAACGTGAGTATAATATTCCCTGCTCTGTGTTCGGCAGTACCAGCACATAAACAAATTGTCGGCCGATCATCTCATTAGCGTCACTCGGCGTACAAAATGCGGCAGCGCTGTGTTGTCGGTTGTTGCTTGTCGTCGTGACAACACTATTTTTAATGCAAACACTATTAAATAACACGGGCATTAATGCCACCCATAGGTTTTTTTTTTTCGAAATGATTTAAATTTGCTTGTTGCCACTAAAATTCTATTTTAATGCAAAACACTAGTACACTATACGGGTAACGCACATATTATGTACCATTTTTGCGAATTGATTTTTCTTTTTAATACTTTCGTTAATGTATTGTGTTGCTGCAATATAATTGTCTGGGTATTTTTATTGTAATCTTATAAATGTTGTACCTAAGTCATAGATGTTTTTAAAAGTATTATCCATTATGTTGTCGCCATAGTATAAGCTTTGCTTAGTTTGGGGCTAGATAATAGGTGTGATTGTGGAAACAATTTATTTATTATTAGTTAGTATGTTAAAGAGTTTTAACTTCCTCTGTTTGATATGATTCGTAACCACGCCTATGGCTTTTCGAAGGAAAATAATATCTTCGATTTTAAAATAACAATGTGTGTAGGTATGTTGTCTAGGGCAAATTAATTAATTTTATTTATGTAAAAAATTCTTCAATATGATTGGTATCAATGAAAAAAGCTTACAAAATAAAAAAAATGCTGTGACATAAATAATAATATACTAAGTAGTTCTTCAGATAAACTAAATATTGTTTGTTGATAATAGCTAAAGACATAATTGTAAGCCAATGTGTGACAAGTTATTTAGTTCGCTACTTTTAATTATTATTTTGCTTTAAGAGTTCTTCTATTTGACAAATAAAATTCTTTTCGTTTAATTTCTTTAGCCAGTAAATTAATTAGGTAACTATGTTTGTTTTTCAAATCTTATAATTGTAAATTCTTTATTTATTTAGACTAGGAATAGATTTTGGAACATTTACTTTGCTGTGTCTGTTGTGCAATAAAGAGCATCTATACCTACATCTATTTAATATACTTATTTCGTTTCTAACCAAAGAAAAATCCTTTAAGGCAGCATCCGCAAGCCATAAACAAAAGCTAATAACACAGGAAACGGCCGACTCTAAAGTATGTACAATTAAAAAGCTTTAAGTTCTCATAATGGCTGATGATCTTGGGTGTCACAAGTCGTTATTTCCATAAGTCACGTAGTGGTGTCATTAAGGATGGAACGACTCTTTGAGGGACTATTCTGGACGACAATTTAAAAACAACGATTAAAATAAATCTACAAATACAGTTAAGTACTATGAAACGTTGCATTAACATCACAAATAGGTTAGGCTCTAGGACGTCCTTAATTGTCCTGGGGCTTATTTAGGTAGTACTTCTTTAAGCTTGTTTTGTTTTTTTTTTGTATATAGTTTACATTTCATCAATACTATTGTTCATTTCTCTTCTCGTATGACAATTCACATTAGGTGAAAGAATTAAACATCCATATACCAACACTGACAGATAAAATATTAATGCGTTTACTTTTAGAGATACAAGTTTTAAATAATTACATCTATTTGACGTATTAGAGTAACAAAATTATAAGATCATATCAATTAACCAACTCAAATAAGTTATTTACACTGGAAGTGACATGTAACACGATACTCCTTCACGAATTCGAGTAAATATCTCGTATCCATTACAGAATAGGGGTTTAGCCGGCCCGTTGTCACAGCGCGTTCAAGATCACGGCCTCTCGAGCGGGATTATGTATGTCTGCAGAATGACAATTAGTTCTGAACAAATACTGCACGGGTTAAACTACTAGGGGACAAATAGGACGCCTATACGAATTCAAATGTAAATAAGGTAAAGGGCGCCGTGGGCATATTTTTACAATACAATAAAAAGCTTAGTTGTACTGAAGCAATATAGAGTCAATTCCCAGGTGTGAGAAAGAAACATCGCTTATCTTGTTTTAAAACTAACAACGCGTGACACTATTCCAATGGGGAGTTGAGGTTTATTTTACTGTGATAGTGCAATTTATTTTGCTATCACTTTTATATTTAACGTTACAACGTATTTTTACAACAAAAATTAAATTGACTTAAATTAAGAAGGTAAGAGAAACCTAAATAAAATAAGTATAGTTTATGTTAAAAAAACTGGTAACTACTTATCTAACAAAGTTCGTTGGCAGTAATTTTTATCTACAATTTTTACGTAATATCTAAACATTTACTTACCTGATACCCTCTTATTATTAAGTATATCTAACGTATCTTCGACTACAATACTAACAAAATATTTAAATTCAAACTTTAAAAATACTCAAGATTTCGTTTACATATTCAATTTTTCTTATCCCAAATTTTAAATCATCCTTTAACCACGGACAAGATCCGATCAAATCACCGTTCTGTTTTTCCTGGACGCGTGCGTCTATAAGTAGGCAATGAAGCGCGGTCCTCGGAGAGGCAGTGATGCGATCAGCTCACGGACCGCATCAGGAATCAATTAGGAACGGCTGGCGGCCACGACGTGCCTACCGCATGAATTATTGACGACGCCGGACGCCGCGTAAATGTATCAAGGAAACTCGACGCGATCTCGATAGGGATCCGACTCGATTTTAAATCGATAAGTTTTATACAGGGATAATTTGATTTTGAGTTTCTTTTGCTTCTTTTTCTCGATACTAGCCTAAAAAGTTCCCGTAGCAGTGGAAGAGTAAATACGGTGAGCGTGTAATAATACAACCTAATATTCGAGTTGCAAAAATAAATGTATTTTATGAAGTTAGATAAAATTTTATCATAGTATTATTTACAGTATTGCAGTAGTAGAATTCTACAGTGATTATATTTTTGTAATACATCTGTAACAAGTAATTAAAATTCTGTTGGGTTATGTATAATGGCCTAACGAAATTCATTATATCGGCGTAAGTTCATTAGTAAGTTAGAAAACCTATGTGTGTGTTTTTTCATAAATGAATGCCCAGTAATGAATACACATTTAAGTTTTTACACAGTAAGTAATATCGTTTGCCACTAAAATTTCGTTTGGATTTACGGTCAACGATATATTTGATGATTAATCGTAGCAAGTGCTACGAACTGTTACGACGCAAACTCGATGCAAGATCAAGGTGCAAGACGATGTCGATTTCAAAAAATATAAAACAAATATTAAAAATACAAGGTTTCTTAATAATCCTTCTGGCAGGCGAGAGAAGAAGAGAAGACAAGAAAAGTAAGGTTAAAGTGTAATCGCATGCTATTAAAAATGATGCCGAAAACTCATTTTAAAAGCACATAAATTGACAACACTTTAATGCGTGAATTTCTTTCTTTGCTGATTATTCGACTTTTTCATTCTCAAATCTAATGATATCAGTTATTGTTTTAATGATATTTACAGAACTTCTGACATTTTAATAATTGCAAGAGCTATCGGGCCAGTTTTAAGAAATCAAATTAGAATTACTTTTCTGACTTTATTTGAATTTGAATTTGAATTTATAGTAATAGTTATTATAGTTGGTTGCTCGAAGCGACTCCTGCACGCGGCAAAGTCGAATGAACTCGAAATAAATTCGAGAATCAATTTTTAAAGCACATATTTGGTATCACCTCTATGTATTCGTTATGTGCTTATTCAAAGATACTTTATTTACAACCCGTATGATTCCACAATCGAGAGAGACGTATCACAGTCGGATTCCGATGGACAATAATATTTCGGTGTCCCAGAGCTACGACCACTTTAACAATAGCCGTCCAGCCGCTCGATTAGCTACTAAATTCGATTTCCTTCGCAGATTATTTCGTCCGTCATACACTTAGTTGAATTTGACAGGCAGAATCTCTTGTCCAGGTATTGCACCAATAAATCCCAATACATTTGGGGTGAAAATAATTTTTAATAGAAAAAAAAGGAGGTAGCTTCGTGAATAGAAAGGCGTTTACATCAAATTGCTTAAAAAGCTAGGATAAAGCGAAAAAATATCTTCAAGACTCGATTTCCGTTATGAATAAACTATTTACCTACCTACAAGTTTGTACGGAACTTTTGGTGCCAAGTCTGATTTGCAACTGGCTGGTTTTTTAGGGTTCCGTACCCAAGGGTAAAACGGGGCCCTATTACTAAGGCTCCGCTGTCCGTCTGTCTGTCCGTCAGTCACCAGGCTGTATCTCATGAACCGTGATAGTATAGACAGTTGACATTTTCACAGATGATGTATTCCTGTTGCCGCTATAACAACAAATACTAAAATCAGAATAAAATAAATATTTGAGGGTGCTCCCATACATTAACAAACGTGATTTTCTTGCCGTTTTTAGGGTTCCGTACCCAAAGGGTAAAACGGGACCCAAATACTAAGGCTCCGCGGTTCATCTGTCTGTCCGTCTGTCTGTCTGTCCGTCTGTCCGTCTGTCCGTCTGTCCGTCTGTCCGTCTGTCCGTCTGTCCGTCTGTCCGTCTGTCCGTCTGTCCGTCTGTCCGTCTGTCCGTCTGTCCGTCTGTCCGTCTGTCCGTCTGTCCGTCTGTCCGTCTGTCCGTCTGTCCGTCTGTCCGTCTGTCCGTCTGTCCGTCTGTCCGTCTGTCCGTCTGTCCGTATGTCCGTCTGTCCGTCTGTCCGTCTGTCCGTCTGTCCGTCTGTCCGTCTGTCCGTCTGTCCGTCTGTCCGTCTGTCCGTCTGTCCGTCTGTCCGTCTGTCCGTCTGTCCGTCTGTCCGTCTGTCCGTCTGTCCGTCTGTCCGTCTGTCCGTCTGTCCGTCTGTCCGTCTGTCCGTCTGTCCGTCTGTCCGTCTGTCCGTCTGTCCGTCTGTCCGTCTGTCCGTCTGTCCGTCTGTCCGTCTGTCCGTCTGTCCGTCTGTCCGTCTGTCCGTCTGTCCGTCTGTCCGTCTGTCCGTCTGTCCGTCTGTCCGTCTGTCCGTCTGTCCGTCTGTCCGTCTGTCCGTCTGTCCGTCTGTCCGTCTGTCCGTCTGTCCGTCTGTCCGTCTGTCCGTCTGTCCGTCTGTCCGTCTGTCCGTCTGTCCGTCTGTCCGTCTGTCCGTCTGTCCGTCTGTCCGTCTGTCCGTCTGTCCGTCTGTCCGTCTGTCCGTCTGTCCGTCTGTCCGTCTGTCCGTCTGTCCGTCTGTCCGTCTGTCCGTCTGTCCGTCTGTCCGTCTGTCCGTCTGTCCGTCTGTCCGTCTGTCCGTCTGTCCGTCTGTCCGTCTGTCCGTCTGTCCGTCTGTCCGTCTGTCCGTCTGTCCGTCTGTCCGTCTGTCCGTCTGTCCGTCTGTCCGTCTGTCCGTCTGTCCGTCTGTCCGTCTGTCCGTCTGTCCGTCTGTCCGTCTGTCCGTCTGTCCGTCTGTCCGTCTGTCCGTCTGTCCGTCTGTCCGTTTAAAATAAATATTTAAGGGGGCTCCCATACAATAAGCGTGATATTTTTGCTCTTTTCAAATAGATAATGGCCCTTCGTGCGCGAGTCCGACTCGCACTTGGCCGGCTTTTAATTTAAAAATGTAATACGGTAAATAATAATGTAAAGCCTAAAGCTACATAACAGGAAAATGGTCGCTACTTTAAATTCGAATCCCAATAATAATTGAGAAAACCATTCTATAAAATCAGATTTTCTGTAAATTATTTTTTTTGCAGTAAATTGTATTATTTCGTATTTCCTGTTAAAATGAATTATTACTGGCATTGTTTTAACTCTGTAGACATAAAATATCTACCATATTTTAGATGTTTCAGAAATTTAACTTTTTATAAGAAAGAGTAACTAGGTAAGATATCTATTTATCTTGATAACTATAAGCCCTAAAGTTTTTGCAAATATTTATTAAAATTTTCACTATTTTCCGATAGTGCATGTAAAAAGAAGTAAGTAACTTTCTACCTCTTAATATAAAATATTTATTTAACTACAGCTAAATTTTATTATTTTCCTTACACAAACAAGATATTAAATATTTATATTATGTTTAAGAATAAAATATAGAAAACTTTGTTTTAGGAAATAATTATGCATGGTTTGGTTGAAAATATCGATCAATTTCAAAACAGATATTTAAAGGGTGCTGTTATTAATCGAAAATCGGATCAAAACATTCAACGTAGTATCTTTAAATTAGTTAAACCCAGCTAAGCTAAGCCCATTAAATAGTTAAGTCTATGAAGTGAATCTAAATTGAGCCACAATCCAGCCGCCACAAATATACCAAAGCACTGGGTATAGAGTATGTAAATATTTTATTATTCAATTATTGTCACATAGAGTGAATCGTGCTACTATAATTTTGTCGATAACTCTGGTAAATTTTGTTGCACAAAATTCAAATAGGCATTTTCATTAGGCATTCATATTGATGAGCAGCTAAATGGGTCGATTATGAGTACGTGAAGCACTTTATAGTTATTTGAATAGTGATTACTTTTATTCATTGCAATCACGACGCGTTTTGTATAATTAACTCGCAACGTTCCAACTTTCATTGCATATGTAAATTAATAATATTTCGGTATAAATTTTAGTCATAAAGACAATACAACACCTATTGAAATTAGGGTCTGTGTCTGTGTTATTTAGAAAGTACTACAAATTTAAAAAGCAAAAGGGTTGAAACAGTTAACGCTACCTACTGTCTATTGTCGCCCATCGCAAGTGAGCGAACGAAATATTTAGGACGCTTATACAGGCTACTAAGTAAGTAAAGACGAGTCTAAAGAAGGAATCCATCGTGAAAAACCTTATTTTTGTTATTCATTCAGAAACGAAAACCAACGCTTGTAACGATGCGTGCACGACTGTACGCATTAATAATTATGATGGGATTGTTAGTATTTATTTTCTCTAATTATTGTGAAAATAATCACAATGGATTCACAATTGATTTTCTCTTTTAAAACTAGATAGGTACTACTTGTTTACTTTGGCTAACAATTTCAATATTTTACTGTACTAGACATGATTCTGGATCACTCCTTAAAATTAAGTGTGCTTTTTTAAAGATTATGAATAAAATAAAACTTAAAGGAGAAACGAAACGATATTTATGAGCAGAATATCCTCTAAATAAAATAATTTGAATATAGCGATCGATAAAATGATTCTGTTGCCTAACCAGTCACTCTTTATAAAATCTGCAAGATTTGTTAAAACAGTTAGTTCGCTGTTAGTTACAAATAGTATCAAAAAACCGGCTAAGTGCGAGTCGGACTCGCTCACGAAGGGTTCCGTACCATTATCTAATTGCGGTTTAAGATTTATGACGTATTAAAAAAAAACTACTTACTAGATCTCGTTCAAACCAATTTTCGGTGGAAGTTTGCATGGTAATGTATATCATATATTTTTTTTAGTTGTATCATTCTCTTATTTAAGAAGTTACAAGGGGTGGGGGTGACGACACACACATTTTAGCACTTTGGAAGTGTCTCTCGCGCAAACTATTCAGTTTAGAAAAACATGATATTAGTAACCTCATTATCATTTTTAAAGACCTATCCATAGATAACCCACACGTATGTGTTTGATGAAAAAAAAAATGTTGAGTTTCAGTTCTAAGTATGGGGAATCCCCAATTTTTTTTTCAATTTTTGTGTAAAAATCTTAATGCGTTTTACAGAATACATCTATTTACCAAGTTTCAACAGTATAGTTCTTATAGTTTCGGTAAAAAGTGGCTGTGACATACGAACGGACAGACAGACAGACATGACGAATCCATAAGGGTTCCGTTTTTTGCCATTTGGCTACGGAACCCTAAAAAAGTAATATTGAACAGCTGCTCCCAATCATCTGAACTTTAATTCCAATAGTCCGCTATCTATAAGTTTACCTCTCGCATTACTATGCACGGGCACGAACGCGGAACACCTCAAAACCGGCGCTGCGCAAACTTACACTGACACTTGGACAACTGTGTGTTCACAGTAAAACAGTAATACTCTTTCGTCTATTGGATTTGCTGTCGTTCCTACTAATATTGTATGTTATGTTTTAGCCACGTGTAGGATAAGTCGACGTATTTCAGGATATATGGTTTCGTACTCGTATTACTAAAAAGGAGAAAAATTGAAAATACGTTTTTCACCTTCGGAAAGGAGCAAAATTTTTTTAAATTAGAAAACGAAACAAAATATTTACGAACGTGTTCGTTTGGCAGATTTTTTTAATTTTATGGGCACAACCATATACTGAAATAAAGCTGCACCTTGATGTTTTATGGTGGCAAGTTCATTATACTTTACAGTGCGCGTCAAACACCTCTTTTATTTGTTCTCCCGTCCATCCCACATTACATAGCGACACTGCGAGTGCTGCCTTTGGGCAGTGCTGCGCATAAAAATAATTAAATATGTACATTATTTACAAAAAATATTAGGCGATCGCGAGTGCAACGCTTAAGTGATTTTATCTAGTAAAAAGCTACTTAAGCTTTGTAAAAACTTACAGTCCCAAACTTTTACGTTTTTGACGCTTTGTGCTATAAAATACTTATAAAGATAATCTTTTAGAATGCTTTCCACATTGCAGCAGCCATCAACCGAGAGCGAAATGACGTCGGTGCCATACATTGCTAGTTATAGCAGCGTGTAGCCCACATCTCCGTAATCCTAGCGCAAAATGTATATCGCGCGTTATCTCGTTCTCAGTTGACGGCTGCAGTGGACAAGCTCCCTTAGGGTGTATAGTCGAATTTGATCGGATCCTCGGCACAGACGTGACTGATTTATGTGAATGTTCTTTATCAAGTAGCTATATAAAAATGGTTGGTTTGAAGCTGCGTTTGTAAATAATTTGTAAAAAAACCCATCGCAAATTGAGTAAGTTTGACCAAATTACTACCAAGATAACTTTACGGACCAAGACAGTGCTTGTCAAATCCAATCGTGCCGATTCGCGTCAAATAGAAAGAATGAATATGCTCAGAGTCACCCGATAAACGTACCCCGATTCCCTAACTTATGTACCTGTAGAAAATCGCCCCATAATATATTGGCATTTGAGATTGAAGTCGACTGTGAAATATGGTTTATTGGCAAAGTTTTATTGTACTTGTCACAGGTGCGATGAGTTCCAAAAGGTTTTACTTTTTAGGACAGTGTGGTTGTTTGAGTTATAGCTTTGTGCTAGAGTCTATCTTGTTTAAAAAAACATGTTTCGGGGTTAAAATACTACTACTACCTACTACTTATTATTGTGACCGGCTAAAATACAACTTAAGTAATTTTTGATCGACTATGTCTATGTGCATCAAACTATCAGAACAGTTTCAACGGACAAATCTTTTTAATAAACCTCATTGCACGAAATAAGAATACGTTAAAATTTTATATTTTATTATTAATTTAAAATTCGATTTATGTATTTATTTTATTTAAACCCATAAAATAGCTGACGGTAAAACGATTGGGGGCAAAGCACGGTTTATGAGGTGTTACACAGAATAAAAGCAGCGATATTTTCAATTTTACGAAACAATTATTCCGCCATGTCATCAATCGGATTCGCGCTTTGATTGCGCGGCAAATTCGTTTTGTTTGGACACAAAAATTGCAATATAAAGAGCTGCCACATCATTCCCTTTTGGTTTAACGTAGATTGCCTCCAAAATGTAATATTGTTTGCAATTCATTTTGAACAAGCGATTGGCCACTTTTATTCTGTTCGCTTTTTTATTCCGATACTAACTTAATATTTTGAGCGAATCGTATAATAGTGGAGGAGAAAAACTATGAAATTGAATTGGTATAATTTAATTGAACGGAAAATCTTGTCCGGGAAAGTTAAGGCGCGAGGGAAAGTGCCGTGGGCGATATAATACTCTGGATAGAACAAATGCGAGCACCTTGTTGCGAATTCTTTACTGTCAATAATGGCACTTGTCTTTGTTTTCTGTTGAATAAAACTGCTTTTTGTTTTTTGTTCCTTTGTTTTTATCTGAATCGCCTCGTGATTTGAGTAGCGGTTTCTAGCACTTTGAACTCGGGTTCAATACTGGTCGGAAGTGTTTGCGTTTTATTTTAAAACCAATCGTTACATAGTATTTTAATTTTATTGATAAGATTCTTCCTAATTCTCTACATTGCATTACAGAATTTTTTAATTGGAAGCAGACAGCAACTGTTGATCACCAGTTTGAGTTAACAAAAGTTTTGTTGTAGAAGAATGTTACTAATTCAACTAATTTTTGTCGTCTACGCCGTCGATCTCACACAATCTTTAGGCTAAAAGCTTAAGTAAATTTTAAAAGTACCTACATATTTGGATATTTAATCTCTATATAATAAAATACATTTTCTCCATGAATAATTGTAAACTTCGCATTGATTGTGAAGTCTCATCAAAAGTATCACAAACGTGAGGTCTCTCTGTATATTTCCAATGTGGAATCTTGAAAAGGTATACAAATCTCCATCTTAGTATCTGAAGAGGCTGCGGCACTCCTTTTACTCGGATATACAACGTAATCAGAGTGCACCCGAGAGCTAATCTTGATGTACTATTCCTATACTGATGTTTCCGTTATTGTCGTTTGTTAAATGTTATGTATCCCATCTCATTCTTTATATTAAGTATTTACCTTTTATGAGGTCAACAGGTAAATATTCTGAATGCATATACTTACCTAGAAAAAAGGCCGAATCGAGACCGAATACTGTTAGGTCACGTGAACAGGTGCGAATAAATAATGAGTTTGCGAAGGATGGGTTTAGTGTAAAGATTTATAAAGATTGCGAAAAAAAGCTGTAGCATCAGCATATCATAGATATTTCAACAGTGCCAAAATATCTAATACTCATAAATTCAAGAAACATTAAAACATCTAACTCTAATTGTTTAACTGACCTCAAAAGTACTTACGTTTTAAATAACGGTCACTGACAAAACGTGTAACTATAGGAAATACGCAAAACCTCAAGCGGTTTGAATCTGGTGCTCAAACATATTGTCAATCCAAATTGACAATATACCTATTGAAAATGCTCAAGGGCCAGATTCATAATCCTGAGGTTGTGTGTATTTGGAATTACTTGTTATAAAGGAACGTTGTCTTGTAAAATAAACACTATTTAATACAAATATAAAACGAACCGTTTGGTTAAAATGTATATTTATTCTGCGATGTTTTCTGCAATTTGCAAGTTCCTTATCAGAATCGACTCCAGTCTTAAGGTTTGTGCTCCGTACCAGTAAGCCTGGTAGCCGGTTTGAATCCTGCAAAGGGCAAGTGTTTGTATAATGAACCCGAAAACTTGTAGTTATATACGAAGTAGTCACCATTATTACAAACTTTGCTTAGTTCGGGGTGAGATAATTGATGTTATCGGAGCGTAGCGAGACTTACTTGTTCTGTGGTTATTGTTGGAATTCTTTAATCACTCTTTATAATCGCCTCAAATGTACTACCTAAACTGCTCAAACATCCCTGTATAACAAATAAGGTTAACTTTCATTAAATGTAAAGTCGGACACCTACTTTACATAATGACATTGTGACTTAAAAATACAGCGCAAAGATTTTTTCCTCGGCGGATATTGCGAAAACTTCACTGAGTTGTCTGTGTAGTTGTCAGCGTCTAAATCATAAATAAAATGCGAGCGTTTAAAGTGGATGAAGTTTAAAGGACTTAGCTGGATGAAAGTTAAAAAGCGCTGCAATTCATGCAGCGCAGGTGACCAGCGGTTTATCAGCGGGCCGCAGCCGTGGCGGGGGTGGCGGGCACGACACGACGCGGCCACGACGCCGACACGACGCGACGCCGGCCCGGGACGGCCACACACGCCTATCGCAGACGCCGCTCACGCCGGATAATCGCCTCATTTATAAAGTTTAGCGGCACAAAGCTGCGAGAGTTTTTGATTGAAAACAAACTTAGAAGGGACAGCCTCATTTGAATAAGTATTCTGCGAATAAAGTGTGGCTTTATGTTTTCCTTTAGGTGTTTTTTTCCCTTTGTTATGCAAAACAATGTTCCACCTTGTTTAGGTACTACAACACGCTTTATTTTTGAGTGAAAGACTCTTTTGAAGTTAAGCTTTCCTGTATAAATTATTTTATTTTCACTGTATTGTTCTAAAGAGCCTGCCTTTTGAAACTTAAACTTAATATTCGTTTGTGATTCTTCGACTTAGATCTTTATTAGTCTTTCTTGAGCAACAAAAATGTGAACATTAGTTACGGAGATATCTTTAAAAGTTAAAAATTATCTTTGCGAAGTCGTAGAAAGTGTTAAGTAGAGTACTTTTTTGTTCAAAACACGTCCGTTAATTTTAATTAAACTTTCGCGTGTTTTACGAGGAACCAGATTAATGAAGCTTTGAGAAATTAGAAACTATGTATTTTTTTTAAATAATACATTCTTGAAGATAAATAACACTTGAAAAAAAAAACATCGACCTCAGGTGGGACTCGAACCCACGTCCCATCGCATGCCGGGAGTGCTTTACCAACTAAGCTACCGAGGACGTCACGTGACAAGATAAAATTCCTCAAGTGTTTTTTCTCGCTGTCAAAGCCAGCGTATTCTGATCAATGTTGTAGCTATATGTTTAGCTGAGTAGTATACTACCGTCAACATCCTATAGAAATATTTTTACAAACATTTGACTATTGGTTAAGACTATTGCCAAAAACAAAAATTTACAATTATACTTTCTTTGAGATATTATCCAATTAAAAACAAAAGCAAGCATAGGCCAAGACCTGAAAAATAAAAATATAGTGACACTCTTTGTAGTCTTGTGTCACTGTATTTTTATTTTTCAGTTTGTGTTTAGTATTTAGAACAAATACGCTAATCAGTGTCACCAATCGTTTGGAACGACTGGAACGTGTCAGCGACGGACAAGTGAGTTAGCCGATGAACGTGAGATTTGGGTAATTGACATTACTGTATTCATTGCCACTATCCGTTTACAATGGGTAATGTACGCCAAGGAAATCACGCTTTAAATTGTATATTAATTATAAAAAACCACTTCCCTTTAAAATCGTAACAGGTCATTTAGTATTGGAGTATGTTTTGATATTGTTGTAATTTGGGCATTACCTATAATTCAATAGCTGTACAGATTAAGATGAAAGAAACACAAAAAAAATGATTGATTCATTAGAAATTTTAAGTACTTATTTTAGGGCTTGATAGAAAACCCTTTTGGCCACTTTTAATCAAGCAGTAGGTACCCACTCCATAGGTACCTATAGTTTTTTAGTTAAAAATTTAAATTTCAAGCTTGGTTATTTACCTACTACTAACCTATTTCCAAAAAGCAACCTAAAACAAATACTAGATGTATCGAGTGACACGAGTGCGATTTTATCTATTCTGTTCTCTATTCAGCGATACGCTAATCACTGTCGCTAATCGCGGCCTGGAACATGTTAGCCGCTGAACGCGAGATTTGTCTAATCAACATCACTGTGCCGGAGTCCTGACGGGGTAATTAGCTAGGTTTTTGTTGTGGAGCTGCGAACAAATACTAAGTGACAAATGCCTGAACGACCTTTTAGATTCGTGCGACTAAACGGCTAAACGTGTGCCAATAGGAATAATTGATGCTATTTTATTTTGTTCTTTAATTGTAGTTTAAACATATGACAGCGTACCATGACATCTTTAAATAATTGATGGATCTTACCTATAGATGTTAAGAGTGTGACGACCTGATTATTTAATAAATAATTAATAAATATTAGACAACATTACATACATTGCTCTGATCCTATGGTAAGTAGCGAAAGCACTTGTGTTATAGAAATCAGAAACAATGACGGTACCACAACACCCAGACCCAAACCAATATAGAAAAGTTCGTTTTCTACATTGACCCGACCGGGGATCGAACCCGGAACCTCAGAGATGGCGGCGCCATTTATAGTTCGGCGTGCTCGCCTCTCGTGTACGCAGGTCGTCAATTATTGTAATAATGGTCGACGATTATTGTAATGACGCGAAAATTAACGTTACATGCAAAGGGTTTGGGTTCGATTCCCAGTTTAGGTCAATTAGGCTAGAGTAGATGGGTATGCTGGGAGATCAGAAAATACATTGTTGGTAACTTTTACCACAAGAATATTAATTCTTAACTTTAAAATACCATGAAAATTGTTGTGGTCTCTGGCACATCGTGGAACAAATAATAAGCTTAGATTTTTAGTGTCTCTTGCACAGCTATAGGTAGAGTAGATATAGTTAAAGCTACATTTTAAGCAAGAAATTCTTTCTTTAGATTTTTTGTCATAAATGCTTTATAAATTTAAATGACGATTTACTTAAAAACCGGCATTTCCCAAATTCGATCGTTAGCTATAAGAAATAAAATACTTAGAAGCAAAACCTTTTCGGTGCCCAATCAGGCGATTCTAAAAGCATTAAGTTTTAAACTCTATAGCAGCAGAAAATCGAATTCAGCCTTTAAAATTCCAAGGAAAGTAAAAAGAGACGGCACCAATAAGTCTATTCTTACCAACAAGTTACTCACGAACCAAGGTTGACACTTTTCTTATGCAATTTTAGGTTAATTAAATTTAAAATATTAACACATATAAAGTACAAATGTACCCTATTAAAAAAAATACATACGCATTATAACAAAATCAAATAATTTTATGTATCTGCTATTGCCATTTTTTGCATAGAGATCAATATCAAAATCCAGAAAATGTGTTTAAATGCCCAATAAAACCTAACACGCAAAATTAATGAATTTGATGTAGCCTATTTTTTCAACAATTTGGTATTGTAGACACAGTAAAATCTGTTATATAAGCGGCTGTAAACTTGGTTAAGTAGTGTCCTCCCATTTTGTGCCACCTTTATAATAACAAAAATAATTAATCTGAATAAATAAGAGGAGACAATATCCTTTTAAGTGGTCGTGCAAATCTTTAAAGCAGTTTAATATTATTCCACGGACTAAAGTTATAAAATTAAGGAGAACTACAACAATACAGGCAGGAAGCTTTGACCCTAAATACAAGGTTGATAACACTAAAAAACAATTAGTTGTTGTTGCCCATAGTAGTAACCCTGTTACAAACTCTTTAAAGTAATATTTGATGAAGTAGCCGCCACTCGACATTCAGAGCCACACAATTAGAAAAGATCAATAACAATCGTCTTACTTATTCAAAAGTGGGTGCTGTTATGTGCCACACGACTTTGTTAGTGTTAGTAAACGATGGGTTTTTTCTTTTAACTTGTTTTTAAGCCTTTGTTATGTTAATTTAAAAAGTCACGTCTTTTTGTATTAAGTGTTTATTTATGTATTACAAAATTGAAATTTCTTAGTTTCACATGATACTGCATTAGAAAATATTTTGTACCTATCATTATTAATAGCCATAGATTTGTCCATCTGTTATAGTTAATTTTAAACTTTCGCGTTGCATAATTTAATCTCAATGAATCTGTTATAGTTATGTTGATCCACGTTATTCAAACTCAGCTAAAATTTTATAAAAAGGGACCACGTTTCATGTTATCGTTTAACTTGATAGCTAATACGTAGTTCCTACCATAAAGAGCCAAAATAAAAATCAATTTCAACCAGGAAAACAACTATTCAAAAAACTTATTTCTAATATAAATTACACAATATTATATTTAAAACAATGAGCAATCAAAACATGAAATATCACGTACTGTCTCTGCAGCCCAGTCATACACTAGCTATTTACGCATCCATTAAATTAAGAGGCCCAGGCTCGAAGGCATTAGGCATTTAAACCAGAGAACAGGTGGAACGCTGTATTAGGCGTAGACGTCACACTCACAAGAGCAGCACTCAAATAGATTTATTACTTATACAAATATATAAACAATGAAAATTATAAGCAATCAAGCAAAAAAACACACAGTTATAGTAACAAAAACAATACTTACGCGTCAGACAATTACTATTCAATGACATGTTTTCGAAGTAAGGAATTGACATGTCTGTGTAACCAGACAAATTGATCAGCAATAAGCTAGCCAAATACATCTACAATATCTACATAATTGAAGCCACCTGGCCTGGGGCTCCAACTGAAAATCAGCGGTGCAATTTTTGTAGCACACGATGAGCTGGTGCCCATCGACACCACATCGATACGATTATCATTTGATGTCTTTTTTTGTTTTGTATGTAGTATTATTTTGTTAAATGTACTTTTCTTTTTTACGTTTACGTTTTTTTGTGTATTTAGAGGTACTGTGTGTCTAATAAAATTCTTCTCCCTCTCTCTCTCTCTTTCAAAAATATGTATCTTTGTGCGTCCCAAATAGATCACTCTCAACAGCTACAAAAACGAAATGAAAGCCTGCCGCACGTGCTTAATTTTTTTTAAGAACTCATAAGGCGTGTAAGTTACTGTCTACATTTTCTAAATGTTTAAGTAAGGCATTTCTTATCTGTAATTAAGTATTGTCAAGTTGTGGTCGATAATCGACACAAATGGCGTACATCGTACCGGCGACCACTGTACGGCGAGTTCATATAAAATGTATAAAAACTTTAGTTCTTAATTCGGTTGGCGCCGTTTAGTGGCTGTCGCGAGTGGCCTGTGTGCGGCGCGCCTAATATTGTTATCACTTTGAATTTTAAATTTGTACAAACTATTGCTTGCTTATTGTTGACACATTCTATGTATTAGTGTTGTTAAGACTCAATGATTCGTTTATTTACAAATATCATAGAATGGAACCCCTAAGGTGCGAGTTAGACAATAAGATCTAGTAAGGTTTAATTAGTTCCCAAACCACCTCATAGTAGTGGAACGTATTTATAAAGGCATACTTTATATTATTTTCTGAAACCTGTGTTCTTATAATACGTACGTGTGTGTATTTGTGCCCTTAAGTATTGTATGGGCAGGGGCATATGAGTAAACCTCTGGGTCGGACCCGTAGAATACAATAGCTAGTTATTTGGTTTTGTATAAATTTAGTTTTGTCTCAGTATGAAGCACAAAAGCACATTTTTCAAGTAATCCTGATGATTTCGATAATCAGTAATTGTGATTGCACCTCCAGTTAGCCTCCGCCTTATTTTGACGATGCAACATAAAACAGTAGAGTTTTATTACGGCTGCTGGCACCTGCTGTGAAAAGGAAAACCAAGTTGCGACACTGAAACAACCAACAATGTTAATCTGTAATCGTTCTTTGAAACTTTATTGTAAAACTCGAGAATTTTACAAGTTTTTTGCTAAATGCAACAAATGTGTGAGGGTCGTAAAACATTTTTATATACACAGAAAATTTTGTTTTAGTACCCTGTCCAATTATTTTAAATTTACAAAGTAAAAATAATATAATTTTGTAGAAAGAAAACAGTCGACTTAATGTTTTTTTAAATTCGATGTCTATTTGACCATCGATGCTTATTTTGTCTGTTTTGTAGATAATTTACTACAGTACCATTATATTTAAAACGATTCCATGATGGAATCATAACGACCATTTGTTTCACTTTTAAGACATGAGAAAAATGTAGATGGCATTAAAAGATATGTGATTTTGTACAGAAAATATATTACTTTTATCTAGGATTAGATGAACCTCACAGTACTCAAGAAAAACCGTATCTAATGCATTCATCGAATAAAGACTCGTACGTTAATGGTTTTTGTGTATAAGATAATGAAAAGAAATGCCACACATGCCCTATTTTACTTTCAGCTGTAAGTATATCGGTTAGATAACTCAACGGCACAAATGTTTGAGTGGTTAAAACAATACGCTTTAAAGTACAGTGGGGTGAATTCTGAAACCTTATGTCAATTTTACATAGAACATTGCTCAAGAGGTAACTAAATCACAGATAGTTAAGAAAATCCAATTATCGCTTGCACAATGGGTCACGAAACAATCTAAACTAAGAAAATTAATCTTCCGAGTCCAGAGAGGAGCACTGTGCAAACTTAGACAATGGATTTATATTTCATTGATTTGGGGTTATCGGAAGCGAACTGTGACGGGTATCACTTTGAAAGTCTGGGGCGTCTGATACCCAGAAATCACAAGGACTTATCATGCTTGAACAACCTGTAACTCTTAGATTAACGACTAATTTTATGTCAATATACATAAAAATAAGATAGTTATATTTATAATGCACGCATCAATGGCTCGTCAAACAGGAATGAAAAAAAAAACAGAGATAAATTTCATAAACTATGTTTATTTATCCAGCGTCTTTCTCATTAATTGTTTGATTATTTCGTAGAAAAAGTTCTTAAATAGGTTCTACAGGATAAAATTAAAATATGAAACTAAACAACCGATAATAAAAACAAGTCTATAGTACTCGCGCTATGAATCTGAATAAATTAAACGATGGTAGGTATGTATCCATCGATGCGCGATTCCATCTCGTATTTGACAGATTTTTTAAATTTCAGCACAATAAACGTTTACATCTGAATCTATGCATGTGCAGGTTATTGGCCGATAATTTTAGGCGTTGCATATGAATGAGAAGGAGCGATAGCGGCTGCTTTTAATGAGTCCTTGTTCGTTCATTAAGTGGTTTAAAAAAAAAGATCCTTTGTGCCATTGTCAGTCAAGATACACTTGACCGTGACCCTTTTAGTTTTTATTTTATTATATTTTATTCGGCAATTACGTTGGGATTGATTGCCATCTAAACTTCATAATTATTTTGAAGACCGTCAGGTGAAGTGCTTCGTTCTCCGGATTACAAAGCCAAGTGGTTGTGGGTTTGAATCCTGCAAGGGTCTAGCCCTGTTTATGTGATAAGCACGATAATTTTTCATGGATGTTAATGTGTTTAAGTATGTATATCCGTTATCTAGTTCATAAAGTACAAGCTTTGCTTGTTTTGTGGCTAGTTTACTGGTTGGCAAAGAATAATTGTAGTTTATTTATCTACCTATAAACAGAAAAAATCAGGCTGGTAACATCATGGCAACATAATCTAGTGGTATCTGAATTATATATTTGGTTTGGTTTCCTTACGATGTTTTTCCTCACCAATGTCAACCTCAATAGATTCCGCAAACTATAGGTATTATGTTTAGGTCAAATCGAGCACTTAAACCTAGGGTTTCTACTCAAGACCAATGGCTGTGAGGGAAGACTAAGACCATTATAAATAATTACACAAAAACTCATAACAACCTAGAATAATAAATATTTGCACGCTGACACATCTAAATGATTAATCAGCTATTCAACTCTACAACGAAAGAAGTACGCAGCCAACGTCTTAAATTCTCGTAATTGTATTAAAAATATTCAGATGCAGATTTCTAAAGCGCTGCAGTTATAAATATGCTGATTCAATCGATGAATGAGAAAACTGAATATAACGAAGGGGTTCACAATTTACACAATTATGAACCAATAGAAGAAAATTTCATAAAATCTCATCCTGCGACGAAAACGTTCGTCAAATTGACTAAGCTGAAAAATCGTTTACAGAAACGAGTTGTGCATCTTGAAAGAAGGTAATATTATATAAATTGAACGCAAAACTTCTTGGCAATCTGAATCCCGTTGAAAATGAAGCAAATAAAGTAAGAGCGTACGGTCGAGGGCCGCGATTGCGTCGGCCTAGCGTACCGGGAAATTTAAAAAGTTACCTTTAAATGTAAGAAAAAAACTTCAAAGATTTTTCTCGTATCCGGAACTATGTAGATAAGGCAGTTTTTGTAGCTTAGGGATGTGTTCTATAAAAGTCGTTGGTGACTTGAGCTTGATTTAACGTGTTTTTTTTTTTGCTTGATTATAGACGTAAAATAGCACGACGTTATCAAAAGTAAATAGCAGTCTCACGAGACATTTTTGTGTCGTGAGTTCAAATTTCAGCGAATAACTTTGAAATTATTCTAAAATTATACTAACTGGTAATGAAATAAATTTTAGCTATACAAAAATGTTAAACTGATTACTAAAACTATATATCACTGGACGTAAATTATAAATTGTTTTTATTTACGAAGTATTCAAAAAGTAAAGCGTCCGTGCATTGCACGTTCATTCGTAAAATTGTTTGGTTATTTCCTGTATTGCCACCATAAATATTTCACGATACCTATCCAGTGTTTTAAAGGCTCGAATGAGATTTTCACATATTGATGATGTTGCTACATTCTGACCAAACAAGGCACTGCTGACTGCCACAATCACAGGTGGATGATTTCAGTTTGCAATTAGCTATAGGCTTATTGACTTGTTAAATATTAAATTTTTATGATTGGTTGGACTGTTAAGAAATAAACACTTATGGCCTTACTACAAAAGGATAGACTAGTGTTGAACAATTGCCTAAAGATAAATCAACCAATTTAAAATGTTTTTTTAATAATATGTCTCAAATGTCTGATGTGTCATCATTTCAAATTGGTTGACTCATCTTTAGACAAGTGTTCAACACTAGTCTATCTTTTTGTAGTAAGCCCATAACTTTTTAAGTCTTAGAAATACAGAGTGGACAAAAGAATAGAACACCCTCTTCAAACCGCATGATCACGTGCTTTCCGCTCAAGCGATGACCCTTCAAGGTCACACGACCCTTGAGGGCTGCGGGTTTACCAACCGCAAAATGTCGGCCGCATGGTTTTACTTCGTTGCTAATATTATTGTTAATAGATAGATTTATTCACTTAAAACTTCGATACGGTATTTATTAACTAATGCTTTATTATAATATAAAAAGAAATATTCAAATCACTTACCAATAAACACACAAATGTTGAATTCAAAATGCACAAGATCACATTTTATAGAAGTTGGGTAAATATGATATTATTGTTACTTAAAATCGGTTTACGTTTGCGAAATTACTGTCACGTAAAACCTATATAATAATCTTTTATATTGAGTAATAACTGTAACACGTTTGATACACTATTATTTTTTAAAAAATCACCAAATAACACCTTTACGAAATTCACAATCACTGACTGAATTTTGTAAACAATCCTACAGACAACTAAACATATTCATAGACAAAAAAATATATTTTTGGATAGTGTTGTTACCATAATATCAGTTTATACTAGGTATTTTGCCTAGTATATCACAGTAACGGTAAAAAATGACATAATTCCAACACTGACACATCGAGTCAACGGGGCAACCGTGGTTGCCCGCATCCCTGAAGGGTACCTCGGCCCAGGCAACCATGGTTGCCCACATCGCTTGAGCGGATATTCCTTACAAATTGTAAAGATGTGGTATTGTGACGCTACAATAATATAATATATCTACCACAAACCCTTAGTTTGACAATTATTATATGGCAGCGTTTGCTTTACTGACGTAAGATATGCCAGTTAAAGTCTGTCGGAAGGTTGTTGGTTGGTGTCAAGTGTAAGGAGAAGGGAATTGCAATAAACTTGTGTTTAACTATTATTAACTTAGGTAACAAACTGCTGTTTAATTAAATCCGTATGAAAGTTATGATAATAAGTAATTCTGTAAAAAAATATTTTGTTCAAAGAAACAAGTAAGAGAAAAAAAGATAAGAAATGAAAATATTTGTTTAATTAACAAACCAAGTAACCTAGGTATATACTAGTTTCAGCTTCCATCTGGAATTCACTGGGGGAGGCTTAAATGTTCAACAGTGGATGTCCTGTGGCTGATACTAATTTTATATGATATATTGACACTAGTTTTATATATTTTTTTAAATTAATTGCTGTTTTATATTTTAGCTTTTCCCATGATGGCTCTTGACTTTACCTTAGGAAAGGTATAATTTTGATTTAAAACCAAAAAGAGCGGGGTTGCATTCGTGAGATACGCTCCGCTGGGCTCGTTTCCTTTTGCTGTCACAGTTTTATCTTTTACATGAAAAATATTTTCTTAGTTATCCTACAAAAGTGTTAACGTCTTAACGAATGCTTATGATTGTGATAGTGAAGACAAAACAATGTACACGGTACATTGTTTTAGTTGTAAGCATTGGAAGCATAATACAGTTAATAAATATTAAAAAATAAATAATAAGCCTTTAGAAAGTACCTTACATATCAGCATTATTTATTCTGAATCTGCTAAAAATGTATGCTGTTGACTACTTAATTACTAGTAAAATGTTATATAGGCCAAATAATATTATTTAACTGTAGCATGTCGTTTTATTGAATTGTATTTTTTTTTACTCATTGTAACTTTGCCAAACCTACTGCATACATTCATTTAACTACTGAATTAATTAAATTGTAATGTAAGGTGTGTTCTACCTGATTTTAATGGTTGTTTGTTTAATGAACTTTAGTGATTCATTCTCATTCAACTACTCCGAAATGGAGCATCTACTAATTAAAAGGTAATTTAGTACATTCACAAATTACTCCCACTCGTACCCATGCATACACACACACATCAACACAATCACATGCAAACACACGCACACACACACACACACACACACACACACACAAGCAGTAATTTATATAATTTTATTCTCCTTTGTTTTAAATTTCTCTTTTGGGTGGTATGTACCCCGAGTGACACCGAGAGAGGGGAATACTGGCGTTCTGTAATACAGGCTTCCACCAGGTTTAGACGTCAGTCTCTTCCAATCTTCACCTTCTGTATCCACCTATTTAACCTTACTGTACCTAAGATTGTAAAGAGAAATAAGAGTTTTTATTATTATTTATTATATACGGATGCATTGATAAATCTCATAAATTTTGTCGTGGTGGATATTACGCAAATATCAAATTTGTGGCTGACTGTCCCATCGCGTCATCCCACCGCGTTTAATATTTCAGACATTCGGCTCACGCGCCATCTTCAACGGCCGTCCTGATTGCCGCCAAATTGAACTAAAAACTTATTCAATGCTCCTAAAACGTTTTAATTATAATACATCCTAAGGAATTACAATCAAAAATCCATTTTAATGCATTAATCTCATCCCTCGTATCGAAAGTATCCACGCTTGCATTCAACTTCGGAGACAGATTGTTCAAATGACATCTTTAGCAAAAACCTTCTTAGGATTACCTCCCTAAATCAAATCTCTGCTCGTAATTCAAAATTTCTGTCTGCATTTGGAGATTAAATTTTAAGTTTACCCGATTGTAAGTAGTTTGCTTGGTAACAATTTATTACCCTCGTGTAGAACTCGGAATAGCGTTAAGATGTTTTCAATAGAACGCCAACAACGGGATGTAAAGTTTCGCAATAGTGCGCTCTCGGATTGTGCAATTATTGCCAACCAAGTCCTGATTGAATTCTTAGGTCAAGTTTGCGCTGAAAGTTTGCATAAAAGACCCCTTGAAAATTAACAATTTCCCTTGTTACGCCTTTTTGTTTTTGCACATCCCGGCGTTTCTGTAATTAGAAAGAAAGCGAGAAATTACGAAGTAAGTTTGCCTGGATACATTACGGTTTAATTTATAGCAAATTTAATGTAAAGTTGGTAAAATTTCCGCCGAAATTGACCGAGCGCCAACATTTCGTTAACACGCATGTCATGTCTGGAAGTTCCGTTCGTGTTTTCGATAGACTATTCGGAATTTAAAATGGATTCGTTTATAAAGGCATTTACTAGGGTTCGCATTTTCGATGAGGGAGAAGCGGCAGGTGAGTGACTTGTTTGCGAGCGCGGGCAACACGAGCAAAACGCGGGACAGTTTAGTCGGCGTTGCTAGCGCCCTCTATAAATCAGCCAGCGATTGACGCCTTCCTACGGGGAGTGATCTATTCTGCCCTCCCCCCATGATACAGCTTCACTTGCAAGGATTTTTCAGCCACGGATAAGTTTCGACGTTGATATTCACTACAATGCACCGGACGGTCGGCATTACTTTCTAAACTGATCAATTTGGAAGTTTTTCAATGGAATATCTTTGGACACACGTGAGTTGGACAAGGATAGTCGTGACTTTTAAAAATAATTTTTTGACCAGAAAAAGTTATTAATAATATATAACGTCATAGATGGGAAAATTTTAAAATTGAAGTGGGTTTTTATTATAATTATTAGTTTTTTTTTTTCGTTTCGATAGCAACTCTGAAGAATTTTTAAACTAGTAGGTCCTCCGCCATTTGAACCGCAATGTGGAGTGTGACAGGTCCTAATAATACAAACTTTTTTTAAACAAGTGTTTGTTGTTGTTTCAGGTAAATTTCCAACAATTCCTATGGGTTGAGAACATGGAAATCGGATAAACAAAATGCTCATACAGCTAAAAGGCTTCTTAATTTTAGCAATAAAATTGAGGTAAGAATAAAAATAGATCCACATTTGAATATGATAGAAACTGGTGCTGACTAATTGTTAATTTCATCCATAAGACGTTCTGAAGTGGAAAACTTCATTTAGACCTTGTTCTACCTATGAGTAATCATACTTTAAATGTAACAAAATAGTGTCAAACCATTTTATATGCATATATTATGTCAGAAACATTTATAAATCACTGCACTTCCTATGGTCTCAAAATAGTTTACATCTTTTGGTCGTGACCTTCCCCAACGTCTACTGTAAACCAGACAATGATCTCAAATGAAGCCCAAGAAATGAATAAACAGGCGCAGGCGACAGACCGTACAATTTACAAAGGTTGATTTAGTTCTAAAGTCAAACCACTAAGGTTTGAAATCGTAACGTCCTTGGGGTTGACCGTACATTTAATATTTTGCTAAGTCGGCTCACGCGCCGCGCTCAACGGCCCCTGATTGCTGTCCGATCGGAATTATGTGCCACTGGCACATTCAGCTGTTGGACAAGATTGCTCCCCATATTATTGGGAATTTCAATACCCCCAACGAGGAGTCTTCATGTTTTGTATGAACATAATGCCAGGATTTGAGTTGGATGCACTATATTATATTTATTCTAAAACCTACTAAGATCTGAAATAAATCTCAAAGTGTAAGATTCATGTGAAGTCTTACTCTCCTAGCCTGTAATTGACATAATGATACCTCCCTTAAACTGGTTTTGTTATATCAACCTACTGTACAGGTAATATTTTCGCGACTAATAGAAGCGACTATAATGAACCCAAAGTAACATTTAAAACTCTTTTGTTTTAAATAATTTTCTTAAATCTATAATAAACGAATAACTTTTCTTATCGTAGTAAACTTTTACTTGTATATAAATGAACAGAACTGACTTTGGCTCCAAGAAGTCTGGAGTTGACTACTTATACCGTACTTACACTGTCCTATATGATAGTTTCAAAGTAAATTGTCTACCTATAAATAACTTTGAAATCAATACTGCTTCAAGACCGACGTTACGTCTGTAGGTCCTTACGTATTCATTGGTATATCACATCAATTTTTAAAAGCAATAGTAGATTTATCGGTTATAAACAAGGTTTTTCTATTGAAAAAGTTAATCACAGTCTACAATATTTAAATATCCTATGGAATGGGGAATTGTGTGATTTATTCACGTACTCGTAGGATAGGCTTTTCATTTTAAGTGCACAATATGTGATTACTCAGAATATAGATATTTATTCATACTAAAATTATAAGGCTTGTTGAAAACATTTTTAGAAATTAAAATTAATTTGAGAAAGGTGTCAGGATAATTCTATATATTTATCATTAACAGCATTTGATAGACTTTAAAATTAGTCGAGGAAAGTCAATTTTAGGAAAGAGCCCCTGGCGGAAATCTAGTCTTGTCTTGTATTGTTGTGGCGGTTAACATTTTGTTTAAATACTTTAAAAATATCGATTGCACCTAGTAGCAAGACTAGCAAGCAAGACGTGCACAAGTGACACCGCAAGTCTTGGTCGGTCGGTGGAAATCTGCTCCGATCTCCCACGCAATATACTTGCCTTAAATACAACTTAAAATTAACGGTGTCCTTAAATCACAGTGTCACGCTACTAAATTCACTTACACCGGTAAAAAACCGTTTCGAAATGACGTACGTTTTTCTATTAAGAATGTAATACCTATGTGTTTTTACTGGAGCGGCAGTATCGCGTGACAGCGGCCCATAGCTCAGTTGCGGTGCAAAGAGTGGCCAGCGGTATTTGTTAATCTTCCCATTGTATATTCGAGTATAAACGTAAAAAGCTTTACAAGCACCGATCGCTCCGGCAAAGAATGCACATCAATTCACGCCCAGCGTGTTAAATCTGAATACGTTACATTTTATTCCAACGATTTTTCAACGTTACACTGTTTTAAATAGTCCCTACAAAATTGACGCAAATTTTGTTTCATACTTTTGAATGCTGACAACGTTTGCGTTTTAAGTAAAAACAAATATCAAACCAAGTGAACGTAGAATATGAAAACTAGATAGGGTAACTTACTTTTTAGATGTTGCAACGTAATTTCACTAACTTCACTAGGTAATAAATACTAAGTAGCAGTCACAAGATGGAAAACTGCAACGAAATTGTGTCTCCCTTCTGAGTCAATCATAAGGAAATTAAACATAAGTATCGTTTCTGGGGTAAGGATGAAAAACGAATAAGGTATTTCCTGTTAAACTAGGTTCATTAGCACATCTTTACTCGTATCACTCATAAGAATAACTAACGCTACTAAACATCGCAGAATTAATTTACTCTGATACTTTTATCGAAAAAATACAATTTATTGCACTCTAAAGAGAATGAAACCTTGACGGATCTTATTTCAGATGCAAAGTGGGCTACTTCATATAACAAGCATATACATCACTATGAATGACTACTTTGCAATTTAATTTTTAAGGAAATGTCACTGTAATAACGTGATGTCAGTAGTAATTCAAGTATCAAGTGCAAATGCACTGTTTGTGCAGTCCGTGCATCACAGCGGCTGCTCCGATAAACTTCTGACCGGGGCCACGGGGACGCAGTCGCTAATGTCTCCAATAATTGGCAGACCGAGTTCCGATGTAGACAATCACACACGAGCTGCGATAGGAAATCGTGTAAGAGAATATTATGCATCCATTACTTCATTTCTAAGATTGCTGTATCTAACTGTTGTTACAATATGAAACTATAAATGTAAAAAAAGGTATAGCGCCGATTTTTATGTGACATCTTTCGCCAAATATTCCGAGAAAAGTATTATTAGTGGCAAGTAAAACACCTATAAATTTAAAAACTAGCACCATTACGAGATTATTTTTTATGACAGTAGAGAATTCTTCTTTCATTTTATTGTTAGGCTATCTCAAAACCTCCTAAAAGATAAATACATTAATACCTCCTGTTATGAATCGAAGCCTAACTGTTTCTGGACGTGGTTCATGTTTGACGGTCTGGGTCTCCTTCTCTTAGTTTTTAGAGGAAAGTTTTTGTTATAAAGTTATTGTGTTTATCGAGTGCCCGAGAATTTGTCGTCACCTATTTGCAAAGAATCGTAGTAAAAATATTTAAAACAATGTGGTACGCTTGAAATTTTAATAAAAATAAAACCCTTTCAACCGTCCTGTACAAATAAACGTAATGTAAAATGTTATGTAAACTTTACGTAAAATGTGTGTGTTATTTAAATATAACTTACAATTAATGTAATTTTCCCCAAATAAACTTAGTAATCACTCTCACGTCTCGACTTTCTGTAATGTCAAACATTTATAAATTGTGTAACATTGCGAAAATATCTTAGTTTCTGCAAGTGTATCTTGCAGATTTAATAGACAATAGCAAGAAGGATAGAGTTTCTTGTAAACTTCGGGAGTTGGATAAGTTTCTGCACAAGCCCTGTCCTTAAATTGAAATGGGAACCAAAATACCTAGCTGTTTCGTTATTAACTATTGAACAAAGCTGGTAGATGTTTGTAGAGTAATTGTTTATATTATTATTTTCACCAGTTAACCCGACAGAAGGAGTCCTGTCTAAATTTGTCAATTAGCTGTAAAACAAGTGTCTAGGAAGCGAAAATCTTGATCAAAAAAACCTTTTAGTTTTTTTCGCTACTTTGCTGTTTCTATTTTTTTGGGTTAGGCATACATTACTTAACTTCAAAGGATATCACCCAAAAATTACCAAACGTTGAAATTGCCGGCCAATAAATTTAAAGTTGTTTTTATTAATAATATATTAGTAATATTATTACTAAGTTTGTTATTTATGTTTGTAAATCTAGTTTTTGCATGATTTTAAAAGTCATTTGGATCTAGAAAATATGTTATTATTTTGATTATGCATATTATGCTGGTCGGAAAATTGCACATGCAATATTGGGAAACGGACACTAGGGTGCTCGCATACTTTGTGCATAGCGTGGTATAATTTGTTTCACGCGACATCAAAAGGACGTAATAAGACCTCCAGCAGAAGGTTTAGAAGACGTTATTATAAGAATAGAAGAAATGTGAGAGAATTACAATAATTATTGTGTACCTAATAAACAAATAATAATCATACTGTTTTCGATTAAAAAACATACATAAGCTTATAATTCGCCAATGAATAAATTAAAAATTACAGATTTCAAACTTCAATTACACCTTTAGTAATGATCGTACAGCTTAGTACATAATAATTACATAACTTTTTTGGCCGGCATTTTCAGTTTTTGGTACTTTTTTCAGGGGCGTATTAACCATAGAACAAAGGGGGCCATGACCCAGGGGCGGCGAAGCGGCCTTCACTAAGCGCCTTTTATTGTTTTAATAATTATAACAATAAAAGGCGCCCTGTGTAAAAATTTTGAGCTCATTCGCTCGCGCGGTCGGATTTTAAGTAACTTTACGTTCTTTTAGTCGAAGTTAAGAATTAAGTTCTAATATGTAATTCAATTCGAGTGTGATCTCCTAACTGGACATAGACTATGTGACTGCACCCCCCTCGACGAAGGCTAGATTCGCTCTTAGCTGGTCTAAATCCAGTCTAGCCAAAATCCCTAGCTACAGTAATGTGTATACCCCGTTCGATCTCGCGGTAGACTTTCAAGACGAATGCGTTCTAACACTTCTTGACAGCAGTAGCGTAGCTACTGTTGGGTAGGCGGGTCAGTGCCCCGGGGTGCCCCCAAACTCGTCCTCGTTTAATAAACGACGTTCGAAAAAGTTATATCATACCCTAATCTAGTCAAAAAGAAATGCTCGACTATTCTTCTTCTTCTTCTTAAGATCAGAGCAATGTATGTGATGTTGTCCAATTATTCTAGCCCCTAACTAACAAACTCTGGATCAGATTAAGCTAACATCACACATTTACGCACAAAAATTCGCGCTCGTTTCGTTCGCGCTGGTGGCCCTTTCATGTTTTCAGTCCTGAAATTCTCGAGGATTCAATAAAATCGTGTGTAGGTACAACTTTCATACAATTTGTGTACCGCTGCTATCGCACTCAAAAATGCCTTGTCGTTGGCGCGCTGTGTAGTATAAAAATTCAAAATCACGAAGAAGAAAAAAATGTTGCTTATTTCTCTTTAGCCTTAGTTCTGCTTACATTTAAAATAAACTACCCATCACCACAATGATATTTTATAAGGTTTTTTTTTATATTGACAATAATTAAATGAATATGTAATGGTTCTTATTTTAGGATTTTTTTCCATTTATAATTTCACACCAGTCGAAGGTTTTTTTATCTTAAATGAAATACTTTATCGTCACTTAACAGGGTGGCAAATTTAGCTGGCCTGGGGCGCCAAATCTTTAAATACGCCTCTGCTTTTTGTACGGGCAGTGAGAATGATCTCCTTTATTTAGCTTGAAAAAGCTGTTTTGTTAAAATATTTTACCTTAATCTTTGCTAAAAGTCGATGGAAAAAAATATGATTAAAAAAAATGTAAACTGAATTCGATTAATTTGTTAATTTAATTACGAGCATTGACTATATTGTATTTAATTATAAGTAGATTAGTTTATTATGTGCCTAAAATTCATCCAGTCAAAAACGTACCATGCCAAAATTTTAAACCTGTAAAAATTCGGACTTACATATTTTTATTATTTAACAACTAAAAACTCATAAAACAACGCAGAATAAGAAAATATTTAAGAACTCATGAAAATGATTATTCTAACAAAACAGTTCACAACTATATAAATCAATTTGCCCAAGAAAGTCAACTATCCTAACTATCTTATCTCGTTTGCGATAAAGCTGTAACCATAGTTCTCGTAAGAAATGATAACCTAGCTTTTTGAAGCAGTTATCAGTCTACTAATCCGGAACTAGAACGTCAGCATAGACGATATTACCAAACTAACTACGAGTTCCGATTAAAGACCCGCCGTCAGAACGTCCGTAACGGGACGGGAGTAACCCCAGATGGCATTGCTTGCGATGAATTAAAGTCAGTTTACTTGTTCACAGCTCGAAGAGAACAAATAGTAAAAAAAAATGCAAAGAAACTATTGACTTGGATATTTTTTTTCTTACTTTTAAGATTTTTATTAGTAAGTCTAGAGATTTTAAGTTTTTGTTTTCAAACCTATATTATTAATACTATGTTTTTTATTTGGTTAATAGTATAATTTACACACACAAAAACAATTGTTATTTGATCTGACACCAAAGTGCTATTAAAAACAGATTAAATACCAAAAAAAGTTAAAATTCATACTAATTAAAAAACTTAGCTCTACGCGTTAATCGATTTGGATTTGAACATTCTGTTTACATATTCATAATTATTTTATAATATAACAATATTTACTTAACACGCTGTAAACTGTGTTTAACTGTCTTGTGCTTATTCGCCGTCATAAACTATTGTACATTTTAAGTCTGAATTGTTTTGTTTATCAGTAAAATGAAATGTATCCAACTATCCTATCTTGTGATGGTCACATGCATCAATAATCACAATACAAATCAAACCAATTTTTAATACTTTGACATTTTTGTCAACAAAGACATAAGCTGCATTTTTTTGTAATTTTTAAGAACCTTTATAAAAAGTATTTTTAACAGTTTTAAACTAAACGCGTTAGCAAAATCTATTTCGATTTGAACTGGTTGATTATTTTACGCTACGTCTAAAGTTACTCGGCTTGAGAATGCTCTAGGGCTATGAAAGGGGCTATTGTACACGCATCCTTAGGTACCTACATTTACATTTATCGATTTTTTTTCTTGATGAATCTTACGTGTAAACAACAGATAAGTGGAGATGTTGTTCTCTGCTAATAAATCTAAGAGTGTTTTTTTAAAGAAGGACGGCAGACTTCTACGGAGTTCTCGACCCAAAATATAAAACCCAGTTCATAAATAAAATTAACTAATATTCATACATTCAAGAAAGCCTATTAAAAAAGTTAACCGAACGTACCCTCTAAAAGTTGGGATTACCTAAAGAGATATTACGAGAAAACTAAATGTTGAGGTAAGGTTCTGTTCTACGTAATTTTTATTCCGTCTGACTACATCACAATAAATTAACTAAGTATTGTAAATTTTTGTTTTTAGCAATTCCATGCACGGTTTAATTGAAGATAAATAACACTTGAAAAAAATCATCGACAATTAAACCTTGCATGGAATTGCTAAAAACAAAAATTTACAACGTTTAAGCATTTCTGATCTTAACCAATAGTCAAATATTTGTAAAAATATTTCTATAGGGTGTTGACGGTAGTATACTACTCAGCTATACATATAGCTACAACATTGATCAGAATACGCTGGCTTTGACAGCGAGAAAAAAACACTTGAGGAATTTCATCTTGTCACGTGATGTCCTCGGTAGCTTAGTTGGTAAAGCACTCGCCCGGCATGCGATGGGACGTGGGTTCGAGTCCCACCTGAGGTCGATGATTTTTTTCAAGTGTTATTTATCTTCAATTAACTAAGTATGTCATCAAAACTCGACTACTTACATAAATGAATTTCTATTTTACCTAATACTTATGGAGATAAACATTTATCTAACAAGCGAACGACCCCACATATAAGTATTGTTGTTTACATTTTTGTAATGTGGGTGTTGTGGTACCGTCGTTGTTTCTGATTTCTATAACACAAGTGCTTTAGTTACTTACCTTAGGATCAGAGCAATGTATGTGATGTTGTCCAATATTTATTTATTTATTTAATTTGACATTGACAGCCATATTAGTGTAAAAATAAAAAAAGACGTCTGAATTGAGCCAAAGTTGGTTTTAGCATACCCAAACTTTAGTTTTAGTGAACTGTAATCGATAAAGGTTCTTTTCGAAACAAAACGTTTGGTTTCTGAATCCTTGGGGATATTTATAAAATTTATATACTTATAGAATTTAATTTCTAAATCCCTTATTTAAAAATAATATTTTTTGGTAGATAAAACTAGTCCATCATACTATCTATATTTTATGGTTTCCAATATGCCTCTGTAAAATTTTTGAGTCGAGTTTCGCCAACCTTCTTTATTCATATCTAATTTACTTTGATTATTTTACTGTCTAGATAATAATTATACACACAGTAGCAACACAATGAAACGTTTTTTTTCAAATGTAGTTGATAAAAAAGCTAGCAAAGCAAAATTCAAGAAAGAAATTTTTTTTTTTATTATCTAAGTCTCTGGTGAAAAAATATGAATTAATATTGGTCTAAACTAATACACCATTAAAGTAATTTTTGCGGGTTTTAATTAGGTCCCTACCTCCATAAAAAACAATTGAATAGATTTGTGTTGATTTTAATAATGTTAATAAACGAGGGTTTTTGGTCTTTAATGCGGTTATGAAAAGGAAGAGCGCTCTTAGAAGTAATCTTTAACTCTAATGTAGGATTATTTTATCAATATACAACAACTAAAGTATAAAAACTATTTATGTGTGTGTTATATCAAGCGCTGGCAGACTAATTTAAATAATTATGAAATGAAAGGTCTTTAATCATGACACCCTATAAGGGTGTAAAAACATTGAAGTTACATTTTAAAAGGCTTGGAATCTGTTGACTTTTAAAATTGTAAGAAGTTTTGAGTTATCATGAAATGTATGGTATCAATTAATTTCAACGGTGTCAAGCCTTGTACTTCTAAAATATCAATGCGTAGAGTTACTTGCTCTTATCTAGCTAGGTTAACGCAATTATGTTTAATTTAGTTAGTTTATATAAATATACCTACGGTGAGTGCAAGTTCAGTTTTAAGTTGGGACTAATTAGTTACAGTTTAGTGCTGTTCAAACATGTCATCTGTTCTAACTCAATATCCAACTAAGTAACAAGTTTCGATCAAAGATGTGACGTCCCTCGACTAAAGCCCCAGATGTTGGATGCAGTGGTTTGAAGTCTTCGCATAGTAAATTTGGATTCGGTAGACTTACTAAAGAACCAAATTTCGTCAACTTAGGGCCGATTTTTCAATAGCCAGAAAAAAATATCTGGTTAGTAAAATTAACGTTTTGATACCTTTTATATACGAAACTATAGACCCAATAGCGTCTTGATACCTGCTTATTCGAGCAGTAGCCTTCACTTTCCAATAAAAGTAATAAAACACTAAACACTCGTGATTATTGTAATCACTTTATCAAAACATTACTCAACATTGGCAGAAATAGAACTCGTAAGAAGGTTTTGTTGCCGTTAAAAAAGTTATCTGCCTATCGAAAAAACCGACTCTCTAAGTACCAACATTTTTGTAACGAGACAATAACGCGTTGGTACGGAGGTATGTAATATGACGTGTAATACTCGTATACCTGACTGACTTGTGACGTGACATTAAAAAACCGGCTAATGCTTTTTACATTACGTATGTTCTACCTGTTTTACATACAAATTCATAAAGTGATTTTCTTCTGATATTCTGGTAAAGCTATCGTAGCTGCGATAGTTTTTCTTTAAAATTATTTGTAATAGTGTCGTTTTTTTTTTGAGTTCTTAAATTAACCATTTAGCTGGCACAGACGGCATTTAACTCTAGTAAAAAAAACACTCAAAAGCTTAATATTACGCAAACGGATTTCTAACTCATAAAATGTTGATTGCACCTGCTAAGTTTATTTGTAAAGACCTATACAAAGAATCTTTACACCATACACACACGAAATATCAGAATACACAAAAAAATCGAAATTTAGTTCGAAAAATTTGATACTTAAATATTAAATGGTTTCTACAAATAATATCTAATATGGACACATCTTAAGAAAGATAAATTAATTGTATAAAGCATGACATTAGAAAGCCTTTAAAATATAATTAAGAGGCCCATTACAAAATTTTGACAGTTTTGCGGTTGTTCAGGTACATTAAACAGATAAATTGAAAATCGGAGGCCGCTACGTACTATTAAAAAGTGAAACCTACAAGTATCATTAAGTAATTTTTAGGGTTCCGTACCCAAATGGTAAACGTCTGTCCGTCTGTCTGTCCGTCCGTCCATCCGTCTATCTGTCTGTCTGTATGTCTGTCTGTCCGTCTGTCCGTCTGTCACCAGGCTGTATCTCATGCATGAACCGTGATAGTTAGAGAATTGAAATTTTTACAGATGATGTATTTCTGTTGCCGCTATAACAACAAATACTAGAAACCAGAATAAAATAAATATTTAAAGGGGCTCCCATACAACAAACGTGATTTTTTGTTCGTTTTTATAGATTATGGTGCGGACACTTCGTGCGCGAGTCCAACTCGCACTTGGCCGGTTTTTTATTAAATGATCATAACTTTTTGGGACAAAGCAAAAAAGTTATTTCCCTATTTTTGCACGTTCCTACAAATTTAAACCGCTTTTGCAGTTAAGTATGACTTATTAATTTATCATGTTTAGCTTTCGTTATTTTATAGTACGTAGCGGCCTCCGATTTTCGATTTATCTTTTAAATGATCAGTAATCACCAAATAACCTCAAAACTGTTAAAATTTTGTAAAAGGCCTCTTAATATCGCATGTAAGCCATCCAGTGAATCCGTTGGTAATTTCATAACAGTCTGTCCTTGTCATTCTTCGTCTAACTTCAAACCCCAATTTAATTTTAACAAAAGGAGGCGTCTGCATCACAGCTTACAAATACATCTGCGTGCGAATACTAAACTTTGTGTACACATAAGTTGAAGGCGGCGTAAACAGGCCTATATTAACCTTACGTAGATAAATGTCGGGTCTAAAAGACCACGAGATATTTTAATGAATCAGTTTTATGATTACGAGTATGTCATGTTTGCACATTGATTTCATAAAGTGACTCATTTTTAACCGACTTCAAAAAAAAGGAGGAGGTTCTCAATTCGTCTGTTTTTTTTTTTTTTTGTATGTTTGTTACGCGATTACGCCGTCAATTATGGACCGATTTCAAAATTTATTTTTTAGTTTGAAAGGGTATACTCCCGAGGTGGTCCCATTTCCACCAAGTCAGATTCTGATGATGGGATCCCTGGGAAATCGAGGGCAACCCTCAATTTTTATAGGCACCCATAATGTTTTGCATATATTTTCTGACTCGATCCTGATTTTTGGGTCTGGTAATCATCATGTCACGTTGCTGACCTGATGATGGAAGCCACAGAACTCCTTAACGGATAGGAGTTAGAAGATAATAGTGCAATTTGTCGACAGAACGTATTTCGCAGTGTGTTGAGCAGACGTGGAGCTTATGAGGTACCAGACCGCCAATTTCTATTTACTGGGGGCGTACCCGCACACCCAATAACGAAAAAAAAATTGAAAGTTCCTTTTAAATTTGACTTGTAATTTAACGCAAGACCTTATCCTATGGTTTCGACACCAAAATAGCCGCCGTTCTGGTTGGAGTGTAGGTAAACCCTTTTCTTAAGACTTAAAAATTTTCGTCGACCCTATATAACACCTTATTTTTATCATACCATTGGAATGGGGGGTCCATAGAGGACCAATATTAGTTAAGGTTACTTTGCTGTAAAGTCATTTTTGGCGAAGTTAGGAGGGAAAAAATAGAGGACTTAACACTTAAAATTGTAAAATAAATTTTTTTTAATAAAAAACTAAAAACCGACTTCAAAATGAAACTAAAAAGCGAAAAATAATATTGACTAAAACATACCTAATCAGTTCTTTTTGGAGTCGGTGCGAATGAACACATTTTAACTCTCGATGGCTGGCACCGACTCCAAAAAGAACTGATTAGGTATGTTTTAGTCAATATTATTTTTCGCTTTTTAGTTTCATTTTGAAGTCGGTTTTTAGTTTTTTATTAAACTTTTTTTATTTAGGGTTTTGTTAGTCCTGACAAGGAACCTTTATAATTTCGTCATGTCCGTCTGTCTATTTGTCTGTCCGTCCGAGGACTTTGCTTGGAGACTGTTGATCCTAGAGAGCTGTAATTTTGTGAAATTAGGTAAATCAATCGTGCCGACAAAGTAGTAGAATATTTTTTTTTAAATATATTTTTTTATGGTAGCTCCCATACATGTAACGTGGAAATGATTTTTTTTCATTATCTACTGCATCGTGTGGGAGATTTACGGGTTGCTAAGACTATTTTTCGATTTAGGGATCCGTTTGCGAAATATAACATTTTTAAAGTGCTAATTATTGTTCGAGTAGAGCGTCCCCCCTCTAAAAGCTAAACTAAGAGCTTGAAAAATCTGAAAAAATTCATGATAATAGTGGTTTTTATGACCTTTTAAGGAATATCATAGCGGTTAAGATAGATCAGTTAGTTTATAAGTAATGGTCGTTTAACTTACTCGTTCAAAAATTCCTTAGAGAAAAACATTAAAAGTGACTTAAATTAAGTAATTGCTGAAGTATTTTGTGGTAACGACGGACAACTACTGAACCCTATACTATACGCATGGCACGACATGCACATAACCGTTTTGTTTATTTTCTAATCCTAAATAAACTGTGTCAAGTTCTACGACTCTACTAAGACTTAAAACCGAACACGTAAATTAGCTTTATCATTTGTTTAAGATGTTGTTGTCCACTAGAACGAATACCAAGTTAAGCCATTATGTAAAACCAAACCTATTTTTAGCATCAAACACGTCTTCCTTTATGAAATACTCGTACAGAACTGTATTTTCATCTTACGGTCGGTTAGACCCGCCGCGACTAAAACTGAAACAACTTCCGCGCGACTAGTCAAAGGTTACACCCAACTTAATATTAGACCACAACAACACAGTTTATTCATGTCACCAGGTGTAGAAAGTCAGCCTAACGTCCCAAGTTACCCTCATATTATACCTGATACGATGTTTAGATGCATTACACTCAGGTTTACGACTCAAACTGAGGTGGAGAGCTTAGGTTTATGAATCTTTGATCATCTTTTAAAATCCGGATCGCGATGTTTTATTTTACGCCGGTGTTAATGCGATGTACGTAGGTAATCATGGGAGATCACACATTTTGATGGGTTACTTTGAGGGTGTAATGGGTTCGCTTAATTGTCTGTTTAATTAAGTATAAGGTTAATTGTAAGAACTTTTGAATAATGCCAATCAAAATTTTAGATTTAATACAATTTAGCAACAATAAAAAAATATTTAAAACGTCATGTTTGTATTCCTATTTTACTTTATTTTAGGAGGTTATTACACTACTTAAATACAGCAATTTTGATATTAGTAGGATCAACATTGATGCCTTATAAACGAATAAAATAGGCCCTATATTTTTTCTGTTACGCTGGGGCTTCACCTGCGTTTAATACAATTAATAAGTACGCTATTTCATATAAATATCGTACTTATTAATGGCATTAAACGCAGGTGAAGCCCCAGCATTATGATATTTTTTTTCCAAACACGCTTATGTTTGCACTGATAAGGGCCAGCGTGTGAACATGGACAGGTTAAACGTTAAAGGTAAACATTATTTCAACCAATGTATAATGGTATAAAAGAACTTTCTATTTAAACCTTCATAATTTGTAACCTTTAAAAACAGTACACAATAAATTAAAAAGTTTAATTCCTGCTACATAAGCAAAACCTTTAACAATTCTAAAATATAACCAACCATATTCCTGTAACTAAATGAATTTCACACAACAAAGACCAGAAACATAATAGGAGCGTAATTTATCGTCACTCGTGTATTTAATTGCGGTTTCTATTTTCAATTGTAATTTATACCTACCATGATAATTTATACCTTGCGTTAGTCCAATAGTATGTACAGACTGCTGTAGCATGAATTCATGCTTTGCTATTATAGACATTTGGTCTAAAATCATTAGTGTCGATAATTGCTTCGGACGTTTTACGCAGTGCTAGTGCTGTGTGCAGTTCATTTTGCGCTTCCTGCAAGCGCTGTCTGATCCCATTCACGTTTGCGATAGCTAAATGAATGGATGTCACGAAATTAGCTACATATCGCGTGCCAGCACATATCTCATATAGAAGACAGTCCCGTGGGTGACAGGGATTACGACAATTACGCAGCATTACCTGGTAATATATTATTCGATTCAACTATCGTCTACTCGATTATTGTTTACGTGACGTGCGATGATTTAGACCATTTGATTAAAGGACAAAGCGGCAAGCGGAGTTTGCAGCAAGTGGACACATTGTCCTCCATCGATATCCGTCTACAGTTAAGATCGTTTAGCTCGACACTTAATTACAAGTAATTACTGAATTATTACCAGCGATAATTGCATTAAATGGATTGTTATGGAATTAATATGTAAATAAAGCTGTTAATAATAAACGTGTCAGCGGCAAATACTGGGGATTTATGACAAAGCAACACAGTTAAGTGGCAATTTAGAAAAGTTTGGAACTCTCGTTTCCTTTGTTGAAGCATTCATAACCATAGATTTATTGTCGTTTCTGCCTATTTTAACCCATTATAGAACAAAAGACTCATTATACATGCTTTTTTCCTCAAAATCTTTCTTCTGTTCACATTTGCCCCAATGGCCGTATTTTAAAAGTAGGTATAAACTGAACTTAACTTAAAAAATAGACAAAGAACTAATTATGTTAGGCAACCCAGTATGTCTCGGTCATGACTGAATGAACGAAAATTTCGACCGTTTAGATGACATTATCCGTGCTTCAAAAGGAATCCTAAAAGTTAGTCAAGGATTATAATAATATAGCTTGATATCAGTTGTTAACATTAGTCAGAGGACTTAGGCCTTGAGGTGGCTTGATTGCGTTTTGACAGTGACGTCTACCAATGCATAATTGGCCTGCTTAGTAGGCCTGGGCACTGACCCACATAACCTCATAGTTGAAGTGAGGCATGTATACTTCAGCAGATGAATTTTAAAACAAAAGATATTACTTTACGATGTGACATGTATGTATACTTCAGCAGATGAATTTTAAAACAAAAGATATTACTTTGCGATGTAATTATCAACCATAAGCAGTGAGCCTAAAGTACCTAACTATGAGCTCTTTAAACAGTTTACCTATTTAATAAAGAGTTTGACGTTTTTTCAACACTGATTAAGTACATTTAAAGCTTTTATTTTATTTATTTATTAGGACAACCAACAAGACTAACACCAATACAATTAAGTTACGTAATCTGGCAAGTTGACTTAAAGCAAAGCGTCGTCTTAATTATAGGCTGCCACGGCATGCAATTTATTATTATTTCATTAATTTAAGAATGATCATAAAAAATTATGAATAGATCTTTCGAAAATATTGCTATTAGTTGCCACAGGACATGTATCGGTCTGAAGTTGACGTTTTATAGGTAATACTCGTATTGGTTAGAAATTGCATTAGGGGCGCCTCCAACCACACCTTTGACCTAAGCCAATTAGAAAAGTTCGATTCTGAATTGATCAAAACTGGAAATCGAACCCGGTATCCTTTTTATTTAAGGCTTATAACCGCGCCACGCTAATCTGGTGATCAATTAGTATATTAGGCTATATTAAACTTAAAATTAGTCTGTAGACATCATTTAATTTGCGAAAATAGGTTCTATACAACCAGAAATTCTCGCTTGCATTAGTCTGTTTCGTCCGAAGCATATCATAACCCTTCAAAGCAGCTTAATCTTATAATATGGGTCAAGTACTTCCCAGTAATTTATTCCCAATAACTAACAAAGCTACTGCAGCTGTGCTGTTTCAATTTAAGGGCGCACCGAACTTCCCGAGATGAACTTTGGCCAACTTTGCGCCTCGCGACATTGTGAGCTAATCTCTTAAGGACGGATTTACATTACAATCTAATTTCAATTAAATTAATTAATTTCACAAAATACGATTCGTAATATGTTTATTATTAATTTTATTGTTGAAAATGTCACCCTTAATGCAAGCAAAAAGAGCGCCAAAAATACTACGTCTAATTGCGTAAACACTTGATCCAATTTACGTGACAATAATAATATATTTTTTTTTAGTTTTTAATGTTTAATAGACTGTATCCCGCTAGTGTACCTATCATAATTAAATAAATAATTATCAAAAGCACATCCAGGCAAGCACTTATATGTTTGAGCCTCTCATTCTTTGATAAAAATTTATTTTTACAATCACATCAATCCAAAATAATAATTGAGCAATAATAAATAATAATAATAATTAATAATAATTTAATAATAATAATAATAAATATTAATTAATTATAATTGAGCTCCAATCTAAGCAAAACATATTTATGGCAATAAATAACGGGTAGACATAGTTAAAAATAATAAAATATGCAGTAGCATGACTCGTGGCCCTTTATGACATAAACGCTTCACTTTATAGTCCGGCGTGCCAACCACCATGATGATCTTTAAAAAGAACCACCAAAGTCGTTTTAAAAAGTCAGCACTGCATGTCAAACTATAGTGCTATCATTTTATTTAGTCGGTTCCTCAAGAAGCTTCGCAGGGCAGAACAAATGCAGTCACGTAACTCGTGGCCAATGGTGCTACAGCCTCTATTTTTTTACTTTTGCATTAATTCAAAAACAAAACTATCAAACGGGATGTCAAAATATTACTTTTAACTAATTTTACGTCACTATAGTTGGTTAATGTAAATCTGTCTTTAATAACTGCAGTGTCGTGTTTCAACCTATTTACAATTTAAATATACCTGGGCCCTAACCATGAACTTTTTCACGACCGAGATTGTTTGGTAGCACTTTGATATGAGCACAAAATTTTGGTCACGTGATTTGGTACCATGAACTACCTAAAACGATCTTGTTTAGTGTTGTGAAAGAACGAGTGAACTGTAAAAAATTGTCTATGCGTTGAAATAATGTCAAAAAATGATGCAAGCGGTCCGAATTAGATAAATTAAATGAACGAAATATTATTGAACACAATAAATACCTGTGTTTGCTTGCTAATTACTTGAAAATATTAAAAAAAATGTATTTTGCTTGTACTAAGAGTTATTTTTGTAGAAATGTTACCTATTTTTAGCGTAAATATCAGCCTTTCTTAATGAGCTATGACTGAGCTCTTGATTTTTAAAAATCATTTCGGACCAAGAGTCATACGTCATGAATGATAAAATTCAAATGTAGTAGTATGATTTGATCAGTGTGTAGTGGTTCCATTCTCTTTGGATAAAATTAGAAAAAAGTTAAAGTCAGTCTTTGATGTAAACACTCGTATTTACAATTTATTTTACAAATATTTTTTTCTAGACTCGAAAGCACATTTCAAGAATGTGTTCTGTTAATTTATGATTTTACTTTATTTATAGGTAACACTTATAATAGTTCAATTGTATAACGATGTTTGCATGGACAACATAACACAATAAATTATCATTTTAATGGGTTTCTTGATTCATTTCGAGAAACTTTAAATTACCTTATGTACCATATATGTATATACCAGAGGGGAAAAAAGCTAACAGCGTCTTGATAAGGTACCCCTGGTACCGGAGCAGAAGAAAGCTAGCAGTGTCATGATTAGGCATCCAAGATACTAAGTCGTTGAAATCAGAATTAGATGAAGACAGAGCCTCACAAGCGTTTATTATCAGTGTTTCTAAAAATATTGTGAAAGCCAATCGTTAAGAATAAATAGTGCTAATAAATGTATACCCTTAAATTATTTTAATAATACAAACTGGTACACAAGGTACTCTGAAACTATACTAATCCACAGCTACTCACTTTGTCTATTAGTACTTCACTTGCTATTGAAAAAAAGGTGGCATTTACTAAACTAGGTATTTAATGAACGCAACGGCCACTTATTAGAGGCATAGGAAGCGGGGTGCTTCATCTTACGCAGCAAAGCTGCTCTAGCGATTGCTGCTTCGAATATAGGTACTTGTTTATCTTGACTTCACCACTCTTCAGCCAGCAAGCATGCTCTACCATCTCAGCAACCAGGAGCAGAGCGATACGTCCGTCACAATTTTGTTTCCCGAACCATGCGGATCTCGCCGGTAAAGGAATAGTAAACTAAACTAAAAATAGTAAACTAGTTTGGCGCGTTGCATGTTCGATTGTAGGGGGCCCTCTACCATCTCCTCAACATCACACTATTACATGACTGGCCACCAGACGATAGTCGGTGTGATGAGCCCAGCAGGTTTACGCCGACGGGAGCTCATTTGTATGGCAAAGATTTTTATGGGAAGTCCAGCCAGCCAGTCTATACATACTGTCTATCTATTCAGCCTATTGCAGTCCACTGCTGGACACAAGCCTCCCCCAAAGAGCATGATCACCCGCATTTTTCATTCATCAACTGCCAACCATCGTCCTAAGGTTGTTGGTCCATATGGGGCTGGGGGGCGTCCTACACTACGGCTATCTCTCATTCATATATAAATAGTTCAAAGTATATATACTTCCTCATAACGATACTATTTTTAGGGTTCTAAAAAATCTAAAAACCAGCCAAGTGCGCGTCGTGCCACGCGCAGTATAGGGTTCCATAGTTGCCCGTGGTAGTTCCCACAATATATTGCAGCAATCATTTCATTAAGTCTTCATTTAAGTCACTTTAGAAGTTTCCCTTTGAGGAATTTTCGAACGACGACAAAAATAAACGATTATTCAGATATTACTCGTAAAACTAACAGGTCTATCTTAACCGTTATAATTTTCCTTAAAAATTCATGGAAAGCACTATAACCATGATTTTTGCTCTGAACCTCTAGCACGAGCAACAAAACACGATACGATATGATATGGATATATGGATAACATAGCCTCCAACTTGATCTTTTATTGAAACAGTGAGCATGTCCTTGCCGGCGACGTCACGGTTATGCTCGCTTTTTCGATAAAAGTTCATATTTTGACAAAAGATATGCGATAAATTGCTATATCATATCATGTTTTGTTGCTCATGCTAGAGGGACAGATCCTAAGGTAAATAGATTAAGCACTTGTATTATAGAAATCAGAAACAACGACGGTAACACAACACCCAGACCCGAGACAGTATGAAAGTTCTTTTTCTACATGGACCCGACCGGGAATCGAACTTGGAACCTCTGAGATGGCGGCACCATACACTGTCGGGCGTGCTCGCCTCTCGGTTACGGAGTTCATCTAGTATCGGAGCTACCCTAAAACTATATTTTGCAAAATTTTATGCTATCATTTTGTCAGCGTGATTGATTTACAAATCTTCACAATATTACAGCTCTCTAGAGTCAACAGCAAAATTTAGGACGGACAGACAGACACACAGACGAACATGGCGAAACTATAAGGGTTTCTTGTCAGGACTATGGAACCCTAAAAGCCGGAATAAAATAAGTATTTAAGGGGGCTTCCATATAACAAACTCGATTTTATTGCCCATTTTTATAGATAATTTATAGGTTCCCTTCGTGCGCGAGTCCGACTCGCACTTCACCGTTTTATAAAGTGAACTATTTACTAAAACCTACTCACTTAACTAAGGTCTTATTTAGAGTGCATTTACTAGTCCAGGACCAAGGTACTAACTAACGTACGGTGAGTGGGTATAGAACAGTGGGTTAATCTTAGTCCCGGACCAGCGAATGCACTCTGAATAAGACGTGTTTAATATACAGGGTGTTAGGTAAATAGTATATCAAGCTGAAACTAGCCCATGTTAACATATGCATTAAATTCTATCGTGAAGACTGAAAAGACCATGCAAAAAATCGACCCCACCCACCAGCAGACTTCAAATGTATTTCAGTTAATAGATCTCGACTGCTGATGATTTTATACTATGACGGCATCTCTCGTAGGAATGAGGTTTTCATGGAAAAAAAACTTTGTAAATATGTATTTTTTTCATTGATTTTCCGTATTTTTCTATAATATAGTGCAGTTAATTCTTGTAAAGAACGTACTTAAGTACACTGTGGCAAACCATACTCCGTTGTAACGTTAAAGGCTGCGACCAGACTACAATATGGTCCAGATCTGGCGAATGCGCCTCGAACACGAAGCTCGCGCGCGGCGCGCGGACTTTTGTCCCTCTAGCTAGTGTATGCTAGTCTAGGCCTATAATACTCAAACTTAAATGTTGTCATTTATTGAAGGTTAAAACAGGGTTTCATTGTTTTGGTTTTCGTATACCTACAAGAAAACGCTTACGTTTAATACAGGATGTTCCAGAACTCAACGTCAAGCCGAAACGGGGTGACAGGATTGATTGTAACCATCATGAGAAAAATCAGAAAAAAATCTTTCCCATGCAGTTTGAAAATTATGTGCATTTAAAAAAAACCTAGAAATTTGGTCAAACTGTAACCATTTTTCGGTTATTGTGGTTAATTTTTATTATTTTTGTTCATTTAAACTTTGGAACCGTAACCCTTAATAACATTTCTAGAATCACAGTCAAAAATAATGACACAATTGCCCCAAGTTTCCGAGAATTAAGACTATTTGTTAAACTATGAATTTAAAATTTGTCGACTTTGGAAGGGCCTCCTTTAACCTCTATGCTCAAACATTTGTGCGCGAACCGAGCTTATTGCTTAAAAAAAATGTACTAGAGTGCCTTGACTCCTCTCAAAAATAAAAACCTCAAGTAACCCGATTTTTGCTAACCCATTTTACTTTTACTCAGTTAAAATGTTTTTAGGGTTCCGTACCCAAAGGGTAAAACGGGACCCTATTACTAAAGCTCCGCTGTCCGTCTGTCTGTCTCTCCGTCTGTCTGTCACCAGGCTGTCACCAGACTGTATCTCATTAACCGTGATTGCTAGAGACTTGAAATTTTCACAGATGATGTATTTCTGTTGCCGCTATAACAAAAAATACTAAAAACAGGATACCATAAATATTTAAGGGGACTCCCATACAACAAACGTGATTTTTTGCCGTTTTTATAGAAAATGGTACGGAACCCTTCGTGCGCGAGTCCGACTCGCACTTGGCCGGTTTTTTATTCGCACAAGCTCTTGGTAGGTTCTTAATTTTATGGCAAAATGATGAGAGAGAAGGATAGTGGACATGTTTGGCATGAGTGAGCAAGACAGATAGTGACGCCACTTTTACCAAAGTCAACAAAAGTAAGTAAAATAAAACAAATAATGAAATATCTTGACCTAGTTTAGTTTAGGTTTATAGGAATAAAAGTCAGATAGGGTTTATTGTAATAGGATATGTTATTTCCCATATGAGTTTGAGAGTATGAGATTGCACTCCCTTTTCCGCACTTAAACTCAAAGTCGGTCCTTAATACGTGGGGGATGTGATGGTTACGGTTGCAACCAGCCTAGCTCCGCCCAGAAGCGCAGAAGTTTCCTGGGTTTGCCTATAGTGTAAATATGTATGTTTAGGAGACAGTGACCGGTCACTGTCCCCACGATTATGCGCAGATTTTATCTTTCAAGGTTGAGTATACGCCGAGTCAATTTGGGTGTGACCCCTGAGAGGGTCAGTTTCGATTGTCTGCATGCTGTACTCAGAGTCCATCGTTCGTTATGTTGGGATAAAGCACTGTGTCTAATCCAGGCGCGCAGTTGGGAATATGGTAAGGGGAGGATCGAGGGTGGCCCCTCTATGACCATGTCCGAGCCCCTTCTCGCCAGTACATCTGCGGCATCGTTGCCTAAAGAATTACTATGCCCTTTTATCCACGGCAGTGTTACCTTGTTGACCCTTCCAATCTTTTATATTTGAATGAATTTGTTCTCAGAAAATTATTGCAAAATGTCAAGCGATTGCTTGTGGATCCGTACTCTTCGGTTTGTAACAAAAAACGTACCCGGTTACCTTAAACCCAAAATAAAAAAATCGTTATGATATATATAAGTAAAATAAAGTTAATAATAAATAAGGTCCTAAGATAGTAAAGATATTAATTTACTTCCTTTTAGGGGATAGGGGATAAAGCCTGTCCCAGACAGACGCGGCCTGAGGTGGCGGCCGCGGCCGCGGCCTGTTGTGTGTATGAAAGTCTTATTTACTATTCAAATCCACGTAGCCGCGGCCGCAAGCTCCACCAACTTTCCGCCGGTGTTCAGCCGGTGTGTGCGCTTGCGCGGCCTGCAGCGCGGCCCGCGGGGCGGCCAGTTGCAATTTTTTACAACTAGCCGCAGTGGCTAATTTATAAACGTCGGTTGGTCGGTATTTCATTATGAGACACACCCGCAGGCAATAGTAAGATTTACACTTCTTTTTTGTCCATCTTTATGAAGAGCCAACAAAAGAAGAATTTTGTCTTCTACATGACTTAGTTGACGAGTAGGCAAGAAATGGCGGTCCCGGCCGCGGCCTGGAGAGTAATTTCTTTATATCTTACTATGCGAGTGTGTTTCATAATGAAACACCGAACGACCGACGAACCTATATTTTAAATTGGCCGCTGCGACTAATTGTAAAAAATTGCAGCTGGCCGCACTCCAGGCCGCGCGAGCGCACACACCGGCGGCTGAGCAGAAGCGGGCGGAGCTTGCGGCCGCGGCTAGCCGCGCTTCGGCCGCACAAGCCGCGTGAATTCGAATAGTACTGAGACTTTCATACTACACAACAGGCCGCGTCTGTCTGGGACAGGCTTAATTCTCCTCTTCACATATAGCAACATTTTTCGACAGAAGATATTTTAAACCTTAAAAAAAACTAACATTGTTATACGAAACTGCCGACCAGATTACATCAGTTTGTACAATATAAAGTTTAAAAATATAATATAGGTAGGAATGCTACGGGGTGTTATGTCTCAATGATGAGTAAATGCAGAATGCATGAAATAGAAAATAAACTAGAAACTAGTGAAAAACGACTTGGAACATGGCACGCGAACGGTGATGATGATGATGGTGATTGGTGATGCCAGGAAGGTCATGATTAATCTATGCACCGAATTTCATCGAGAGCGGATAGGTATATCATTTTAATACTTGACTATGTTTAAACAACTTCTGTATGTCTTGTACCAAATAAATGATTTTCTATTTTTATCTAGACAGTTTTAAGACAAACATCCAAACGTTATGGATTTAAGAATTTTTTGGCTACCTTGCAATGATAATTTTACATGTAACTTGCTAGTTGGACTATAGAAGCGTTTCTTTTTTGCTCACGCTGTTCTTCCCCTGAATCGCATAAAATATACATTAAATAATCACTTTCTCTAGAGAAATTAAACTCACGATAGGTACGACTCGTAAAATGCGTACCTATCTGATTTTGCATAGTGAAACGTACCTTGTATTTATGGTATTACCAAGGAGTAATCACTACGTATTACTACTAAGTTCTATGGTTTCCAAAAAGCCGGTAATTTAATAAATTTATGTAACGGTTATTGATTTCAATTCAAAATTTTGGTAATGTCATAATTTGAAAGCTGTCACAAATATAGATTAAAAGTTGACTTTTTAGTCTATTCCGAAACAAGGTCTCAACGTTGGTCAAAATGTATAGCTCAATTAGCTCTTTGTTCGAATTCAATTTTGTGCCATGCAAAAATTTCTAGCACCTGGCATGCAATCTCAGTTTTTAAAACCATAAAACCTTAACATAATTGCATTACCTCTCGCCAAAAATTTTTCATTTCAGAGTATATTGCTCTATTCGTTTTTTATTTAATTTTGGTTTCGGACAGCTGCTCCGTGTTTTTCATGGATATGACATTAGGCATAGACAAGGCAGATACAACAATAGAAAGAGACAAAGTTATCTGTTGACAGTAGTTTTGGATATTGCGTTCCTTTTCTACTGACGACCAAGATATAGACAAGTCGTTCATTCTTTCACATCACTAAACAAACACATTTAAAGCAGTTCATGGTACGAATAAAAAAAAAGATAAATCAAAATTGCTAAATAGCATAAATGCTTTTACGATTTCCGGAGAGTCAAGCGAAGTATCATAATGTTTTATGCAAATATATACATATAATTAATCCTATTTTTGTATCTTGGTACTATTTTTACAGCATTCATTTAGAAATTTAGAAAACAATAAAAAATAAATTTTCCATACAAATTATTTTGACATATGAAATCAATTTGTGGCTGTCATTAGTGTCATAATAAACGTCATTTGTACTGAAATGAGTGAATGATAGGCAAAATTGTTTGTTGTCAAAATCCAATAAATGTGATTGTTTTTACGACTTCATGGTAGGAAATTGACAGATTTTGACAGATTTGTGATTGTTTTAACAGTTCATGGTTAGGGGGCTGGTCTAGATAGCGGCCGAGTCTGCAAATATTTTAGTTGGTGACGGTGGTGGTTTTTTTGTAAAGGTAAATAGTTAAGTACTTTTTCGTGCTTACGAAATTGGATCAAGTGTTTACGCAACTAGACATAGTATTTTTGGCGCTCTTTTTGCGATCTTCAACCATATTTTATCAATTCAGCATTAGATTATCTACGATCTATAAGGAACATTGCCTTTAATATTTGATATCAAGAGAGAGATACTGTATTATATTTGTTTTACAATCTAAAAGTTGAATCCTGAAGTAGGTAAGTTAAAATTAAACTTTAATAGTGATTTTCCTAAGGATATTCTATCTCTGGAGCACCACATAACACTATTTAAATAGAATAACTTCATAGATAAGTAATTATAACTTCTAACAAAATATTTCTGATTTAAAAATGGTAATCTTATGATTCAGCTATTAACTAGTTGACTGCTTCAAAAAGACAAATGGATGAGTTAACGATTCAGCCACCAATTTACATAATAGCCGATTCGCAATACACATAAATTCCACCCAATGACACGTTGTAATATGGATATACATGAGTGCTCACATTATAAATGGTCTTGGGGACTTTAGTCGAAGCAATCATTTAGGACATCGGACAAATGTAATGTCACGAGCTAAACCCCAGAGTTAGAGGATTATGAGATGATGTTCATCGATGCTAATATATTCAGTTCAATTCAATATACTATATATTACACTTGTAAAGTCCGTCTTTCTTTGCTTGTCCAATTAAATTCAATCAACATCTAGCCCAAACAAAGTGAAAGGATGTATAATGGCATCTATATTACGTGTAACCATTCTCAAATACATTTAAATATTATATATGAGTCAGGTACCAAAGCTCGTGTTCAACACACACACATTTGCCATTTTGTAGGACTCGAATCCACGACAATCAGGCTACAAGTCCGGAGTGCTAACCACTTCACCAAGGGTACTCAATAGAATATGCTCGTGAAGACGAAATAATTGGAATGATGTGTTGCCTCATCACGCTTTAAATTACCAAAAGAGCGGGAAAATTAAAGCTCACATATTTTTATTTATTGTTCTGCAAAAGAAAAAAGGAACACCTCGTGACTTTTTTTAGCATCACTGAAAGGGGTTATTGAAAGTAAAAAAGTTTTAGACAGATCATTAAAAAGTTACCGGGTACGTGAAAGTCGAAAACAACTTTTTTAAGGAACGTTAAAAAAAAGATCCTAAATTAAATCCTATCAATGATTTTTTTATCAAATTATGCAGCATAACACGTATATTATTCCTTGCATACTTTACAGTTTAGTTGTACAGTGCGTAGGTAGTCAAGCTGCCATAAACATTGCTAACAACCGCACGTATGAAATCGTAAAAACAATATATAGCGATCGTGTATATTACGGCCGAATCTGAATGTGTCAGTGCGTAATTTATTGCGGTACGTGTTTTTTGTGGGGGCTCTCTTGACCTCATAAAATACAGAGCTGGTTGCAGGGCTGAAATCAGAGGAGAGGGCCCTCGAAGCGAGCTCTGCCCGCGGCGCTCATCGAAAGTGGGAAAAACAAGCGATCGCCACTCAACGGAGACGCCCCGGATGACACTTCACACGTCGTCGTGATTTTTACAACGTTTCCACTCTACTCTGTGGCGTTTTTAGCTCGTAATCACTTTGATGTGCGGGGTTCTTTTTCGCACAACTCTGTTTTGAGTACGGCTCTGGATTAATAAGTCCTGTTTGAAGTTGGCTTGTTGAGGCTGCGGGGGTGCGCAATGATGGATTTGTTTCAACTATTTTTTGTGGCGAAATTATGTAAGATTAAGCCATGACAGATGTCTACCGAAAATAAATGCTTGCTGAAATTTACGAAAAGGAATTTTTAGACATTAAAAAAGTACGTTTTTTGTAAAGCAAAACGAGCCCAAAAGTAATAATTTATATCATTGAAAATGCATTTCAGATCTCACGATTATCTATTTTAAGTATTTTTTGAGTATGAAAAAACTAGTCTGTAATAAATTTTGCGGTAAAACGAGTGCATTTATATAAACGTTTACCATTTCGCTCATACGACTATGCTTTAAATTACAAAAGTAAAAAATATTACGACGTACATGTTCGTGTAACAAAAAATGGTAGTCAAATATTTGAAACTCAATTGCTCCCTGCGGAGGGCGAAGAATTTTGAGAGAGCTGGCCTCAGGACCCTTAGCTCGGAGTGCTCGCTGTAAATAAGTTTTAGGGCTGACATTTATCTTTGATCGAAAAAAACTAAAATATAGTAATACAAACGTACTGGAGATAAATAACACTTGAAAAAAATCATCGACCTCAGGTGGGACTCGAACCCACTCGCAAAAGTCAAAGCACTCGCCCGGTATGCGATGGGACGTGGGTTCGAGTCCCACCTGAGGTCGATGATTTTATTCAAGTGTTATTTATCTTCAATTGAACCTTGCATGGAATTGCTAAAAACAAAAATTTACAAACGTACTGTTCAAAATGTTAACGTGTTAAAAAAATTACTACAACAAAAACGAACTAAATTATCTTTTCTCCTAATTTCTTAAGAAAACAATACTAAAATCTTAAAATAATTACTGTTCTGGTAGCTGGTAGAAAAAGCGTGAAAGAAAAAAAGGGCTTTCGATATTCCCACAATTTGTTGTTTTCGAGTGGTAGAATCAACCCCTAAAGTTTGTTGCTTCTTTTTTACACGTTGTTGTTATATCGGGACCATTTGCCACGATGATTCCCGAGTAAGGTATATTTAATCAACCACGCTTAACTAAGGGAAAACTTGTAAAATATCATCATTATGACTATAACGTAAGTTTGTATACAGAAAATATGTTTACAATTTAAGAAAAAGACTGCTTGGAAAATATTTTAATAAAACTTCAAATCTCTCTGCTATTATTTTCTAGATTATTTCGTAATTATAATGAAACTCTAATCCCAATAGATTACACTGAAATTCTGTATTATTACATACCATATAGGGGTTAAGGGAAAGACAGAGATTCGCTAAAGAAGAGCATTTGAACCCTATTCCAAACAAATCGTAGAACAACAACACAAAACAGCAAAACCACTATTTTGTTTATAAAATCTCCATGTCTCTTTGTGGATAGGGACCTGATTATTCAGTATTTACGTGTCGATTGTAACGGACGAGAGCATTGGGGCAAGTGAGAGATTCGCAGATTGGGGCGGCAGTACGTGGCTGGCGGGTTGCCAACCGCAATACACATTTTAACGGCATGATTTTATACGCAGGACACAATTTTAAAGTGCTCTATAAACGTTAAGCGTAACATTAAGTAACAGGAGTACTTTGTCACCCCAGTTTTTTAAGCTTATCAATTTCAGGCTATTTGAGTATTTAGCTTATTAACTACTCGGATTTACGTCTTTTTCCTAATATTTGTAAGCTTCAAATATTGGAATATATTTTATTTTAATAGTCTAGAATACATCCTTAGTATTCTAGACTATTAAAATCATCTAAACAGTACTTAATCAGTGTTGGTTTAAGTTAATATCTATGAATAAAAATCAAAGTTTAAATTATATTATTTAAAGAATAATTATATAAGTCCCCAAGATTAAATTCTAATATTCATTATATTTGAAATAAGATTTCCCACATAATTCTTATGTTTATCAATAATCGTAAAACTTTTCAAATTATTTGGCTATTCTTTTTTACGGTTTTAAATATATCATAAACAATGTATATTTTTTGTATAAATTTATTTCAAAATAAAGGCTTTAATTTGGTTATTGTGAGGTCATACCTTTCTTTCCAATTATAAACTTTATAGTTACAATTATAAGACTTTTTAATTGAATAGTTAATCCTAAAATTGTTTAGCTTGTTTTAAAATGTTGTCAGACTATTAAAAGTAAAGGATTTTCACTGGTTAAGTTTGAGACTTAAGAAACGAATCAAACTTTATAAGCTTACTTAGACTACAAGATGTAATGTCCTTCTAGACCACGCCAATTAAACTTTGTGTCAATATATGCTAAACTAGCTATTTCAGGGTAGAGCTGGAATTTCACTTAAGGCGCTAATAAAGCCTCAACTATGCTTTGTCTGACACTGTGTCAAACCGGGTGAAATAATTAATCAAAATTGAAATTGAGATCTTGATGTTAATGATATCCTATTGTAACGGGATTAGTAGGTACTATAACAATTGCTTACAATCCTGTATAAATAGCTAAATAAGTTTGCAGGTTAGGTAAAAAAAGTAAATCATTAAAAACCACATTCAAAAATTGGTAAGAACTACTCACATATTTTAATTGGGATTCGGAAGCTCAAAGAAACATCAAACTTAACTACAACAACTGAAATTAATTGCCAGGGGATTTCTTATTACTTTGTATTAAAGTTTTTAAATTAAAATGGTAGAAGTCTTAATTTCATAAAATCTAATACTTAGTTTTGAATTTTTAAAGTTTTTGACTGGTTCGCATTTAGTGATATCTTGTAATTAATTGTTTCGTATTTGTACCTTTCTCTTTGATGGTAGATACATGGATATGGTCATCTATTAACAAGTAACAAAACTTAATACTGAGGTGTTAGAACCATGCGATAGTATACATTGCACGCACACCAATACAACGTGTAAAATATACACAAACGTAAACCACACGCACACTTATGAACAGTAATAATTTTCACTTGAAACGAATAAGCGCTACTCTACGCCTGGTAAAATCTAGTGCAATTCCATAAAATGACGATTAAAATGATACAACCGATTGCCTGCGCTAAATGGCCAGTGTTTATCCCGAGTTCAGGGATAAACAAAAACAGGAAAAAGTGTTAAGTGAAATTGGTATAAAAATGAAAAATGTTATACTGTGTCAATTTAGTTCAGACCGTACCAAAACTATTAGTGCGGCGCGTTTATTTGCTGACGGCACTGCAAAATTTGCGTCAGGCTAAGTGCCAAATTTATAACATTGGGCTGTACTACGGAAGGTTTTTACACTAATTGCTACAGTTGGGCAAGGATTGTTAAAGATAAAATATGCAATGCAGACTGTTTTCGTATACATTTTGATTGATTGCTTCATTAATTTCGCGCGTTGATTGCGACAGCGATGCAGTTGACAATAGAAGTGTTGGGTCAAACAATAGTGGATTCATCAAACAAAATATATTTTCATATCCAACAAAACAAAAATAGGTTATATTTTTACGATATTGTATAAATTACACTGTGTAATAATAAAAACTAAGTGTCTCATAATATAACAAACAGAACAGTCATTCATAACATTACATTTGCTTTTATTTCATAAGCTTCACCTTCAATAATGCCTGTAAAATAAAAATTTAGCTTCAAATTGAAATAGTCACTTAATAATGTGAACGTACAGAGGCTCGCTTGAATAAAATATGCTGGTTCAATGCAAGACGCAAGCATCCCTTTAATGTCTTGGTGTGCGTAGATAGTTGTACTTTATGGATGTTTATACACGGTGTTAATTTATAAGCTTACTGTCTTCTAAGGGGTAATTCTACTGTTGAATCTCTTATTTTAATCTAAAAAAACACCATACAAACAGATGCCTGCTCGTCTGCGGTTTACCTAAGTTAATCTAGGGGAAGATTTAAGTGATTAAATACAGCAATAATTTCTATGACACTAATACCTATATTGCAAAATAAAATAAGCATTTCTCATAAAATACCGTTAACCAGCTGGCATCAGTTTGTATGAAGTGACTAGAAGAAAGTTAACTCATAAATTACTTAGGCCTCTTAAGGTTTATTGCACATTTCTGTTCACCTTTATCTGATACCAATTATAATGACGCACATTTTCCGTGTCCATTAACCCTTAAAATGGATGCATCCGTATTTTCATCAGCACTTAATTTGCCATCCCATTTGGGTATCAACATTGTTTCTATGCGACACGATTTCGGGCAGGCTAGCTTCCAATTTTATGCTGGTTGGGCATGCCGCAGGGCTGCACAATCGACGAACTTTGATAAAAAGGCAAAGCAAAACAAACTACGTGAGTAATAAGATAACATCCCACTTATATTCACAAAGATGTTTTCTTATGCGACCTTTGTAAACTAAGTAATGCGATTGGCAGTAGGACAACAGGATTACTCACATTCGCCGATCGTTTCTTATGTTTTACAGGTTATATGGAAGTAAATGGATTTCAAGGCTGTTGCTTTTTTCGTATACTTCAATAAAGTGTATAAGGTAAAAAATAAAACATTCTAATAAATTGCGTTATTATATAACTCCATTTACATAGATAAAGTCAAATTTTGATTCTTAAATACTTTTTCGATGACGTGTTTTCGAATTTTAACTCGGGATATTATGTTGACCACTATGCATATGTGTAAAATTATCACAGCAAAAGGTTATTCTAAAAGATTGTGACATAAATTTACTGATAAATAAGAATGCTCTAGTATAATTAAATGTATAAGTAAGTATAATTCATTAGATTAGATGACATCTTAAATTATACAGTTTGTCTCTTTTCAACTTGAAAATATAAGAACTGTCTCTAAATTAAATTAAAAAAGTGGCCCTAGCTAATGCTAGGGCCACTTTTTGCTTAATAGCCCAGTTAGACACTTCGAGAAGGAATCAACAAAATTATACACTCCAATCATTATAATTCGCCGAAATAAATTTATAAATTTTCAGTTAGACGGTTTTGATTCGCTTCGGCACCAGACCAGGACAAGTTGTTCGCTCACTTTTGTTGAATTCCGCACCGAAGTTAGTAGATTAAAACTGCCAATTAGGAGCATTTGAATTCCAAGTTGTTTTAGAATTCCCGTAATTATTGTCGGATGAAAAATTACGGAAAAGGCCAGGGCCATAACCATGAACTCTTAAAACAATCTCAAAGTTGTCAAATCTGTCAATTTTGGTACGTCATTTCATACAAAATTTGACAGAAATGATAATGTTTGACAGATTTGTGATTGTTTTAACAGTTCATGGTTAGGGCCCAGAAGTGATATTAATGACATTAGGCTTGGTATTTACTTAAAGTTGTATATTGCATAATTTCAAGTACAGTTTTGCAGTTAACGGTTTTTTATGTCACCGCGGTAATTTTTCAGATTACGTGCTGTATTTGCATAGAACCAAGTCTTACAACATACAAAAGTAATTTAGAGTTTAAACACTTTCTACTAATAAATGTTGTTATGGCTAAAACAGCTCTCTTATTTCTATTTCTTCTAGTTGCACAACATGTTGATAATTCAAAATCAACCTTATTTCAAATATATGCAAACTCTGTAACAGATCTGTAACAGAGAACATTAACTTCATCAAAATTATGCTTTGAGCATAATGATGGTAGGTATAATTCAGTAGGTAGCTGCTAGTTCGGGAAGTGTGGCAAGTTCCAATTTAATGGTGGTTGAGCAAGTGCTGCGTTGGCTCCCCCCTCCGTGCCCCCACACAATATAATAATTATTATTGCAGCGTACGTAACCCGTCATTAAATTAATGCAGAATAGAGATGCTTTTCATTTTTGCAACGTAATTTTTAGCGCGGCACGCTCCAATCTACTTTTTATTTTCCTACCTTAATTCTTTGTAAAGACAACGTTTACTTGTGACCAGTATTATTACTTTGTTCGGATCACCGAATACAACGGAACTTTCCGAGAAAATTAAATCTTGGAGTAGAGCAGAAAATCCTCTACATTCGCGTTGGACGGACAAAATCTCCAATCCCTATTTCTTGAGAAGTGCGGCCGAATAATTCAGGTACAAGTGGTCACACTTTAAGGTAGAGCCTCCGTGTTCTTAATGCTTTAGTTGTAGAGGTTAGAATTGGGTAAAAGGTTGTGCCTGTCAGTGTGGTTGTACCTCTACAAGTTGTGTCCGGATGAAAATGCTACTCGGCAGCCAAATGCTAATTTTATGGTGGTTGAACAACTGTGCCGAAACCACCCGCGGTGTCCTTCGCAGTATTGCCTCGTAGGCGTCATCTAAATAAAATATACATCCTGTAGGAGCGAAATAACAAGGGTTGTTTTTGCTAGTTAAGCAGATTGTCTCCAGTGATTGTTGGTTAATTAATTTTCAAAACAATAATGTAAATTTAAGCTTTACTATATTTAGTTATCGGTCGTAAGTTTTTCAAATATACAGCAACAATTTGATGTAAATACCTATCACATAATATAATTGAGTAAATATATTCGTTATGTCACTATGGTCCAAGATCTTCTAATTTTGATGTTAGACAATTTGGCATGAATGAAGGATATTTTTAAAGCATATTAGGTAGGTACGAGCTAACAGCAAAGCAAAATTAAAAGGTGAAAATTAAACACTACCACCAACACCAACTAAAACACTACAACGCCAACCAACTGTCTCCATCTGAAACTTAAATCGACCTTGACTTTGGTTTACATCTACTGTCGACTCCCTAAAACACAACCACTGGTACTATGTACTGATGAATGGGGAAGTCAGCATGCAATCGTTACTTTTCATTACTGACCCGATGTGCAGGCCAGCCGCGGTCAGATTAGAAAAGTTTCCGCAAAACACGTCTAAAATCGACTTTAAGAGCATGGACTAACATTTGGTTTTAGAAGCAGCCGGATTGAAGGCAACTTTAAATTGGAATGTATCCCACAATAAGCCTCTCCTGATTGGCCTGTTTGATCCTAATTAGTATTAATCGGAAGTTTATCGAGTGTTCTGTAAAATATCACCTTAATTTTAAAGGTATTGGATAGTAGTTTAGCTATTTTAAAACTAGAAATACGGTTGTTGTATTCCAATTTAAGGCTTCAGGATACTTCAGGTGAATAGATAGGATTAGGTATTTACTTGTTTTTTGTAGCAAACTTTTTAATAACTTGTAAAATGCCTGAAATAAATTTACTTTTTACTTTGGAAGAATCATTATGGCCATAATATTTGGTGACGATTACAACTCTGTGCATAATAATTGAACCTCACCTAATTGATTGTGCATATTTATTTCTATACCATCAAAATTAATCAAAATAATGCGTCGGTTACTGACCGGAAATTATGTAAAATACGCCTAAAACACGGACGTGGGAAATCAGCATATTCATATTTTCATTTTAGAGGGAGCCAGCCCGCCCTATCCATTAGTGACTCATACTGCGGCGTGGTCGCAAACAAATCTGTTGATGCTCCTTGCATGTATTTAAGTCTGACATTTGAGACGCCGGCCCGGGCGCACACTTTTCGAAAATCCTGAAAGAGACTGATGCTTTCTGATTGACAGGTTTTTTTATTTTACTTTTTTTCTATTGAGTCCATAAGAATGAGAGTTCGTTGAATTATTTATTTTAAGAATGACTTGTATTTCTGATCATCAGTTGGAACCACTTAAGCAAATCAAAAGTAATTAATACTGTAATAGGATGAATAATTGCCGTGGGTTATATTCAGGATAAAAAACCCGGCCAAGTGCGAGTCGGACTCGCGCACGAAGGGTTCCGTACCATTATCTATAAAAATGGCAAAAAAACTCGTTTGTTGTATGGGAGCCCCCTTAAATATTTATTGTATTCTGTTTTTAGTATTTGTCGTTATAGCGGCAACAGAAATACATCATCTGTGAGAATTTTAACTCTTTAACTATCACGGTTCATGAGATACAGCCTGGCGACAGACGGACAGACAGACAGACAGATAGATAGACAGACGGACAGTGGAGCCTTAGTAATAGGGTCCCGTTTTACCCTCTGGGTACAGAACCCTAAAAACAAATACGACAATATTTTGATGTAGGTTATGTCTTTAGATTTACCCAGCGATATCAGCATGAAAATGTGTACATGCTGCCATAAAATTGACTTATTATGACATGCATGCCTAGCCTTTGGAAGAAAAAAAAGAAAAAAAATTATTAACCATTTGCTTTAAATCCGTTGCGTGGAGTTATTAAATAAGCACACCCATTGACAGACAAGGATCACGACTTGATTGTATACCTACTGTTAATAGTACTTTATAATTTTTATGATTATTTGAAATTAAAGGTAAAATTAACTAATAATTGTATCCATTCAACTTTATTATAACTGTTAATACAATTATAATTGTAACGCAAGGTTTGATAGGATTCAATCTTAAAACGAATTTTTTTTTGCAACCTTGTTTCTTATCAAGGTGGGAAATCTTGTACAAATTCGGCTAGTGTGCGGCCGATCAAGCCAATACAAATATAGGAACGTGACACTAAATACTCGAGGTTCTTGTTGAGGCAAATCTCTCGTGACACGATAAATAACCGGAACAGTGCTTCGGAGCGTGCTCTTAGACATTCAGCTGAAGACTTTCAGTCATTTGGGGGAACGACTCTTATCGTCTTACTTTTATGGACTGCGAATCGAAAAGGCTTCGACGTTACAAAACGAGACCCTTCTATTGTGTGGAAGTGTTGAGTGAATGTACCATGAAGGTCCTTTGTCGTTGTACCAATACGTAACATTTTATGTAACTAGAAAAATTTGGACTAGCTCTGGAAATATTTTCCGTTTCTATGCGTATTTCCGTAATTAAAGAAATTTGTTAGTAGAATATTTATTACAATCATTTAGGTCAAATACATTATGCTGTAGGTAAAAAAACTGTTAAAGTAGGTAGGTACATTATTTTATTATAAAAGAAAGTATTAGAATAAACCTGAATGTATCACTACATTCGAATCTAGTGCTACATTAACCTGTCAAGCTTCAATTCCCCACCGGTGGCCACGTCATAATAGATTTTTTATTGTGTCTCTTGACCTTGGCCTGACAGGTTACATCTGGCTACGAGCGAGTCTGATTTTTCTTTTATTTAGTTCAGCGGGGTGTAGCCATGAACTCTTAAAACAATCTCAAATCTGTCAATTCCGACAATTTATTACGTCGTTACGTACGAAATTTGACAGATTTGACAAGTTTTGACAGAATTGAGATTGTTTTAAGTGTTCATGGTTACCCCCAGGAACTTACTTTATTATTTGTGTTCTTCTTGTTTTATTAAATGTGTATCTATTTGAAGTGTTTTTATGTGTTACTGTTTTAGCTGTAGATAAGCATTAAGCATAAGCTGCATAAGACAGATTAGTAATTAATATAAATAAAAAAACACAATTTCTAAAATAAAAATTCAATTTTAATATTTTCATACTCCATAGTAAGAGAGTAGTAACACCTTTTAAAAACCACAAATTTCAATAACACATTCAAAATTTAATCAAATTAAGTTTTTTTTTTCCTCTTTACAGAAAGCCTCCGAGACTACTTTAGCAAATTCGGCGAAATCACAGAAGTTATGGTTATGAAAGATCCAACAACACGGCGGTCGAGGTATGTTTGATTTCATATTACATACTTAATTTAGATTTAAAGGTTTCGACAAACCAACTGGATAAGTCTGCATGTAATTGCTTTGGTGTTAGTGTTTGTACTCACTGCAATAGTGTATTCAAGTGCTTGCAAGAATAAAACAACGCGTTTCATTCTTTCTTTCATCTGTCATCTGAGGGCTGTACAGATCTAGTATCTAGCACATGATTGTGACGACAAGAATGAACAGCCTTTCAATTTTGTAACAAACACTCGGGTGAACTCAATCTAAACCTCAACTAAGCGGTTCAATGAACTTAGCCCCTGTTTTTGTTATAAAGTGGGATCATATTACGGGTCGTCGATAAGTGAGTTCAGTGTCGATGTCAAAGCTGTTTTGTATACAGAATCGCAAGACAGTACTAGCGGCGCACGCGCACCGACTGCGCATGTTACGGCAATTTATTGTTGGTTAGCTGCCTCTCTAGCAAATTCAAAGTCATTTATTTCTGCAAATTGGCCATCAATGATACTTGAACGACAAGAGTGCATGGACTTAATAACCTGCCTAGTTCGCGCTTATACTATCCTGTAATTGTATTTCCTGTTATAAAATCAGGCTGACAAAGGTGACTGTGTTTGTTGCGCCGCACGCCGCCGAGTTACAGCATCAATTTAAGTGTCATTCTGCTGCATCTTAGGCTAAATACTTTGACAATGTACTCGCAAATCAGTTTTGTGATTTTACTGTAAACAAGGCTTTTGATTATTAATTTCACCAGTTGCAGTAGTATTACAAAACCTTACTAGAAATGTAATTATTATTTGTTGATGGAAGGCAGCTTAATATTAATGTTTTATGTGACTTTGCGATGGTCAGATATTGAGACAGAAAGTGAACGTACCTCTTTATTGCGTTAACTAAAAAGCTTGGCTTAATACATTTAATTTTGAGAAGAAAAAACAAACAAAAAACAATGTAATCCGATCTACTTTTTGAAGTATTGAACTCTCAAAACTTGATTAAGATTTTTAGAAAAGCGTTTTCATCATTTTTGTCTTAAAATACCAAAGATGAAGTTACTCTTATTCTAAGCAAAAGCTACGTTTCTAATCCTATAATCTACCAAATGTTAACTATAGACCAGTAGCCGATACCAATAAGCATAAACAAAAGACGTTTACGTTAGATTTGGCTGAGGCGCGGCGCGTAACGGTTGGCAGGCTGCATTCAAAACCAGCTGAGCCTCCAATATCAGTTCTAGGATATTATTCCAGGACCGAGGCAGGGCAATATTGAGTTGTGGAACCGACGATTCACCTAAGAGACGCAAACGGGGCAACTTTAGCTGACACTTTGACAACTTATTTCTTGTCTCGGGAGTTGCTAAGCCACTTTGTGTACGTAGTGGCCTGATTGTCGCTCACCACGATACTGATTGTAATAGCTGGCAACAAGTTCTCAGGGGTATGGGTTATTTTTCAGTGTGTTAGGGTTTACAAAAGCAAAAAAGATCATGAATTCCGTACACAGCGAAAGCAAAATGTTGATTAAAAATGAAAATGATTATTCTCTTAACACTCGTTGTTATCGAATGTTAACTATGATATATGTAGGGTATGAAAATATATTTTATTTTATACACGCCTAACTTTAGAAGGCAGTTTAAAATAATATCGGATTACAGCAAATTTTATATTGTGTCTTTCACCTGTAACCAATGATTCAAAAATAGACTCTATGCCCTGTTTTTACGGTTCATTTGGGTTGGTGTAGCCTGAAAGTGTGCCTTGCATTATTTTTTCGGTTTTAAATCTTCCGCGACAGAGCACTGGAAGGCACGAAAGTTTGTAGGTCGACACCTTATCGTGGCCGTAAATCAACTGGACATCGGCGAGGGTTGTACAGGCTGTGTCATGGAAGTGATAACAGTTTAGAAGTTGCCGTAAACAACGATATTAAGAGCGGTGTAACTTACGAACTTAGATGCTCTTGGGTAATGCTAAAATTAAGGTAGGTTTAAGTATGTACGATTCGCAAACTTTCCTGTCTATTCGTACTCTCATGAGTTTCGTTATAAATGTTTAGTAAATATTTTACGGTGCCTTAAAGTAAATAATGTAGAGACTCAACCTTAGAATTTATCGTCACTTCAGTCTGTGAGAAAGTCAAAATGCATACTCAGTTCCAATTTAACAAAATGTAAAGTAAATGTACAGTGTCTGTAAAATTATAATTTATTCATCATAACTGTTGTCTCTAAGTTTTAATATTATCGCTGTATTTAAGAATTAATTAAATATGGGTCGGTTCTGGTACATTAAATAATATCATGTACAATAGCTGGACTTAATGCAATCTATGTGTAAAATGTCTTAATAGAATGTGCAGTTACAAATAGGATCTGTGATCATCTTACATGATTGCTTGACTAGCAGCCAGTACATGCACTGGTTTCAATCTAGCAACTACGTAACTCAGGCAAGTTGGGAAGTGTCCGCACACAAGAACTTGGCCTTAATTCTTAAGATCAAAGCCCGCTTAGTTTGCCCATGGACTCGCCCCAACTACAGCTTATGCAAGCTAAGTAAATCAATATCGAAAGTCAATGAATCAAGAGTAATATATTCGGGTACATAATAAATGTGCGCTACCTGAAGGCAATATCTGAAAAATTTGCCTCCTCGATATTGCTTACAAGGGAGTTTCCTTTCTCCCCAAAATTTAATGCGTCGTTCGCATTTTTATAAAAAGAAGTGGGTAAGTGAAATAATTTGCGGTTGGTGCTTTATTTCCTTTTATTTATTTTAATGGTAGGTCTCCTTTTGTTTTTCTTTTAAGCTTAAGGCGAGTAGGGCGAACCAAAAAAATATGTTAAATCCGCCTGTTGTTATAAATGTCGGAATTTGTACCGAGGTATAAGTGAAACAAATTGGGTTCATTTTGATTGCTCGAATGAAAATTAATTAAGGTGTTTTTCCTTTTAAATTTGCCCGAGCCAACATTCTTGTATAATCGAGGAAAACAAGATTTGTAATAATTAAATATTTAAACACGACTTTTAGTAAATTAATTATTTAAGACACTAATAACAAAGCCTTCCCGTAATTGCCGTGATTTAAGTATCAAGTTAAGGCTGACAATGGATTATAATTTAATTTTGTGATTTTTGTCTAATTTTGTTGACAGGATCAGAATTTAATGAAGCAAAATTTTGCTTCAGTGTCTTGGTCGTGTAAATAACTTTGGGGTTTTCTGATATATGCCGGCTGAATAGGAGTTTATTTCATAGCGAGGGCTTACGACGGCTTTCGGTCGGCGCGTTTCCATTCACGGGCGACTCATTCGTTTCGTTTTCAACTAAAAATCTAAAATCAATAAAGGATCACCGCATAAATGCAAAGATTACTGTTCGCTCTCGTAGCATGAAAAATGTGCTACATGAGCCATCCGAAATAAAACCGCGAATCACTATGAGGCTGTAAGTACTACCATAAAAGGAGGATCCGTTGGAATCGCTTCGGCAAACACCTACAGAGAGAGCGGTGTTAAATGAGAGGGATTGCGAAACCCTCCCGCGACCCTCGACGTCACCCCCTCTACTTAAGACGACGTCATATTTAGTAACAGATGTGCAAATGGAGAAAATACTTATGTACTCATCAACCGAGAGCAAGAGCCCTTGATATTTATAAAGTTTCTGAGCGCCTTACAATTTTCACATTTTTATTGAATAGGTATCTTATTTCTAAAAATAGCATCAGGTTTTTTCAGTTCAGTGATCAGTGAGCAGGAATGATCTAAAGAGTTAGACCATAGTTAAATAAATTTTATTTCTTATAAATATTTTTACACTTTATTCCGTTTAAATACAGGGTTACAATGCAAGGTAGTGCCAAATTTTAAAAATAAGATCTACAGGTGCACTGCATGGGGTCCTTGAACCTCTGGCTTGCGCAGGCGCTCCTGCTGTTAGGAATGCACCTCATATCCAAAAGGCTAAGGTTTATTTTCGCGCGCCATTGTGACTATTATTGCATTGAACTTTGCAGTTCTAGGTTGCATAGAGATAGTGCGTGCGTATTTTTTATGAATGAGTCAAAATTGTTGATTGAGTGGTCCCTCAAAAATTGGCACTACCTTGCAAAGTAATCCTGTATAAATCAGCTTTTATTTTTTAAAATACAGTTAGATAATTGTGATATCAAATTATTTACTTGTAAATATTAGGATTTATACGGATAATTTGTATAAAGGGAAAATACTCCAAATAAAATATTAAATTGACCTATCTGCCTTATCGAAAGGGTTTCCTAGAAGGCTGGGCCACATTGCTATTACCACGCCTATAATAACTAAACTGATGCATATACGTGAATTTGCCCATGTTATGTGCCCTATTATGGGAAGTCTATAGGATAATTTTGCATAAATTGGATTTAAAATATATTTAACATCAGCATCATCTATTTATTTCTTTGACTTGATATAAGTTACTTTTATGTGATGAAAGAAAGAAATTATTTTTTCTTTAGGTTTTTTTTTATTGTGAAAATCAAAACTCGTTATAAATTAACTACTGTCATCTATTTTCTTGGCAGCTAAATATGATTGAGTTAAATTATTGTATATTTTTATATTGCAAATAATACAGGGTCTTCGTTAAATGTGTCCAGGCGAAAAATTTTGCGAATCTTAAATTTAAACTGGGTATCCCTCCCTTTGGCCAAATTATTTTTCGTCAAATTTCACTTCCCAAAAAAAATCGCCTATGTTTAATTTCCCAAATAAATCTTTAGCAAATGTAAATTTCGCACTTTATTCATTTGGTCAAATAATCATTTGGCAAAATTTTACTTCGTCAAGTTTAATTAAGGCAAATGTCAACATAGCAAATGCTTTTTTTTGGCAAATAATATATTCACACACTCGACATATACACAGAAACGAACTGTTGCCGGAAAATTTGCATAGTTGTTGACTAATGCATTGATTAATATTATTACTTACATAATTAACCAAAACTAACTTTACATACAGAAAGCTTTCCTACAGAGTCTAGGTTAGGTTAGAACAGTGACCATACAAAGCGCGAAGCCGAGCGAACGAAGCGAGCGCAGCGAGAGTAGTGAGCGTGCCGTGGCAGCGGCCGGCGAGCGCTCGATTTAATTTTTTGCTTCCAATAGTATATTTTAGAAACACTTATCTTGCCAAAAAAGACTTTTTTTAAAATATTTTTTACAATTTCGACTTATGTAAATCGTACGCTATGCAATGCAATATTTTGGGAAGAGCCAATAATATAATTTTCTAACTGTAAAATTGCGAAACGTTGTTTTAACAAATGTTTTTTTGCCAAATGAAAATTTGGGAAAGATAGTTTGGGATGTGATACTTTGGGAAACGTTTTTTGGACAAACATTAGTAATCCTTTAAAGCGACATGAAATCCGCACCGCTGAGTTTATAAAATAGAATTATGTACTTCTACTTCCATTAAAAAATTCAAAACACTCAAAACTAGTTCAAGTTAACGGTATCTTAAAGTAATAGATGTTCTAATTATACAATATTAATTTACCGCGATGTATGGCGTGCTCGTATGATCAGTTCACTATCTCATCGCGATGCAATACAAATGTGCAATCGATCAGAATAATGCGGCGCCGAAGCCTCTGCATTGTTATTACGTTACACGGAGAGATTTGAGAGATCCGGCATTTAGTGGTAGCTCAGCAGCTTTGGAAATTGAAGGGATTATGTTATAGTTAATAAGTTAATTAATGTTAGGCGCCGTCTATACGCAAAAAGTTGCAAACTTCACATCGTTGTTTATGAGCATTTATGACCTTTTTGGAACAATCAAGGTCGTACAGGCAAAATATTTTTTTTTATTTTAACTTAAATAAGCGTACAGACTCCTTGGTTTAAACAAAAATTTTGGTAGTTAGGTTGGAAGTATGTTTTTTTGCATACGAGTTATTGTTACTTCCTTGCCAATAGATTATTAGTTTTTGTTTAAACTTAATTGCACATTTACATGATTAAAAATCATACAAAAATAAAGCTAAATGTAAACTCTGACCATCCGTATTACAGGTTCTAAAAATGTATACTACTACAAAGTAATTTCAAAAATTAACAGCTGCTTTTATAACGCACTTAATTTAAAAGTATTTCAATAAAGATTAAAATTGTATTTTTTTAACAATACCTATTAATGTAGAGACCGATATCCCTGATTATCATTTTAAATGAACTTCATAACAATATCTACCGTGAAGTTTACATATTTTTTCCGCTTGCATCTCATCATTAAATTCTAATATAAAATTGCGAGGTGTACTCACAAATTTTGCAACGCGGTAACGTTCATTACTAGTTCGATAATCGGTCTGAAGTAGCGTGGATGCATAATCAAGTAGACGGCTCTGCGGGAGGGTGAAGGGGGGTTACTCGTAAAACTATTACACCGCCGTTCTACGGAGCACTGCGCTGGCTTCATTAATCGGCCATCCTATGAAGCTATCCGCTGCCGTTATGATATGACGGGTAGACTAACGTGTTACTAGCTGGTCTATTATCTAACTAGCGGACAGGAGCCTGCTCGACTGTCGAAATCTGTTCTAAGCTGAAACGCAAGCGCGTGCTGTACTCGTATACGTTTACTCATTGTTGTGGACATTATCTAGCAATGAAGTTTGCAAATAACAGTCCTTCCATTTACTATAATTTTAAATGATGAGATGATTCAATTAAATCATTTTCTAGTTTTTTTTGTATCTTAAACGGTATACGTGGACATTTGTGAATGAAATGCAAAAAGGCAAACAATTTTGGAGCTCTGTTGTAAATTTTTGTTTTTAGCAATTCCATGCAAGGTTTAATTGAAGATAAATAACACTTGAAAAAAAATCATCGACCTCAGGTGGGACTCGAACCCACGTCCCATCGCATACCGGGCGAGTGCTTTGACCACTAAGCTACCGAGGACGTCACGTGACAAGATGAAATTCCTCAAGTGTTCCTTTTTCTCGCTGTCAAAGCCAGCGTATTCTGATCAATGTTGTAGCTATATGTATAGCTGAGTAGTATACTACCGTCAACACCCTATAGAAATATTTTTACAAATATTTGACTATTGGCTAAGATCAGAAATGCTTAAACATTGTACATTTTTGTTTTTAGCAATTCCATGCAAGGTTTAATTGAAGATAAATAACACTTGAAAAAAAATCATCGACCTCAGGTGGGACTCGAACCCACGTCCCATCGCATACCGGGCGAGTGCTTTGACCACTAAGCTACCGAGGACGTCACGTGACAAGATGAAATTCCTCAAGTGTTCCTTTTTCTCGCTGTCAAAGCCAGCGTATTCTGATCAATGTTGTAGCTATATGTATAGCTGAGTAGTATACTACCGTCAACACCCTATAGAAATATTTTTACAAATATTTGACTATTGGCTAAGATCAGAAATGCTTAAACATTGTAAATTTTTGTTTTTAGCAATTCCATGCAAGGTTTAATTGAAGATAAATAACACTTGAAAAAAATCATCGACCTCAGGTGGGACTCGAACCCACGTCCCATCGCATACCGGGCGAGTGCTTTGACCACTAAGCTACCGAGGACGTCACGTGACAAGATGAAATTCCTCAAGTGTTCCTTTTTCTCGCTGTCAAAGCCAGCGTATTCTGATCAATGTTGTAGCTGTATGTATAGCTGAGTAGTATACTACCGTCAACACCCTATAGAAATATTTTTACAAATATTTGACTATTGGCTAAGATCAGAAATGCTTAAACATTGTAAATTTTTGTTTTTAGCAATTCCATGCAAGGTTTAATTGAAGATAAATAACACTTGAAAAAAATCATCGACCTCAGGTGGGACTCGAACCCACGTCGAGTGCTTTGACCACCAACTTTACTATCGCCCGGTATGCGATGGGACGTGGGTTCGAGTCCCACCTGAGGTCGATGATTTTTTTCAAGTGTTATTTATCTTCAATTAAATTTTGGAGCTCGTTATAAGTTACCGTAATAATCAATTTAAAATTACGGGCTTTGTGTAGGATAGATACCTATGCTCTCTATTAATTGCACACCAGACAAAGAAGTTACAGTTGATATTTACAGAAGAAATTTAGACGGTATTATTAAACTTCAGCTATTTTTGGGATTTTAGCTGCCTTAACTCTAGTTGCACCATCTTACTTTAACTTTAACAAACGTCAAAAGTCTGTCAAACTCCATACAAAAACACCGGTTAAAGTTACAGTTATGGTTAAAGTTAAGGTGGTGCAACCCAGCCTTAATGTTTTAAAAGGTCCATGCCCAGCAGTGGAATGACATGGCTGGGCTAATCATTATTACGATGATGTTAACAATAACCTTGGTAATGCCAGTCCTTGATTCAAGTCCGGACTAGAGTTAAAACCATTAAAAACCAATTTATTTCTGTAAATAGGCTTAAACTAAGCGCTTTTACACGTCCCAATATTTTTTTTCCCTACCACTACTTCAGGACAATTTTGGGCTAGCGCCGAGAAGAAGTAGCGCAAGAAACTCGGTCACTATTGTCAGCCTCTTTTTAAATAGTATATATTTTACATTACAAGATAAATGTACCTGTGCGAGCTGTGCAGTATTTATTTCCAAATATTTTTATCGTTTATATAATCATTTACAGTATAATATCCTTTTTTCATTAAAGTTGTTTTAATATGCGATTTAAATTTTAACAGGGGCAGTTCTACAATAGACGCTGGTAATTTATTAAAAAAGCGAATACATTTTCCCATAAACGAATTACCCACTTTATGCAGTCTGAAATTGGGAACGGCAAGCTTATTCTTATTCCGTGTGTTAAGATTATGAATGTCACTTTTCTTAAGGAATAAGGACAGGTTTTTGCGGATGTACATTATATTTTCATAAATAAATTGGGATGCTACTGTAAGTATATTAATTTCTTTAAACAGTTCTTTTAAGGAGTCTCGGGGTCCAAGGCCGTAAATTGCCCGTACAGCTCTCTTCTGCAGTACAAATATAGATTCAATATCTGCTGCTGAGCCCCATAACAATATTCCATATGACATTATACTATGAAAATAGCTAAAATACACCAATCTTGCCGTTTCAACATCAGTCAGTTGTCTTATCTTTCTCACGGCATAAGCAGCAGAGCTAAGTCTTCCCGACAGAGTCTCGATATGCGCACCCCATTGCAAACGGGAATCTAAAGTGATTCCTAAAAATGTAGTGGAACTAGATGTATTAAGTTGTTCATCTTTTACAGTAATATGTGTTAAGACAAGTTTTACGTTGGGCATTGTGAATTTGATGCACTTTGTTTTATTTGCATTGAGCATACGATTATTGGTGGTGAACCAATGCAATACTTGCGAGAGTGCATTATTTACATCGTCAAATGAGTCTTTACCTCTCTTGATTTTAAAAATCAATGAAGTATCATCTGCAAATAACACTGTCTCACAGAGGTCTTTCGTAAAAGATGGAAGGTCATTAATGTAAATTAGAAAGAGCAGAGGCCCTAATATCGATCCCTGCGGCACGTCCATAGTAAGAGGCGACCCAGAAGACTCAGCTCCATTGATACAAACTGTTTGTGTTCTGTCTGTGAGATAAGAGTTTACTAAATCTGAGGCATCGCATGAAACACCATAGTGTCTAAGTTTTTTCAGTAAAGTTTGATGGTCCACACAATCAAAAGCCTTAGAAAGATCACAAAAAACTCCCAAAGCGTCCTGCCTACTTTCCCAAGCATCAAACACGTGTTTCAAGAGTGCAACTCCAGCATCTGTAGTGCTTCTACCTTTCGTGAAGCCATATTGTTTGCTATGTAACAATTTATTATGGACAAAGTGTGATAAAAGTTGATTGAAAATTACAACTACAATTACAATTGAAATGAGTCAATTTAAAATTGCGTAAAAATGATTTTTTATGATTTATAACATCCACCCACCATGCCTCACTGTGATTCTTTGATGCCAGAGATCACAGTGATCCGTAGATCCCTTCTTGGTCTAGACGTGAACAAGGCCTGTGGCCCACATGGCATACCAGCAAGAGTGCTGAGATATTGTGCGCCTGAGTTGTCTCCCGTACTGACGCGACTGTACCGCCTCTCTCTCACGACAAAAATCGTACCAAAATCTTGGAAGCTTGCCAATGTGCAACCAGTACCCAAGAAGGGTAGCCGTGCCGACCCTGGTAACTACAGACCGATCGCCATCACTTCCGTACTCTGTAAGGTTATGGAAAAAGTTCTAAATTGCAAACTGCTTTCATACCTAGAAGACAATGATCTTCTCAGTGATCGTCAATATGGCTTCCGCCGGGGACGTTCAACTGGGGATCTTCTAGTGTATGTAACGCATTGCTGGGGCGAAGCCATCGAAAACCACGGCGAAGCAATCGCAGTGTCGCTGGATATTTCGAAGGCTTTCGACAGGGTTTGGCATGCGAGTCTGCTGAGCAAGCTTCCAGCGTACGGTATCCCCACTGGCTTCTGTAGCTGGGTGGCTGACTTCCTGAGAGAACGGTCGATCCGAGCAGTCATTGACGGCTGCTCCTCTGACCTCAAGGCCATTGACGCCGGAGTTCCTCAGGGGTCTGTGCTCTCTGCGACTCTTTTCCTGCTGCACATTAATGACCTGCTATCTTCAGGTATTGTTGGGTACGCAGATGACAGTACTGTCACGGAGAAGTATCTGTCTAGTGCAGGAGCCAGTGGAGTTGAGGTCCAAAGACTGAGAGAGGCCATGGTTGAGCGTACGAGCCTGACGTTAAGTAATGTCTCCCAGTGGGGAGATGACAATCTCGTCAGCTTTAATGCCTCTAAGACGCAGGCGTGTCTTTTCTCTACAAAAAGGAGTCCTTTCACCCTTTCTCCTACTTTCCGAGGTACATCTGTTCCAGTGACCGACACTCTACAACTTCTTGGCATGGAGTTGTCCTCTGACCTCAACTTTGGCACCACCATCGAGTCTAAGGCTCAAATTGCAGCTAGAAAGTTGGGCGTCCTGAATAAAGTCAAGCGGTACTTCACGCCTGGACAGCTTTTAACTCTTTACAAAGCCCAAGTCCGATCTTGCATGGAGTACTGCAGCCACCTTTGGGACGGCTCGGCGAAATACCAACTTGCTGCACTAGACTCGGTGGAACGCAGAGCCAAGAGAATAATAGGCGATAAAAAACTGGTGGCGTCCAAGCTGCACAGCCTGGTTCACCGCCGCAAAGTTGCTTGCCTATCGGTCTTCTACAGATTGTACTTCGGAGAGTGTGCTCATGAGCTGCATGAGCTCATACCACCGTCACCTTTCTTCCATCGGACATCCAGACGCACGGCCGGCTACCATCCGTTCTTAGTTGATATACCCATAATCCGCACTAAGCGCTTCTCATCATCTTTTATAATGCGCACAGCTAAAGATTGGAATTCCCTGCCTGCGTCTGTATTTCCGAGTGCATATAACCTGACTCTCTTTAAGTCCAGAGTGAATAGGCATCTTCTGGGCAAGCTCGCTCCATCGTAGATCCCATCTATGCTCTAGAGCAAGATTGGGGTCAAGAGTAAGCCCATCTCAAGTAAAAAAAAAAAAAAATTTTTTTTTCTTACAATCATAATTATATTTGGTAAAAAACAACAACAACAGGTACTAGAGTTATATTTTAACAAATAAACGACATAGCCTACCCGTCTAAAAGGTAGTACCTCTACTAAGCTACTTGATTTAAAATTACTGTATTTTTCTTTACAAAGTTTAAAAGTGGATAGAATCGCGCTTTGGCAGCTGCCGTAAAGTACAATTTTCATAAGAGTTAGAGCTCAATTTGTTCCTTATGGCTATTAGAATAAAGGTGAAGGGTCATGTAGTTTAGCGCTGGTAGCAACTTCACAGATTGATTAATGCAGATATGCAGTTATGTGATGTTAGATGATGGGCTAACCGAGTCGCTGCGGTTCGCATATCCGCAGCGCTTTCCTACCATTACAGATGTATTATCTATGATGATGGAAATTCATATGAAAATTGTTTGCATTAGGCAAGCAAATAAAAAACCGGCCAAACGCAAAGGTTTCCCCACCATTATCTATGAAAAAGGAAAAAAAACATGTTTGTTGTATGGGAGCACCCCTTAAATTACTTATTTTTAAAGTGAATTTATTACTAAATATTTTTTCAAGCGTCTACCGGTTGCTGTTCAATATCAATATTAATCTAAAAAAAACACGTTTGTTGTATGGAAACCCCCTTAAATATTCATTTTATTCTGTTTTTAAGTATTTGTTGTTATAGAGGCAACATAAAATACAGAAATACATCATCTGTGAAAATTTCACTGTCTAACTATCACGGTTCATGAAATACAGCCTGGTGACAGACGGACAGACAGACCGACGGACAGCGGAGTCTTACTAATAGGGTCCCGTTTTACCCTTTGGGTACGGAGCCCTAAAAAAGGCAGGTAATACCTAAGGCACAACGACAGAAGGCTAAGCAGTGTTGCTTTTTGTCAAAAGTTATAAGGTGCTATAAAATATCTGACAACGCTGCAATGGGCGTAGGTAAGTATAAATATTACATTAGTCGAATTTATTATTTACTTTATTCCTATTTTTCTATAAACGTTGCCATGTCAAAGCGAAGAATACCCACTCCAACCTACTTGCACTAACCGGTTTAAACTTTTCGTTATCATCATTTCAGCCACAGAACGTCCATTGCTAAACATAGGCCTCCCTCAGTGACTTCTAGATCGGCCGGTTGATCTTGATCTTGATTGATTGACCTGCATCCAGCGGCTTCCTGCAACCTGTACCAGGTCGTCTGTCCACCTTGTGGACGTCCCACGCTGCGCTTGCCGGTACGTGACCTCCATTCCAGAACCTTTATGCCCCATCGGCCTTCAGTTCTACGTGCTGTGCCCACTGCCACTTCAGCTTGCTAATCCGTCGGGCTATGTCAGCGACTTTTAATTTTTTAATTTTTAGGGGAACATTATTTCTTCACTATTGTAATGTATGTATAATACACAACACTTCTTCCTCACATTGTAGCCGTGTAATAGTTTTTATAGCATCTTTAATCAGGGCGAGCGAAGTGAGCCATAACACTATCCCACAATCTGAGCACTTTTGTGGTACACTTAACGGGAAAAACTATCACGCCTATAGATTTGTGCTTTAGCATAGTAATTAAAAATATCTAGATGTGTTATCTGTCAAAAAAAATATTATTTTAAACCAATTTAAAAAATGAAGATTATCAATTTTCTATTCATTGCCTTCATATTATTGTACTACTAACGCCATCTGTTAGAAAACCAGATTTAATAGAATGGTTATTAACGCCAATGATTACAAAGATAAATAAGCAGTATTTTCCAAATATTTGTGTTCAATTAAACATAATTATATAGTCGATAAAAAAAAAGGTTCACACTTTAGTGTATGTTAGACTGTCCGTCTGTCCGTTTGTCCGTCTATCCGTCTGTCTGTCTGTCTGTCTGTCTGTCTGTCTGTTTGTCTGTCTGTCACCAGGAATGAATCTCATGAACCGTGATAGTTAGACAGTTGGAATTTTCACAGATTATATTTATATGTATTTCTGTTGCCGCTATAACAACAAATACTAAAAAGCAGAATAAATTTAATATTTAAGGGGGCTCCCATACAACAAACATGTTTTTTTGCCGTTTTTATAGATAACTGTACGGAAGCCTTCGTGCACGAGTCCGACTCGCACTTGACCGGTTTTTATTCTTGTAAAACATTGTGTGACAGAAACGACTTTGGTGGATATAAAACTACGGTAGCCCTCATAAAGCTCAGCTTTTTTCTGGTAAATAAAAAAAAATAGTGGTACCAAACAATACAGGATGTACATGAGAATGGGACACTCCTTAAAACCACGTGATCAGCTGGTCATATACAACAACTTTAACTATCAGAGCAACATCGAATTCGATATTTTTTTTTCAGCTTCTCCATACAAACTTAATTGCATACCTCGATGATAAATGGGGCATCTGAAAATAAAAATCACGAATTCGACGTTGCTCCCATAGGAAAAGTTGTTGTATATGACCAGCTGTTGAACATGAGATTTTAAGGAGTGTCCCATTCTTTTGTACAGCCCATTTTTTCGTTTTGTTTCCCATTTTATCGAGAAAAACCAAAAAATAGGCTAGTTACTTAGTTATACTCAATATTGAAACGAATAAGACCATGTTATAAAGTAAAATAATATAGTCAGCTTTTGGCAAAATAGCCACGTAAACGTAATAGATGGTCAATGTGCTAGACTGATCAATTCAAGATGACTTTGGATAAATCTCTACATGAGAGAGAGCACCGATCAGCTGATTTATTGATTAATTAGTAGATGACGACCTACGATTAATCTACTATAGATTTAGGAACGACCAATGAGAGTAAGAACTAAATTTACATATTTTATAGTTTCTTGTAATACTCAATAATCGATCGTTTATTGCTTCCATAATCATTATTTTTTTCATTTAGGCATCGTAAACAAAATTTTACTACCAAAAAATTATCAAGCAGCAGCATTTCTGCTTCTTATTTTTTGCTGTATTTTATTCCCCATATTTATACTAAGGTTTAAATACTTTTCCAAAAAAAAAGCAAATCGCCAATAGTGTGCCCTTAAGTTGAATGTTGCTTCATGCCCAGAGTGAGTCTAACAAGACCGTTCCGTGTACCTTTGCGTCACTGAATACTGCTGCACTTACTCATATTGCCTATTTGGTTAAATTTACCAACAAATCTGGACTCGTGAGTAGAGTGGCTAACCAATTTATAGTAACGAGCAAGCTTTTCACTTGTTTTTATGTTTCGATATTTTAATAATAGAGCTACAAAGATTAAGTTCCGTTTGCACAATGACTCCTTAAGTACAATTAACGCTAAACACATTTAAAACATCATATTGCCTTGTTGTCAGTAATTTAACAGTGACAAAATGATGTTTTTAATAATTTACTGGTAATTGTATTTAAGGAGCCATTGTGCAAGTGGACCTTATTATCCAGCTTACTTTTTAACTATATATAAAATTATCTGAAAATAATGCTTTAATCAAAATAATTGAATTTATTACAATTTTCACTTCAAACTTGACTAGGGCAAAGTTATATTTTTTGCAATGAACACATAAATATTAATTTCCAACACAGAGTAGTACTTGAAATTGTTCACAAACAACGAGATCCATTCCGTATTGATATTTTGTACATGCCGATAGTGTTGTGCCAAGGATTAAGCATTGAAAACCCGACGTGAACGAATAGACGTCATTACATATCAGTTCGAGATTGATTCTCCTGTCAAAACGACAATTGCGATGGCCACCGACTTTCATTAACATAGAATATGTAGTCATGCCAACAGCAGGAAACATTTCTCAATGGACACTTTACTGTATGAGCCAATTGTAGACCAGTGTTAAGTGCGGAAATTAATTTTGAAAGTGGCTATCTGAGCGAACAGATGCATTTGATATTAGTGTTGTAGTATTTGTTCATGTAACTAGCGTATTAACTATAATAAACGTGGAACTAATCAGTTGTTTTTGTCTTTGATTAGTGACGCTCGTCCAGGACACATTTTTTAGGGTTTCCTTCATTTGGGATAAAACAGAAACCCTGATACTAGTCTGTTTATTTGTCAGATCTTCCGTATGTACATCAGGGCTTTCTAGGATCCCAAACTAAATAAAACAAAATCGTCAGTCCGTCATGTAATTGACTGTTTTTTTTCTAAAATATATCCTTATAAAAATTTAACCTAACCTACATGGTCCTTTATTAAGAAACTCAGTACCGTGATTACCAAGAACAATGGTCAAAAATAGCTATCCCATAGTTAATACATGATTTTAACCCATGAATGTATTTCGAATCACAAACTAAACAGTTCGCAAAACATTAAAAAATATAACATAAAACAAATGCATTACTTGCTTAGACGATCCCGCCATGTCAAAGTTAAGATCTCCAGTCGCGTCACTCGAATAAACCAAATCCGTATTAGCAGAAGCCTCAAGCGAAAGCAAGTTTCTAACTACAATAAAATCTCGGACTTTACTGTCAAAAGCATCTGAAGACAAACGTTATCGGGCGTAATAACCGTGATTTTACTTTGATTATTCTATTAGGCTACACTATTTACACAAATCTTCTTATGTTATTTCAGTAGAGTGAACCGTACGGGAAGAATGCCAATAAAAACTAGTTAATTTCACTAGTGGGAACGGCACGGTCTTATATTTTCTACCTTATACATTATGTATTGGCTACAAACACAATAGTGGTAGACAAAGAAGGCTCACTCTTCATAAATCTATGAATTAACACGAGTCGATTTCAGAATTTTGTTATAGAAAATGTGATTTCTAGCTGCCCTTTCAAAATCCACAATATACTATTTCATTTTCTGCCATAAAATGTTTCATGACATCATGTCGAGTCATACAAATATTTTAATTACACAACCTTCTATTCTTTAGACGTTGCAAGCATGCAAACGGTGATTAAGCTGCGCCAATCGTCATTCTCTCCATAAATATTTACTGACAGGTTAGACACGCTCACAGTTTTTATAAAAATATATAAAGGGCAATCATCTCTTGTTAAGGCCTTCCCATAGAAATATTGTCCTTTCTCTGATCTGAGGGCCTCCCTAACACTAGCGTATTTCGACCGTCGACGTCGTGGCAGTATCCAATCAGCGTTAAGTAAATGCTGCTGCGCAACCGTTGCCTCAACACTGATTGGACACTGCCACGAAGTCCACATTCGAAAGACGCTAATGCCTCACATAAGTATCTTTCGAGTATCGACGTAAAACGATGAAAAGTCCCTAAATCTGAATTTACTTACGACACGACTATTTCTTCTTCCTTGACTTCATGCTGCTGCTGACTATCCGCATGTTAAGAAATACACTTATTAAAGAGAGGTGGCCGAGAAGAAAGTGCGCCTACTGTATCCAACTACATGCTGCACATACCTATAAGCAATTCTGCCATTGCCAGTCCAGACGCGGCGTGAATGAGATGAATTAATGAAATGTATCGGTATATAAAACTTTGAGAAAATTTATTGAAATAATAAATTGCATTTTACAATCATATTTGCCATCGGATAAACAGTTTTAAACTTAATAAAGTTTAATAATTCTTTATTTGTATTCATTTTACCTACGATTTTTCGGTTTTTAGTCGCCATAGCACAAACTCTGCTCTAGATAGAGCTGATATTTGGGGTGATTGATGGAAATAAACATTATTAATTGAAGTCCTAATTGTTGTCGTCAAAAGCGAATGATAATTTTATTTAACGAACTAAAACCTCAATAAAATTTTAATCTCAAAAGAATGACTAAGAATTGGAAAACATTCTGAAAACCACAAATTTAAAATGTTTCCCCGCGATTAAACTCCGTTTACCCACCATTTTACATTATCCAATGCACGTCTCATAAGATCGCAATCAGGCACATATTTCCGAATTCCAGGACATGAGAGTCGCTATCGCGAAACAAACGCGGTCGAGATACGATTTTTCTTCAACGGGCCGCGGAATCTCGTAAATTTATCACTGTTGTCACCACGTGGTACGTGGCTCACCTATGCTGTTACAAACTGAACCGAGCGCTGGTTCGTGCTTACGTCACAAGTCCACAGAATAAGGAAGTTGTTGAGAGAAATGTGAACAATCGGATACTTTCTTAAATTTTAAAATACTATTTAAGTGCGACAACAACCAGAATGGAAAAGGAGAAGGGTTTCGTTACAAATACAAAACTGTGACGTTTTCTTCATAATATCTGATTTTAAGCATTTAGGCTAAACATTTAAACAGTAGTAGCACAGTTAACCATCTTTTACGTTATCGTAACGAATATTTAATTCGATTGTTTTATTTTTATAATTATTTTCCTTATTTTTTATCTTTGCACAAAAATATAGTGAGGTGTTTAAACAATAAGTAAAACACGATTAATTTTCCAGCAGATCCACTCTTGTAGATATCTCGACTGGAATATACGATTACGTGTCATAAGTTTTATGCCCCGAAAGTTTCAAAGTAAATTCGAACATCCATCGATAAATCTTGGCGACGCTCGGAACGATTTCATTTTCGAATTTCAGGAGCGATTGCCTCCACTGTTAAAGTTTGCCTGAAAAATGTTCGTGGCCGATTGACTCGGTATAAACGGAAATAAAAAGTTTTGTGTTAGAGTAATAGCGTTGTACATTGCACATATAAAGCACAAAGAAAAAAAACTCTAAAGAGGATCACAATTTGAAACGCTCCTGGATTTTCCAGACTTAAAATGTGACTAACTTTTTACACCAGCCGGCTATTGTAAAACTTAGTTCTTTCCGCCAATGAACTTGCTGCGTCGCAGACTTTTTCATTTTAACTTAACATTCGTAATGCGTTCTCAATTATGTGTGGAGTTGTTTTAAAAAAGCAGAAGATCTAATTAAGTATAGCAATAAGCAATAATAAAAATAATGAACACAAGCAGAACTCATGGTGAGTGAGTTTAATTCAGTTAGGCTAGTACGAAGCTGCGTGCCGTATTATCATTACTAAGCAGCTTTTATTATTCCACGATATTTGGCTAGAGGGGCCTCACACGCGCGTTAATGGAATAAAAAGTAAGGTTACAAAGTAAAAAGATACAGAGCACCTCCCGCGGCGGCGGTTCGTGCGAATTTCGACTGAAAATTTTATACGTTCAATCTATTTTGAGCGCCTTTATGCTGTGTCTCGCGATCCCGCCTCCGCACAAAACAGTTTCGTTTTCAATTATTGCCCACTTGTGGAACGGGATTCAATGGAAAAACAAAAGAGCTAGAAATGATATTTTATAGACAACTCGCTTTATTCGATGTTTACTGCATCTCGATTTGTTCTCGAGCGAGATCTGTGATGTTCAAAGAAAATTATTGACTGAACGTGCCTGGATAGAGTTGCTTTCTCGGAGATTGAAGGGCTATCTGAACGAAGCCTTTGCCAACGTTCTGTTATAGCTCGAATGCTTTTAATGCCACCAAAATATTCTGCTTCCATTCGTGTTTCTTCATAGAAACTTTGTATATTTTTCATTTTGGAAGAATACTTTTTAGAGACTATAAAGATTATATTGTTCGCCGTAACTTTAATTCCCGTAAACGTTAAGCAAATTAAAATTCCAGTGAGGAAATGAGCTCCGTTAGATAAAAGTATTAACTTTTATACTCGCTAAAAAAATTTGGAGCTGAGAACATTCCTACATGTAAATTCAATTTAATGGATTCGCAAGCTTTTGTACCTTGCGTTGTAAGCTAATGAATCCGATATGCTTTAAAACCATTTTGAAATGGACGTAGTTTATACATACGTAAACGAATCGGAAATAAAAATCTATCTCCATTGAGCACAGTGTTGTTTTCGCATGTTTGCAGCTTCACGTTTAATTAAATAAAAACTATGTAGTTACTAAAAAAGTTTACATTCCACATCATTAATTCTTGCAAATATGTTATTGGAATCCAATTGATTATAGTTAACTATATAAATACTAATATTTTTTGTTATTTTGTAAACTATTTACCTAATAAAAATGAAACTTTAACAAAATGTTTAAAAGGGGAAAGGTTTCTGAGGTGAACTAAGGACAACATAAACAAAATCGCGAGAACGGGTTCATGAAACCTCACTTACTTTAACGATACTGTGCCAATCGAGGTCAATAGATTCAAATACATAAACTTCTACATAATGTATGTAAAAAATCAATTAGTTACTTTATCCTCTCATAGCTATAACCATATACAGGAACGATGGACGAACAGACAGTGTCAGCTTCGTGATAAGGTCCCATTGGTATCCTTTAAAAACTTGTTACGGAACCCAAAAACATACTCGTTCATCACTTTAAACTATTAGCAAGCAAAAACAAACGAAAGTCGGTATTGCAGTTTTTCCTCAAATCCATCTACATTTGAGCGTGAATAAATCAGCTTTATCGTGTGTTAAGTTTATGTTTGCCTACATAATTATGGAAATGCGCACGATTCTTTGGGGTAAATTATTTTCAGTGGTTGTTTGCGAGTGAAATAATATAAGGGAGTTTTCATTAGGAGAATGCACGCGTTACGGTGTTATGCATTTTTGTGAGATTGCAAATTTTGCGCTGTGCTACCCGGTGCAATCTAGAGCGTAGGTATATACCTAAAATGACAGACAGTGTAATCTAATACTCGCCAAACCTTCTCAGTTCTTTAAATAAATATTAAGGTTTTGATAGTTGTGAATATTTAATGCATTTGAAAAAGTTTTTTTTTTGAGAATTATGTAAGGTAAAAAAACATTTTGGTTATTCTAATGGTAGCTTGGTTGTAAATGTCACATTGAATTAAGTCCGCATCCAGTATGTTTTTAAATCTATGCGTAAAATTTTTGTGTTTGTTCAGTGGATGATTGGATATTGTAATAAAACTAACGGATCCGTGACAACAAGTGAACGTTTATTTCAACTTACATAGTTAAAACACAAGAGTGGCGCTAGTGTGACAATACCTCCTTTTTTTTTTTTTTTTATTTATAAGACAGGACATGACTTTGTTACTTATTAATCTAACACTCCCACTTAACAAAGTCTATCAAACAATTTAAATTTTTACAAGACCTAACATTTTTACAAATTTATAATGTTTGTTTTCACACAGACCTTTAGTAAGTAAATCTGCAGGCATCTCTGCAGTTTGCATGTATCTAACTAGTATTGAGTTATTGGCTATACACTCCCTGCAAAAATGATACCTTACGTCTATATGTTTTGACCTTTTATGGTACACAGGGTTGACTGACAGCTTAATTGCTGATTGATTGTCATTATATATTGTAATTGGGTAATTCTCATTAGTAACTTCATAAAGTAGATTTTTAAGATAAATGGCTTCTTTGCAGCAATCAGCCAAACCCATGTACTCCGCCTCCGTACTGGACAAAGCAACTGTACATTGTTTTCTGGTTTCCCACGCTACTGCACAACCAGAGAGTTGGAAAAAATACCCTGTATATGACTTTCTATCAATCTGATTACTAGCCCAGTCAGCATCAACATAGGCCTCCAACTGTTTATTACCACTTTTTGTAAACATTAAACAAAAATCTCTAGTGGTTTTTAAATATTTCAGTACCCTTTTTGCATAAGTCCAATGTTCCTCTGTGAAACAGTTATTAAACTGACTTAAGTAATTAATTGAAAAAACAATATCTGGTCTTGTGAGGACCGCTAAGTACATCATACTACCTATTAACTGCTGATATAAAAACCTCTTATCACAAGCAGAACTTTTGGTTAAATTCAATTTTTGTTCAATAGGTGTTTTTACTGGTTTACAATCATTTACATTAAATTTTTGAACTAACTCACTTATGTAATCTTTTTGATTAATACTTATTACACTATTTTTCTTATCAAAATTGACATTCATGCCAAGACACCTTTTTATACATCCAAGATCCTTAATTTTAAAATTTTCTGATAATTTTCTCTTTAATCTGGTAGTCTCTTTATCACAATTCGAAAATAAGAAAAAATCATCTACATATAATAATACCATAGTTCTTAAATTTCCATCATTTTTAGTAAATAGACATGGTTCTAATTGAGATTTTACATAGCCAATACTTTTTAACAATTCCTCAACTCGCTGATACCATATCCTAGATGACTGTTTTAAGCCATAGATTGCTCGTTTAAGTTTAAGTACTACATTATCATCATTGCATTGTAAACCAACTGGCTTTTGCATATAAATTTCTTCTGACAAGACACCATTTAGAAAAGCTGTATTTACATCTAAGTGACACATTTCTAAATTTAATTGCACTGCCAAAGCAAACATTAATCTTAATGTCGAATGACGCAAAACTGGCGAAAAAGTTTCATCAAAATCTATACCCGGCCTTTGGGTAAAGCCCTTGGCTACTAACCTGGCCCTATACCGTACAGTATTATCAGAGTTTAACTTCTTTTGAAAAACCCATCTACAAGAAACTACAGTACCTTGATCTGGTGATTGCACTACCTCCCAGGCATCATTATCCTCAAACGATTTGAGTTCCTCTGCCATAGCCTGCTTCCACTGCAAACTCTCGGGTCCATTAAGTGCATCATCTATAGAAAGTTCACTTTCACTAACACTGACATCACTTTTTGCTATACCTACAACGAACCGATCAGGCTTTTTTCGCTCACGTTTAGGTAGTACTACACTGACTTCTTCTGGAACTTCTGGTATGTCACTCGCTGTTTCTGTAGATGTCTCTGGTTTTAATTCAATTTTCTGAAAAAATTCTGCATCTCCCACTGTTTCTGGCTTTATTTCCTCCTTCTGCATTAAATCTGGCATGCTTTCATCTATTTGTATCTCCACATGGTCGTTCTGATTACCTTCCTCAATCACAACAATATCTCTGCTTGTTGATATCTGATTATTCTCTGGGTTGTAGTATCTGTAACCTTTCACATGGTCGGGGTAGCCAACAAGGATGCATTGTTTTGCCTTTTTATCAAACTTAAGCCGTTTTTCTTTTGGTATATGTACCATTATCTTACTGCCAAAAATACGCAAATGGCTGACATCTGGCTTTTTTCCTGTCCATTGTTCAAACGGCGTTTTGTTGTTAAGTCCTGATACAACTGATCTATTTCGCAGGTATACCGCAGTGTTTACGGCTTCCGCCCAAAATTTCTTGGGTAGATTCGCATCATATAACAAACACTTCGCTTTTTCAACTATAGTTCTGTTGAGTCTTTCACACAAGCCGTTTTGTTCTGGCGTGTACGTATTTGTCTTTTGGTGAATTATTCCTGCATTCTGTAAGTATACTTCAAATTCTTTACTGCAAAATTCCAATCCATTATCGGTTCTTAATGCTTTTATTGTCTTTCCTGTTTGATTTTCTACTAATGTCTTATATGTCTTAAAACAACTAAATGTTTGATCTTTTGTTTTCAGAAAGTAAACATAAGTCATTCTGCTGTAGTCGTCAACAAACAATAGAAAGTATTTGGAGCCACCTATGGATCTGGTCTCCATTGGTCCGCAAACATCTGCATGCACGGTGTCTAGCAATTCTGTACTCCTGTTACCAGCATTTGGGAATGGTAACCTGGTCTGCTTCCCTTCACAGCACACTTTGCAATTTGATTTTGTTATCTGGGACTTTTCAGTGTATGACACTCCTATGACAGCTCCATCTTTCATTTTTTCTAGGTCACTGCTGTTCAAATGTCCTAGGCGTCTATGCCACACTGTACCCGACACTGAAGATAATAAACATTGAACATTTTTAACATTCAGTTTATAAACTCCTTCTGTTAGACTTGCTGTTGCCACAAGCTGATCCTTTTTATTGTAAATATAACAGTTATTATCGGCAAAAGAAACTCTGTTACCCTGCTTCATCAATTGACTTACTGATAATAAATTTGTAGCCAGACTGGGAACACACAAAACTTCTTGAACTGGAATTTCAAAGCTCGTATTCTTTAATACTGTTGTGATTAGGGTATCACCACAACACGTTACTGGTATTCTCGACCGATCTGCAATAACAATTTCTTTCACGTCGTGATTTGTTTTGTTGATTAACCAATCTTCATTCGGTGTCATATGCTTACTAGCTCCCGAGTCTATATACCAATCTGAGCTACTGAAACTTCCACTTAGAAATACTGCACTAAATGCATTCGAAGATTGTTTGTTTTGTTTTCCGCACTGATTTTTGTAGTGTCCCGACTGTTTACATTTGTAACAAATAATGGCAGACTTGTTGACGTTTGTTTTTGACACATCTGACATTTGCGTGTTGGCAGCCTTGCCATTTTTCTGTTGCCAACTTCTAGCTGCAAATGCACTTTGCGGACTGTTGGTATCACTTCCGTCTTCCATGTCGATTAATTTTGTTTTAATGGCGTCTGCCGTTATGTCTATGCCGGAATGCTCGATTGCCATTATCATTGGCGCGAATTTTTCAGGTAATCCCGCCAACAGCAATGAGCCAATCCACTCGTCATTAATCTTGAATCCTGTATTATTCAATCTTTGACTCGTTTCCACCATTGATGTAACATACTGAGCCATTGAATCGCAGTTTTCACGACGAATCGAAATAAGATTTCGTAGCAGCCCAATTCTTCTCGTAAAGCCGGTGTCATCAAACATCCTTTTTAACTTTAACCACAGTTCTTTCGTACTTTTCTCGTTTTTAATATGCACGTAAAGACTTGGATCGATTGTTAAAATAATCTTAGCCTTCGCTTTGGCGTCGTTTGCACAGTCATCCTTGAAGATGCATTCTTGCATTCCCTCCAAAATCAGGAAATTCTCGACCGCAAACGCCCAATCTTCATAGTTTTCTCTTCCTTTAAGCTTTGTTATCGTCGAAATGATACTTGAAGCCATTATAACTGTCTTTTACACTATTCACAATAATTTTAACGCGTGAGGCACATAACCTGTAATAAAACTAACGGATCCGTGACAACAAGTGAACGTTTATTTCAACTTACATAGTTAAAACACAAGAGTGGCGCTAGTGTGACAATACCTCCTTTTTTTTTTTTTTTTATTTATAAGACAGGACATGACTTTGTTACTTATTAATCTAACAGATATCATAATAATTATTACAAGTAAATACTTAAAACGAAGTACCATACAACAATATCGTAAAATATGATAAAAGGGCTGCTTTAAGGTACAGAGTATTTATTGATTTCAAGGCTTAACCCTAAACGCAAGAACGTAATTATACTTGAAGCAATGCATTCAACGTGCAACTCAAAATCGGAAAATAAACTTCGGAACAAACCTAATCACGTGATTCAGAACCTCCCATACTCAAACGGTACACTTCATTTGCTCAAAATTACAGAGCGCGGCTTCTTGCACTTTTTGCATCAAAAAAGAGCCGATACCTCTTCTTTGTTTTGTATCTACATTGGACGCTCAGAACCTGCACTTTCTGCTTAGATGGCGCTGCTGTGCGTGGCGTAGGCGCTACCGCCACAAAATTGAAAACAGGTGGAAACAAACAATTGCACATCGTTCTGTCGAGTAATTTTTCTTTTTTATCAATAAATCCAAACTTAACCAGGAACTCTAATTATATTATAAAAATATAAAAAGTGCGTATCGTGCCGCGTAGAGTTCCGTAGTCGCCTGTCGTTACCACCATATATTTAAGCAATTACTTCATTTATGGCACTTTTAATGTTTTCCTCTAAGGAATTTTTATTTGGAAGTTGCAATAAGTCAAATACAACGGTTCATCGTTCTTGGTTTACAAGATCTCGTATACCCTTTTAATACACGATTATAACAAATATTTCTCATATTACTTACAGATTAGACCGATGCATTTTATTGTTACCTACTAATGTAAGTAGAGTAAAACCGGGATAGTTGCCACACTTTTTGAAAATATGTTATATCTCCCTGTACAATTATTTATTCTATCTTTTATTTGTAAAACTTTTTTATCTATGAATTTATGAAAGGAAAAAAATATTACCTTTGACATTTCCAGAGTGTTACCGATTATTGCGGATCTCTAAATTTTGAGACTTCTATCCCATATAGAGGATAGTTGCCAAGTCCATATAAATAACATTAAGGAAAGACGACCCGCTGAGAAATTGGGCATCTATGCCGAAAAAACTTTGATCGCACCTAGCCGTCCCATGCAATCGCACAGAGACATGAGACACGATCCATTTGGTGGTAGTTGGAAAGTCTCTCGATAGATAAATAAAATAACACGCTATGTATTTTCGAAACTAGATTAATTACAATCGGGGCATCTATAACACTAGGGTGTCAATCCCGGTTTTACCCTACCTATATTATTGCTTGAAAATAATTAAAAAAATGACAGAAAATCTTCTTAAAAAACAAAAGAGCATGTACTGATTCAGAACTCCTCCTTATGTTTATTAGGGTGCCTAAAATAAAACTCATAGCATTATTAATTCCACTGAAGGTGCGAGGGGCAAACTAAAACAGTTAATTTTCGTCCTTATTCCGAAGTACATAAGCACTACGCACATGTTTACTAAAACAGCAAAGGAGCTGTTTTGTCTGAATGTTTATACGAAGAACTTTTTTCATAAATACTATAGTTCAGTACCTAGGGACTAAAAAACATACTATTCTTTGGTTATTTTGCTGGTGTTGACTAATATAAATGCTTCTTCATTTGTTTAATAGTAATTTAAAAAATATATATTATATTTTGAGGCATTATTATTTACGATTTTTTTTAATGAGAATAGAATTTGCAAATTCATGGTTGATTTTACAGCAGAACTCCAATAAAGCGCCAAAAATAGTTGGGTCAAGGAGTCAATATAAAAAAAAAAACAAATATTTCTCCTACACAGACTCCCCGATCGGAACATCAATTTTGTAGGCAAAAAAGTTTCGTGTCACCTAAAATATAGCTGGACCATTACGTTACATGTTGCGTTACCTGTTCGAAACTTTCATACTATTGAAAACCTATATAATTTCTTAAATAAGCATGTCATTTATGCACATACGAAATACTCAGACCCTTAATTTACGCCAATGTGTCAAGGATTTTACAGTTGGTTTACAAATGAGGTTTTAAGTTCTTTGCACATTCATTTTTCCATTTTTTTCCAATGCAGCGACATTAATGCTTTTAAAAATAGTGAAGTAACTTGATAATGAAAGATATCGATTGTAAGCGCCGCATCGGATCGAAGCATTGCCGCGTCGATCAATGCTGTACCGGCACATTTTGCATAATTGATGTCCCATTCGCGGGTACCGAACACTTATTCATATTCATGAATTTTACAAATTTTTCAATTTGTGCCGCCAGCAAGGTGTATTTACATTATTGGCCCGCGTCTGAACATAATCTGTGAGTCGGAGGTCGTGTATTTATCGCAATCTACGTGGTGTAAATGTGGTTTTAATTAGTTTCTTTTTTTTACACTGGGATATCCGGTTTTAAAAGAATTCATATAAATTAGATACATTTTAAAATATAAAATAATTTTCCAATATTATACTACGTGCTTACTCAATAATTTACTTGGCGTTAAGTGACTGCATTCGTAAATTTAAAACAAAACATTCAATTTTTATTTTTTTTAGTGCATTCTAAATTATGATATTTTTTTTAATAACTTCTACCTACGTTGTAGAGAAATACTAAAACAAAGTGTTTTGCGTTAATATACAATTAGGTTGTGCAAATAAAAAATCGCAGTATGCAATATAGATCTTTTTAAAGCTAAATTATTACCCGTCAAGTATGCGGATACAACCTATAATAATTTTATAAAAATTTACAATAACATGACTTATATTAAAACATTATAAATAAAAATGTTATAAATTGTAAGTAAGTATGTTCCTAACTTGATTGGATAAGTTTGGAATATTTCACGAATATATTTTCTTTTCCCTCACCCGCACATACATTTCAAAAGAGTTTTTACATATAAGAAGTAATCTTGTACAGTAAATTTGATTACACCCACCTACAAGTGCTTAAATCACTCCATGGGGAAAATGAAATAACATTCGCAAGAAACTTGATCGACACGAAAACCGTTCAAAGGGAAAGATAAAAAAACTGTAACGAAACTGATTCCAGAGCCTTGGATGTAATGGGAGATTGTAAAAGGGCAATAAAAGCTTAGTATTGTGTGTGAGAGCCGTAGGGAGTTTCAGCATTGTGTTCGGGTCTCTCCGGCCCAAGAATCGTCTGACCACGGGCGCGGTCAAATTGTACAGAAATGAAATTATCAAGGTACGCCGCCGATTTTCCGAACCAATGAATCAAGATCCAATTCCCTTTTGTAATAGAACATCGTCGCGAAAATCGCCCATGGACTTACACTACCCACTCAACGTTGTTAGGCCCCGTCCACACGTGTAGCGTGGGTTTTGTTTATTGCCCGTGTGCAACAATCCTTATCAAATAGGCTAGAGACACGCAAATGTTGATTGTAATGCCGATATGGAAGTAGGCACTGCTAAATATATCTTATCTTATTGCAAATCTAACAATAAATATCGCTCTTTATTGTTCAATACTAAATGTTAGTAGGAATAGTTTTGCGAACTTAATAATTTAAAGTTAATTTTTTTGCAAAGTATGTTAGAACGAAATGAAAATAAAAAATATTAAGTCTGCACAGTTTTAATTACTTGAAACTTTTTGAAATTAAACAAAATAAAAGAAATTCCAGAAAGTCTGTTAATTGCCTTGTTAACTACAATTCATTAATAATTTAGATAATTATGAAAGATCACCTGACTATTTTCTTTTAAACATTGAGCTAATTAGACGCTTCAAGCCCAATATTGCCATCTTTTCTTAATCTAAGCAGAGCGTTAGCCCAACGATAATTTTAAAAAATAATAATTAGGTAAATTGACACTTCTAAAGCCCACTTACACTACCTTTTTGATCGGATTTAACCTTAATTCTATATTTGACTCCTTGTCCAAATGAAAAGGTGCGCAAGTCGTTGAAGTACCTTAGAATTATCGCTCAATCATTTCGCAGTTAAGAGTCCACAACTTTTTAAAGTAGGTTTTTCAGCATTTTGAACATCGATCGATGACTGCGGTAAGCCTATCTGTCACGCTAGGCTAGTTTGAGATTTTTCAAGCTTAACCTATCACCGATTTTCAGCCTGCACTGATTTTCAGTTTATTTATTGCTTTTTGACGTGAACTTTACTCGTTAGAAGACGGCTTACGTTTGACATTTTAGGATTTTACGACTAAAGTATGTCGACATAATATTGAAAAGCTTATAATTCAGTTCGACGTTTAGGCGCAAAGAATATTGAAAATATATAAATCATTAATTCAAACTCTACACTGATTCGAGAAACTATTTTAAAGTAATTTATTTATTTATCACTCTACTACAAATGTCTATGTTGTTATGAATGGGGGTTGGTACAATTTTATTTCCAGTTTGTATTTAACATTGAGTAGCCATTATAACTTCTATAAAACCTGTGCATCAACAATTAGAACACGGTAAAGCGCACGTTTATGTTCATTGTTCATATCAGACGAAACGTTGCGCATTTGCGTTTTAGTAGGACTCCCCCCCAGCCAGCCATAATTTGCGTCAAATTGACTTTTCCGCCGGAGAGCTGACGAGTCTCAAGTAATATGCCATAAACGACCCGAACGTATTGGACCCAATGCCCGGAGGTTGATAAACTTCCTTGATATTTGAATGCGTTATTCCCGTTTACTGCCGACGTCCCTTCAATAAATACTGAAACACCAAAATTTATCTATACCTCTATAAGCTCTTATTAATGAAAATCTCTCCCTGATATCGCAAATGAGCTGTCGGCGTGCGCTCTCTTAAATTTAATAACGTTTGTTACGAAAGTTGCCGCCTCACCAAAAGCTAATATTATTCCAATTCGGAAAAAACAATTTTCTCCAAAGTTATAAACCTGAACAGATTTCCATTTCTGCTTGGAGTTGGTACAAAGTAATTCCTCCGGTTTGAAGATAAAATTTATGTCATTTCCTGTCTACTCGAAACTCGCTAAAAATTATCAGAAATCGGCCCGCTGTAGCGCCATTTAAAATTAATGAATAATGTTATCTGATAATGATTCAGCAAAGTTTAATTAAAGTTCTACTTTTTCGTCAGCTCTCCTCAGTTTTTAATCGCATGAGTATCTTCGTTATTTTTTTATTCAGGAATAAACGTCTTCTTTAAAAGATTTACTGTTAATATATTTTAGCAATAAGCTTATTATGATTTAGGAGTTATCTGAAATTGTGCTTTGTATGTTCTTCTAACTTTACTCATGACATTTATTAATCTGGTCAAAAAGAAACTGCCTTCTACCGTTGTTTTCTAACGTGTTTTTTTTTTAAATAGCGCACAAAGAATGCAAGTTAAAATAAAACAAATTGTTAAAATTAATAAAATCTCTAAGTCCAAAACGCCAAACAGCGGAGATTTAATATTAAATTACAAATGAAACATAACACAAATGAATTTCAGCTGCCACTGATAGCTCTATTACTCAGCAGCGCAAGTTATTCTGGCCCATTAGATAGCGGTACCCACTAAATGTAAACACAAGTTTTCATTTTGATGCGAAAATAAAATGGAGTTCGCAACACAAAGTAACTTTAAAAAGAATCCACAGAATTTGCAGTGCAGTGCGCCACGAATAAACATTCGATTTTTTACTAAGCCTTATCGCGCCACAAAAGAATCGTGATGTGTGGTAGGAAAAGGCAAAGCCAAATATAAAGAATTTAGATCAAAAAGAGCGAAACATTTGGGAAATCGCGATAACATCATTCAAAGGATGAGGAATGGAGAGCTTTATACACCTTTGAGTGAGTATGAATATAAATATCTATGGATCTGCGTGGATTTGTTTTCCTCGTTTGCTATAGTTGTGTTATGACGGGAATGTCAAAATGTTGGTCCTAATGTGTACTGCGAATGCCCAAAAATATTTGTTAACTGCTAGTTAAAATATCGAGATCAAAAATTACTAAACTTCTAAATTTTGATCACTATACTCGTATAATAGTCATTTGTCTTTTCTAAGTGACCTATTTGCCAAATTGATCAAAAAAACAAAACGTTATTACACAAAAACTACCATTTGTATAAAATTTACCAATTCAGACTAGATTTTATACAATAACTATGTAATGCAGAGTTTTGCAATTATAATTAGACGCGTAAAAATTGTTAAACATAATTTGAAACGTTAGTATTAATTTATTAATAAACATGGAAATTAGGTATGCCATTCTCATTGCTTCATAAAATAATTTAGATAAATAATTTTCATAGTAAGTATCCAGCATAATATTTGCGTAAATGTATTTAATTTATTAGGATAGTACTCAATTAAATTGTTTGAACAGATAGTTTTTGTTCGTTAAAAATAAACAACAAACAAATGTACAAAGTTTTAAGATCACCGAAAAATGTGGCCGCAAATGTATTTTTTTCCAATTGGCTATAAAAAAACAAAGTTTAATTTCGGTAGTTAAATTTTTTGATTCTTAAAGACTTTATTGGCAAGTCTTGGCCATTTATAATTTAAAAATGAATTTTTGTCACATGCTGTACTATTTCTATAAATTTTGCTTATTAAGCACATTTTTCAAAGTTTTTCGGATGTTACATTATTTTAAACTGTTACAGTTGCTTTTTTGCTATTTTATTTGACACTCGTTACTGTTCTGATAATATTTTTGGCACACTCTGTATTTACCAATATTATACATTTATTTATATTTTTTTTATTTCCAGCTACTTTCATCTAGAGTTTCAGGTATCTTACAACATAACTAACATAATAGGGTGAGAGAAAAATGACTGTGACAAACGAACGTACGGCTTGGCGAAACTTTAAGTATTTTCCGATAAACCGGTATCTGATACTAGTATGAATAATGTAATTATTGTCATTTATAAAAAATACGAAGCGCAGGTATGAAATTTATTTAGTCTTTCGTGATATTGCGCACATCATTCAATTTCTCCGATGCGCATTACTAACAGAAAGCTGTGTTAATATTCCACGGCGCTGCGAAAAAATGGCGTCGCACCAATTATTAACGACGTGCATACGTGAACTATAATGAAATATTTACCGTTCGAACGTATAAAAAGTGGCCAAGTGCGTAGCCACACAATTGCAATGGGTTCGAATTTTCTTTTTTATGCTTAACGGCTTGATCTAGCACTGTACCTATAGTTGCAATGACTAAATTATGTCAAAACGGGATTTTATAAATTTTGTCATTGAACTTAACACTGCCTCCTCTATTAAAGTATTTAATAACATAGTAAGATAAAGTCAGCTTTAGAAAAACGGTTCAGTTTAAAAATTCAAGTGTGTTTAAAATTTATTATCTTGCTTCATTTCGAAGATAAAGTTTTTTTTAAGTTGCACCATTACCCTCGGCAGGAAAAAAAGTGTATTATAAATCGGAAAATTGTCATATGACGCGCCAATGTTCCCAGATTGTTGATGAAATTATAGATCGATAGATACATATAATTTACGTTTATTACACAAAAATATGTGAGAATTATAAGTTGCGCTACAACTACGTGTCGCACGCTTTTTCGTGCGTAATTCGAAGGCACCCTACCCTAGGTGCCGCTTCATCCATTTCGGCTACTATACAGAACTCTAAAAATTCAGCGAGCGAAGTAAGGGCGGGGTGTCGCGTAATTACTGGCAATTTGTAATGGCCATGTGATTGCCGCGACCGTCGACTCTAAACTGCGCTATTAATTTCGTACATTTGATTAACGAAACTACTTGTTAACTTAATGAACGCAGCTAAGAATGCACGCTAACGCGCTAACACGACGCGCTGTCGACACCATTGTCGCGATTACAATATTTTCGTTTCGCTTCTCTCGTAATTAGCGGGGGTTTCCTTATTTTGAATTGTTGTCACAGATTTGACGTTTCGTAAACCTACATTTTTTATAATAAATATTGGACAGCATCACATAGGTATACATTGCTCTGATCCTAATGTGAGTAGCTAAGCAGTTGTGTAATAGAAATTAGAAACAATGACGGTACTGCAACACCCAGACCCGAGACAATATAAAAAAGTCGTTTTCTACATTAACTCGACCGGGAATCGAAACCGGGACCTCAGAGATACTACCTACCTACGGAGGTCTACATAGGTGTTTTAATACGGATAAAAATGAAGAGCAGATAACTAAAGTATTTCAGATTTAAAATTGGAATTAAGTTGCGGGTTAATTTACTGTCACTCGTATGTTTATTTTGAACCAAACAAATGTCAAAATTTTATTTTATTTTAAATTTAGTAGTAACGATTTGTAAAAAAAATATTACTGCATTACAAAATTATGTCGATGTTTTAGGTAACGGACATAATTAGTTATCGAAGGGACAAGATGGCGTTTTTAACAACAACGCACACTCTGTTTGTAGTCTGTAAACATTTTTATCCCCACAAAGGAAAGCCGTGTAATCAGTAATATTTTCAATTTACTGGAAATTCCATTCAACAAAAAGGCAAAAACACGAATGCATTTACGTTCATATTTTCCTAGTGCAAACAAAAATTCCACTTGACAATTTTTATGCAAAATTTTATTCAAACGACCCTTTTTTGTGGAATAAATACCACATTATTTACAATAAATAAATATATAAACAGCCACATTTGATAACGCTTAGGCAAACGTAGTGCAGGACGCCCCCCGGCTAGATGGACCGATGACCTGAAGAAGGCAGCTGGCAACGACTGGATGCAAAGGGCGGGAGATCGTGCGCTGTGGCGCTCCTTGGCGGAGGCCTATGTCCAGCAGTGGACTGCAACAGGCTGATATGATGATGATTTGATAACAGATGTCACAGTAAATATTATATAGGTATCTAACAATTATCCCGACACATTATTTAATTCGCGGTTTTTCGTGAAGTCAGGTCTGTATTTTGATAATACATAATTATTAAATGTTTGCATTTAGTAATAAAAATCTGAAATTAGGGTTTCAAAATTGCGACGGAGTACTTAAAAAGCAAGAACCCACAATACATATGTTAATTGTAACATTTGGTAACGACAAGAAATTCTTGCTATACAACTTCACAAACACATGACGTCACGTAGGTACGTCACAGTGTGACCGTTAAAACATTATAGTTTGAACGTAAACAACCTGTACCGCGGTAACGTGGGTCAACGACCGCAACTTTTCACGGAAGCGTGTTCTGTGTCGATGCGAATTCGTGACTTATCGATACCGTATCGATATCGATTTGATCTCGAGACAGACAGCTAAAAGTTTACAACACGAAAGGGTAGCACGCACGAAAACCGTAGCGCGCATGGGAATTAGCTCTATTGATGTAAATGTTTAAGTGGCATGATGTGAGCATATCTGCTAACAATACTCCTCCTGTTCGGTTGGAATAAAGTAACTGTAGTTCATACATCAATAGTACTTAAATGTTTTCAAGATATTTAATATTAGTCATTTAATATTGAAATATAGTAGGTATTTTTCGCAAATGACCTCTCAACTCTATCACCGAGGAACCTAAAATATCATAGAAAGACGTTAAATTCAAAAAACGTAAAAATGACTATCTAGCATTCCATCTAATCTGTTCAGCCGTCGTTGCATGATAAGAAACTATAAAACACATGCACTAGAGTTTAAAAACAACTATAAATAAACCCAAAATTTAAGTAGGATGATTTTATAAATGGCCACCGTGCATGTGTAATGTGTAAAAATTCACCTTTATATTTGGGAAATGTTATACCTACTAACTTATGCATAAATTATGAAACCTGTGGATTACGGAACAAAGTCTACTAAACCAGACTAGCAACCACAACTTATATCCAGTTCAAAAGATCCCACGGGGCCGAACTAGCTTATTTCAAACGCCAGTAAATTATAAAACTTAGGTGAAATCGCTGAAAAATTGTAACATTGCAAAATATTATATCCGTAAGAAGAAACATAGATCATGAATTTTGTTTTAAGCTGTTTTTATAATGGTAAGCGTGCGTATATAAGGTGTAAGTGAATTAGTGTCAGATATTTTTAGGAGTAACAGACTATCACATGGATCACATATAAGATAAATTTAAAATTATAGAACAAACTTTAATTCACGCACCAAGTAATATGATATTATGATTGTACACAGTGTAATATGATTATTTGAATGCATTAATGTAATTCTGGAGAGGTTATGAATCGGCTAGCGTTTTGTGAGTAGTCTACTTGTGGTGTTTGGGTTCATGTACAGAATGATGTAAATTCTTTATTTTAAAACTTTTTATTTTTTCGATTTTTTTTAGTTTGTTCTATACTTTTAAATTTATCTTATATGTGATCCATGTGATAGTCTAAGTTACTCCTAAAAATATCTGACACTAATTCACTTACACCTTATATAGGGTTTAAAAGTTGGTTGTTGTTTAAAAATATTTTCAATAGAACTAAATTTTAGATCATTGTTTTAAAGGTCCAGTTTTATACAAAATAACTAATCTATATGTCCTTACTATGATCTCTGTCAATATTGGTTATTCTCACATAAGCTAAGTACACAGACATTCGCTAATTTCTGTCAGACTATAATCTATAATACTCTTGCATCTCAACCGCCAAGTCAAAGTCTCGAAAGTTATATCCAAAATTAATTAAGACCACACTGCGATTTACAATTACACAACCCCCTATAAACAAACTTGATTGCTTTACAAAAACTCAAATAACTAAGGCAGTGTCTCAAGTAGGGGCTCATTTCAATATCAAAGACGAAATTCAAATTACTCCGTTTACAATGAAGGCTGAGGCGGGACGGTATTACGGGCTGATGTAAATTTCCGATACTCATTTTAGGGATCAAGTTCAAATGTCTAAGTCGAGTTTCTTCTGAATTAGGCTGTTGGTTCAAGCTAAAACGCTTACGGCTTATTACATTCTATGTAAGTAATCTAACATTTTCATACCACACGCTTTAAAGGTTTCTCGATTATGTTTGCAGACTCGTATCGTATACCTACTCGTACTACGGTCGCACTTTTATTGATAAAGATAAAGTTAGTGTTTAGTTTTAATTTAAAAAAAAAACTAGTTATGGATTAAAAAATACTTACTACATGTACCTAATACATTTTTAAATTCGGTATGTAAAAGTTTAATTCCCAGACTTTACTTTAACTTCTTGTCTGCCGAGCGGTCACATGAGACCGCTTAGCAAAATACTATTGTGTTTCGTATTGCTGGATTCAAGGGTAATTTAAATAAACATTGACTAATATACCTCATAAACTGTTTACACATTTAAGTATCTAGCTAAGAATATCTTTAGGTACACATACCTACTTTATTAACACACAGTGAATATTTTAAAAAGAAAATCATTAATCAAACAAAATCTCAATAAACTCAAACTTACAGCGGAGCCAAAGGAAAAAAGCTAATACACCCCGTCAATAATCTACAAAATAACTAAAAAGAAAAAAAAAAAACTGGAAAATACGCTCCGCGTTTTATCTGTCCCTTCTGACCTACAATTTATTCGATGCTTTTACGGTTGACTTAAATGCCAAAGCATGGAAGTTAAGTCGCAAATCAAGTTCTTTTTTGCTTCTTTTAGTTGAGATTGTAAAAAGATTTCTATTTGATATGCGATTTGGTTTTTATTTACCGGTTCAGTTAACTTTGGAAGACATGTGGTATTAACTACACACTTACTCATAATAACATAAAATATGGAAGGTATAGAAACTTTAAAAAATGTTTTTAAAATATCAGTGAATATTTTAAAAAATGAACTAGCCTTATCGCGATAACACTTAAAACTTTTTAGTGTTGCCATTTTTAATTGCCGATCCACTTGACAGATGTCGCTAGCTGGCCCAGTGGAACACTAACCGTAGCAATTACATTTACAAAAGCCATTACACATTAGGCACAATCACAATTACTAGTCTCAAGTGGACTATTTTTTCTAAATCTGTTTGTTCACCTTTTGCTAGTTAACGTGACTCCATTAGGCAGCCATAACGGTCACGGGCCGGTTCTCTTTATTACTCTTTGCAATGCTTCCTGTTGCTTTTTTCTCTGAAATATTCTGCTAATTAAGGAAGGAGTGCAGCCTGAAGATTTCTGCTGGTCTAGCAGATTACTGGCGGTATCTCGGAGAAAAATGTAACTCTCAGGCAGAATTCATTTTTGTGGCTTAACTTTTTGTATGTTGTTTAAAAAAGTTTCAAGCGGCTTAAGTGAAAATAGCATGTAACGTTGCGTACAAGGGTGAGGTGGGCAAAGTTGTCAACCTAAATTAGAGTTTTAACTTATATTATACCTAATGTTGGTATTTCTGCGAATGTTTTGACCCAAATTAAAAAAGGAAAACGTTGGTGTCAGACGGAAATTATTAAATAAAGAGTAATTTTTCAGATACACACTACAGTGTTCTTGGTATAAAAAACAACACTGAATGTTTTCGCAATGATATTTAGAGTTCGTGAATACGTCGATACCATAATAAAAATTATCGATAGAAAAATCGAAATTATCAAAATTGTTACAAATCATTATAAAAATAATTATCTTTCAAAATAGATACTTCGTAAAATACAATTTAAGATACTTATATTAGCTGTTGAAACCTCTCCTAGGGGTGGATTCCTTTAACAAAGTTTCTAAGTCTGACATCGTAACTGGACGTGTAATCTGTAACCGCTATCACAATGGTGCTGTCTGTCGCCTTCACTCCGCAGATAACGCGGGGGCAGTAGTAGCAGCTAGGGGATGGGAAATATTTGTTTTATACGACCGAGTACTTAGAGAGCCTTGCTTGGGATATTAAATTAAAGTACCTATCGATAATACCGATAATTCAAAATGTATGCAACGAATACACAAAATGTATTGTATAGCATTGCGAATATCGCGAATCATCATAGTGTTCCTAAATGCTTAAAACTATCGATATTCTTGAAAGTGAAGGGACTGTTAGAGTTTAACACAATTAATAAATCATAAATTTGCGTGCTATGTTACCAGACTATCGATAGTTTAATTTTATAGTCATCACTATCCAATATTTGATTACCGCTCGATAAATTGAAGGTCTGATGTTAGGATTTGCTACTAACTTGTGATGTTGCAAGTTTATTAGCTGATTAAACTGCGTTGTATTGTTAAATCATAATTGCAGGATCGCTTATTTATAGCTATCCTGCAATTATGAATAGTATCTAATCAGTTGTTGTCTTTACACGTTTTAAATAATTTAATGTTCTTAAACTCGCACTCGTAGTGCACGAAGTAGTACTGAATATAAAATATAATTAGAATACAAAACGATATATTAGTTTTAAATATTCCTGTATATGTCGTGGCCCGATCTTAGAATTAATCACTTCATGATGTGGCCAACCATTTCATAAAATGGTCGTCTTTCATGATGCGGCACAGTACCCGCTGGCCACATCATGATGTTGATAGGCCAGATCAATGAATCAGTCAGCGTTGGACGATATGACCGACTACTTCATGAAATGGCCAAACGTTAGTGGTCATATCGTAAAACAGTTATATTATCCACCGGTAGAGGCGCTGATGTCGCTTTGTTATTGTGGTACAACATGGCGGCGGATAATTATTATACTATTCTTGTGAATTGTGAAAGTGAATAATAAGTGTAATTAGAAGATTAAATTGCAGTGAATTATCGATAAGACATCAAGCTAGGTGAATTTTATGAAAGTCGCTCGAAAAAAAGGCGCAACGTCAAATTATTGTGTAGTTCGACACGTAATTTGGAGGTTAGTTAGGTTATTTAAATCTTGTTATTTATTAGTTTCCTTTCAAAATTACAAATATTTATAATGTTTCTTTTATCTATTGTCCAAAATTATTATTAAACGAATTCCTGTAACTTGTAAACGTATTTATACCTAATTTAATGATATGGCCAAACGTTGATTGACATATCATCAAACGTTGACGTTTAAATGATATGGCCAGTTTTGTTTGGCCGTTTTATGAATTACGACCATTTTATGAAATGGCCGGCCACATCATGAAGTGTTTAATTTTAAGATCGGGCTACGACATATACATTAGGTATACTTGGCGTCACGTAAAAAGAGTGGTGGCCAAAATAGGAACTAACATTTTCAGTACTGCTATAAGTGTTCGGTGGAGACAAGTAGAGCCACCCTCCAGCGTTCTTTTTATTTGACGAAAATTATACTTGTCTATTAATAAAACTTTTTTACTAATGGGCTTCTCGTAACTAATAGATATTACTATATAAATAGTAAATATTTTAAATTATACAATGATATGCATAATAAGAGTGTGCAAGGGACAATAACAAAATAAAATTATTTGACAACTAGCTGTACCCGCAACTTCGTGTGCGTGGACAACAGGATGTTTGGTATGTTAAGTAACAAAAATCGTTTAAATAAATAATAATATATAGAAAAATATCCAAAAGGATCATTCAACCATCAATGCCATAAAATTAGTCTCGTCCAGCCCTCACTACATGATAGTAAAAATATATAACCACATTCCAAACTACATAAAAAACAACGAAAGCCCACAACTTTTTAACAAAACATTGAAGACATTTCTCATTAGTAAATGCTACTATAATATACAGGAATTCTTTGGAAATAAAGATATCGAATAATGATAATCATTGCAAATAAATAAACTATGCTTCAACATCTCCCTTTATAGATTATAAATGGATAGTAAAAGATTATTGTAAATGAGTGTTACCTAGAGTTCATGTTTGTTAATGTTGATTTCATGTTTTAACAATTTTTTTATAATTTATCTGTGTTAATTAGTAATATTATTGTTTAACTTGGCTAGCCCTCTTAAAATTGCCATGCCCTTGCAGGGCGTCACATTAGCTACTATCATATGTACCTACTATCTTACCCTACTATTAATGTGACATGCAATAAACTATTTGAATTTGAACCGGGATAAAAAGCATCCTTTATGTTATTCCAGATCATATTCTATATTTGTGCGAAGTTTCATCACCATCAGTTGAGCTGTTTCCGCGTGATTGAGTCATAAACATCTAAATATCCAAACATCCATACAAACTTTCGCTTTTTTAATATTAGTGGGATGACCAAGAAGACCCTTCTAGACAAGTAATAACAAAAAACTTAAAAAAAAACAAACACTAGATATCAATACGTTACAAAGTAGGTACTTTAAAGGTTTACACCACGCACTGTTTGATCATGAAACAAATAATATATATCTGGATTCCATAGGATCATACGTAACACAAGGGCTAGTCGAGTGGCTCCACAGGATGTCTGATACCAACTGCCGACGTACGCCGTCAATGTCGCTTTGTCTTGCACACCGAAGGCAAACCGAACCGGTATTTGCATAACAATGCTTGAACTCGACGCGTGCTATGAAGCGGCCTCAGTAATCTAGCCCAGATTACATAAACGGCACCAAAAATTTCCATCTAGAATTCCGACCGCTAAAAATACAAGAGCAATCATTGTGACCGAAATCCGAAATCCCTTTTCAATTTAGTAACTTATGCCCGTCGTTTCGTGTATAGATTCTCGTTTATCCTATTCTCTTTTGGATAGTGTTTCATACATTACATTACCTAATCCGATGGGCATATACCAACAATTTCTAAATTGACCCGATCAGAGATCGAATCTACGTCCAATTCAGATCATAACCAGACAAAGTGCAGCATTCAATATATTGTGCAAACACGAACTCCCAAATCAAATGGAGTAACATTGAATGCAAGTTCGGGCCTGCTCGTGTGTGCCGTAGCTCGCAAGATGGAGCCACTCACATAATAGCCCATTGTCCGCCAAAGATATTATCTCAGCCAATCCGAGCTGCTGCTGACGTTAATTGATTTAAACGTTTATGCAATGCAATTTCGTTTACGCGTCAACTGAATGGCATACTTGTGTTTCTGCCAGTTATAATTATAACTGTACTAACCTATGTATGTATAGGATGTTCTACTGCAAATTTATTTAACATGAACAACTTTATCTATGGAAGTAACATTGAAATCGCAAGAAACAAACATATTACCTACACTTGTGTCGAGGTAGTTATTAATTAAGTTGAAATGAAATTAGTAATGTAATGAAATTAGTCCATATTCATAAGAATAATATGCGTCCAAGTCTAATAGTAAAGGTTACACGCTGTATTTAATAATATTTTTTTTATGAATAAGCATTAACGTTTATTTTTTAATACCATATGCGTTTCCTAATCAATCACCTGATTGCGATAAATCACAGTATTAAAGTTTGATGAGTTGTTGTGAGCACGCAAGGGAAGGTTTCTGAATTGAATTATAGACATCGTCAATGACGTCGCGGTCTTCGTAGTTAGGAAAAAGTGGTTGCTGTGATAATTCTAATTGTATTTCTAGGCTACAAGAGTCAAGTGAAAATTCAGAAAGCAAATTATCCTAAATACCGTACGTAATAATTCTAACCAAGAATACTTTTCCCACTTCGCTTTAATACGAGCCCGAGTAAGAAGCATCATTTTATTTTAGGGCACACGCAGGTGCCTGTAAAACGCATAGAATTTCAAATGCCGTTTTCATTTTTTCTCTAGGGGCATGCCAGTATCAGTCAGATGCATAGCCTTGAGATGCAAAGTGTGAGGTGAACGAGGGCTTTTTATATTTGCGGCAACCACGCGCGGATTTGCATAATATTGCTTCCTTAACATTCCTCTGTAGGACTATGAAACAAAACTGACATTTCTACCTCAAAATACGTAGGGTAGGTTTTTAATATTTGCTTCTAGTAAGCATTTGCATGCTCTTAATATATGTAAAATCCCACTAATATTATAAATGCGAATGTTTGGATGTTTAGATCCTTGTGACTCAACGTAACGTATTGGGATGAAATTTTGCACATATATATATATATATATCTCAATTATTATGGGATCACTTTTATCCCGTTTAAATGTTCCTGTGGGATATACTGAATAAATTAAAGATCACGCGATCGATTCGCGGGAAACAGCTGTGTAAAATAAAGTCCTCAAGTAAGGGATTTTTTTACCACGAGCTTCTCCTAGCACATACAGAATTAAGCCAATTTTGAAAAGATCGCCTTTTGAATTAAACCGAACTCGGAATCGAATCCGCGTTCAAGGTGAATTACCTACACAACACCAATCGGGTCGTTAGTTTGAGAAAACCTTCCAATCTTTAGAATCGTTGCGATTGCTGTAAATTAAGTTTCATGTAGATAACTTGATCACTTTTTGAAAAAAAAAATGTAGAGGTACCTATACAAATACTTATGTTAACATTTAATTTTAATTAGTAAACTAGTATCTTACTTCTAATTTTTAGGTAGGTATGTGTGTGTGATTAAGACAAAAAAGAAAATACCACACAACCAAACCTCACTAATAGCTACTTCAGTTGTTACATTTGCATTATATTGCTTCCTTAATATGCCAAGTGCAAACGATTGAGAAGCCAAAATTGCTTTTTTCTCAGCAAAGAGCCAATGAAGACCGCAGTAGGAGATAGTGCCCTGATATGTTTGTCTAGTCAAATGCGATGGAAATGTAGTAGGAAGATGCTCTGTGTTAGCTCCTTTGAATTTGTGCGGGCTTCTTTCATTTGTTTCATTTTACCCCTAGTATTATGTGAAATAGCCTTTTTTGTCTTGCTGTAAGAGACTTCATTTTCTTTGAAGCACTATATTACCTAAGTGGTATTAATGCTTTACTTATATTTATTTCTAGAGAAGTCGTTTTAACTTTATTTTCTTGGTGGATACTAAGAAATTATTCACGATTTATTTACTTACGTTGGGGACTTACTACTTTTTATTTACTAAGCAACTTAACATTTTATGAAACTAGCAATCTACTATCACAAAATACTGCTCTAACTCAGAAACGAACATAAAATACTACAATCCATTATAAAGATTGTCCCAAGAGATTGACATAATAAGAATTTCTCTAAGAAAATGTGTCGCTCCTCTCCCAAAATTAAC